>OX155951.1:29722133-30412599 GCA_944548615.1 Micropterix aruncella
GGCACGTTTTAAAAGCCTACATAAGCACCCATTCGGCAGTAGGTTTTTAGTTTTTTTTAACTGTCCTACCTTTACGAAGGTACGTGATACGTCCGCTATATTATCATCAAAAAAATATATAAAATTCTTAAAAAAATATATACATACAAATTTATTAAATACCGCTTAATAAAAACGGCTTATATAAACCGCTTTATATTATATCTGGTATATTCTAAACAAGTATTGTTATTGAGAAGTGTAATGAAAAAAAAAAACGATTAATAACCCAATTGATTAATAACCCAAACGTAGGGCGGTTAAAATTGGCAGAGTCTAAATTGCACGGTACTAAAATAAACTGCATAAACTGCACGAGTTCTAAACTAAACTGCATACATTCTTAAAATTTTACTTTATAATAATTTAAGTTGAGAGATTCATAGCCGCAGTAGCGTCATAAACTCTTTTATTAGTAAAGCACATTAGCTTTGTATATAGGCACGTTTCACAAAACAGATTAAAGTTGTTATACCGTGCGGTGGAATTTCGCAATCTGTTATTTATGCCTATCCGCAAGTTTGACCCAGAGAGAGAGAGAGAGAGAGAGATAGCATGCGCGCCGATTTTGTTGTTGCCTTCGAACTAGCGAAGTTTTGTCTCTCGGCCAAGTAATCAGCGAACTTGCGAAGACTAATCGAGGCAAGTGCACTCCAACTGCGATTTCAGTATGGCCGCTGCTGCACTTGCAAAGGCCATCAAATAAAATGGAGACACTTATTTACCGGCAGTGCCGTGTATTTTAAATTCTTCGCTGCGCGGGCGAAACACACATCACAACCTTAAGAACGACTCATCTTTATTCAATCACTGCGTACGACGCTGGATCACGACTCCGGACAGACGATTTCTAGACAGAATATGATCAGATCAGATCTAGGTCAGATCGGATCAGATTTAGATCAGATCAGATCAGATCTAGATAAGATCAGATCTGATCTAGATCAGACCAGAGCTAGGTCAGATCAAATCAGATCTAGATCAGATCAGATCACATCTAGATCAGATCAGATCCGATCTAGATCAGATCAGATCCGATCTAGATCAGATCAGATCAGATCAAGATCAGATCAGAACAGATTTAGATCAGACCAGAATAGATCTAGATCAGACCAGATCTAGGTCAGATCAGGTCTAGATCGGATCAGATCAGATCTATATCAGATCAGATCAGATCTATATCAGATCAGATTAGATCAGACCTAGATCAGATCAGATCGCGAGAGTCTTACCCAGGGTATCCATCCACATGGGGAGGCTTCTGAATCGCGATTTGGACCTATCTGAGTACACAGTAGATCTTGTGGCCCAAGCTGCATGAAACCGTTCGGAATCAGATCTAGATCAGATCAGATCAGCTCTAAGTCTAGACACAACAGCTATTTCTAATTACTAAAAATAAACGGTCCGTTATTAATTATCGGAAAATTCGGCCAACATAGCAATTAGTTTTACGCCCATCCTGCCTCAAACGCCTGGTCATTATAAAATGTTTTGTCGGCGACAGCGTTGAAACTCGCCCTGAATACAAAACGAGCCGCCAAGATCGCTCCGCCTCTCATGTATGGGTTGCCACCGCAATCTATTGTAATAAACATATGTACAGACGGCCCTTAATTAAAGCTGAAACCTTCCCTCTCTGTCTGCCTTTCATCCCTCGCAAGTGCTGCTTGTTGGCCCTCGAAATTAAGACCTCTAAATATCAAAGCCTGATATTCAGGAAAATGAACATAAAAAGGAACCTCTCAATGAATTAAGGTTTAGGAAACCTTCGAAAATCACTGCGGCCCAATGATTGGAGACATTTAAATTATTGATCAAATCGGTGTATCGGTATACATTGTTTATGTATACCGATAGTTTAGTTGGCACACTGAGAAAAATATTGGATTTCTTCCTACATTACCGTTTTGTTATTACGGTTTTATACAGAATAATGGTGTTCCAATCTTATTTATTTATTTATTTATTTATTTATTTATTTCGGGAAACATACAGCGCTTCATTAATTATTACTAATTATTCTAATACACAGTTTCGCTGGCCGATTAATTGTTTCCTACATTATTTTCTTATACGGTAGATCAAAAATTGCATTGCACTAAATTAAATTAAATTGCAATTGAACTATTGTAAGGATAGGAAAGGAGAGGGATGGGATATATATAGGATAGGATATAGATATTCAAATTATATTCACTGTGTAATCACTTCCTAGACGCCTAGTGAGCTAAGGACAGCTTCGCTGAATTTAGGTTGATTCAGGTAAAAAATGTCGATATCTACGAATCGTCTATTATATGTGGTCATCAAGCGGTGCATAACAGAGTTTTGGGCGTAACTAGTATTCACACGAGGGATTTCGAACGTACGAGGAGAGCGAACCTTTCGTGGTGGAACTAACAACGACAGTTTATTTACCAAATGAGGGCTATCAATTTTGTTGTGAATTATTTTATGCAATAATATCATATCAGCCGCTGTGCGGCGGTCTTCCAGTGAACACATACTGAAATAGTTCAGCCTGCTCTCGTAGGTTCCAAGTCCCAAGTGCTCACGATAGTCCAGGTATCTAGTAAAACGTCTTTGGACGCCCTCCACCCTATTTTTATACACGCCATATTGCGGATTCCAAATCTGCGATGCGAACTCTAAGGTGCTACGAACATAGGAAAAGTAAAGCGTTTTAAAGATGTTAATATTCGAGAATGGTTTACATATTCTATTAACAAAACCCAGTGTCCTCAACGCCTTGCTAACAATACAGTTGATGTGTTGATCGAACGTCAGCTTTTTATCCAGTTGTACCCCAAGATCTCGAATGCACTGAACTTCAGGGATATATTCACCATTCACGCGGTTATTATTTTTATTTAGTATATTTTTAAAACTTCATTATTCGATTATATGTTTCACCGTGCTCCGTGCGGGTAATACGAAAATAACCTTATAATGTAGCTTAAACATGATTCTGGTAGCTGACTATAACTTTACGTATGTAATAACATGCTGTCATTGTAAACACAAGATCTCGTTTTGCGTCGCAATGAATGTGCGGTGTAGTTACCATGCTCGTCTTATGGTAACTACACCGTTACGAGTCATGCCGATACATACGTACGGATCACAGTACATGTTATATACGTTTTCCCTTTTGAAACGGACGTATTTCCGTATAATACAGCGTTATATTTTTGTCAATGTATACGTTATGTGATATTGAGATCAAATAACAACACAAATTTGAATTTAAAATAAAAACACAAAATATTCCGTGTGTACGAGGCACACCCTACAAAGAAATACAAATTACAATATAAAAATAAATAAATATCGCAGTAGAAAAATAAAACGTTGATCATTTCTAAAATCATTAGTCTTTTTTACTTAACTACTATGCTATTTTATAACGATTTTTTAAAATGTATTTATAAAATAAACCAGGTGGTAGTTAGTACTCTTGGTATAGTCAAATTATTTTACTTGATTTTGTGGTATACCTTGTGTGTATTATGATTTTGTGGTATTACTTTTTAAAAGTGTAAAAATAACTAATATTTGATAATAAAAATATAAAATCTTTTAAAAATAACTTGAGCTGCTGAAATACCTAAGTAGCTATAATTGAATAAAACAATCACTCAAAATATAAAAATTAGCAGTTATAAAATAGTCAAATTAGAAATTTGAAATAACAACAATAAAAATGGCGCAATAAAACTAGTCAGTACAAATAGTCAATACAATTTCATCTCCAATTGTCAAAATGATTTGATTTAGTAACATAAATAAAATTGTAATAATAGTAATCATTTAAGGTTAGAAAATTTTATACTGTCCAAGTCCATAATGTAATAAATTGGGTTCTTAATAAGAATATTCTTAAATTGAACGTCTCCATGACCCCTTGACGAACAATGGAATTTTGTTGTAAGAAAGGTTGGCCTGATACAGGCAACTATTTCAAACCTTACTTAGTAACGCTTTGTAACGACGCAAGTCTCGTTTATTCCACGGTATACGCCAGTTCCGATAACCTTGTATTGCTATTTGGTAAAGAGACTTTAATTGTCAACATTGACAGAGTTTTCTAAATGATTGATTTTCAGATTCTGCGTGTGGTTATGTGTGTGACTTTGCGATCTAACATTTATTATTTTCTTAGAGCAACATCCGCTTGTCATTTCTCTCTAAACAATAATACAAAATTTTAACAAAAAAATAACCGCCCTATTGTTTTTAATAAGTGCAGCAGCCATTTCATCCTGACACTTAGAACGGGCTATCATAATTCAACTCGTATACAAAATTTCGTGTCTGTGTTGTTGACCGTTGAGAAGATTCTTTGTTGGAAACCAATCCTGGGTGCCGCAGTCCTGTCCTGGCGAAACTTAGAACGGTCTGTCGTAATTGAATGCATATACAAAATTTCGTATCTGTGCTGTTAACCATTGAGGAGTTCCCTCGTAGGGAGCCAACCCTGGGTGCAGCAGCCGTGTCTTGGTGAAACTTAGATCGGGCTATCATAACTGAATGCATACACAAAATTTCGTGTATGTTCTGTTTACCGTTGATGAGTCTCCTCGTCGGAAGCCAACCCTGGGTGAAGAATCAGGTCATGCTTTCCATAAAAAAATGCATTGTCATCGGAACTAACCCAACATGTAAATTTTCAACTTCATAAAATATCATTTGAGGAGTTCCCTCATTTCCTCGTGGATTCCGATCAGAACGTGGATCAGAACAGGATTTTGATAAAAATGGGATCAATTTGGAAGTATATCATTTCAAATAAAAAAGGATATTCCAAATCGGTTCATAAATGACGGACGTCTGAGGTAACAAACATTTAAATAAAAAGATACAACCGAATTAATAACCTCCTCCTTTTTTTAAGTCGGGTAATAAAATCCAATCCACTTCTAAAATTAACGGTTATCGCTAAATTATAGGGGGCGAAGGTGCTAAGAGTAAAATTAAATTCTTCTATTGGTGGAATTGAGAGAGGACTGGGAGGCGCGAGGCTTCTGCTGAACCCGTTAGCCGCTGGATTTTCCCCACGTGATGAATACTAATGTTTCAATTCTCGCTACAAAATGAACTTACCCGTTTCGGAGCTCTTTTTCGCATCATTTTCCGCCTTTTAGTTGCCTTTTGCTTAGTTGGCGAGATAGATCTCTTTAAAGATCCGATTTGGGTAGCTCGTATTTTATTATTGCTCATTAGAGGCACTAATTATATTTATATAATTCTCCCCTCCCATCACAAGTTCTTTTTGTAATTATTTTATTTTATATTATAAAATTATCCGATATAATAACTAAATATATTAAAAAGAATACAAAACAGGACTGCCGTTACAGAGTGAACTATTGTATTTATAATTATTTTTATTACGTTTTTTTTTAATGAAATATTTGTGCTTAAAGTAGTTATCCATATAGATTCATGTATATTTCCGGAATTTCCTCAATCAGACATTTCATTTGTCACGAAATACGATATATTTATGCTAATTTATTGACATTGGATATTTATATAACTTGATATGTGAACAGTTAGGGTACCATTACTTGATATGTGAACAGTTAGGATACCCTATAGCACTTGAGATGACATAACGATTCTAACAATATGACACTCTTCTAAATCGGCTCAAGCGTTTAGAAGTTATGGTGGAATAAAGAAACGTAAAACATACAAGGATGAACCCTGAACACATTAAATTCCTTTTTTTATTGGGCAGTCCTGTAAAAACTCACAATAAAAACGCAAAAACGTCATTTAATTGTATTTGGATAGATCTATTTATCTACAATATTTATGACTACTACAACTTAGTTTTGAAGCTCGAAATCTTCTTAAATATGGCTAATTACACGAAAAACCTTATGCTAATTGTTTATTTAAAATATATTATTTGCAGGGAAGATCCGTACAAGGTAAAATAATATTATGTACGGTCACTGGGCTCACCATGTTGAACAGCTGACCTTAGCTTATTACATACGTCAGGAAATAGAGCAGGAATGAAATCATGAGACACATTACAGAGTTCAAGCAACATATCCCAGTATTTCCCCTCCATTTACTGCTGATAAAGTCGAGCAATCTTAGGAATATATAGTTTGTACTCACAGAGCATATGTAGTTTATCGTTTCGGGTATTCTGCGATGGTTTTCGTTTAAATAGTTATGAAAAATACGATTCCTGGATGTCTTAGGTGCCCTAGGGGGATATAGGTAATTATCCATATTTAATAGGATATTACTCAGAAATGGATCATATTTGAGATCACTCGTTGTAGTAATTAATTTTCAACATAAAACAATTTTACCATTGGTATATGATTTACGGCTATAGGAAAAGTAAGCCCAAAATGCCCATTCATTTTTGTTTTGAATTTAATCAAGTAAATGTATTTATTGACAAGTATAAAAATGTAGTAAATAGCCTACTTCAGGAAAAGAATAATTATTAACATTCTAGTACTGCAGGAAAAGATACTAGGCATCCTTGATACTATTGTTGCGGGTTTGTTGATTATGAGATTATGTGTGTTAACTTTTTACATTATGTGTTACATACCAGATACGACTAATTAAAGTAGAAATCAAGCTGCTGTAATTATCATACTCCTAATGTGTCTCTTTAAAAAGGTTCTTCTCTCGGTTGATAGCACTGACTCCCCCAAGTCAGTAATTTAACTTCTTACAGGAATTAACTATCTGGCATCATTAAGAACGAAGTTAATAAATAATCCGTCTGTAATTTTCGCTGCAATAACGACTTCTTCAGTTGATCAAACGCGCTTCCATCGCTACATAATTATATCTCATAATAATTATTAGCAAAGCTTACATTTTCTAAGAAGATCTTTTTCATTGTTGACGTTGGCATCCATGAATTCGTTATTTCGCGGACCGACCCTTAATTAAAGGGCTTACGCTCTAAAAGCGATATTTACCGGCTAGAATCACATCCACGTGCAACGTCTTCAAACCATACGATTAATAAAACATTAGTTTCTGTTCACAATTGTTATTTATCTCTATCAATACAATGTTAGTTTGAGAAGCATAGGTTTTTATGACAGTTTAAGAAGCTTTGTTTTTTTCCGTTCTAGCTTTTGGCCCTGCATTTAACTGACAGATTCGCATCGCGGTTAGGCACGCCTTTTTAATCAACTGATGTTTATTTAGGGAAAATATTTTCGAGAGTTTTATTGACCACTGGTTATTTTTTTCATTCGCAACATTTATGTAGTAGAATAGATATGGGTAGTACGCTCTTTAATGACGAAGAGTTCTATGATGGGTAGAACTTGATTGTGTCAGGAAGCATGTGTACATATTAGTTACATTCTTGTGTATATATTAGGTACATTCAATGTACATTCAAAGTATTCTTGTGTAAATATTAGTTACATTCAATGTAGGAAAATTAATTTAAAAACCTGAAAATATAGAAAATTGGTTTTTCTATTTGCCAAAAATATGCGATAAACTAATTTGTTGTTGATTAGTTTTGTTTACAGCAATACACGCGCGGTATCCTTTTGCTTTATAATAAACGGCAAATTGCGACAGTGCAAATAGTGCAAATGTTTATATTGGCGATACGGCCGGAGACAATACACGACCGCCAAGCGAGTTTAAATCACGCGCCCGCATCGATGCAGCAACCGTATTATAATTTACGGCCCTATTTGTTTCTGCCGCACACACCGGGTCTGTTATTATTTCGCAGTGAACGCGAAAGTAAACATTGCAACCGAGCCACACTGGACGAATGAATAGGACCTGCGCCGAGGAAATTGCGTTTTAATGTTCCCTATTCGATAATTTCTGTAATGGCAAAATAGTTACGGAACAGCGACAGAAAAGTGCAAAAGTTTTGGAAAAGCTGATACTTTCAGATCAGACAGTAGTTTGGCTATAGAAGGCCGAGCTACATTCAGCAGGCCAGATTCCGGGACACCTGGCGTAGTCGTACTAGGAAAGGTGTTTGGAAAAACTGAGTCAGACTGCTTCGTAATCGAGCCCGTGGTAGCATTTCCATACATGTCACGCATCGATCAACTGGCGTGCATTATAATGCTCGCAATAGCGCAATATAATGGTATGGAGATGCTGACGCCACGCGTTCGATAATAGAGAAACGCGTTCCAAAACACTTCGGGGGTACTAATTAAAATAATAGACAAATTTTAACAAAAAGAAAAACCGACATCAAAAATGGTTTATAAGTGTAGCAGCCATGTCATGGTGATACTTACAACAGGCTATCATAATTGAATGCGTATACAAAATTTTATATATGTGCTGTTGACCGTTAACCCTTCAGGCCTCGGCCCCTCAGCCGATTGACAAGTTGATGTCCCAAAAAATTTTACTAAAAATTAGTAAAAAAATTGAATTATGACATTGTCTTACCAAAACATTAATTACTGTCAAACCACTGTACTTATAATTAAAATAAAACATATTAACATAATAAAACATAATAAAATAAAACTAATTAAATTAAAATAAAATTAAAACGGGGCCATCACACTGAATCGTGTTGTGGCCGATATCGGCCAATCGGGACCTGAAGGGTTAAGGAGTTCTCTCGTTAGAAGCCAACTCTGGGTGCCGCAGTCCATGGTCAACCTTTGAACGAGCTGTCATAATAAATACATACAAAATTTTGTGTCTGCGCTGTCGACCGTTGAGGAGTTCCCTCGTCGGGAGCCAACCCTGGATGTAGCAGCCATGTCATGATAAAATTTAGAACGGACTATCATAACTGAAGGAGTATACAAAATTTGGAGTCTGTGCTGTTGACCGTTGAGGAGTTTCCTCGTCGGGAGCCAACCCAGTGTTTAGAAAAAGGCCATGCTTACCATAAAAATAAATGAATTGTCATCGGAATTGAATCAACGTGTAACTTTTCAATTTCATATGGTAATATTTGGGGCGTTCCCTCAATTCCTCATGGATCCCATCATCTGAACAGGATTGTCATAAAAATGGGACCAATCTGTAAGTATATTCTTTCGAATGAAAAAAGAATTTTACAAATCGGTTCATAAATGACAGAGTTCTGAGGTAACAAACAAAGATACAACCGAATTGATAACCTTCTCCTTTTTTGAAGTCGGTTAATAACACATTTCCTAGTACGCCAGCGCCAGGTGTCCCGGAATCTGGTCTGCTGACTGTAACCCGGTATTTTATGGCCAAAATACTGTCTGATCCGAAAGTATCTTACATATTTTTGTTGCTGGCTCTTGAACTACAAGGAAGTGGATGGCGCCCGGCGCGATTGTTTGCGCTCCGTCGCGCCGCAAACTTTGCTGAAGTCGCAGTGTTTAAATCTCGCGAATCTCGCAATTTCCTCAAACAGATCGCGAGTTATATACCATATTAATTATTTTGAATCTTTCGCGTGCAGTTTGAACACGCATTTCATTAATTTAATGACTTCTTACCCAAGACCGGAAATTATTCTAACAGTTTTATTTCTACCGCACAAAGCTTCTACTAATATTTCGCGGTGATCACGATCTGGGGGTGTCAACACAACGGCCTAACCCGTTATGTTAAGTCGTTCTATATCCTATGGAGCACAGTATACCAGACAGTAGCGTCTCTTAGAACTAAATTAAAAACGAAGTGAGCTATACGTCACGAGTTTAAGAACTCGCATATGGCCGCTACATGTCTAGTACTCCGCCAACGCAAATATTCAAGAGAAATTCGCAAACATTCGCACGCGCGTAATGCTAACTAAAGGCGTTCGTCGAGATGTACCCCTTTGCACACTTCCCTCGCACCCTATCCCTGCAATCCCTTGTCGCATGAGAGTGCGTCTACTGTTCTCTCGCAGTATACTGTGCATAGAGTGAACGTGAGACTTAGCGGACAAAGACCAGTCTACTGTTAAGCTCTACCGACGAGCCCGTGAGAGTCTTACGCATTGCCGCGAGGCGCTGGGAAATGAACCCAGCAGGCCGACCCCACGCTCTCCAGATTTGGCCGGATTTCTTCCTCCTTTGGTATGATCGCGGATACGAAGTCGCTTATTTATTTCATTCTTATTTTATTTAAAAAAAAATGAAAGAAAATCGCTTGCGTGGCCCATACCTGATGTTATCGGTAATTCATTTCGACTTTATAACGGATCACTTCGTTTTTTTTCTCGCCAATATCACACGGTACCGGTTGGCCAACGGATCATTTCAAGATAACTGACATCAGGCCCAACCACCCTCACGACTTAGATGATCGTTTCCAGACCCGCCCAGTTATTCGCCGGAATGCATAATCGATTGGCTAATGTCGCACGATGCGCAAGCCGCCCAGCAGCGCCTGAGGTCCCGAACACAGCCGCGAAAAGTCCGACACAGAGTCTATTTCCAGCTTCGTCCCTCTTCGTTGAGGCTACCGGATGGGTGTTGAACCGAGAGTTTAGCCGACTCAATGTAACAAACAGGTCATTTAACCCAAGCTGCACGGAAACGTTAGCTGTCACAAAAGTAAACAGTGCAGCCGAGCCACACTGGACTAATTAATGGATCCTCTGCCGCGGAAATGGCGTTTTAATGTTCTCCATTTGATAATTTCGGTGACAGCAAGGAGAGAGTGGATGGCACGCAGCGCGATTGTTTGCCATCCGCCGCGGCATTAGCAGTGCGCGGAAGTCGCGGTATTTGAATCTCGCGAATCTAGCAATTTCTCGAAACAGGTTGTGAGTTTGTTTCTGTATTTATATTTTCAACGTCTCGCTTGCAGTTCAAACACGTTTCTCGTTAATTTCGGCAATGCTTATAAAGACTGGAAAGTATACATTGAAAAGATCCAACGACCGGACTAATGAATGGAAACCACACATAGGAAATGTTCCCTTCCATCTACGAAACGCGATTTTTTGCGCTCGGCTGTATGGAACGCGGAAGTCGCGCGTGTTTTAATCTCGCAACTTGCTAGTCATTTTGCGCGTTTTTACAAGCTTTTAGTTACCTTGCAATGTTTGTCAGTATGTTTGTTTAGGTCAAATCTTGGTAGCAGAATTAGAACCACTTCCTCTTATTCTATGAAGTTGAAATTTAACTTATTGGGTCAGTTCCGATGACAATGCATTTATATGGTGAGCACTACCTGATTGTATAACTAGGGTTGTCGACTACAGCGGGCGAGCCCGTCACCTCAGGAAGTTTTAACGATTATTCGTTCTATCTCCCTGGAGTGAGCGCAGAAGACTTGGACAAAACAGTCCACTGTCTAGCTCCGCCACAAACCCGTAAGAGGCCAACGCCTTAACCGCGAGATAGCCAGGAGCTTTACCCAGCGGGCTTACACTCACGCCCTTACTTCCAATTGCGACCAGATTACTCCAGTCTCTCGATTGGTTACGAGTTCGAGGTCGCTTGCGCGGTCCTCTCCCTTACGAAGCAGTGAAACGGTGTATACCGAATCTATCGCGGACCACGGCATCCTTTGCCCGGCTGTTCACCCAGGATCGGGAAGCTGATGGTCGTTTCAAGAGCAGTCGTCGTAAGGTCCGCAACCACCCCCGCTCTATAGGAAACAGTACTGCTTTCAGACTCCCCCGACTGTTAGTCAAAGTGCGCAATCGATTGGCTTATGCCGCACGGTGCGCAGACCGATCAGGAGCGCCAGAAGGTTGATTCCCAGGGGAAACTAACCATAAGGCCAGAGTCCTACCCAGGCTCGCACTTCATGCATGGACGCCGTCGGATAGGTGTTGACCCATGAGTGTGACCAACCCTGAACAGAATGGGTCTTCGTGGCCAACTCAGCAAGGGCCCATTAACTCCCGACCCGACCTGATTGTACACCCAGGATCGGCCCCGGACGAGGCTACTCTTCCACGGTCAACAGCGCAGACACACAATTTTGTATACGCATTCAATTATGATAGCCCGTTCTAAATTGAAATCCGCAGATGAAACAAGGTCACTGATATAGCTCGTAAAATTACCAGCCTTAAATGACAATGAGCAGGCCATATAGCTCGCAGAACCGACAACCGTTGGGGAAAAAAGGTTCTCAAATGGCGATCACGAACCGGCAGACGCAGTGTGGGACGGCTTCCACAAGATGGACCGATGAGATAATCAAGGTCGCAGGAAGTAGGTGGTTGGAGGCAGCTCAAGACCGCTCGTTATTGCATTCTATGGAGGAGGGAAATGTCCAACAGTAGACGTCTACCGGCTAATGATAACGATGATAGGTTAGCATACCGTTATTTTTTATTTCTATTATTTTCTCGCGGTATCTCGTTGTATGAATATTATCGGGTCCCTTAACCCTTTAAGAACCCTGGGATATATATCCCACACATTACAAAATCATTTAATAAATAATGGAATACGAAAAGTGTATAAATTATATTTTTTCCGTGTTATCGAGAAATCAGATTTTTAATATTGGAATAAAAATTGTTTAAAAACATATCGTTTTTCTTTTTAAAAACATCGCAAATGACCAAAGAACGTTGATTTTAAATTGAAAACATGCCGTCGTGAGTTTCATTCCCACGGCTAGCTTTCTAGAAGTTAACAGATTTATGTATTAGAAATGTCCCTACTCTACGACAAAGCTTATGGTCCTCAAAGGGTAAACAACGGCCGCGTTAGGCAAAAGTGACATCACGTCGAAGAATATTTGTCGAATCTGGTGGCAGGCAGATAATCGTGATTTCAAAATCAACGTGTCATCGGGCTAATACGCCACGTTTGCTATTTACCATAACACGGGAACGTGCTCTAGAGCTATGCGACAAAAGCATTGCGTTGCATTCAATGGTGTCGACTGCGTGTACCCCGGTACGCTGGTGCGCCGTCCGCCGCGGCACCGTTGCCTGATTAAATAATAAATCGTATCGAGGATGCAATTACTCCATTTGCATAATAATAGCTTCATAGTTATGATGGTTTTCGTGAAGCTCTGCATTAATTTCAGTAGCTCCCTTCAGCGTTTTGTTGTCTTGTATATCTCATAGGGCGACTTGCACCAAGCTCGGTTAAGATAGATAACCATGTTTAAAGAGCCTAACCGCAGTTAATTTTCGAAATTGCTTGCACCATGCCCTGTTAAGCTAACTGCAGTTAAATTTACTAACCGAGCCCCGGTGCCAGGTTAGCGCCACTAACCAGCAGTTAGCGAGCTGTCAAACGCTGGTTTGACAGCTTGCTAACTGCTGTTTCTCAAATTAGCTGTCAAACGCTAGTTTGATTTTCGAGGTTATATTTGATCGCGTCGTTACGGTCTTTACGCTTTTTTTGGTTATCGCACTTTTAAAACGATAACCAAAAAATCCTATATGTCTGATGTTAATTGAGACGGCGTTAACTGAGACGTCCAAATAGTTGGTGCAAGCCGTCATAACCGGCTATTAAATTGTTTATCGTGGTTAGCTAACCACGGTTAGCAAAAGTTAACAGGCCGGTTGGTGCAAGTCACCCTTAGTCTGAAAGGCTTATTTTCGAGCACAGTGAAAATACATGCAAGAACTAAGATAAGACGTCAATTCTCTTTTAGTCGTGAAGTTGAGTCTAAATAAATGCGGAAGCGCCAAAACATCACTTCTCAATCAAAATGGACGGTATGATTACAAATGTTACGAGAATAGTTAGATAAATGTAACAGTTGATTAAGAATTAATCAGTAATCTTCTAATATCTTATGGGTAAAAAATAAATATTGATAAAAACGAGCCAAAATGGCTTTATTTATGATTTAGATATTAAATTTTTTAAAATATATAACATATCACAGTGTCAATTTATATGGCAATAACTTGATTAATCTTCTAAAACGGTTGGAGTTCTTTCAAAAATAGTTAATTTTTCAGTAAATTTCAACAAACAAAATTAAATCGAAATAAAATTTTTACGTAATAATGAAATTTTACAGGTTCATAAAGAATAATCTTGAATGAAAAAAAAACAATTCTTTGAAAACATTTGTTTATTAACTTTGAGGTTAAATGAATTACGCTAGGCGCCGAAATTTCAATGGGTACGAATATGATCACATCATGTATTTCGGAACATTTTCAATTACTATAACCACCAAATTCTCTTATTTAGGAGATAAATTGCTGCAGTTGTGATCCTACGAAATGACGTTTTTCGGATTTACGCGGTGCAGACCCTTAATGCTGGCATTTCTCAAGGCGCATGCCGCATTCTTTCATAACAATGTCGTCTTTTTTAGAGTATTGCAGGGACGTTTTAGGTCTATCGTTCCTCTAGACAGGACGACATTGAGAGAAAAACTCTTACCTCAAAAGCATTTGATTGACTTACAGGTAGTTTTTCAATGTATTCCAACTCTAAGTTTACAGAAGTTTTCTAACTCTATATTTCTAGAATCTCCACCGAGGCACAAGCTTAGCTTAGGTGGGCGACATCGGACAGTAGGATCCATATAATAATTAAGTTAAATTATAATTGAATGTCTTTCTGTGGATTAAGCAATTTATTTACATACTTTTATTTGATGTTTGAAATTATAATATTATTTGTAAATTGCTTTAAGTTAATTTAAAACTTAAATTAAATTGAAAATTAAATAATTCAACTACTTAATCTTTTGAAAAAAATCCTAACCAATTTGGGATCCGTTACAGTGCATATTGAGAGTAGGTCCATCGTTCCCGCGCATCGGACCGTCACAGGCTCCACCTATGTACTCTGTCCCGCATACAGAGAACCGCGACTGCCCTGGCCGCCCCGGATCCAATTACCCCCCACCTGCACAATGAGCACACACAAGTTTTGACAGCTTTTATGCGCGCGCTGCAGAATTTACAATTGCATATTTTACCAGCCCTAGCCCACCCTTCCCTCTTCTGTTTCTATTTTGCATAAACTTTCTCTGGGCGGCGCCGGCGGGCTGCGCGGCCCCGGATGTTTTCGCTACCGCTCTCTAAAGTGTAAATAAATCCTGCCATTCTGATAAAAGCTTACTTAATTCGAGTGACTGGCTGCTTTGGCGGAATTTGCATACTGCCGTTATAATAGAAATCGAAAAACAGTCAAGTAATTATAAAATAAGATAAAAACAAATTTACGGCGTGATGTTTGTAGCAGCTGACGTTGTCCAGGGTAGACTGAAGTGCTCCGTTATTCTGCGGGTAGGCGGTAAACTGCTGCTGCTACTGCGCAGATCATAACGGTGGTGGGGCGGCGTGTTCGTCCCGCGCGATTTTTGAAAATCCGCCTTGCACACAACTTTTACTGTATCTTGTGTTACGTCCTTGCACTCAGCGATGGGCATTGAGAACATTATATGAAGAGGGTGCCACGTAGTAAAACCGTCGTCTCTATGGATTCTGTTTTTATAATTTTCTTATTTATAAAATCGTAATCCTATTTATATTGTCAAACAACCCCTATAGTCTTTGATGAGTTATAATGTAACAACCTAGGTACATTTTGTCACACACATAACACATATATGGATTTTTTGCAGTATCGTATTTTCTATCAGAGCGATTAAGCATTTGTTTCTAGTCTTTATTGTCAAATTTCACAATGGGCATGCTTATTATCATGTAAAATCAGGTGACCTAACTACTATGCCACCGGGCCTGTTTATACCGTATATCATAAAATTATATTACTGTATCTCAATAAAAAAAAACATAAGAGCTATCTATTGTCTCATAATCGACCATGAAGTCAAAGATAAAAGGGGAGAATTAAAGTGCAACAATTTTTAACAACATGAACAACAAGTTACATGCAGCGAATACCGCGTTGGCGCTGGTTGTCATATGTGCCGGAAAGCCTCTTAAGAAACACACGTCCGAGAAGGATGGTCTCGAGTCTAGGCAGATGCTGCTGAAGGCGGGCATTAATCTTGCCGTCCCGCGCGCGCTGACGATTACTTTGTCACATTTGTCGCGTCTCTTAACGCCGGACGTGAAGCTTTTATGAATTGGGATGAGTTATAACGCCTGAATAGCTGCGACACGAGGGAATGTGTCTTTGTCAGTTTCTTGATCGGTGACGTGATTGGGAATCAGTAAAGCTGCTTCAAACGAATCGTGCAACCTTTTTTCATTAAATCAAGGATATAACAGGAATTCACATAAAAGATGTAAATGTAGCTTATAACCTTATATTAGAACAAACAGGCATCACTTAAAAAGAGAACAAGTTTTGCACAAAAACACTTTTCTTACATTGCTCCTCGACTGCCGAAGAAAATAAATATTTTCCTGCAGGACTGAAATCTAGGACTAATCACGTAGTAAAGAAAACCTAACTAAATCACTTTTGGCTATAGGTCGAGAAGAAACGGAGACTCTAATAACATATATACTAAAATAGAGCACGATTTAAAAAAATCTATATAGTCTTCTTCTTCATCATCATCAGCTCGTATTCGGCCACCGTTGGGCATACGCCTCTCCAATTACTCTCCATGCGGATCGGTTGTCCTTTTCCTTCTCCAGACAGGTCCAGCTGTCTCCTTAATGTCATCGGACCATCGGGCAGTTTGAGCGATTAAGGAATTTTGGATTTCAGCACGAAACTCGGCTTCCCGAAGGCTGCCCATCCCAATTGTTTCCTTCGTTTTATCTCTGCCATCATCGAGTCCCGGCCGAGCTTTATCACCTGTCCTAGATACGTGTACCTGCTCCAGCGGTTGTCCATTCAATGAAATGGGATTCGATGTGAAATCAGCCTTCGCCATAACTTTTTCCCTGTCCATGTTCATCTTAAGACCCGTTCGCATGGACGCATGATATAGTTGCTCCAGCATGAGTTGTAGGTCTTGACACATTCAACGATTATAACTACATCATCCGCGTAGCGCAAGTGATTAAGATACACGCCGTCAACGTTGATTCCCTTGCCACTCTAGTCCAATGTCTTGAATAAAATCCTCCATTGCATCTTAGGGTATATAACGTCTCCTTGTCGGACTCCTCTTTGGGCCTGTATGGGGTCTGTTGGCTTTTTCAGCTGTACGGTCATTATTGCCGCGTTTTGCAGGCTAAACAGGATTTGTATATACTGGTAGTCTATGTGACATCGATGTAGCGATTCGGTGACTGCCCAGAGTTCTACAAGTCTTCGGGTGATATAACCGATTTTTTATATTACCGAAGATTCAGTATTGGAAAGAGATTGACCTATCAGGTCATATCACATTATCACCATACCACTCAACGGCTATTACGCGACGCACAGGCAATAATAATAATAGTCAAAGTATACATTTGCATACAAGTGCTGAAATATTAATCATCATCGAATAAGAGTCATAAAATTGCGCGATTTTTGTTCGTGACACGCTGTCAGCGGCAGGCATCGCGGCCGAGATATGCGCGGGTAAAACGTCGATATTTTTTCATCGTATTCGAACGCTCAGAGCCGCCGCATATTTTATCGCTACGGTTTTATTTTTTACGCCAGTGGTTTGCCCTGTTATTTCAAAGGAGGGGGTTGATACGTTTGTTACTCTTTTGAAGGCGGAGGAATGACAGAATTTACACGTGTTGAGGAATATCAGCGCTATGGGTGATAGACCGTATTGATTGTTATAGTTTTTGTCATGAGTTTTTCATGTCATGAGTTTTTAATTAGTGACATCAATGAAGTGGGTGAATCAATACGAGCAAATAAGCAACTTTTGATTTAAAAAAAAGTTTTTTAACTTGCTAAACTATCTTGCTAAACTTGCTGCTAACTTGCTTGCAATATAATGGTTTAGGTTTCTATATCTCTGTGTTCACCGACCTCGAGGTTAAACTTCTCAACTGATTGACTTGAAATTCGAAACAACGACTCCTGATCCTGATCACTTAAGCGGTGTAATTTAAAAAAAGTGGAAAAAAAATATATATTTAAAAGATTTTTAGTTCAAAAAAATAACAAACGACTAACGAGTAGATACCTAAATGATTTTATTTATATGTGCTTGATGGGTATGACCTAAGGCTTGAAATATGGCATCTTGAGGAGTCAAATAAGCAGTGTGATTAATATGCGTTAATATGTGATTAATGTACGTTCCATCAAATATAAAAATGTTTTTCTAAACAGAAAGAAGTTGCAGTAACATCCAGAGCTAATTATCCACGATTATATTTCAAATTTCAGTTATAAGGCTGTCGTTTAATATATTATGGTTGCGGAAGCCTGTCAAATGAGCAACGATGCAATAAGCCACTAATGAGTTCCTCGATACATAGAGTTTCTGGTCGCGTCCGAACGCGGCGGCTATTGCAACGCCCGTGGCTAGTCACGAACGCTGCGGACGGCCGGGTGTCCGCGTACCCTAGCAGCCGGGTCTTGCCGTCTCCCGCTCTAATACAAATTACGATCCCTAGCTATCTAGACGGGGTTGTCGGACTCCTGTTTTCTGTTTTTTGAAAGTTACAAATCACTTACACGGGGCGGGGAATAAGTCGTGCAACCCAAACATTAAATGCGTATTAAAAAATTAAAGTGAATAGTTAGGGTATTCGGAATCGCACGAGTTGTAACACTCGCCAGTATACCTGGTTCGTTCTCTGTGACGGTTTATGTGTTGAAAGTTCGAAGTTCGAAAATGCTAAAAGTTCACCGTATTTTTAGTTGTTCGTATTTATTTTCGGACAATTTTAAGATTTAGAATTTCGCGGTAAGCCGCAAAGTGGAAAATTAATGTCTAACCAAATTTTCGGGAGTACCAGTGCCAACAATTCAACAATTAAGCGTCTGGTAGATAAATTCTAAGTGGATAATGCGGTCGAAATATGGTTTATCGTATAGAGCGCTGTCGCTGAGATAGAAGGGGAAATTTTCAATATTTATTGTAGCTTTTTGATGTTTTTGTATCTCTCGGAAAGTCAAAAAAAATATCCATTTGTTTTTTAATTTTGACGAACTGGGTTGCGCGTTTTACGCCCCATCCTGTACTCAAAAATTTGAAGTTACAAGTAATTATCGAAAATAAAGCCACAAATCTTGTGTCGCCAGTATATTTCCACGAATCCACCAGTAATATTTTGCCAGATTCGACTCTTCTCTCTTATGACTTTTTCAATTTTCAGAAGTTACAAGTCTGCACTAGCGAAAATCACCAGAAATTTTCACCCAGCCCCATCCCCGGAGTTGGAAGAATTTAATGGTTTCGCTTTATAAATAAAGATAAAAACGAATTTACCGCTTAAGGTTTGCAAAACCCGATATTTCGGCGAGTAGACTGTCGGTATACTGTCTACCCTGAATAACGGCGGTTGCAACATCGCCGAAACATCGGGTGTTACAAACTTCACGTCGTAAATTCGTTTTTATCTTATTTATAATGTTAAACAAATGAAATAGTTTTCGTCTTTATATTTCGCTTTATATTGTATTGTTGGTCCATGTGGGATTTTTTTAGGGAAGATTAGTGACTAACGGTCTTATTCAGAGTAAGCTACTAAATTCAGTGAGCTTTTATTAGTAAAATCTCTATTCAGAGACGTCTATCATGCGGTTACTTAGCTAATGCTCATTTCAGTTTGCTAGCCATAAATTTATTTGTCACCCTTTTATCCGGGCAATATTACAACAATAAGATTAAAGTTCGTATGAACGCAACGCGGCAGCCACTTTTGCGGCAAAAGTGCGGTATTCACATCTGTACAACGTAATCTGCGGTAAAAATATTTAGTTATAATATATAATATAATTCTTTTCTTCCCCTTTTCTTTCTTTTTGACATAACCGTGCCACTTCAGTATGACTCAGGAAGTGAGCTTGCTTTAACCCAGGAGTGCCTAGTAAGGCGGGCTCAGTTGCACATCTACATAATTTATACGCTATTTAACCTGGGCTTAGACAGATGTACCTATACCTAAATTTTGACGGTATAAACTACGGCTAAATGTAACATATAGCGGTAATTCCTTAATTGTACATTAATTTTCTTTTCTTTTGTGCTCTTGCACTTAAATGTCTATGTAACCAATAAATAAATAAATCACGGGTTAATATCAATATTTAGGTCCCATAAATTTCTTAATCTGTGTGCTCATAAGTCGAATGCAGCGTCTAATAAGCCCGCGCCGTGCGAAACGGTTACTAAATCACCGTTCTAGCCAAAATCAATATTCTCAGAGACCATTAACAGCTAAAAAGAAGAAGAGCCGCTTCGTTTGACGTTTTCTTCGACGTTTTGATGTTTTTCTATCGATTTCCGTCGTGTTGTTGCTCAATTTTCGTTGTCGCTTTTGATGGGGACATCAAATTAACATTAATTGTTTTGCAGTTTACTTAACATATACTA
Source organism: Micropterix aruncella (assembly GCA_944548615.1). Classification (NCBI taxonomy): domain Eukaryota; kingdom Metazoa; phylum Arthropoda; class Insecta; order Lepidoptera; family Micropterigidae; genus Micropterix; species Micropterix aruncella. The sequence continues at coordinate 29,742,459 of OX155951.1, forward strand.
TATGCATACGCCACCTGTATTAATTAGAAATTGGCTCAAATATATGGCATTTAACTATAACGTCTTGAAATGCGTCTAAACCGTACCCCAACAAATAATTTGGGTCGCGACCGAAGCCACAATTTGCTTTCAAATGGAGCAATTAATTAGGCCATTCAGTCGACGATGGAAGCCGAGTCGCTTTGTAAATCTGATATCAAAACACGAATAGTTACTATTGAAACCACAGAATTGAAACCAAGTCTTTATAATCTATGGTTGAAGTTAAAATATTTTTATTGTTTATGGGTATTTATTTACACCCAAACCTTGGTACAATTAAAACCTCAAATAAATAAATATATGAAATCGGAGACTCGCGGTTTTTCGGCATTATACGTGGGGGACCCAAAAGTAACGGGAATTGGACTGCAGTGGGGAGAAAGAGTGGTGGAACCCATTGTTCGATTAGGTGTCCGTTACGGTCACTCCACCTGAGTCAGTGTGCAAAATTGTGTCGCTGTGAGTGCATCGGTTCGCCCGTGAGAGTTTTTTTCGTAAAACAACTTTTTCAATTTCGGCGAAAAAGTGATGGCAGATTGTCGAAAGCAGCGCGCGGCTGTGAAATTTTGTTTCTTGTTGGGGAAATCGGCCACGGAAACTATTGTAATGCTTAAAACTGCTTATTGGGATGCTGCCTTAAGTAAAACCAGAGTCTATGAGTGGTTTTCGGATTTTAAAAATGGAGAAATGTCAATTGAAAACCAACCCCGTTCAGGACGCCCCTCAACGGCAAGAAGTGACGAAAATATCGACAAAATCAATGCCCTCATTGGTGAAGATTGCCGCCGAACCATTGATCAACTCTATGAGATGTCTAGAATATCATGGAGTTCAACTCAGAGGATGTTATCCGAAGATTTGCACATAAGAAGGGTTGCAGCCAAATTTGTCCCTCGCCTTCTCACAGACGAGCAAAAGGAGCGTCGACTTCAGGCATATTTTGAGCTTCAAAATCAGTTCAAGTAGGACCCTGTTTTTTTTTTACAAAGTGATCACTGGTGATGAATCGTGGTGCTATGGATACGACCCCGAAACAACGCTGCAATCAAGCCAGTGGAAGACAAGTAGCGCTCCCCGTCCCAAAAAAGCTCGCCAAGTGAAGTCAAACATCAAGACAATGCTCATTTGTTTCTTCGTTGCAGAGGTGTTTTACACACGGAGTTTGTTCCCCCCGATCTAACTGTCAACCAGGAGTTCTACTTGGAGGTTTTGAAAAGATTGATGGAGTGTATCAGGAAAAAAAGGGGAGATCTTTGGTGTACAGTCGACTGGTTCTTCCATCATGACAACGCGCCGGCCCACACCGCCCTCTCCTAACCTAACCTAACCTTCAGGATATCTCCTACCTCCTTACTGGTTACAGGCGCGTCCTCTCCCTGATGAAGCGGTGATTCGGTGTCAACTGAATCTATCGCGAACCACGGCATTATTTGCCCGGCTTATTCACCCGGGATCGGGTTGCCGAATAGTCGTTTCAAGAGCAGTTGCCATATGGTTAACAACCACCCCCGCTGTATAGGAAACATTACTGTGCACAATCGATTGGCTGACACCGCACGGTACGCAAAACGTCCAGTAGCGCCCGAAGGTTGACTCCTAGGGTAGACTGGCCCGCAGGCCAGCGTCCTACCCTGGCTCTCTCTTCTGCGTGGAGGCCGCCGGATGGGTGTTGACCCGTGATTATGACCGACCCTGAACGAATGGGTCTTCGTGGCCAACTCCAAAGGAGCCCATTAGCTCCCATATGTCGGTTCAGTTTCTCCTGCACGCTCAATTTATATAAATATATATAAAAATGGATGATAATATATCCCTTTGAGCTTAATAGACTTCGACACCGGCAAATATATTTATTTTTCATGGAGAAGGTTTTCATGCTATCCACTTTATAGTAACTCGCCACTAGATGGCGCTGCAGCACATCAACTTCCATACATACATAGGCATACATAGGTATTTGAGCACTAATTTAACGCGGGCAACGCCGGTTAATGCCACTAGTCTTATATACAATACATATGCGCAGTAACTGTACAATTATGTTTGAAATAAAAAAAACAATAGATACATTACTGTCATTTTTGTCCTAATGTGTTCTATTAATTTCGCTAAAATTTCACCACAACAGTTGATAATAAACCATAGATGATTAATATTTTATGTCTAATTTCTATTATCCTTTAATTTGTCGTATAAACCATTTGCAATATTCTATTGTCACTTCTTTTCAGTTAATTTCAAAAATATGATATAATAATTTAGATTCGGGTCAAATACAGCTATGTGCATCTACATTAGATTTTTTCATTTTTAATGAGGTTCTATTTTACAAATATAGGTCGTATCATCCAGGCAGCACAATATCTTGATGACACAATTCAACAATCACAGAGTTTGGACGCTTAACCCTTCGGCTACTTAACGACCAAATTAATTTGGTTGCACATCAGAACAACGTTGACTACGTAACGACCAATATTGGCGGCTTGCTCTCGGAGCGCACAATAATATTATTTTCTAATTCGAACGCATCCTAAAATCCATACCAAATATCTCATTATTACCATAGATACATAGACGGCCGCTAGAAAAATTTCACGCGTCATTGAACGGATATTTCTGGTAAAATTTCATTGTCAAACATCGCTGTTCGGTCGTCATTGTCAAGCATCGGGTCGTGAACCGTTTTTTGTGTTTTTTTAGTGTTTTCAGTTGGAATATGAATAGAAATGTAAGTAAATTTGATTCTAAAACACTTTATCAACCGAATTTAGTGATTTTATGTACATTTATTCCAATTTTACCTGTTATTTTGAGTTGAAAAATTGGGTGCGGTTTACTAATTATTGAGTTTTTGCGAAAAATAACTCTAAAAATGCAAAATGTCTGCCTAATTCGTTGACAGAATACATATTATTTTGCTGAAATATATGAAGTTTTCGGCGTATTTGTAAATTAATTTCGACGTATTCATAAAAAAATTATATTTTTTTTTTCGAGAAATCATCTTTTTTTGTGGTTTATATGAGCTAATGTCTAAATATTTTTGTATGTAAATAAGCAAAACTAAATATTACATTTGATAGAGAATCTAATAAATATCACGGTAGTATTTACGATTTCAAAATAGGGTTCCTTATTTTTCCGTAAGACAAGTACAAGTTAGAAATGTCGAGTTTTTTTCACTTTTTCGAATTTCAGATTTATTCATAATTATCTAATTGTTTTGCAAAATAATATTTCAATATTCTATTTACGAAATTTCAATGCCGGTTATTCTTTTTATGATTGCTATTGTAGTTCCATAGTTATAGTACTTTTTGTCGAGCGCGGCGATATTGCAAGAAATTCCAATAAATTGCCGTGGTCTGCCATTAAATTATGCCGCTACTCGAAGGGTTAACTACGTGTCTATTGAGTATTTCTACTGGCATAAAACCTCGACTGACTTGAATGTCCATCCATGTCCAAGTTAAATTAAATATGGGTATCACAGAGGGGTTATGTGTATGTTAGGTTTGATTTCTTCTCTTTTAATATGTTTCTATCTCACAATTTAGATGGTATCATCCAGGCAGCATACAAAAATCTTAAAGACACTTAATTCTAGTACTGTCACAGAGGTTGGACGCTAAACTACATGCAATTAGGTAATTCTACTAGTAGAAAACCTCCACTGATTTGAATATCCAGCCCTGCCCTAGTCCAAATTAGGTTAGCCTTTGTAAATAGCGGTGGCCGCTCGCTTCCGTACTTCGATTCCTCCAAAGTGCAAACAGCTGGCGCCGCCTCGAGCGGCTACGCCGCGTGCATTAAATAAATTTAATATCGCTATAAAGAGCTACGTGCAGCCGACGACGTTGCGCTGAGATTACGGGCGAGTTCATGCATCTGCTCCCGAATAAAAGTCACATTATGGGCAGCGAAAGAAGCGGCCGGGGTCGTTTGAGAGTGGCTTTACGAAACGAAATTACAATTTTCGGAACCTAAATGAATGACGGAATAAATGAAACGTCGCGGGAGCAATCATACGCGGGAGCAATCATAGTTTGTATGTTTTTAGTATTTTATTCCAGACATTATACGATCTATTTTTTTTACCATTTAATTGTTTAACTGTTTTTCAGAATTCACTATAAACTTATTTCTAAAATTTTTAATTTTTGTTTTGATAATTTTTATGTTTTTATTATTTTATTCCAGACAATATTTGATCTATTTTTTACCATTTCATTGTTTAATTGTTTTTCAGAATTCACTGTAAACTTATTTCTAAAATTTTTAATTTTTGTTTTGATAATTTTTAAGGATATTAATTTTTGTGCTGATAATTTTTGATAATTTTGATAATTTTGTAAATCATGAGATACGGCACATACGCAATTATAAATTAAGCATGCGGAGTACGCATATAATATTATACCCTAATTAGAAACAAAGTAAAAATGTTAGCGATAGCCATGTAATATTAGAGTATTGTTTGTGTACCTTTTATAATAAATAAATAAATAAATAAATTAATAAATACGGCAAAAAACTGTAATTAGGAAAATATAAAATAATATAACTCAATGATTTTTTTAATTATATATTTTTTTTACAACAACTTTGTTTTACATCATTTTTTATTCACACTTTACACTTTTATTTTACACCATTCGTCCACAAATTCTTGCATCTTTTTGTAGATATTTTCGCATCAACCGTATAAAGTCTCATAATATATTTACGTAATACACGATATTAATATATCTCACTCGCACACAAATATACAATATTTAATAAACCGTGTTATTGTTATCTGAAATACACGGCAATTCGTACGCGTGCGGCCTGCATATACTTTGTTGGCGATGGGTACTTCTCTACATTTTGGGCTCGATTGTGTTTCTCTTGAACTAAAATCGGAAATTAGTTCGTGTGAACGAGACAGAGCAGTACGTCAGAGCGGAATGTGAAATGAACGGTTGTCACTTTTACGGATTAAAACTACCCACTGAAGATAACGCAGGTAAATGTAACACCGCACGAAATGACTTGACACGAACTTATTCGGGCGTTTATGAGTTCAACAGGTAGTTTTGGTGCTTGCCAATCGACGACAGTTCATTGCATATTGCGTTCTAGCGTATTGCGCTGTCTCGTTCGGTTGAACTAAGTTCCTATTTTAGTTCACAAAGAAACGCAATTGAGCCCATTGTATAATCGGTAGAATCCTTGTCAAGAAAGTGACGTCTGCGTCCGCGTTGCGTTTTGCAGTTTTTTAATGCATCGGCCAGTTTATTAAATACATTCAATCCTCAGCGTTTTTTTTCGTATACGTTGTCATATTTTGTTATTCTGAAGTGGGCCTTTGTCGTAGATCGTGTCATTCTTTCGACCTTTGACTCTTATAAGTTGGGCTATCGATCTAGCTAGGGTGATTATATTTTCTTATATTGGCAGATACCTAGAGAAGTAAAATAAATGATGATGATTCTAGGGTTTTACGCTATTTGATTTATTTAGTAATTATTTAAAAAATAAATTAAAAAAATAATTAAGTAAAACACAGTAAGAAGCGAGGAATCCGTTTTAGACCTAGAATCGTAGAACCCATTTCTACGATTCTATATGTTTAAATCTCCAAATATCAATAAATTAACATAAATATATTTTGTTTAGTGTCAAAGGAAAGGTCGGATTGAGTACATTCCGAAAAAATATATATGTATCTATATGGATAAATACATAATCTACAATAAAACGCAGCCGTGTTTTTTTTATTCCTTTTAATATAGTTGAAGAAGGTGTTAACTCCGGATGTATTTTAGCTTTAGGTATGACACAGATTGCCACATTGTGATAAATTGATAAATGAATGAAAATTTAGCAGATGGATAAATTAAGATTAATTGTTTATTTTGGTGGGTAAAAGTGAAAATGGTTATATTGTCAGATTCAATAGTTGCCCATGGGACAGACATCATAATAGAATTATGTTACATAAAAGAAAACTTGTTCTAAATTCGCAAATTGTCAACTTCATTTGATATCAACTTAAGTAGTATAATGCAAATTTAATATGACATAACTTAAAATTATATTATATTTCTTAATTTTTTATATGTAACTAATTTAGCATCCTCTCGCACTTTTCAATGCATATTCCATTTATACATCTTTCCTAGGAGTTACATTTAATGCCCATTAAATGTAATATTCACGTGCTAGCTTCAAAATTGCTCATTAAAGTTACGCTCTACGTAGCAAACCCCAATCGGGCTAAACGCCACTCCCGTATTTAAGAGTTCATTTTAAGTAAATTCCCTAGCTGCGTTTAGCGCTTACGTCGCGGTCGGCTAAGTGCTGCGGTCTTCCGCTCCCCGTCGCTAACTTTTAGAAACTCTATTTTAGGGTGTTCTAAAATGTAAACAAGCGTTTGTTAGTGTCAAATCAAATTTTCTCATATTTCCGATAAGAGTATGGTGATAAAACGATAGCGACAGCAAGATTAACGGCGCGCATGGGACAGCCAACAATAAAGTTACCGCAGCTGACAAACAAACTTGATGGCTTATAAACTAGCGAAATACCTTCTCGTATATGATACGTGTATAAGATTTCTAGACGTTGTTTTAAAGTTTAGATGTGTACGATTTATAGATAAGACTTGTGGCTAGACACAAGGTGGTGAACGGTTTCGTGCAGCTTGGGCCACAAGATCCGTTTTGTTCTCGGATCGGTTCAACTCACGATTCAGCTCCTATTCAGAAGCCCGGACCGGGTCAGAGCATCTAAAGCTCAGAACATCTAAAATTATACGATCTGAGCCTCACACGATATTTTCGTGTTTTCGGGTCATACCATCTAAAATGAAGTAAATGCAGTGCTTTGCAATTTTAGACGCACTGAGCTTTAGATGTTCTGCCCCTCCGTTATAATAAATTACATTTCAGTAAAAACGGGCAGAACATCTAAAGTAGCAACTAGGGTCAGAACATCTAAAATGTAGCAACCTATGAATTATAACGGTCTGTCTGCTACCGAAAAATAGCGCTTTAGGGAACGTCAATTGTTGCCAGGTTTCCTCTGTTTTGAGATAATACGTAAATATAAATATAATATTAATTATTGTCCTGCAACCGAATATACTTGAATTTTCAAGGTGAGAGACGTTAAAAAACTAAATTATAATTAACGTATGGTCCTTCCTGCGATGTAGGAGCCTACTCTGCGATAGTTTTCATAGTTTCGGAAACCTAACACCAGATAAGATATCGGAAAACTTTCCGATACGCCTGGTAACACAACATCCATCTATGACTGCTATTTATCAAATATCATTTTTAACCGTAAAAAGTAGCAGGAGCTATGTCACAGTCGTGATTTTTTAGATGTTCTGACCTGTTAAATGAAATCGATGTATTTATTTCATTTCGAAGGCGGCTCAGTACATCTAAAGGCCAGAGCATCTAATTTAGATGTTCTGCACCTCATCCGATATTATAGCGGTTTACGGGCCAGAGTATCTAAAATGCGTGCGTTTCGATTTTAGAAGCTCTGCGCTTTAGATGTTATGACCCGGACTCCAGAAGCCTCCTCGAGTGGAAGACTACCCCGAGTAAGACTCTCGTGTCTCACGCCTCAGAGCTGATGGACCGCTTTATCCCGGCGGGATTGCATCCCGGCGCCACTGGACGGTTTGCGCACCGGTCGGCGAAGCCAATCAGCTGTGCATTCTGATTAATTTGTGAAAGGGTTTGGAGACTATGGAAATATACTGTTTCCTAAGCAGCGGGGGTGGATGTTGATCTCTTGTCATGCCACTCTTGAAATGACCTTGGACCACACGATCCCGTGTGGCACAAAGGGCGAATGACGCCTAGGTCCGCGATAAATTCTAACTGAATTACCGCTGTAATACAACAGGTAGAGTTGCTTAAGCGACTTCGGACCCGTAACCAGTCGGGAGGACGGAGGTATCCTGAAGGTTAATTCCAGATGGATATATCCTGCCAAAACTGGTAGTTAAGGGCTAAGGCTGCCCGCTGTTTACCTTTCTCGGTGCTTTGGCCATAGGCGTCGGTCTCTAATGGGTTGCTGGTGAACTAGACAGTAGATTGTCTTGTCCCCAAGTTTTCTACGCTCATCCCACTGCTGAAAGAACGATATATATCGTTATATCCCGCCTGGGGTGACGGGTTCGCCCGTTGTAATCGACACCACCCTACTGTGGCTAGACACAGCATACTATAGCCAACAGTAGGCACATTATTTTTATAATGAATGAACGATCGAATTGTGCCACTATAGCCAGGTTAAACCGAATACACCAGGTAACACATTTTTTAAAGGTTGGAAAGCTCTTGCTAGTACCAGGGAAAACAAGTACCTAAATATATATTTTTTTTAAATAATTTAAAAAGACTATTTTTTTTTTAAATATAAAAAGACACGTTACAGAAAGTGAACTATTTATTGTATTTATAATTATTTTCATTACAAGTTTTTTTCAATATTTGTATTTTATGTATTTATCCATATAGATATATATATATATATATATATATATATATATATATATATATATATATATATATATATATATATATATATATATATATATATATATATATATATATATATATATATATATATATATATATATATATATATATATATATATATATATATATATATATATATATATATATATATATATATATATATCTGGAATGTACTCAATCAGAACAAATTTATTGACAAATTTATTGTCATTTGGACATATAGACGACTACTTACTTGATATTTGCACAGTTAAGATACTCAACGACACTTCGGATGACATAACGGCTCTAAAAATACCACACACTTTTAAGCCGGTCCAAGCGATTAGAAGTTATGGTGGTGTAACGGGCCACCCCTCACTAGACTCCAGGTTGTTTGATGTGAGGAGGTGGTGTCAACTTGTGGGTTATCTCTGTATTGAAAGTCGATTGAAAGTATATCAGAAGGTATTTATTGTATTAGAATTAATTTAAAGTGATTTGTATTGCCAGTTTGTTAACGCTTCCCGAATATGCCAGGGGTTGACGCGAATGCGGTGGCTATCTGCCTGAAGTTACGAGGGTGCATGGATAAGGATTATAGTTTGTGCTCAGAGTATCTCGTACTCGACACGGCTCGAGTCTGTAGGAGTTCAGACTGATGCTTTTTCGTCTCGATATGAGGAAGGAAGGAAGAGGTACCCAAAATGGTTGGACCCGTTGAACCAACTCGTGAGATTAGTACCGGGTTGATTTCGCCGGGGGGAGTGATCATTCGAGAAATGATACCCTGGTGCTATTTTCGCCGCCTTATAAAGGCCGAAAAATGACGCAATCCAAAATACTCCGAGTAAAAATGTTATTCAATATAACTGATTTGACAAAGTAGTTAAAATTCTTGTTAATTCAGCGCTGCACGAGATGGAACAATGGCTGTATTGACGTCACTGAATTTCACTTTAATTCAATGCATTTGTTGACTGGCATGTACGATACTTAAGGATCGTTACAGTGGACTAAAGAAACGGAAAACATACATAGATGAACCCTTTTAAGAAAGTATGAGGGTGAGGATCTAGAATGTGAGGGTTGTAAATAGTAATTAATCTTTCTTGCTTCTTTTGCCCATTTTTAGCATATTATGCATATATCTGTATTATGTTTCAACTTGTCAATTCCTCTTCGCTAGTTTTCGTATCCGTTTCGTCCATTTTATATACTTCTTAAACTGATTTCCACGTTTTGTCTTGTGCCAATTCTTCCCATTCCTTTATCGTTTTGTCAAAGTATCATAATGTCACGATTATAAGATCAATATAATCTTTTTATGTGTGTTGGGGTTATCCAATTTTCGTTTACCTGCTGCGTATCTATCAATTTAATAAGAAGTTTTTCAAAGTTGCCGTTATTTTCATTAACCCTCGCCATCCATTGATTCAATATCCATCGATTTAAGTCAACCAGACGGCTTACCGGAGGATGATCAAAGCGTAATCTAAAACCCCTTTCACACCGAGTCCACAAAGCCGTTCGTTAAAAACTTGTTCGCCGATACGGTTTACCACATATCTACGTTGCCTTTTATTGGTTTTATTGGCCATTGGTATCGTCAGTCTTTCTTGAGAGATTCAATTCAATACAGATCGGTCCAGAGCGGCCGCTAAACTCCTGCTCTGTGTGTATGCAGCTTAAGATTGAGTTAAGTGGTGATGTACAGCTTCGCGGCATAGTGATTAAATATTAACCGCGCTACCAAAGTGATATGCGAGACGTTTCCGCAGAAACGACCGCAGCCTTAAGAAACTTGTAATGTATGTAAATAGCTCATTATAATGTCACACAAGCCCTCATTGCCCAATAGAGGGCGATTTGGACTCCACGCATAATTGGATGCGCGAAAGCGGCCTATGAACAAATTAGCTGTATGATTTCCCAGATGACTACTCATGTCGCGAGAAACAGTGTATTTTTGAGTTGTGTGCAATAGGAATAATATAGTTGGTATCAGTTGTAATAATATAACTAAGAACAGCTGGTCTTTCAAAAATAACACCATGTTTTAGAGAGGGAGCCTGGTTTAAAAGACCTAATGTTTTTTTTAACCTAAAGTTGGAATCTGATAGAATATAGAATATAATTTATTGCCTAAATTGTATTATTACACAATTTTCTTATACTTAACTAGTTATTAGCAAGTAATATTCCTTAAAGTAAAGTAATGTTCATTAAGTTATTTGAGAGCACCAACATCTGACAGATGAATCGCAATACCAATGTTACTTAAAATTTTTATTACGAATTTTGTAATAAATTTAACGCATTTTTTTACTTTATTTTAAACCGCCGAAGAAACGCAATTGGACCCATTGTGAACATCTCATTTCCTGTAGAAATTATTGCTCTGTGTTTTGAGATGTAGGCATTGATCTCGTCACTAGAGGACGTTTCAAATATCGTATAATTATCGCATTTGCTTATTTAACTTTAAATAAACTTTTTAATTAAATTAAATAAAGACACATAGACCATAAAAGCAAGTATTCGCGTCATTTATATTACCTTGCCAGAAATTCGGTTTTAATCCAGCCTTCCGCCAATGCGATTTATCTCCCCTCCTCGCAAATCGCGACCCTATCAGATTCCGCGGCTGCCGGGCGGTTTCATAGGATCATCCGGGTGCACAGCGCACGTTCCGGCTCCGGGTCGGCACTCCGTCTACTATATTTATATTCCTCACTTCATAAGCAGGCCATTGTTGGAGTACGTGGTCGGAATGGACGCAGGCATATATGCCTACGGGGGCTCTTATGAAACCGGAAGCCTCGCGACGCTCAAACGACCACTACCTCTGCCTCGAGACTGATTCTAGAGTACGTTTTAGAGATAGATGCTTTTATGTAACGCCGATTATCCCCGTCGCTCGCGCTTCCCGGTCCTTACGCACTATTGTTGTTATATCCGCATAATCGCCTGAGCGTTACTTATTTTTATAAGCGATTCTACCTCGATATTTTTGTCTTCGATTTATTTATTCGGACATGACTCCGAGATCCTATTTCCAACCAATACCGCCTTCGAAATGTTTTACCGTAATTTGAGTCATTTTGAAACATCCGCAAATGTACTTATTCGTCGCTATCTTTATAGCCGCATTCGTGACCACTGGAAATCTTGATAGTCTGTGACAAGAATTTATATATCATGTATTTATTTCAACGTTGCTATAACTCACCTAAAATTTATAACCAGTTTGTAAGAATTTAGTTGTAATTGACAATTATAATATAATCTCCAATATCGAGTTTATCCCCTAATGTTTTGTTTATTATTTGTTATTATTATATTGGCTAATATTTCGATTAGTATTGGTTTAATAAATTTTATAAGTTATTTTTTACTTACTCAGTTTAAATAGTTTTTAATGTTATTTGATGTTATTGATGATTATTATTTTGATTAGTATTCCGGTAATTTAATTTTTAGGTTATTGTTTCATATCCAAAGCGTTTACCTTTTTTCTTCTTTAAATACTATAAGAACCATAACACTTCTACACATCGCCAAAATTAACCTCGATACTCCCTTGCCTATGCATTTTCTTATTATGTCATATTGCCCACAATTTTACTTTCCTGGGAGATGAAAGTATTGTGAATGTACATGTGTGTATGTGTGTATTTCTAGACGATAGCGCCCAGTCGCTTCATCCGATTGAGCTGAAATTTGGCATGCAGGCATCATTCGGTCATGGCAAAGGATGAAAACATTGTAGTCAAAATCGGTCCCACAGAGGGCGCGCTAGTGATACTTCAATCTCGAAATATTGCAATTAGACACTTGAAATTCGGTACACAGATGCCTTGTTGTACCGAAATCAAGTTGTAAAACTTTGGTTAGAATATCTCGTATACAAAGAACGCATTTAAAAAAAAATAACAACGTATTTAAGAAAATACTATATAATTTTTGGAAAAATATCATTTTAATACTACATAAATACTAAAAATACTACCTGTGCTATCATAGTCACTTGACACAATCACTATCGGATGGGGGAGTTAGAGGGGAGCGGGGGGGGGGGAATTTAGGGGGGGGGGGGGTTGGTGTAATTAGGGGAGTGGTTGGAAAAGTCTTGGGGTGACAACCGTTTTTTTTAATAATCGTGTACACACCTAAATAAGTAAACGCTCTATTATAAAGCACTACTAGAAATTAAATAAATAAATAAATACACCGACATAAAACTTTACATCAGGCAAGAGCAAATAACGTGTAACTTGCATACTTGCATTGACTTCGATTCTTGACGAAAGAGCCATACTTCTTACGTTGCTCGGCCGTATATCCGCCCTGCTCAATGGTTCACTCTACCTTGTCTGGTGTTGATTAAATAAATAATAGGAGATAATTAGGCCGTATTTCTGTTATAGAATTGGGAGCTAATGTGCCCTTGCTGAGTTGGCCACGAAGACCCATTCTGTTCAGGGTTGGTCACACTCACGGGTCAACATCCCATCCGGCGGCCTCCACGCATGAAGTGCGAGCCTGGGCAGGACTCTGGCCTTAGGGCTAGTTTCCCCTATGAGTCAACTTTCTGGCGCTCCTGGACGGTCTGCGCACCGTGTGGCGTAAGCCAATCGATTGTGCACTCTGACTAACAGTCGGGGGGAGTCTGGAAGCAGTACTGTTTCTTATAGAGCGGGGGTGGTTACGGACCTTACGGCGACTGCTCTTGAAACGTCCATCGGCTGCCCGATCCTGGGTGAACAGCCGGGCAAAGGATGCCGTGGTCCGCGATATATTCGGTATACGCTGTTTCACCGCTTCGTAAGGGAGAGGACCGCGCAAGCGACCTCGAACTCGTAATCAGTCGAGAGACCGGAGTAATCTGGCCGCAATTGGAAGTAAGGACGTGAGTGTAAGCCCGCTGGGTAACATACCTGGTTATCTCGCGGATAAGGCGTTGGCCTCTTACGGGCATGTGGCGGAGCTAGAAGACGGTGGACTGTTTTGTTCAAGTCTTCTGTGCTCACTTCACGGGAGATAGAACGAACAATCGTTATTAAAACTTCCTGAGGCGACGAGTTCGCCCGTTGTAGTTGACGTTGTAGTTGACAACTCTATTTGTAATAGTAGATAATTAAGCTGTTTATATATGGAAGCAATGTTTAAAATACTTCAAAAAAATGTGTGAAAAAAGTGAACTAGGTAAGAGAAAGCTAGGTAAGTGAAAGCTAGTTTCAAAAAATCTATTCAGATTGTAACCTATAATTTATGTGAAAATAATTTACATGCCCAGAAATATGTATAATTTAGATATTTTAGACATCAGTATCGCGCCATTACTTGACGTGTAAATAAATTCATCTTATGTTTAAAATCACGTGTTCGGCGGGAAAACACTTCCTGCCGAGAAATCCACATGAACGTTTTAACCCAATATCCGGTTTGGTATCCGAGTAAGGTTTTCATTACGTAACACAGCAGGGTCGGCGGCGATGTTCTGAGGGAGGTAAAGTGGGGTTGCGAAAGGGGGAGGGCAGGTTAACGCTGCGTATGGCGACGTGAAAGGCCTTATGGGACCAGTGGCTTGCCGCCTTAAAAGGATGTGCCTTGAATAATAGGGCTCGTTTTATATTACGCCCGAAAGCCGTCTATTTTCTAATAATAATATTAAATAATGAAAATCATCCATGGTGCGTGGTAACGAGCCAGTTTGGTTACAATGGTGGTTTTTTAATTGTAGTGTCTATTCGATTAAAATGATAGAAAAGTATACAGAGAGGCGTAAATATTGTTACATAATAAATACAGTTATTTTGACGAATTTTAAATTTCATTATTTTTTACGGATACCTATATATTATCAGTTATCTATGATATTATTAACAGATATTATTATCTCAAATTCTATGGCTTCGACGGGGCAGTGAATGGGTGATAAGGTGAACGCTCACATGTGGCAAGACAGCTTTCCTAAACCTACCACAGCCGGTCGTTAGTCCGGAATCCACTGCTCACCCCCCAGAAGTGCAATAACACTAATGATTGGCCCGACTTCGGTCGGTGAATTCCATGGCAGCTCCGTTTGTATTTTATTTTATATAACACCAATGTGCCTAAATGGGAGTTTTGAGGTAAGTAAATAGACGCACTCAGAATGAAACGAATAAATTTGCGACGTAAGAGCCAATTTAATAACTGTTGTAGAAGTGATCGAAACAAACCATCTGTTTCCGATCAATGTGTTTCTTTTTTACAAGCCTTTAAATACCTCTTGCAATGTTTGTTAGTTTGTTAGTTTGTTTTGGTCAAATATTACAAGCTGCATTAGAACCACTTCCTCTTATCCTATGAAGTTAAAATTTTAGACGTTGGTTCAGTTCCGATGACAATGCATTTTTATAGTGGGCATGACCTGATTCTACACTCAGCATTGGCTCCCGACGAGGATACTCTTCCACGGTCAACAGCACAGACACACAATTTTGTATACGCATTCAATTATGATAGCTGATTACACACGATTGCCAAGTTTCATATTGATACGACAATGAGAAGTGGTTGAAATTCGGTTCCTTAGATTTCATTACAGGTTACTTACATACATACATAGCGGTGGATCTAATAAAAGTGTGTTAAAAGCAGGCCCACCAACGACGGAATACGAGATTTGGACAGAGGCATTACGCGTTTCTGGCACCGCGTCTGTATGATTCCTTCTGCTCTTCCTTGGCGGAGGCTAAAGTGAAGAGTACAATCAGCAGATTGACTCTGAAGAAGTATATTATAAAGTGGCTTATGACAAAAGGTAGAAGCTAGTGGGAAGAAATAGTGACTCACATACTGACGTAGGATATAATTGTGACTTAATACTCGACATAAATACATCTAGTTGATTATGTTTAAAACAAATAAATAATATAATACTAAATATTAGAGTTACAATTTTATATGTGCATAATAAGGAACTATTTTAACCTGTTCAATTTATTGGTCAATATATTTGTTTGTTATTAGAGTTATTATTTACTCGTTTATATATTTATATATTTTCCTTTATAGATTTAATATTAGTAACATATTTATATATTTACGTTTAATTTTTTAGGAATGAATAAGCGATCGAAATGAATTGAAATAAAATAAAAAATCCGGAGTCTTTATGTCTTAAATACTATCAACCTAGAACAGATATACAATCTAGAGGGGTGATAAAATCGACACAAATGTAATGTTATCTGCTTCGTAAAAAAAGTTGTTATTATTTCTACCTTTTTTTGCCAAAGTATTTTTTTTGTATTGGATAATTTTATAAAAAAAATATATATTGAGTAGGGAATAAAATAATAAACCGCGATATTAATTGATCAAAGAAAAACAAAGTAAGGTGATAAAACAAAATAAAGTAGGTTTTCCCTAATATTGGTCCTGTTTTATTCACTGTTAAAGAGATAGTTTACGAAGAATTGAAGCCGACGATTGCCCCAGATTAACTGAGCCATAACGCTCGAGCCTAATTTATAGGTCTATAATATAATCCTACCTACATTCGGGGAATCACCCTCCCTGTCTAAGACAATTGTACGTACCTTTGCAGCCGCACAAACTAATTACTTAAGTCGTCCTTTAATCAACCGGATATGTAATAAGACCCAAGGACGTCCCCCGTCGCGTCTTCACCGTCCAACCTGGAGCAGTGCTAACGTTTGATCATTCCATTTTCCGTGTCATTAGTCGTGTGCAATATCATTTTCCCCCCGTTTCGTGGCGTTCGCCAAACCCACGCCATTCCACCCAACACTCCGGCGCATGGTAGGTCGAAACGGTACTTTGAGGGACTTAGGAACCAATTTTGTTTTTTTTTTTACTATTTTATTTATGCCGATGGATATACCTTATTAACCTTAACAATATTTGTATTTTTGTATTTTTATTTTTTTCTAAACCTATTTGGGCAGAACTAAATATTTTCAGATTTTTTGTATGGGGCGGAACCAAAAGAACGGAATGTATACTTTGTCCTGACGACGATTTTAACAATACCAAACACTTCTAAATCGGTTCAAGCGTTTAGAAATTAAAGTGGAATAAAGAAACGGAAAACATACAAAGATGAACCCTGGACATACACTCCTTTTTTGTTAAATCACAGACTTTTTACTCTGAATAGAAAAAAAAATTATTAAGAATTTTTGTACGGGACGGATCAAAAAAGAACTGAATGTCTTGTTCTGATAGATCCCGCTTCGAAAGCTTTTTTCTCTCAATCTTTATCTCCTCTACTATCGTTTCGCATATTGAACGTGTACACAAAAATGCCACCATGTTAGAATGGAATGTATACTTTGTCCTGACGACGATTTTAACAATACCAAACTCTTCTAAATCGGTTCAAGCGTTTAGAAGTTAAAGTGGAATAACGAAACGGAAAACATACAAAGATGAACCCTGGATATATTACACTCCTTTTTTGTTGAATCACAGACTTTTTACTCTGAACAGAAAAAAAATATTCAGAATTTTTGTACGGGACGGATCAAAAAAGAACTGAATGTCTGCTTTGTTCTGATAGATCCCGCTTCGAAAGCTTTTTTCTCTCAATCTTCATCTCCTCTACTATCGTTTCGCATATTGAACGTGTACACAAAAATGCCACCATGTTAGAATGGAATGTATACTTTGTCCTGACGACGATTTTAACAATACCAAACACTTCTAAATCGGTTCAAGCGTTTAGAAGTTAAAGTGGAATAAAGAAACGGAAAACATACAAAGATGAACCCTGGATATATTACACTCCTTTTTTGTTGAATCACAGACTTTTTACTCTGAACAGAAAAAGAAATATTCAGAATTTTTGTACGGGACGGATCAAAAAAGAACTGAATGTCTGCTTTGTTCTGATAGATCCCGCTTCGAAAGCTTTTTTCTCTCAATCTTTTTCTCCTCTACTATCGTTTCGCATATTGAACGTGTACACAAAAATGCCCCCATGTTAGATGAATAGATCGGAAAAATTATAAAAAATACATATTTCAAAGCATATTTTTTAATAATCTTATTATAGAATATTATAGAAAGCCAAATTTAAAAATATGCTTTGAAATATGTATTCTTTATATTTTTTCCGATCCATTCATCTAGCAAGGTGGCTTTCTGGTTGACACGTTCAAAATGATTGTAGAGGAGACTAGAATTTAAACAAAAGGTTTTGAAGCTGGATCTATCAGAACAAAGCAGACATTCAGTTCTTTTTGATCCGTCCCATACAAAAAATCACAAAATATTTTTTTCTGCCCAAAGTATAAAAACATTGTTAAGGTTAATAAGGTATATCCATCGCCATAAAGAAAACTGTGAAAAACCAAGTTAATTCCTAAGTCCCTCAAACTACCGTATTGACCCAACGTGCGGCGGAAGCCATACAGTGAACCTTGCCAATAAAGCCTTTCCGCTACGCGAACAATCTCTCCCGTTTTATAATTAGGTGCCAGTTACAACAATGCCTACCTACTACAAATTATACTCTCTCATTACGACTAATGAATTATACATTATATCTAACTTGGATATACGAATATACCTATATAATTAATTAAAATCATTCGTTGGAAATTGACGTTATCTCGTTATTTCATTAATGGAGCTCATCACTTTTAATTACGACCACGTTCCCATAAACATGGTAGAGCTTATTCTTGCATTAGAAGATTTCTCGGATATTTTTTATACTCGACGGTCTTAAATTCTTCTCCTCTAGTCTATCATGTGTCATGTGATACCTATTGTTAATCAAATTTAGTTTTCCTTATTAGGATTTATATGTTTTTTTATTCGTGTATCTACAAGGCTTGTCCTAAAAGTAAGGTAGATTATATCGAGTATTTATACCCTATTTTTCGAGATAATTGCCGTTCATATCAAGGCACTCTTGTAGTCGATCTGGAAGCTTTTTTATGCCAGCGTCATATAACCCTCCATTCACCTCTTTTTCCAAGTAGTCCGTCACTGCAGTCTTCACTTCTTCGTCTAAATTCAGCTTTTTCCCACCCATATGTTTCATTCGGTTGATGAACAAGTGATAGTCCGATCGGGATAGGTCTAGGCTGTAAGGGGGGGGGGGGGGGGGGGGGGTAAATTTCCCAACCGAAATTATCCAAAAGCGCTTTTGTGTCGCGTACCACGTGATGTCGAGCGTTATCAAGCAAAAGACGCTCACTCTCTTTGTTAGCATTCCAGGTCTTTGCTTTTTTATGGCTTGAAGTAATTTTTAAGCGTCTCACAATACGAGGCCGAATCAATGGTGGTACCAGTTGGCATAAATTCAATGAGAATGAGCCTTTTCCTGTCCTAGAAGACAGTTGCCATATTTTGTCTGGCAGATTGCGTCACTTTCCTTTTTTTGGGGGGAAATGAATGCCTCTGTGAGGGACCACCCCTCACAAGACTCCAAATTGTTCGGTGTGAGGTGGTGGTATCAACTTACGAGTTATCTCCGTATTGAAAGGCGGTTTTGAATGAAGTAGAAGGAATTTATTGGTCGAAGATTTGAATATTGCCAGTTATAACGCTTCCCGAACAGTTTACGTTGACGCGAGTGTAACGATGCGCGATTGCGGTTACGAGGATATATATGAATTAGGATTGTGCGTGTGCTCCTAGTATTTTGTACTGGGCACGGCTCGAGTCTGTGGGATTACAGACTGATGCTTTGAGACTCAGGGAGAATGAGGAAAGGAAACCAAGGAGCCGGATTCGTTGACCTTACTCGTGAGAGAGAGTGCCGAATATGCCGTCGCAACCTTGGGGGAAGGTGATCACTCGGGGAATGATAATTTGGTTGTTTTTTCGCCAGTTTATATAGGCCGATCAATAATGTAATCCAAAATATTCCGAGTAAAAGTATTGTTTCATCGTGCTGATTCATGGTTGCACTGGTTAAAGTAATAGCTGAATTGTGTCAGTGTATTTCACTGGAAATCGATGCATTTGTTGATCGCAGGTCCGTTACACCTCCACTCCATTGACTGTTGTTTCGATTCTGGCGTAAAGTGGTAGACCCACGTTTCATCCACTGTCACTATTGAGTCTAAAGATACTGCTCCTTCTTCAGTGTACAGCTAGCTCCAAAACCTTGCGAGAACTTTCGATGCGTTGGCGTTTGTGAAGGCGGCGGATGCTGACGACGTTGACGCGGTCTGCTTGTTCGCGTGTCACGAAGATATTAAACGTCCGATCCGGCCAGTTCAAATTTTCATAAAAAGAGGAGAAACTAACGGTCTAATTAGGAGCTTGCGGACCTTATTTTTGGAACAAGCCTTGTAATATATCGTCAAAATTACTTTGAGTTTATTATATTCGATAGGGCGATTTGCCAAATGTGTGACTATAGTATGAATCTATAATTATACTCAAGCATTATTGCCTATATAATCTAGGGTCAGTCGTCGGTTTTAGTTCTCCGTAAACTATCTCTACCACATAAAACCGAACAGAAAAAATATTGTAGAGGACATGTTTTAGAGATAGAGGCATTTCTATAATATCTCTAACCACAAATCAGCCTTGATATCAACTTTTCTAAAATAACAGTCAAATCAAATATTCCTCGAGCAGAGGTTTGTTCATCGCCAGCAAAAGGACCCTGGAAAAAGTGGACGATTATATTTGCATATAACATACTAGTTGCAGGAGGATTAACCCCTAGAGCCCCAATTGGCCGATATCGGCCACAACACGATTCAGAGTGACGGCCCCGTTTTAATTTTATTTTAATATAATTTGTTTTATTTTATTATCTTAATATGTTTTATTTTAATTATGGGTACAGTGTTTTGGCAGTAATTAATGTTTTGGTGCAACAGTGTCATAATTCAATTTTTTTACTAATTTTTTCTAAAATTTTTGGGACATCAACTTGTCAATCGGCTGAGGGGCCGAGGCCTGAAGGGTTAACGAGGAAACACAGATTATCCATTGATTATAATTGATTGATTGATTATATTTATAATTTAAATCCTATTTCTACGATTATTTCAACAGCTGTAAGAGATATACTTACGATGGCAAGATCTACCAACTAGATCTACCAACGTAGCATTTTATTTATATGAAAAATCCTGAAATGTGTTGAAGTATATATTTTCATTTAGTCGATAATATATAATTATCAAACGCTGAAATGCTTGTACCACCGATCGGTGGTATTTTCTTTGCGTCAACCCGCGGGCGGCCGATCTCCGTAATTATGCAATTATGTAATTATATGCGAAGTTGCCTTCATTAAATAAGCCACCATTATACATTAGTATGCGAGCACTAACACCTCCTACAAAGAAATTTTCGAGGGTTGAAAACATGGCGTCGTAAGTTTTATTCCCATGACTAGCTTTCTAAGGGTTAAGCAACTAGAATTTTATTACGTTTTTGTACGTTTAACGACAAGTCTGCATTGGTATCGGTATTTGCTTAGTTAGGTGGCCTTAGAGACGCTTCATACTATGTATTATTGTTTTTCCTTGAATAAATGATTTAATTTAATTTACGCTTAAATCACCACTAAAAACCTAGTACACGTCGTGATTCGTCGTTTCAAATAACCTCACCCGCCTTGCGTTTATTATTTCTGGTCCGCTCTAAAATCTGCACTACCCGTTTGAACAGTAAGCTAACAGGGTTCGGCGCTATTTTCATTCTGCATTTTTCTTATCGTCCTTGTGCAGCTCTGATATTACAAGGATTTCAGCGATGCGCCATCGGGCAAAAATTCCCGAGCTGCTTTTAGCCGCACATTTCTGGAAGTCTGGAAATTGAATCGGTCGGTGCATGGCTCGCTGTATCACGCGGTTCGTTTTAATAATTGGGCCGGTGACCGGTATGTCTAAGAGTAAATTTTGTTTTTAATTCAAAGCGGGTTATTTAATAGCAGACATCGTCATTAACGTAGTCTTTTTACAAGCTATTATTTACCTTGCAATGTATGTATGTTTGTCTAGATCAAATCTTGCAAGCTGAATTAGAACCATTTCCTCTTATCCTATGAAGTTGAAATTTTACACGTTGGTTCAGTTCCGATGACAATACATGTTTATGGTGAGCATGCCACGATTAAGTAACCAGGATCGGCTTCCGACGAGGCTACGCTTCCACGGTCAACAGCACAGACACACAATTTTGTATACGCATTCAATTACGATGTCACATTCAATTACGAATCGTTGAGTCATCCCGAGTGTCATAGGGTACCTCAACTGGCCAAATATCAAGTAAGTCTAACTGTCCAAATGTCAATAAATTAACACAAATATATCAAGTTTAGTATCAAATGAAAGGTCTAATAAATACATAAACCACAAATATTTCATTTAATAAAACGTTATAAAAATAATTATAAATACACTACTTCACTTTCTGTAACGGCAGTAGTGTTTTTCATTCTTTTAATATATTCACTTGTATATTACTGTATTCCGGTACCGACGTGAAAGTGACCATGCATTTGGAGTGCTATGCATAACGCAATGCCAATGCCCTCCTAACCACCATTGTCATCGCCAAACTGAAACGCTCCATCTGTTCTTTTAAGATTTTTATGTCCATTATTAAACTCCTAAATAGGACTACCCTCGCACGGTTTTAGGAAAAAATCCATTTCTCTCGAATTTTGAAGGTTTTTTTACGATCGTTTAGTAATCGCGGCTAGCAGGGATCCTTATTTAAAACTGCATAAGTAGAACGTCTTGCATAGTCGTCAAAATCTTGGCGGATTCTATTTTTCTGCCATATAACCGGCGAACGTTGTTCCGGTTAACGTTCGCCACGAGTTCGAGTAATTTTCTACATTATATGTACGTTAGCAGCGGTGCCGCCATGGCGCTCGTTGCCGCTCGTTCAATTTTATGATTTTCAAATGACGTTTAAATGCGTCACTTGGAAGAGCGGAGCGAAAAGCCACTTCATCCTGTTATAGCGTCTTCTACTTCGATTCATATTTTTCAGTGACGTGTGAGAAAAAGTTATGTACGGGAAACGATGCTCATAGTATGGACAAGTGTTCAATGATTTCGTCTTTTCTTTTTACACCACTGCCCGACAAAAGTAGTGTAATGTGTTCAGGGTTCATATGTTTTCTGTTTCTTTATTCCACTATAACTTTTAAACGTCTAAACCGATTTAGAAGTCTGTAGTATTGTTAGAATCGTTATGTCATCCAAGTGTCATAGGATATTTAACTGTCCAAATATCAAGTCCAACTGTCCAAATGTCCACATGTCCAAATGTCAATCTATAATAATATTATAAAGAGGTAAAGTTTGTGACGTTGTAGGAAGTAATCTCTGGATCTACTGAACCTATTTTAAAAATTATTTTACCAATAGAAAGCCACGTTATTTGTGAGTGTCATCGGCTATATATTAATCCGAAAAATGAAAAGCCTTTTTCGTGGTAGTCGGATTTCCAAAGTAAGTCGGAAAAAACGGTCAAACGAAAACGTTTCTAACTAACGCTGCCTTAACGATAAAAGATATATGATTAAGTTCTAAATACAAGTTGTAGAGCTTGATAATGCCTACAAAAAAGTCAGCGACAGCATATGTCTAACTTTTATATTTAACTCACAAAAAGTAGTTTTTCAAATTAAAAAAATAATTTAAATCGTTAGGTCATGTTTATTGGTCATATTATCAACAATTATGAATTATTATCAAAATAAGTAAATTTATCGCCTCAAGTGTTTAAAACAATAGACTTTTCCCTTTTACTGCATATAATTTCACTTTTACTGCATAAATGGTTAAAGAGATAAGACACTCACAAATAAGACACTCACAAGAAGACACTCACAAAGAACGGTAATATAGTCAAATTGGCATGCAGATACATACATACATATGCAGTAAAAATGTAACCCTTTTTTTGGCAGTCAATAAATAAATCATAGCACTCAGTAATAATCAGTAAAAAGTATTGTAAGAAGGTCGTTGGATGAATTGCAAACAAGAAATGTTTATTTCAGCTATATTGAAGCTATCCTAAGTTATGCCATTACGATCTGGGGAAATTGTTATGCTTGTCATAGGGAACCCATATTTATACTCAAAAAGAGAGCAGTGCGAATAATTGCAAAGGTGAAAAGGGAAGAGTCGTGTCGACCCATTTTTAAAAGGCTAAGAATCCTCACCTTAACCTCACTCTATCTCTTTAAGTTACTAACTTAGTTTTTTAAAAATAAAGAAACACATTATAAAAAGTTTTCAGATACACATACTAAAAATACGAGAAATAAATTAAACATTTTTATACCATGTATTAAACTAAACACAGCAAGGCAAGACACAAAATACTCAGGGCCATATTACTTTAACAGGCTACCAGAAAGTTTAAAAACTATTCAAGTGGAAAGCTTATTCAAAAAGTTACTTAAAGAATTCTTATTAGCCAAAGCTTTTTACTCGATCGATGAGTTTGTTAATTTTAAATAATTTTTCAAATTTTTTGGTCATTTTTTTGACAATTTTAAGTAGTATTTTTTAATTATTCTGACTTTTTCTGATTTTAATTTCTTGATTATTTTTATCAATTATCTTAATTTGTGGTTTTAGTAAATAAATCTTAAAAATGATTTGGATGCCCTAAAAGCAATAAAGAAGTAACTGTATGTACGTGGTGATAAATTTAAATATTGTAAAAACGAACTAATATACTGTATTAATTACTGAACTAATATACTAAAAGCAATAAAGAAGTAACTGTATGTACGTGGTGATAAATTTAAATATTGTAAAAACGAACTAATATACTGTAATTTAAATGTACCTAAATATTAATTTTCTACAATCTGTTAAGATTTTTTGGAAATAAATTGAAATTGAAAAAAATTGAAATCAAACCACACTCATAATTTCATCACAAGTAAAAAGTTTTACCGCCCAACGAAGTGGGCACGGGTCAGCTAGTAAATTAATATAAATATATCGTGGTTAGTTTGAAATAAAAGGTTGAGTATATTTGGGAAATATGCATGTATCTATATTTATAGATACATGCACCATAAATATTTCATAAAAACCATAATAAAAATAATTATAAATACAATAGTTCACTTTCTGTAACGGCAGTCGTGTTTTTATTCTGTTTAATATATTTACTCGTCTGTAGTCGTAATTATCTTACCGAATTCGCCGCTATTCCTCAGAACTCGAGGCTATAACTTATTAGGCAATGGAAATAGGCAAAGTAGCGTCAAAACCACATAACATTTTAATATTTTTAACCCTCTGAGGACGGATGTAACTAATATGTATGTCAAGTTTTGTGTAATTTGGTTCAATAGATTTTGTATAAATTGATGGGACGTACCTAAATGTCCCTAGGGTCCATAACGATGGAAAGTTACAACTTTTTCCAAAATTTGCTTATTTTATTATTTTACTCAGAAATCATACGTACTTGAAAAAATAATTTAAAAAAAGTCGCCATAAATATTTTATTTATTTATTGAAATCCACCAGAGTTCGGTCATTTGCGATATTTTAAAAAAATATATAAAGGCATATTTTTAAACAATTTTTATTTCTAATATAAAGATTCTGATTTCTCAATAACATGAAAAACATAACCTATATATTATTCATATTCGATAATTTATAAAATGATTTTAAAGTTATGGGACACATGTGTCCTATGGTTCTTAGATAGTTAACATTACACGTGGCACTACCTAATTTTACGTTCAATTCATACAACTGAGATAACCATTGAAGTTTGCTATTAATATAATACTGCAAAATTTAATCAAATCCTATGAAATTATTTCACACAGCTAATAATTTAATACGGATAACATTTTCAAATTTATTTTCACCATAGCGGATGTGAGTAACGTTATCTTGGGACGGCCGATTTCTTTATAACAACTCACAGTTTGTTTAGTAATTATTTATTAAGTATTATTATTTATACGATGTTGTTTTCAGAACTGTTGTTCGACTCACATGTTAACATTTGTATAAAATCACATCATCCTTACATCTTTCAATCCTTACAATTTTTTATCGATTACAAATTTGAGACCATGCCAAACCTACGCATAAGCAATCTAACAAACCGAATAAATAAAAAGTATAATGACAATATCAGCCATAAACGCTTGTAAAACGGCAGTTTTTTCCATTTATATGTAAAATTTCACGAGAAGCGGGATTTTTTCAGGCGCTCCAGCGGAGAAGCGGAATTTCAGTCACGCGAGCGTCAATATGAATCATCCTGTCACTTATTATTGTCTTACTTTCCTGTTTCTACTTCCTTTCGGAGCGGACTGAAATTCGTTTTATCGAATAGAGCAGAAACTGAAGCCGTTTCGTTGGAGTTTTACGACATTGGTATATACGGCCCGGGAGGGGTGAAACAGGATGTATTTAATGCACGAGGTGCGCGAAGAGTAATTTATTTGGAAATAAAGAAGCAAGTAAATATATTAAAAAGAATAAAAAACATGGCTGCCGTCGCAGAGAGTGAACTATTGTATTTATAAATATTTTTATTGCGGTGTTTTAAGAAATATTTGTGGTTTATGTATTTATCTATATAGATAGATTTATATTTCCGATATATACTTAATCAGACCTTTCATTGGCACTAAACACGATATATTTTTATTATTTATTGAAATTTGGACATTTAGACATGTTTTTTACATTTGAACAAATGCACAATTTTATTCTAAAACACGAAAACAAGTAAATATAATAAAAAGAATAAACAACACGACTGCCGTTACAGAAAGTGGAAGAACTATTGTGTTTATAATTACTTTTATTACGGTTTTTTATGAAATATTTGTGATTTATATATTTATCCATATAGGTAGATGTAAAATTCAGGATAGAAATCAATCAGATATTTCATTTCATTCGATACTAAACACGATATATTTTTGTTTATTTATTGATATTTGGACATTTGGACATTTAGACAACTACTTACCTAATATTCGGACAGTTAAGGTACCCTATGACACTCGGGATGACATAGGGATTCTAACCATATCACACACTTCTAAATCGGTTCTATCATTTAGAAGTCATCGTAGGATATAAAAAACTGGGTTTCATTAAAATATACCGGATTTTTTCGGAGTACTTTTTCCGCGTAGTTTTATCATTTTCCAAAATGTTGGATTAAAATAAATACGTAAGAACCAAAAACGGTTATGTAAAAGTCGGTAATATTTTTTGGAGTGTAATAATTAAACACTTTGTATAATTTATTTTGCTAACTCAATATTCGAAATATTTTTCTTTGTTACTACCGGAGCTATTCCTGACGGTCGCGAAGAGGAAGAACCAAAAAAACTAAACTGTCAAATGATGAATGTTAACATGCACTGCGTAACACGGCGATTTATATCCGGACGCTGATTTCTTCTTATATGAGAGCAAGGGGTCGCGGAACGTAGGTACCATATGACACTCGGGAGGACAAATAGATTCTAACAATACATCACACTTCTAAATCGGTTCAAGCGTTTAGAAGTTATGGTGGAAGCCTAACAGATGAATCCTGAACACATAACAGGATGTATTTAATGTACGAGTTGCGCAAGAAGTTATGTATTTGGAAATACAGGGAACGAACTCAACGGGGGATTTTGTCATGTTAGCTTACTTGTATGCATAACTTATGTGTCTGTTGTTTACGATATTTACTGTACCTAATTAATTGATCACATTATTTCGTTTGTCGTTATTATTTCGTTCCCGAACTTAAGTACTTCTCTGGCATATTCGATCTGCCTTTATTAATATCCATTATGAAGATATTATTTTTACTGGCGATAATAGCGGCTAATAGGATCGCGGATGATTGAACTTACGTAAAAAGCAAGAATGGCAAGGAGAGGGCGGCCGATGAGAGGCTAATGAATAATGAAAGACGTTCTAGCCCAGTTCCTATAATTACTAGTGCCATTAAAGAAGCCGGCGTTGGCGCTTTGTAAACGTTTCGTAATGGCGGCGAATATATCAAGCCGGGAAAAGATCAATGGCCCTCGGATAGAGCTGCTGAAAGGGTGGGTATATAGGGATAGTGCCTTAATGCCTTGGCGCCTTGGCTTACCGTGAATTAACCTGTTCCCTTTGTAGGCGTTCCTCGCAGAAAGAAGTTTAGATAACATGGGCAATACTACTAATTTCGGTACCTATATATAATGTTAGTGAGAATCGGTTGCAGAAGAAGAACTTAGCCAACGATGGCGTCAGGATAATTTAGAAATAGAAAATAGTATGATATATCTAGGTAAGCAGAATTTAAAATCAAAATATTAATACTGCTACGAGACAGTTTAATAAAAAAGAATTTTGGCTAGCGTTAAATTAAAACATGTTTGGTGCTTCTAGAAAAAATATCAGAAAGCGGTTTAAGTGCACTGAGAAACATATAACGCTATAATACACGAAAAAACGGATGTTTCTAAAGGGATTACGTATATATAACATGCACTGTGGTTCGTGCATATGCATCAACATGGTGCGTAACGGTGTAGTTACCAGGTCACGCGCACAACTAGATCTTGCTTTTCATAACAGCATGTTATTACATACGTAATGTTATAGTCAGTTACATACATCATGTTGAAGCTACATTACCTATACCGTTATTTTCGTATTACCCGTACGAAGCATGATGAAACATATAATCGAGTAATGGAATTTCAACAAAATTCCTTGCAATTCAACAAACTTACGATTGAAATATCATTATTCTATATAAAACCGTATTAACAATACGATATTATAGGAAGTAATCCAATATTATTCTCAGTGTTTGCGACTATTATACCTACTTGTGTGTGTGTTAAACTATCGTTGGGCGAACAAAGAGTGGAAAGTATTCCCCTCTTAAATCAAATTAATTACGTTGAATATTCCAGTTTTACTAAATTTGCAGCTGTAGGCATCCATAATACGGCTGATAGTAGATTTTTTAGTAGCCTTGTGGACGTCTATACATTTTAAATATTTGTCTATCCTCATAAAGAATCCGAGAATCTTATTAGCTTTTACTCGAAATACTGTCCTTTTTGTTTAGAAACGCTATTCCATACTCGGTATCGGAATAGTATCATCGCTGTAACAATATTATTGGTCCAATATCAATGATTCTCAATTCCCTCATTAGACATACGATCCAATATAAAATAAACATCCTCTTTGCCTTTCATTTCCTTATTCGAGTCTGAATCTTGTACACGTTCCCTTTTTTATATTCGAATCTCAGTGTACCTCTCGATGTTTCTCCATATTAGCGGGTCGCTGAATTTCCTTTCGCTCTCAACATGACAAGGTACTTACCAATCCAGTAAACAAAAGGTTCCTTTCAGCGCGCCTTTTACGGACGTATTTCCTCACGTTTTTTCGCATTTAAGGCTGGCATCGACATATTTTTCCTCGAAGTGAGTTAATATGTATGCTTCTGTTGTTGACCCAATATCCATTATGTCAACTCTGCTTAATTTCGTTCCTCGACTCCCTTTTTTTAATTTGATTTTATTTTATATTTTATTACGTATGTATAGATAGACTTTCGGCGAAGTTTTTAGATTAGAGTCTAGCGTGTTTAGCCTGGGCGTAGAGTTTACATAATTTTGCTCCAAAAGAAAGTTATATATTAATTATATTATTTTTATTTATTTATTTATTTAGGTACATAGGATTAGGTATACAGTTCATTCATTGGTCATGTAATCTTATAATAATTATATAAATTATTTAATAATTAATATAGGGAGGTTTAACACATCTTACATGACCTTTACTGCCAATAGCACATCTAACTAGGCGATAATTTGGCCCGTCTCTAGATGTGCATATTTTTATGCAATTTTAAGAAATGAAGTGTTTTTTTTTTAAATAAATTATTTGGACCCACCACCTGTATATACACATAAATATACCAATTTTATAAAAATATAGCTATGTAATAAATATATAATTTATAGTTGTAATTTAATAAA
Source organism: Micropterix aruncella (assembly GCA_944548615.1). Lineage (NCBI taxonomy): Eukaryota > Metazoa > Arthropoda > Insecta > Lepidoptera > Micropterigidae > Micropterix > Micropterix aruncella. The sequence continues at coordinate 29,772,045 of OX155951.1, forward strand.
ATTTAATTAAGAAAAATAGATAAGTGATACTAAATAAATTGTCGTGCGTTGCAAAGAAGTTGATCAGATTTTACATATCCCTTGTTAAGTAGCCATCTATTAAGGTTTCTTTAAATATTTTTATGTTAGGATAATTTTTCATGTCTTCACTAAGGGAATTATATAATTTTGGGGCTATGTAGAATCTATGTCTCTGGGCAAATGTTGTCCTGACTGACGGAATTATATAATTGATACTCGCGGACATTCTTGTGTTCAGATTGTTCGGGCGTGGTCATCTCTAGATTTGTAGAATGCAAGAAGCGCTTGCTTAATGAATAACTATTTAGCTGATAGCACATGGGATTGGGAAAATAACAAGGCAGATGGATGACGCCGGTTTTTCCTGTGAATTACTCTCAATAATAATTTCTGCGCTTTTGTCAATCTATCCAGATTATCATTAGTAGTAGCGCCCCATGCCGCGACTCCGTAGGACAAAATACTCTGACACAAGGCCATGTATACCATTCTTATGGTTGTTTTGGACAGAATGTTGCGCAGCCGAAGAAATACATAAACCAGCTTTCTAATTCTCGAACTCAAATTTGCAATCTGATTTTCCCAACATAGCTTCTCATATACCGTTATGCCTAAGTAGGAGACTGTTGCAGATTTGCTTAATTTAGTACATACACATCTATTCTTATCCAAGCATTTGTCGGTATGAATGGCAAGTGTTTGGTTGAGAACCTGGCTGGGATTTCCCCGCAAGCTGAAAGTGATAAATTTTGATTTCGCAGCATTTAGCGTTAAAATATGGTTGTCGATCCAAGTTTTAGCCAGTTCTAAGTTACTTTGAGCGTTGAAGAATGTATCATTCCAATTATTAGTCGCAGTAAGAAGGACAGTGTCGTCCGCGAAGGATACAATTCTACCATTAACAGGTAATTCGCACAATTCGTTGATGTAGATTAAAAAGAGAATTATATTGCTACACTGGAAGTAGTATTTTGAAAGTAAGATCTACAAAGGAATTCATATACTAATGTCTTGAAGCGTTTGAGATGTGGGTGTATAGGAGAACGCTCAAAATATTGCAGGTCCAGAAGGTTCGAAATACAACAGTCCTTTAAATACTAAATAAAAAAGGCACAGAGGTACTCAAAACCATACAGAGACGCAAGATTGAATACTTTGACACATAATGCACAACCTCAAATACGAACTCCTGCAAATAAAAACCGAGGTGGAAATTCAAAGCATGAGGAGGCCCGGGCGGCCAATGACATCATGGCTGCAAAATCTACGCCAGTGGTTTCAGCTGAGCACTGGTGCATTGTTCTGTGCGGCGGTCTCTAAGACGGAAATCAGCAGGATGATTGCCAACCTCTGTTATGATACGGCACTACGAGAAGAAGAATAAGCTAAATTGTATACGCTGCTATCTATGTCCGTAGGCATCATGTCGATGACGAACAGATAAACACATAATGGTAAAGACATACTGTAATTTATTTGAAAAAATCAAGGAGCCGAGCTTCATATATTTGACTCAATTATGGAAAAAGTGGGAAGGCATAGTACTCACTAATATTTATTTTTATTTTTATTTATTAATTTACAATAACTTCATTTAATATGTCATATAAACACCATTTACATAATATGGTTGAGTTGGGAGAGATTGAGCACATCCTATGGTGAAAATGTTTATCCGCATTCCTAACTAGGTCAGAGACCCGTATCTAGGGATGCTGATTTTTGTTTAATTGTATCGACGAGCTGACTCTTTTGATATTATGAACTTAAGTTGCATTGCATAATACATAAGAATATATACATACGCATACATACACACATACATAAATATATATATATATATATATATATATATATATATATATATATATATATATATATATATATATATATATATATATATATATATATATATATATATATATATATATATATATATATATATATATATATATATATATATATATATATATATATATATATATATATATATATATATATATATATATACATACCTACACATATATATATACATAGCAAATAATACACGAGATTTGATATTAGTAATATATAATATATAAAACAACTTAAATTATTAGCGAGAGCAATTGAGACTCCGCATACATTGGACCCCTTTCAAGCAGGTACTTCTTCATAAGTATTTTGAATGAATTTAAGTTGTTTGCATTCTTATAACTCTCCTTTAAATTAATATAAAATCTCGGCGCAAGGAAGTAAAAATGCCTTTGGGCAAATGAGGACTTTACAATCGGAATATTATAATTCGACCCAGTAGCTTGCCTTGTGTTTTTAGTTTGTTGGCTTCTTGTCTGCTGATCCTTGATTCTGTCAAACTCAATTAGTAATTGTTTTATGCAAAATCTTCAAAGAGGACGAAATGTAACACATACTCATTTTAGCATTTAAAAGTGAGTTGATCAGGATTACTTACTAAAGTACCCATAACATACAGTGCATACCACATTTAGCCAACTTAAATATACATATACATATTTTCATAACCAACGTTTCACTTTTATTTAAAAAAATAAATGACCATAACATTAAATCCAAGCAGATACCTTTGCAGATACCACATACTGGATGATTTTATTACCCGTCAACACTAGTTGAGGGGGGGGGGGGGGGGCTGTAAAATCAAACAACTTCCATTAAAAAAGGACGTCTATTTTTTGTTTTTCGTTACAAACAAACTACAACTTACATAATTCCTAAATTCCATATATTTTTTTACTGACACTGATGGCATTGACGGCCAACTAATAGCAATGTATTTGGCTATCTGTAATACCATTGCTAATATATGATTTTTTAAAAATACTGATTGATTATAAAAACCCTCTAATTTTACTAAAAGCCCTCTAATTCTATCGCATTTTTTATACGCTGATTACATCCCATACTTAATACGGAGAGATTGATTACCATCTGTCAGTCTATGTGAACTTTAACGTGCGTAAATATTGATATCTTTACGTAAATAATATAAAAATAAATATATCTTTATGTAAATAATATTAAAATATTAAAAGCTATGATTTAAAATATCGTTTGTAATATATTATTATTTTGTGGTATTATTTTATACCGTATATAGTCACAGTATACCGAGAGAACAGTAGGCGCACTCTCGAGCGACAGGGTATTCGGGGCTAGGGTGCCATGGAAGTGAGCAGAAGGGTACGTCTCGACGAGCAAATTTGGTTAGCGTTACGCGGGTGCGAATGTTGACGAATTTCTCAAACTTTTGAACATCTGCGTTGGCGGAGTCGTAGACACGTGGCGGCCATATGCGAGCCCTTAGACTCGTGACGTAGTTTGCTTCGTTTTCAAATTTGTTCTAAAAGACGCTACTGTCTGGTATACTGTGGTATAGTCGTGTTTAGAGCACCATCTATTGTGCGCGCCATACTGTTATACCACAAAAGTCGCCATATTGAACATACTAATAGAAGAGTATTTTTTTAGAACTATGAGTTGCGTTGAGTTTCGTAGCAAAATCTCTGATTGCCAAAACGTACTACGACCTTGAGCAATATAATACGCTATATAATGAAAAGTGTGAGCTGTAGCTCATCTGTAGATGTACCCTCTGTAGATGTACATCTGTAGATGTACCCTCTTTTGTGTTAGCGTTTATAATATTATCCTATATTCGTATCAAATGTTCTATTTTTTTAATGACGCTTTTAATTAAATATTGTAGACAACTACAACGGGCGAAGCCGTCACATCAGTAAGTTGATGGGTTGTAGTTACAACGGGCGAACCGGTCATTTTTTTCTTATTTGAAAAAATATTTATTGAAACAAAATTTAATTTACGGAAGCTTCGCTACGTCCCCATTGACGCGTGTTTTCTCTATAAACATCCAGTGCTTCAAGATGATTGCTCATTCTGTGGGTCAGTCGACGGGCCTTGTCCAAGGCCTGTCGAGCGGGGCTTTACGTGATCCGGGCCGATTGACCCGGCTTTCAGAGTGTGACGTCGCAGGGCAGGTATCTCAATACGATCGCGCGCTGCCGTCGCCCTCAAGTTGCCCTCGGTGCTCAAGTAATGAAACGGTTTATTTATGAAATATTTTTGTTTTTTGTATGTATTTATATAGACACATATATATTTTCGGAATGTACGCAATCAGATCTTTCACTTGATACTAAACACGATTTATTTATATGAATTTATTGATATTTAGATATTTAGGCAATTACGTGTACTATATTTGGTCAGTGTAGGTACCCTATGACACTCGGGACGACATATCGATTCTAAAAATACCACACACTTCTAAATCGGTTCAAGCGTTTAGAAGATATGGTGGAACGAATAAATACACAACATATATACATGAATCCTGCATACATTACACTCGTATTTGGTGGGCAGTAATGTAAAAAATTAATAAAATAGCACTCACATAAATAATATCTAAAGTGCATACTTTATACTCTTCAATGGCGTATATTAAGCCTCGTATTCAGATATGACACACCATTGATCTTTAGATACGGGCCCACCTGCTATGACAAAGTGTCGAGCACACCATTTTCATCGGATCAGAAGAGCAGCAATCGGTCGTAGGCAAATAGAGCGAGCACACTTGATAATTTATATAGTTGTTGATAGGGGCGGCGGGGCACGAATTTATAGCCATTCATGGACGGCTCAAGTGTGGCCCGGCATCGAATCGGATTTCGAGAGATTCAGCTTGTTACACGAACTCGGGCCACCAGGGGCGGGAGAAGGAGAACGAGACACGCGTGCGAGAGAGAGAGAGAGGGGGAAACGAGCGGGCGAAGGAGAGAGTGAGAGGGAGCCGAGTAGATAGGCTGGGGGAATGTTGCTTCGCAGCCGCGCAACTGCCAGAAAACACATTTTTCAAGATGCCGAGCATTCCATAAAATCCAAACCATTTGCTGCTAACTTTACATTCGAGTCGATAACTTTGCTCATCATAAAAATAGGAAATAGCAGGCATGAGGTGCTACTTGGCAACCGACGAATTTTAGGAAATAAATTGCAAATGCAGTATCAAAAATATTGGCTCCTATGATGTTGCTGTTCTATAAAGGGAATTTAAGGCTAAAAACTTAGTATGAAAAATATATATTTAATTAATAGAAATATTCACCCCTATTATCTATGCAGATTTGTCATTTTAATAGGAGTTGCTTAATTCCTCTGCTGTAAAACTCTCGTGGACAGGAACCAATGAATGCATTGAAGGCGTGTTTCACCGACGTTTTTCTTGCAGATATTCACTGCCCTGTCGGTATTTGTTTTTGGTCACATTGCTCCTCGAGTGTAAAGGTATTTAATGATGGTTTCTATCTGGAGGAATTACATTAGGAATTAAAAACACTGGCTCTTTTCGCATGATATTTATAAGGTAGATGACCTCGAAAAAATAGTACAATATCTTTAACATACATATTTATTATGAAAAATTATATCATCTCTATAAGATACATCTATATAAATAGTATTCTTATGTTAAAAATACGAGGTAAACCTCGTAGGATTAATTTCATAATGTATGATTATTCATTATAGTTATTGTCGGTTTACATACGTGATTATAGATCATTTGTCTTTTATTTCATCTGATTTTTGTTATTATATTATTTGTTGTATTAGGTTTAGGCTATTGATTACTTTATTTTTTTTATTATTTGTTTCATATTTCTATTATTTGTGTTTTAAACATTTATCATTATGACATATCCAACTGTATTTGTAATTTTTGATGAATTAAAGACTATTTACTGCTGACTTCAAATCCTTTTAGTTACATTTAAGCGAAAAGCTTCTACATATCATATACAGTTGAAATCTAAATTTATTTCTAAAAACTTACCAATAACAACCAAATACATACATCAGCTGTAGCTAACCTGTAATCAACCAGCTATAACAAAATGCGGCATACATTAATCTGTTGATATTAAACTCTTTAGTACGTGTTCTACTTAAAGTATGCGTAAACTTAAACAGCTTCATACTTAACTTATCTTTTTGAGCGCGTAGGCTACTAAATGAGCCACTGCTATGTTTCAATGTGCATTTAAATGGATTTAGTATTGCAATAATGTGCAATCAATTAAGAGGCAATAGCGGAGTTCGTAGAACAGTGTAACCTCGTGTCGATGAAATTATAATCAATAGACATTTTGAAACAACCATACTCGTCGTACGCGTATGAAAAGATCATTAAATTATATGTCTAGCTAGATATTTCAAAAAATAAGAGAACGTAAACATCTTTAATTGTTACGTTATTTTGCCCTGACGACAGTTTTGCCATTAAAACGTGTCAACAGTAACAAACTTTGTTATTGTTATGGTATATATTATTGTGTGCGCGCGTGAAATTGTTTGGCCCATTTTCGCGAAGCTTTCAAGCACACGTACTTTGTTTTGTTTACGCTGGAACTTTTGGAGATTTTCGTTAACGAAGTTGGTAAATTACTAAGGATTATTGCTACAATGTAGACAATTATTACATGTTTCGCTTCAATGTGTAATTTTACCGAAGGCAAGTGCTGCAATATATTAATACCGTTAATAATACGGAAATATTTGGGTTGGCACTCTAGATTAGAAATATAAATTATGATATATAAAATAAATCATCCATTTCGATTATGTGAGATAATACGAAGGCTGAAACGGAATCTGGGATATTAAATGGAATTTAATTATGTTGTCTTATTTTACTGTAAATTGGATTTCAGAGGTTTTACTCGACTTTGCTTAGGCGTTTAGTTTCGGTATTAGATTTCGTACTTCCCAGAATATGATGAGTTCCATAGTACGACCTCCTTCATTAGCTCCTTTATCGTGTAGTCGCCCAGTCAACATTATCCTATTTCCATAAGCTTTTCGTACCATTAAGTTCCCACGGTCTCGTACTTCCGTCAGCCTCTGACAATTCACTCAAAATTCCTTGTCATACAACTGATTTCTACTCCTACTCTTTCAGCGTCCATATTGCATAACTCTGGAACGATCTTCCAGCAAATATACGAAACTCGCCTCCGTTAGACTTAATCAAAATTCACCTTAAAAATACTACGTTTCTAAGAAGTCTTCCCTTTCTCTATGCTTTCTCTCCCAATTTCCTCTCATCGGTCGTTTTAAATTTCAAATTTCAAATTATTTATTGAGTTAAAATTATGGGTACAAATATAGTAATTTGTATTGTATGCAGATAAAATTATGAATCTGTATTTCCACAACGTGCGCATGTACCACTGCACCGTGATTAGGTTAGTTGTAAGATATTGGTATGTGGCAAAAACCTTGCCTTTTTTGTATATTTTTTTTCAAGTACAAAAAAAATATTTTATTATTAAGTATCTTGTTCTCTTTTTATTTGGGAAATAGCAATTTGACGAAGGCATTGAGAATGCTCTTTATTCATCAAGACATGTTAACAAGTAAATATATTAAAAATAATAAAAAACACGACTGCCTTTACAGAAAGTAACCTATTGTATTTATAAATATTTTTATTACGGTTTTTATGAAATATTTGTGATCTATGTGTATTTATCCATGTAGGCAGAGGTATTCGGAATGCACTTAATCAGACATTTAATTTGACAGTAAACACGATATATTTATGTTAATTTATTGACATTTGGACATTTAGACAAGTACTTTTTGTCATTTTTACAGGTTAGGTACTCAATGACAATCGGGATGACATAGCGATTCTAACTATAGCACACACTTCTAAATCGGTTCAAGCGTTTAGAAGTTATGGTGGAATAAAAAATCAGGGTATCGTCATTAATACGTACCGATTTTTTTCCGAATACAATTGCGTAGTTTTATATTTTTTTTAAATGTTTGATTGGAATAAATTCATAATAACCAAAAACGGCTATTTTAAAATCGGTAATATTGTGTGGAGTGTAATAATTAAACACTGAATAATTTATTTTGCTAAATTATTATTCAAAATATTTTTCTCAGTTACTCGGCCTACCGAATCTTTTCCTGACGGCCGCAAAGAGGAAGAGCGGAAAAAACTAAACTGTCAATTGGTGAATGTGAACACGCACCGCGTAAAACGACGATTTATAATAAAGACGCTGCTTTTTTCGCATATGAGAGCAAGGGGTCGCGGCACGTACCTTGTGGCACTCGATGGGAAAAAACGATTCTAACAAATACGACACACTTCTAAATCGGTTTAAGATGGATCTGAGATGTTTAGATATTGCTTATGGTAAATTATGTTTATTTATTATGTTTAAACTAGCAATAGGTATAGCAAAATTGCTATAACTTGCTAAAATAGCATATCAGATGATAAAAAAGCATACATAGTATGCTATATAATGGGCTCGATTGCGTTTCTTCGTGAACTAAAATTAGTCGGTGTGAACGAGACAGGGTAATACGCTAGAACGGAATGTGAGATGACCGGTTGTCACTTTTTCGCATTAAAACAGCCCGCTATGGTCAAATCTTACACCGCACGAAATATGCTCGAATTTATTCTGACTAGTATTAGTTCGGCAGGTAGTATTTATCGACGATGGTTCGTTTCATATTCCGCTCTAACGTATTGCTCTGTCTTGTTCGCTTGGACTAATTTTAGTTTTAGTTCACAAAGAAACGCAATAGGGCCCAATAAAGAGTCCTTAAAATTAGATTTTGCGATGTTATTTTCTTGATATTTGTACAGTTAAGGTACCCTATTACACTCCGGATAAAATAGATATTCTAACAATACCACACACTTCCAAATCCGTTCGAGCGTTTAGAAGCAATGGTCGAGTAAAGAAACGCAAAACATACATAGATGAATCCTAAACACGTAAAACTTCTTTTTTGAGCAGTTGTATAATCATTCAGTATCGCAATGTGAAAACGCCATATATTATTATAATATTCTAGTGCGGAAACTGTTAGCATTACCCGTGTCTAGAAAAATGCAGCTTGGCATGGCATGATAAAATGTCGACTATTAGACGGCGTTAGTTCAGGGCGCAGGGGTGTCGCGGCGAACGGCGATTGAGGCTGCCGCGTAGCTGGTGCGAAAACGAGATAAACGCTTGATAAACTATGCAGCAGAGCACCGCGTGCTAAAAAGGGCAAACAGCGACGACGACGCCGGGCGTCGCGTCGCGGCGTCGCGCGGTGGAAAAATCTTCTATCGCGCTTCCACACCGGTGACTTATACGTGCGATCTCTCGCCAGTGCTAGAGCTCGTTGTAGGTAACTACACGTCATCGCGTAAACCAATCAATCTATCATTGTCGTGTCGGAATCACCAATTTGGGGGAAGGTTCTACGATATGTCCAGGTTGGATTACTCCTAATATAAACATTCTGAAGGAAACAAATCGGCTTTCATACGAATAAGTGTACAAGCTCGCATTGCACATAATAGAGGAAGAATTGTTTTTTCGTGATTTTCCAATTTCCGCTATAAATGTAATTAGTTTAAACATTTTAATGTCATTGTGACACTTTCTTCTACGATCTCGCGGAATCGTTTCACTGTTTTGCGGTATTGTTATCATTGGAAGTCCTTACTGCGTTTGAATCGCGATGATGATGATATAAGTGGGACGATGTCGACTACAACAGGCGAATCCGTCACCCCAGGATGATATAACGATATGTGATCGTTCTTTCAGCCGTGGGATGAGCGTAGAAGACTTATACATGACAAATCTACTGTCTAGCTCCGCCAACATGCCCGATAGAACCCAACGCTGTACGGCGAGGCACCGGTAAAGAAATCCAGCTTGCAGCCTCGCCCCCTAACTACCAGTTTGGCAAGGATATCTCCGTCTGGAATTAACCTTTATGATACCTTCGTCCTCCCGACTGGTTAAGGGTCCGAAGTCGCTTGCGCGGCCTCTACATGTTGTGTTACAGCGGTAATTCAATTTGAATCTCGGACCTGGGCGTCCTTTGCCCGTATAGTCACACGGGATTGGGTGCCCCATAGGTCGTTCCAAGAGTGGCATGACAAAAGGTCAACATCCACCCCCGCTGCTTAGGAGACAGTATATTTCCATAGTCTCCAGACTCCTTCAGCAATTAATCAGAGTGTCCAACCGATTGGCGTCGCCGAACTGTGCGCAAACTGTCCAGTAGGGCCGGGATGCAATCCCACCAGCCGTGAGGCCTGAGACGCGAGACTTACTCGGGGTAGCGCTCCACACGAGGAGCCTTCTGTATAGGAGCTGAATCGTGAGTTGGGCCGATCCGTGAACAAAATGGATCTTATGGCCCAAGCTGCACGAAACCATTCGCTACCATGATATAAGGACAATAATAATCTTGCAGGAATGCTTTAAAAAATCTGTAAATCTAAACATACTTAAAGTTAAAATAAAAATACAAATTATGTGCAATGGAAGGGAGCACATAAATTAATTTTGGAAAATGAAACATTTTCATGTATTCCGTTTTAGGGTCTAAAGGGTATTCGAGACCTTAAATCCTTTTTTAGGGTATGCTTCTGGGCATTCTACTAAACAACGACAACAAATATTTTTTTTTGGAAATATATTTAAAAAATATATTTGCAGGCACGGACTGGATATGTAACACCGGATATACAGGCACTGACTGGATAGGTATATAGGATACGACAGGCAGCGACGTTTATAGTTATTGTAATATCTATGTATATATTTGTGGAGCCATAACGTTTATGTATAAAATGGATTGGGCAAGTAGGATATATCTTGAGTGGACGCGCAGTGCTTACGAATTGTTCGAAACTGGTGTGATCGTTGAGCCGAGGCACACGGTGTGGATGCGAGGCGATAGCAGGAGTCGTGTAGTCAATTGCCAGTAGTGATGTTCCATTTCTATTAACTGTAAGTCGATTCGGCACGTATGTCAATTAAAACCTCGTAGTTTAGTAGTCTGAATTATTTAAAGGCATACAAATTCCTTCTCAGTAAGTATGTATGAAAGGCGAAAATATAAATCATACTATCGTCGTTATTTTGATCTTGTTTTATTTTGTTAGCGTACATTTCAGTTGCGTCTTGCAAAAATAAATCACTGGGAAATAATCGTATTAATTCCTCTCTAGGTTCGGTTTTAGGAGAGTATTTTTATGTACGATTAAAATAGTTTTTTTTTCGTCTGTTTCCGATGAAATAGCTTAAACTACAACTGGAGCTGTCAACTACAACGGTCGAACCCGTCACGTCAGGAACTTTACCGATATTAAATCGTTTTGTCTCCCGTGAGGTGAGCGTAGAAGACTTGGGACGAAAACAATCCGCTGTCTAGTTACGCGACTCGCCCGTAAGAAGCCAATGCCTTACCTCGAGATGACCAGGTTAATCACACAGCGGGCCGACACTCGCGCCCTTACTTCCAGTTGCAACCAAATTACTCCGATCTCCGGACGGGCAACAGTTTCGAGGTCGCTCGCTCGCTTGCCTCTCCCTTGCGTAGCGGTGATTCGGTGTCTACCGAATCTATCGCGGAACATCAACATCCTTTGCTAGGCTGTTGACCCGGTATCGGGTAGCCGATTGGTCGTTTCAAGAGCAGTTGCCGTAAGGTTAACAACTATCCCCGCTCTACAGGAAACAAGGCCATTTCCAGACTCCTTCGGCAGTCGAAATGCACAATCGATTGGCTGACGCCGCATGGAGCGCAAACCGTCTAGGAGCGCCCGAAGGTTGATTCCTAGGGGAAGCTGGCCCGCATGCCAGAGTCCTACCCGGGCTCGCACTTCTGCGTGGAGGCTGCCGGATGGGTGTTGACCCGTGAGTTTGGCCGACCCTTACACACATATGTTTTAGTGCTGACTGCAACAGGGCGGGCCCATTAACTCCCTACACTTGAAATAGCTTAAACCACATACAAATTCAATACAGTTTAAACTACTTACAGTACAATAGCACTGACTCCCGGACTATAGCTTACTAAACGGGAGCTTCGCGCGCCCGGTTGCCATATTAACTCCGCAGACTAAAGAGTCGGACGACCGCGACCTCGTTATCTTGTCATCCGCTGACGTTTATTGGCGTTTCAACGCGATTGGTTATAAAGTCGGTACGAATTATTCATGAAACTACGTGGAAACTAGTGCGAATTTAACGTATTTTGTATTATTAGGTTAGAGACTAAATGGAAATTAGCTCTGGGCGGGTCGGAAGCTTGGCAAAAGTCTTCCATGGGAATAACTTACTTATAATTCTATGATTCTTGAGGTTTTAGAAGCCTTTAAATTTCGTATTCATTTTACAGTTTCACGGACCGGTGGCATAGTGGTTAGGTCGCCTGATCTAAGGTCCCAGGTTCGATTCCCGGCTGGGTTACTATTTTCCGTTGGGAAAAATTACTTACACGCATATTTCACGCACACATACATACGTATAAACACTTCATTATTAGGGTTGGTTGTAAGAGATTGTCGCATGATAATAAACCGGCCTATTGTGAAATTTCACAATAAAGAGTATAAAAAACGTTTCATAGTACAATATTTTAATAGACCAAAATGCTTCATATGGATTGTTCGATACATAAAATCCTTTTTTTCAAGGTTAATGCTGTTCATCAAAATTAGGATTTGTTTTGTATGTTACAAGATTTATTGTTTAATAAATTATATTATTCTACGTGATTTCAGCCTTGGCTAAAGATAAAAACTATTTTCAGTTCAGCTTTGGGATTTTCAATATTTATTTCTCTGTAGCGAAGGCCTAAATTTAAAAAAAATTTAGTTGATTTTCAACTCAGTTTTTTTTGTATAATAATGTACCTCCTGCAAAAAAATCTTCTGATTTCTTAAAAAAACGTATGTTGCACAGAATCAGCATGAATTTTTGTTTCATTTTATCACCATCCGTTAAGTATCAATTCATCGCCAGTCTTCGCAAGTATGTCCATGTGTCTGCATTTAGGGCTCAATTAAAATGGTTGCCCAAATGCCAAAGGAGAAATATTTATCTACTTTCGCTTCTTTTTCGCGTTCTCCCATCGTCTTCAACGTCCTATCTTTTAGACTTTTTCGATCCAATATCTTCACACGGCCTACAGCTTCGTTCGATCTCTGGCAATTTTTTGAAAATGCTTTGTCACAGGGCTAGGGTTGTTTTGTATTCTTTTGGTCTGCCTGGTGTGCATGCTTTGCAATGGTCTCTCGGAAACTAACCTCTAACCTCTTGTAGAATCTAACCTCTTGTAGAATCCTTTAACTGTCCTGCCTTTGGGTTATTATTCAAAGAGTAGGTAAAATATCGTTGGGTTTTTTCAACAGATTTCTTAAAAACAATACTTGTTTACAATATACAAGAAAACTTTTTTATACAATAGACCCATTTATGTCCCTTTTTTATATTTAAAGTCGTATGAATGATTCGACGGATCGCACACGCTTTGTGGGTTTCGGTTTTTGTTTTTTTACTTGAATATACGGGATACGTTTTGTTGCATACGGGCGGGAATACGTATCACGTACGTTCGTACAAGGCGGTTAAATTTGCACTGAAACAATACTTGTTTTAGATATTGGTAGTGAACTCTTTTTCTATTTTCCTTTATCTCTCCTTTCAGTATTTCCTGTTTGTTATAAAATAAAATACGCAAATGAAGTTTTTTTATTTTAATTTTAATTAGTAATGCAAATATAAAAGGAGAGTTAACAGTTTCAGCTTAGGAACTATGCGTAAAAATATTTTAAAAGTTGAACCCAAAACATAAAATGAATACATCGTATATTCTATTAACAACATCACGTATTTATGCCGGGACCTATTCTAAGGTAAATACATCTTCTAATTATTCTTTTAATTATTATTGTTATTCATTCCAACGATACATTATGGTTCGGAATCTGTTTTCTATTAAGTTTGGCATTTCTAGCATTTTTCTGATACATTCAATTCCAGAAATGACTATCTATTTCCAAGTTCTAATTAGTCTAAAACGATTATCGAAATAATTTCCTAATTACCCGGGGAATCGTAGAAATCGTGCCCAAATGTCATGAGGGTCCATCAGGCGATGGGCGGCAGCTGACGAGGCGCGCCGCCCGCCCGCCGCGCCCTCGCCGCGCCGCCCCGACCGAAAAGCGAAGACAAAGCGCACGGGGCGGGCCTAAAGACTTTTTGCTAATTACTTGGACGCACGCCAGAGGCGATAAACCCACTTTCGTTTTGTATTCTTGCATTATTCGCCTTTTTAGCCCCCCTCACGTCGCGCGCGCCGCCTTATCGCGATGAAAAACTTAAGCCAGAGTGGAAATTACATTCAGGCTTAAGTGATCATCTTCCCCTCGGCGGCGCCGGTTCATTTTGTTTTGTTCTGCGCGATCTTTAGCGAAGTACATGTAAGGGATTATGGAGTCTTTCCATCAAACGAGTTGTTGCGTCAGAGGCTTTTTCGTCTACATGCTGGGAATTTTTCTTATATTTTTTAACCATGTAATTGTTGATGTATTACGGACGATAGGCCCTTAACTCCCTTATGTTATCATTTTAATGGCTAAAAATACATCTGCTTGTTTATTTATTATTTGGAATGAAAATATTTTTGTTATATTTTATTACAGAGCGGCTCTAATAAATTTTAACATATGATGCTTTTTGTATAATCTTACACAAAGTTAATACTTATGTGCAGTATATGTACTATAGACATAGTACAATAATATATATATATATATATATATATATATATATATATATATATATATATATATATATATATATATATATATATATATATATATATATATATATATATATATATATATATATATATATATATATATATATATATATATATATATATATATATATATATATATATATATATATATATATATATATATATATATATATATATATATATATATATATATATATTGAAATATTTGATAGTTTTGTGTATATATTCTTTTTAGAATTGATCAATAAGATGATTATAAAGTAAATAATTATAAAAGCCACTTACATCGTGACGAAGGATTCCCTTGATCGGATTCGGGAATGCTTTAGGTGTTAACGAGAATGATGAATGAAAAGCATTCCCGAATCCGATCAAGGGAATCCTTCGTCACGATGTAAGTGGCTTTTATAATTATTTACTTTATAATCATCTTATATATATATATATATATATATATATATATATATATATATATATATATATATATATATATATATATATATATATATATATATATATATATATATATATATATATATATATATATATATATATATATATATATATATATATATATAAATAAAAAAAAAACAAAGTCGGGTTTGTTCGAACACTTATAACTCGAAAACGGCTAGACTGATTTTCATGGTTTTTGATTTGTAGTATTTGTCTCTGTCCCGAATAGCAGAATAACTATTGAAAACAAAAACTATTAAAAACGAATAGCAGAATAACTATTAAAAACGAAAATTTAAAATAAAAGATAAAACATTTTCCTATACAAAATGTGAATCCGTGTTTTTATCATGGTCATTTGTACGTGGCATGCTCACGTGTCGGCAAATCATCCGCTTTATTTGTTTTTGCGCCTGATAAAAAAACAAAAAATGTCGTATATCACAAGTGCTTCAATGAAGAGAATTAAACCGAGTGCATCCCATGCTGCACAATATGCAAATAGTTTAATTCAATCATGTCTTGCTGACACGCGATTGATATACTTAATTTTTGTACTTTTATATTTCTTTTTGTGTTATTATCTTAATAAAGTAGTGAGTTTCATATATTTTTTTTCATATTCATTGTATTACTTTCATAAAATCATAAATTAAGTTCAGATAATCTGTAACACGACATTCATAGACTGATAGGCGGTACGAAGTTCGCTGGGTCAGGTAGTACAATAATAAAAATGAATTTCATAATTCATTTTCTTCTCTAGCACTTCAACGGCTTCATAATTAATTATAGAAGTTGGAGAAAATTAAACTGGCTCCTTTTTTTTTCTTTCGGCCAATCGAACGCCGCGCTGCTTTGACGTCACGTCACCTAACTGGTTCCCGTTTCGTTCCTTATCGGCGTCTTGCTGATGAAAATTAATTATGAGTACTGCATTGTGCCTCTGTGTACCAATACGGATGTCACACCACCGAGCACAGTCTTTACAGATACACCTAAAGGTGCTAAAATAAAATAAAAAATGGCGTGATTCGAAGAACAGGAAAAAAAATACCGCTTGAAAAAGCTTATTATAAGAATGCTCCCCACCCTCTGGATTCTTCAAATAAAGTCATTTGCTTGTCTGTGTCGACAAAAATGAAAACAAACGGAATTTCGTGGTGTAATTAAATACGTCTGCTTGAAAAAAATGTACGGAGCGAGTATTTCAAGACTTACGAGACACGTTAAGGGTTGATGCTCCCCCTTATTCTACGGTTACACGTCGGTGTGCTGAGCTTAGGCATAGAATAGGCATAGTCGCCCTACGACGGCAGTCACCGAAGAAATGGTTAACACATTGGAAACATTTTTGGATGATCGTCATGTCACGTGTCATAGAAGTGAAGATTTCGCTATGTAGTAGGTACGCATAGTACTTTACATGGTCGCTTAGGGATGAATGAGGACATGTAGAAAAAACTAGACTGAAGATTTCGCAACGCTCTTGGCATTCGTTACAATAGGATTCTAACCGCTTTTGGCTCGATTAATGACGTAATAATCAAAAAAAATCAAGGCCATTTGATCCTTCGGTTAGGTCACGGGCTCTATCTTATGGCGCAGATAAGATGTTGTGATGATTGAATACCTTGATCATAGAGCTACTATAACGGGGTGTATATGCTGAACAAATAAAAAAAATGCGAAACAAAATACGTGAAAAACGAAGATGCAAACTTATTAATTGTTTTGTATCACCAAGATAATACCCTAGCACACAAGTCCAGAGTTGTCATGGCTGCCATTGAAGAATAAGGCTTTAAAGTACTGGAATGTCCTTCATTCTCACCGAAATCCTAGTCATTTCTATTTTTTACGGTATTATCCGCCCTACCTTTGGGTTATTATTAAAAAAGTACATCAATTTACTTATTTACAATATATCAGAAAACTTGTTTACATAATAGACACATTTATTACCCTTTATTGAAGTTAGAATCGTAAGAACAATTTAACGTATCACGTACGGCTTTTTTTAATATTTAAAAAATATTTTTGTATCTGAACGTACAGTATACGTAACGTGACCATGCGTCCGCTTGGGGCGGGACAGCCCCGCTTTCAGGCTGTCTGTCCCGCTGTCCCCAGCGAGAGCAACAATGTCCCACTTTCGCAAACACACCAATAGATATTTTAAGCCCAAAAAATGATAAAATCACAAGCTGGAATTCTGAGAATGTTGCTGCTGAAGACCGTTGTCTGGAGTTGTTCAAACACTTCCGTGATAACAATCTCAACTGTAATAACTTTCGTATAATGATTGAGTATGTTTTATGTCTGCCTGGAAGTAACGCACCTGTCGAAAGAGTTTTTTCTCTAATGAATAAAATAGGGACAGGCGAAAAAACTCAGTTAAGTGTCGCAGTTTTGAAAGCCATTTTGATTACCTAGACTTACATTAATTGTAATCAGCTCCATTCCTACTTAAAAACTAGACCCGATATTTTGAAACAAAGTTGCTCCTCCGACAAATATAAAACAACTGTATGTACGATAATAAAGCGGACGTATGACGTATGTTCGAACGTATAGGTAGGGTGGTTAAAGGAACATCTGAGAGGTTGAAAATTCGAAGATGATGACGCGGTAGTAGCCGCAGTGCAGGAATTTTTAAGTGATCAGGATAAACAGGCTATTTTATGCTTAGAAAAAATATATCAAAAGTATATGGAAAAGTTGACTATGTAGAAAAATAAAGAAAA
The DNA here is from genome assembly GCA_944548615.1 of Micropterix aruncella. Lineage (NCBI taxonomy): Eukaryota > Metazoa > Arthropoda > Insecta > Lepidoptera > Micropterigidae > Micropterix > Micropterix aruncella. Next base: position 29,789,963 of record OX155951.1, read on the forward strand.
CATTCGATAAATGTTACCTTCATCATACTGACTTTTTTATTAAACTCCATAGTATATAACTATATTTTACCTGTAAATATCTACATATATTTAGTGACACGTCTTAACATGAAACTGTGCAAGCGATACCCGATTATAAAACGCGTTATCTAAACTCATCCGGAAGAAAACGTTGAAAATGATGATGCGGCTCATTTTGAGCCGCCTTCCGATTTAATGGGAGTTTATAAAGAGCCATTAAGATAGGCGGATCATCACGATTTTACCTTTTTATTGGAGTTTTCTTAAGGTTTCATTGGCCGCGATTTAACCCTATCACATTTTATCGTCTGCTTGTTTGATTTATGCGATAGATGCGTTACCTAGTATTACGTCCTTTACCTAGAATTTTAAATTTTATGATCCTGTGACTGCTTTTCTAACAACAGTAAAATAGTCAATTAATCGTAACGCAATAGTCAAATTCCCGTAGGCGGCGCCGCGACGGCAATATGAGACTGTATTTTCGCATCTGTTTAAGTGACCTTGAATACAATAATAGCTAAACCCGGCTACGCTTCTCTGTGGCTCAGACTAGTATGAAATGAATGGGAAAGTAAATGAAAGTATTCAGGTTTCTGAATGATAGCGCTTCTTAGGTCGAAGCGTAGCTGTAGTCATTTTGTCACGTTTATTCGAATGCAACGTTATGTCCAAATTTCATTTTACTATAAAAACACGCGCGTAATCGAATGCGCGTATTATGTCAAAATTCAAGCCAATCGACCGACTACTTTTGGAGTTTTGCGAGCACAAACATACGCATGCTGATTTTATATATACAATATATAGATTTTATGTATAGCTTTGTGTTTAGAGACTCATGTTATCCTTTGCCTGTAATGAAGAATTTACACGGGTCGATTTTAGCCGTGCTGAAAGTCATTAGTCGCATCGCCTGTCAAAGCCAAATCGCCACCCTTTATTTACACACGTCGATAAAAATCGCCGGTCACTAGTTCATTTTGCATCAAAATATCGACCAGAACAGTCGCATTGCGTACTGGTATCGACATTGTTCGGCAAGTCATTATTCAAGAATTACTTGAAGAGAGTAAATTCAAGAAAAGGGGAGGAAGAAGCGGAAACGCAGGTATTTATTCAATAATCGATTTGAACGCTGCTAAACGAATAATACTATTCCTGTAATCGTTTTCACTTGGATTCGATAGAGATAAGTATTTCTCGTAACACTTTAAAATCTGAAATAAATTATTTTTTTATTCATTGTTTCGTTCTTGACGTGCGCGCTGAGGAAAGTGAGCGAGCGCGGCACATATCAACTATCTATTCGCAGCAAGCGATCGCCTGCGACTGAGCCTCTGAGCATTTGTATGGTCGATTTAAGTCACCAGCCGCATGCGGCCGGTCGCCGCGCGGTCAAAAGTTGGATGCTAATATACTTTGGGGCTTGCGACTTTGATCACCTGCGGCTTAGCCAAAGACGGTCGATTTTCGCCGTGCGGCAATAATCGTGCGTCTATAGTCACCTGATTAAACCACGCATAAACAATTTAAAAAAAGGTACTCTTTCATTGTTGGTTTATGATAGTTGTGAATAAATATAGATATATAGATATATAATATGAAATAATGCATAATAAATTACAATTAGAATTACAAATTAGTAAATATGTGGTTTACAAGATATACCAGAAAAGATGTGCGAAATAAAACTATATATGAAATTAGAAATATAGGTATAACTAATCATAATCTGGACATAATGTGACAATTGTGTGAATCTGGGTAAGCTTACCTTTCCCGGTAACCACGTATGTTACGTAGCAATTGACAAGTTTGTCGATTTCGGCCCGCTGTTGGATGTCGTACAAGCCCGTAATTAATCAATGAAACTAAACGATCTTCTGATCGAGCGACGGAGCTTAATTTGCGAGCGCGCCGAAATAGGGAAGTTTTGATAGCCCCCGTAACGGGCTTTGGTGAAACTTAGCCAACGTCGGCCGGTTATCGTGCGGCCTGTATTATCCATGACCGCACATTTGTACGCGCGCGCCCCCGACTTCGTAGCGAACTTTAAACAAAGTTCAATCTGAGTTGGGCCGGACGATAAAGGGCGCGGCGCAACATACGCCAGAAGAATTGCAGAGCCGAGACTGGATCCCATTAGGACACTAATCATTATTAATGACGCCGGTGTAAACTTGTACTGACGTCTGGCAAGATGTGCCGGAGGAGCTGTCAGAAACAGGAAGTTTCCCGTATCAAACACGTTTTGATAGACGCTGGGGGAAATATTAAGGAATTAGAAAACAGTGTGTATCTATGAGATTATGCGACGTGGGTCGATAATAGCCCATATAACAACACACATATTGGTACTCAGGTGATCAGAAGGTTGCGTGTTCAAATCACGTCGGGGTCACCAGTTATTGGTACCGACTCATTCGGACCGGTATGGTCTGGATGATTAAATGATTTTTCCGGCTTTGGGAGTCGTTGTCAAATTGTTGAATCATCCGTTGCGCCTCAGAATAACGACACAGTATAGAAAAACACACCATATAAGTATTTAAACAGTTTAATATAAGAAGTAGTATATAGACGTGCGACTTACCATTGTAGACTTGTGAGAGAAGTTAAGTTATACATAAAAAGGCGCTGTTTTTTATATGCGACAAAACGTCGCCAAAATGTTAATATGCGTCATTTTTGCGTATATAACGCGTGGTAATAATATTGCTTTTTCTACTCTGAATTTACTTTATTCGTTAATATTTGAAATGTTATTCGTTATTCGTTAATATTTGAAATGTTGCTAACCGTGAGAGTTGCTACAAACATCCTAATTCCTGAATGTAATAATATAGTGGAAACATATAATAAGTTACCAAATAATATGAAAGAAATAGATAACAAAACTAGGTTTCAAAATGAGAAAAGGAATTTAATACTTCTAAATGGTCTCCTTTGTTAGAAATGATATAAAAATACTTTTAGTTTTTAATAAACTTTTTACCTATCAAATTAGTTTACTATTAATGTTGCAATGCCTTTTAAATAATATGTAAAACATAGGATCACTTTCATTAAGGTTTGTACGTAGTATAAAGTACGTAGTTGAATAAATAAAATGTTTAGACTTACTGTGGATTAAATGGTTTTTAGTTTATCTTAGCTTTTAGTTACAACTTAGCTAAATATATTCCAATCTGAATACATTGTAGGATACTGTCGAGCAGTGATTTTCAACTATTGGGTCGCGACCCCCTGGGGGGTCGCGAAGAGACCTCCGGGGGATAGCAAGCTATCTAAAAATAGAAATCGAAAATATTACAAAATCTTTATTTATATAATATGCTAACACAGTTCGGAAGAGAAACATATTTATTATGTGGGTTGCTATTGCTTTTACAAAACTTTATGTTGATCTAAGATGGGAACAATTGGGTACAGCTTTAAAAATAAAAACAGTTAAAATGAATGTGCTTTTCGCTATTGTTTTTACAAAAACTTTATTTATTGGATGCTTACAGTTACAGCTGTGGAAGAGACTAAGGGAGGTCGATTGAACTAAGTTACAGTCGAATAGGGGTCGCGTAGTGGTTTTATTTTTTTACCAAAACGGTGGTCACAATATAAAAAAGGTTGAAAAACACTGCTGTAGAGTATACATCTTAGTGAGATGTCTTTCAATTAAAGATTAAACCAGTGCAGTGCAACCATTAATTTAGCTATCCGTACATAACACGTATCATAAAAACTCGTAATTTCATTATTCCAATAATTACGAATGGAATTATGAAAAATAACTACGAAAGTATGTTGAAAAACAAGAATGTAAAACAAGAATGAGCAATGCAATCTGGTAATTTTTCAATAAGTCTTAGTGATTTAAATGAATGGCTTCTGATTAGCAGTCTCCTAAGAAGGGCTTGATATTAGTATTTTGGCTACTGCATTACTGTAGACGTAAAGTAGATATTTCACACCAATTAGTGTGAAAGTTCACTGCAAAGTAGTTTGTTAAACGCGGCGTTCTTTATTAATATTACTTGTAACGGTAACAAAAACGTCGCAGCTTACTTCACTTAATACTTATTCATGACGTCCTTTGCGGCTCTAGTGGTTTCCGTAATGTTAAAACTCCGCGTTTGGAGTGCGACCACTGGCCTAATTAGCTCATTCAATGTTTCCGGGCCTGCTTATACAAGCCCCCTTTGAGCTGGATGCTAATTGAAGTGATCTACATGCGGCTTCTTCATGCTTCAAGAGATTTAGGTCCGTCATGTCATTATCCTCTGCCTTTTTTGTTGCTTTTTTAATAACGCCGATTATTTATATCAGTTGATCACTCGTGGCTTGTCTTAATGTACACCTGGTGTACGTTATGTTATGGTGCTCCTTAACAGGCTATACTTCTACGGCAATATTTAGCCGCAATATTGACAACTATAGCGGTTATCCCTGCAACATTTTAATGCAGTGTGGAGACTCGGTAGTGTATCGCAACTTAAAAGAACAATAAATTAACAGTGAGGATCCATAGGACCTTGACGTTAAAGCAGCATATGGCTGTAAAAAATATAAATCGGACATTCTCGGCTATATTTTTGCAAAAGTATGGCCCATAATTTTATCTCGTAAACGGAACACACAATCGGGCAACAATGGCCAACGAAATCATACGTGTCGCAGTCGATTATATTGTTTCAAATGAAAATTTAAGACGAAAAAAAGACAAGAATGTGAATTCGACCTCACTTTGATAAGCGTGACACTTTTGATATCTAAGCCTGAATATTTTTTATGATTTAAATACAAATTGAAAGATTAAACTCGCTATTAATAACAAATTCACAATACAATTATCTATTAATGAAGTATATAAACATTTCAACACACTAATAAATATTATCAATTATTTCACGCAATTATATATAACATATCAGATTAGATAATAATATTTTATAAATCAAAAAAAAATAATCATCAGATGATATGAATACAAATTGAAGATCTAAAGTTTTCCGTGAGTCGTGTCTCGCATCAGAAAGGGACGCACTTATGGCCCAAAACGAAACAGCAATACAGCAGGCCGGGCCATATTGCAGTATTTTCGATTGCGAAGCGATCGTCCAGCAACCTGACGGCAACACATAAAAATTCTTCGGCCATACCAAACATGTGTGGGCTATACATTGCCAGTAACATTACTACTACTATACCAGTTATACTACGCAATACACGACAATATTTTAGCTGGTAGTGGTAGCAATGTTACTGGCAACTGTGTTGCAGCCACATATTACAGTGAAATTGTGGTGCGTTTAGGAGCACCGTTTTGTAATATATTGTACATACGTTTCCTTTGCCTTACATGCTCTATGATACATATATACAGCGCTATTTTCTCTTATTGTCGACATGGTAGAATAATGAGTATGTAATTGTATCCCCCTCACCTCATACAATTCGAGTTTCCTCTGCGGCGTGCAGACTGTTTGGACCCGACCATTGTACAAAAGATTATAATAGTCACGTTTGTTATGACCTACGGATCACTGCGACTATTGGCGCGAAGCAAACGAACAAAGCTTTCCATTCTACTCATTTTGCGAGCGCGGAAATAACACAATATCACATTTCCATAAACGATAACCAGAATGACATCCGATTTCTTCCTTTGAATGATTTTCGGTATGAATCCTTGTCATTTAAATATTGAAATTGAAATAATTTTAAATAATACAAATGAGTCTTGTAGCCAGTGCGAAATGTATGAAAAAGCATTTGTATTTAAACTGCCCGTATAACACTCCTGTTTATATGGCATGCAACATAAATAAATCAAGTTTACGCGTAGGAAAAATGTCAACGCGAAATTCTAGGGTTGCCGAAAGTCCTGTGAGAATACCTGCGTCAGATTGCCCCATATTTCAACAGGTCATTCTTTTGTTCTGAAAATCTGTCTAAAGGGACCTGTAATTTTGTCTCTTTTTTCGCCGGACGTCCGGGTGTAAAATATGCTTTTTTATTATTTTAAATAAAATCTGTATACGGAATCCGAAAAATAGATGGTATAATAAAGTGATTTTCAACCAGTGGGTCGCAACCCTCTGGGGGGTCGTAGGCTATCAAAAAATAAAAATCTGAAATATTGCAAAATCTTCATTTATATAAATGCAAACATTTAGGGTTTGGAAGGGAAACATATTTATTATGTGTCTATTGCTTTTAAAAAAAACTATATGTTGATCTAAGATGGAAACAGTTAGGTACAGCTTCGAAAGTGAAAAACTGTTAAATTAATTGTGGTTTCACCTTTGTTTTTACAAAAAATATTTATTGGATGCGCACAGTTACAGATACGGAAGTGAAAACAGTATAATGGAGGTCGCGTAAGACTTTTGTTATTTTTTTTCCATAAAATGAAGTCCCTATCTAAAAAAGGTTGTAAAACACTGGTATAATAAATTGACAATGACCTGTTATGACATATATAACTATACTAGCTGCGCCCCGCTGTTTCACCCGCGTGGTGATGGAAAATTGTGATAATGATGATAGAAAACTATATATCTTTATTAATTATAGCCTATGTGTTATTCTGATGTGTAAGCTATATTATTGTAAAGTTTCATTAAAATCCATTGAGTAGTTTTTGCGTGAAAGAGTAACAAACATCCATACATACATTCTTACAAACTTTCGCGTTTTTAATAATAGTAGGATACATATATGACATATAGACATAGATGGTATATATGACATTGCTGTTGTCGAAGTAAGGACCTTCGAAATATTTTATCACATGCCAATGAATTCAGTATTCAGTATTCAATTTATTCATCCAAAATATACAATAAAAGTATGAATTATCAATTAAAGCCAATTATCGCATATTAGAATTCGTCAGTTGCTAGTAGTATATTAATATATGTAGATATAAAACTAATAAAGCAGAAATAATAATTTGACAATAGCGTTGACTAAAGTCGGCTTTACACGGCAGACAAATAAAATTTAAAAAATAGAGCTGAATCGATATACATGAGTATACATATAAAATAAATAATAATTATAAAAATATTAAAAGGCACTTTATAAAAAAAAAAAAATGTGTTCCTATATTTCTGGCATAATCTTGAAACTTTTTAAAAGGCTTTTTTATGTTTAAACCCCATCTCAAGCGAAAGAAGAAAGCTCTTTCGTTTCCTATGAGGGACATTTAACGACAACTTGAAACTAAGCTGACAGGCGAGGAAAAAATGCTTTGACATTTAAAAATCAAATTCTGCTTGTTGAAATTTACGATTTATATTTAAATGAACAGTGGGAGGATGGAGAGTTTATGTTTAGGGGTAATGATATTTTGTCATGAGTTTATGTTTAGGGGTAATGATAATTTGAAGTGATTTTTTTTTTAAATTTTATCTGGCATTTTTCCTGAATATGTAGATATTGATGGTTATGAAGAAGAAGAATTGTTTAAATTATAGCCTCTTAGAAATTTATGTGTGAAGATGTACTATACTCAATCGGCACGTGATTGAGTATATTACATCTTTACGTATCGCTTACCTCATAACAGTGGGTTTAACTTTACGTACTAATAACGATATATTTTGTAACACTCACAGCCTCGATTCCCTTTCGAATGAGTAATAATTCGAGCGAAATATTTCGCAAAGCTGCCGTCGAACTGCGATCTTTTTCATCCCCCAGGGATATTAGCTATTCTAGTCATTATCCTATACCATATTAACTAGACTCTTGCTTTAGTTTGCAAATTAGTGTTTCACTCGAGTCGCTTTAGCTTTTCCTGTACGATATTTTCGCTTCCATTGTGTTATCTATTGTTTTAGTAACAAGAATGCTGTACTCAACTTTCACATTCAAGCTTTTAGGTATAATAGCATCCTTTGGGAATTTAATAACTTTAAATAATTGAATCATGAAAGAGCTCCTACATACAGAGTGACTACATGAGATGTCGGCAAAGTGGGACCTTACTCCTTTATTATATTGATGAATAAAGCGTTGTTTCACTTAAGAAAAAACTCTGTTCATATACATCTACATATTCATGTTTATGTATATGTATATATGTATGTGTATGGGTATATTATTATGTTTATATGTTGATTATTTAAAATAAAACTTATTAATAATATTATAAATATATTAATTATATACAATATTGTATACAAACAGCGGTATCATATATAACAACTGTATATAATAATAATAATAAAACGCTTTATTTGTAAGAAAAGGCGAGGTCATTGCCTGCAGGCAATCTTCTACGCTCACCTTACGGGAGACAGACCGATCTAATATCGCTAATATCGTTAAAACTTCCTAAGGTGACGGGTTCGCCCGTTGTATTTGACAGCTCTAGTTGTACTTTGTAAAAAAACCCAGTATTATCTTCACCATATCAAATCTAATTCGCATTACGCCATTATAGTCTCTGTGTATACATTATGTAGATCGCATTTTGGCCCGCCCACTCGAGCCGCGTTCGGTTCCATGTCATAACAAAGGTAAAAAAGAGCGATTGTTCCATAGAGCGGCAACCCTTCGCAGCGCGGCGCTCCGCCGCCTGTGTCCTCCCGATCCGACATTTTTCAACGATTATGTGATGACGTGATGCCACCCATTCGCCCCCACCTTTGTGTCCTACCTACCCCCAAAACTAAAGGCCAACCGAAATACATATTTTGTTTGTTTTAGCTAAAATATACGGTACTATTAACCATTGATTATATAAACGTATTAGATTATTTAACGACGTACTACGATTTGGAAACCAGTATTTTACTATGAAACGCAACATGTGGATGGCACTCATAGTTCCTAAAATTGATTATTATGTTCAATAATGCGACTTTTGTAGTATAACAGTATGGCGGAGCACTGCAGATGGCGTTTTAAACGCACCATAAAATAATAATATAATAACAAATGAATTTTTAATGCATAACTTTCATTAATTTAATATTATTTACATGAATATGTCAATGTTTAATTTGGTACACAGGTTTTAATACGTAATCATTACGCACTTTAAACATTAGATATACTAATATATGGCATTTTATTACTCCGTATTATTTCTGTTATGTAATCAGCCTGTATAAAGAAATGCGATGGCAGTAATAATTGAATGTTATTATTGTTATCATTGGGTTTATATTATCAATTAGTCCTTTATAAAAACATTCATTGGGCTCGATTGCATTTCTTCGTGAACTAAAATCGAAAATTGGTTCGTGTGAACGAGACAGGGCAACTTGCTAGAGCGGAATGTGAAATGAGCGGTTGTCACTTTTTCGCATTAAAACTACCCACCAAAGATAAAGCATCCGAATCTAACACCGAACGAAATGTTTTCAAATTTATTTGGACGAGTATAAGTTTGACAGGTAGTTTTTATCGACGATCGTTCGTTTCATATTCCACTCTAACGTATTGCTCTATCTCGTTCGCTTGAACTAATTCCAGTTTTAGTTCACAAAGAAACGCAATCGGGCCGATTATCAATGTTATTATATATGGTCAATTAAATTGCTATTAGTTTGGCCATCAATGCTATTAGCGCGATCTGCATTTCTCCGGCACAGAAAGGTTGCCAAATCATTCTATAGGGTGGCGCAATCTAATGGCATATATAATCAACCTATAAATCAACCAGAAATAAAGTTATTTTATTTTAGTATGAAACCATGGTGATAGGCATTTGGAAGTAATAGCATTTATTAGTATTTATTATTCGGAAGTAATAGCATATATTTAAGTGATAGCATTTATTTTAGTGATAGGCATTTGGAAGTAATTCACAGGCCGCTCTTCTGTCATCTAACTGTGAAGGCGTGCGTTTTTTTTGCTTTTGTAGCGTAGTAACAAAAAAAAAAAAACAATGGCATCAGTTTTTAATAAAAGGCATTTTATTGCGCATAATCCAATGCAAAAAACCATACTTAAAAATACTTAAAAATTAACTAAATAAAATCTGATTTCACTCAATCACTGATATACCCGCGATTTAATGTCACGAGGAATTTATTTATTGTAGAGTTCGGCGATTAATGTATTCGTAGAGTTTGATTGCATCGAATTCTCGACTTTCTTAGTCAATTTAATGATCGAGAATATATTGATCTACTTTCAAATTGACCAACAGTGGATCAGCATGATAAGATCTCAACCGATGCTGAATTCAGTGTAGTTCATAGTAGGCTCGATGATATTACCACAATTTTACAAATTTTAATAACCCAAATTTCTAATGCTAGCCAAAGTACCAACAAAAATATTAGTATGAACAAATATTTAAAATAAACAGACAAATAAATTTCAGCATACCAGCAGTTATAGCTTCTTCGATTTACACAATAATCTATCTAGCTATATTTCATTAGTTACAGCCATAAGCCATTAATAATGCATAACAATAAGCTTAAAAGGGCTATTAAGAAAAATCTGTTTTTTAAGAATTTGTATTTTCTGTCAGAATTTTCATAAATAATTTTATACTGAAAATATATATTTTAACATAACTAATTATTATTATATTACGCATGCTGTGTAACTTTGTGTAAACTTTCTTGTTTTCCTAATGTTCTGTACCTATGGTATTATAAGCTTTGTAAGTTTTTGTATCTGTTAAATAAATTCCAAATCAATTTTATTTTAATCAGAAAGTAAATTATATTTTACGAGTATCTTTTATCTTGATCAGTATTCAGTATCTTGTTTTATCACCTATTTCCTTCAGTTCGGCGAATTCATACCAGATCAGAGCACTTCGATCGGCCTCTATCTCAGTCGAGTCACTCTCATCAAGTTTAGTCTGTTGTCACCCGCCTAGTGATAGCATGAATATCGATACTCTTAATTCACTAGGCACTTAAAATATATTTCTATTCTTTGAATAATATCCAAATGTTCGTAAACATTTTTATGATCTCGGGACCACTTAACTAATAAAGTATTCCTTTTGCAAAAAAACTATATTTCAGCAAAAAATTTAATAGTCCTTTAATTTTAACCAAAATAAACATCGTGTTACGCGAAGTATATAAATAGGGAAAGTTTTAATCTAGGATATTTAGAATTCGAGTTATTAATCTTGAATATCTAGATTCGAGTTTCACCGGATCTCCACGATTTGAGATCCTGGGAATCTGAAAAGGGGATTTTTGGAAATGTCTGTCTGGGTGTGTCTGTGTGAGACAGACAGAAGTGCCGAGTGATCTTAATGCCGAGACTCCAGAAGCTGATTAGAGAATATTCGACGTTTTTATTCCAAATAGCGGCCTTTGCAAATATTTAATAAATCTCTCTAGTGGTTTACGAGTTTATTAATTGAAACATTAAAATGAGGGATAGAAATTCAAGAATATTTTAATATCGAACCTTAGAATCGCGATTTTTATATGTGATAAAAATCAGTTAAATCGATGAAATCGATGAAGCTCGCCTTTTTTATTTAAAATAATGAGTTTTTTATTATTATCATTATTATTATTATTAAATCGATGACAAGAAAAAAGAGTTTGAAAATGAAATTCAAATAAACGATCGAGCTTATTATAGCTAATACATAGAACAGCGATGCATTGTTTCGCTTTATCAAGGCGAAATTCGGGAAGTAAATGATGTTGTGTATCAACCAGATTTTAAATTCAAGATTTTTCACTATTTTTAGCCCTTTTTCATTTTATGGTTTTTGATGCATAGAGGTAAATCTTTAATGACTGTTCATTGTATGATCTTTTAATGTGTATTTTTTTCAAACCTTTCGGGTTCTCTCCAACTTCTAAAAGTTAGGAAAAATAACGTGATGTGATATAATGAGAGATTTGAGGCAGAGGTCCAGTCGAGAAAATACCCATTAAAGAAAAAACAGTGCACTTTCTTTAAATCTAAATATAAGCAAAATTAAAAATCTAGCCTGCGTCAGAAAATGAATGCGAAAACTTTAATAATCAAAAATCGGATTTAATACTTTAGACAGGTCACTTTTACAGTATCGATAATTTTTATTTGTTACGCCATCTCTAAGCGTAGCGCTACAACCACCCACCCAATAATACCCATCATCGGCGAAGTTATTCGCTTACTCCCCTGGGCCTGTCCGCGAGAGAAGCTGTAGCGACATGAAATAATCGGCGTTGGGAATATTTACACAGAAATTCGGATGGTTTCGATTTGTTATTTCGAACTCTTCCGTCCATTACGAAGGATCGCTCAAATGTATACACATTTTCATCGTTATTATTAATACACGACTTATCGCATAGTTTGCAATTAAATGTTTGACCCTTAACCTCTGTCGCAAGGCGAACTCTTATACGAGAACGGAAAAAAATGTGCGTTAGCCGCTGCGAACTCATAAGAGTTCAACGACTGCACAGTGCTTATATTTCAACGGTATGGTGATTGGTAAATTTAGTCGTTAAATTGATTGCATCGAATTCACGACTTTCTTAGTCGACTTATTGATCGATAATATATATATATATATATATATATATATATATATATATATATATATATATATATATATATATATATATATATATATATATATATATATATATATATATATATATATATATATATATATATATATATATATATATATATATATATATATATATATATATATATATATATATATATATATATATATATATATATATATATATATTTATATATATATATATATATATATATATATATATATATATATATATATATATATATATATATATATATATATATATATATATATATATATATATATATATATATATATATATATATATATATATCCACTTTCTAATTAGGCAACAATGGATCAGCATGATATGATTTCAACTGATGCTGTATTCAGTGGTGTTCATAGTTCGATGATATAACCACTATTCTGCAAAATTTAACAACCCAATTTTTTAATGCCAGCGAGAGTGTTAACAAAAATATTAGTATGAACAAATATTTATAATAAATAGATAAACAAATTTCAATATACCAGCAGCTATAGAGGCCTTGATTTACATAATAAGCTCTCTAGCTATATTCTATTAGCAATAGCTATATGTTTAATAAGGCTATTAATAAATATCTGCTATCTAGGACTTTGTTTTCTGTGAGAATTTTGATAAATAATATTATACTGAAAATATATTATAATAGTTTTTTAAATTACGCATGCTGTATAACTTTATATACTCTTTCTTGTTTACTTAATGTTATGTACTTATGGTATTACCATATAATCTTTGTAATAAATTCCATTTGTTAAATAAATTCCAAAACAATTTTGTTAAAGGAATTAAATTAACGTGGATCTTGTATCTTGATAAGTAATCAGTACCATGAACATGTAAGTGATTAGTATGGAAATATTTAACTATGAAGAAAGCCATTATAAATGTGAGAGAGAAGTATTTTATAATTTTTCGTGTCTATTATTAGTCATTTATCAACATTTTCGTGCTCGCGTGTTTTCATATGTGTATTATCAGCTAAAAGGATAAAATTTATATATATATGTAGATGTGTGAAAAATGTATTGCTCAAGCAGGTTTAGTAAATAAAACAACAAAAAAACATTTATATTCCACGTTTTTATTTGACTGAATCGTTTGACAACTTGTTCATAATTCGTTTCGGTTCAATTTCGGCCAAATTTATTATTTAGATATTTTTGAGTTCTGTTGCTTTCACGCGCGCGCATCGTCTTATAGGAAAATCAGTTTTCTTATGCATAATAATGGTAATTGATCCAAGCGTTCGTCGTGGTTTTCTAATATGTTCTCTATTGTTATTCAGATTTTCGCCATAAAATTGTATAGCTACTATTTTATTGTTTAAGATACGCTACCAGTAGTAAAAGAAAAAGTTAGTTTCCGTTAGTTAGTTCTACCAACATACTTAAGAGTTTATTTCATTCCTAAAATTATATATCTATGTATAGTCTCTCGGTCAGTAATTATGTCACTTTTTAGAGACTTTCGTATGGGATAAATAAAGTAAATTTTGAGCAACTTTCAGTAACTTTGAAAAATGTTACCTTATGATGATTGGTTTCTATTATGAAATTGGCATTAAAAAAAACAAGAAAGTAATAATTCCGTTTTCTATTCTACAAAATCCGTCCCGTGACTTTTATCGGGATCTTTCTCTATATGCAATGGTTTTGGATTTCCCCATACTCTTCTGGTAAAGAAACTTACCGTGTTTAGTATCATCGTGCAATTTTTAATATATTTAATTGTTGAATCACATCCCTCAACAATTAAATGTATAAAAAAGAATAATAAAAAAGTAAAAAACACGACTGCCGTTACAGAAAGTCAACTATTGTATGTATGTATTTTTAATTGCGTTTTTTTAATGAATCATTTGTAGTTTTGTATGTATCCATATAGATACATGTATACTTCCAGAATGTAGTCGACACCAAACACGATATATTTATATTAATTTATTGACATTTGGATATTTGGACATTTAGACAACTACTTACTTGATATTTGGACAGTTAATGTAGATTATGGCACTCGGGATGACAAACCCGACTCTAACAATACCGCATACTTCTAAATCGGTTCGAGCGTTTAGAAGTTATGGTGGAATAAAGAAACGGAAAACATACATAGATGAACCCTGAACACATTACACTCCTTTTTGTTTGGCAGTCGTGTAATAAAAGAGGGCAATCAAAGTTCAGTAATTAAATTATGCAATGAATAAAATAGTATAGGGGAGCGGATAACAGATGGCAATCTCTTGTGATTAGTTCTATTCCTCTTCGCTCTACTTAGCCAATAAAACTTTTCCCCTGGATACATTCTCTCCCAATATAAAAGAGTAGCTGTTGCCTGCGGCTTCGCTTCGCGTATTTCCAATATAATTAATTTAAGTAGAGTGGCGGTTATTTGACTTTTTAGACGCTACCTACAGTGCAAGACGTCCTCCTCAGATGCAAGCTACCTATCTCGTAGACTTACGTCTTGTTCCTCGCTACCCGCGCCGCCTTTTGCTGCACGCATACCTAGGTATTTCGAGGTGCCTGCACGCGTCACTAATTTCAAGGTATCTCTTTAATTATACCACCCTAAAACATACAGTAAATGGGTAATTTTATCTCTATTTAACAATGATAAGAAACCCGTGATAAGAATAGAATAGAATAGACTAGAATAACTTTATTCTGCTATAAAAACATAACCTTATAAATATTACACTGGTCTAATGTCTTAAGCAAACACTGCCTAATCATTTTTCTTTTTTATTTTGAGACATAGAAGCAGTTATTGTAGCCTAAATATAATATGAATATATGCGGTTGTGGACTTTTTTATAGATCTCTTTGAGGCCGATATTTATATCATATATTGTTTTCACATATTATTATATATATATATATATATATATATATATATATATATATATATATATATATATATATATATATATATATATATATATATATATATATATATATATATATATATATATATATATATATATATATATATATATATATATATATATATATATATCTATATATATATATATATATATATATATATATATATATATATATATATATATATATATATATATATATATATATATATATATATATATATATATATATATATATATATATATATATATATATATATATATATATATATATATATATATATATATATATATATATATATATATATATATATATATATATATATATATATATATATATATATATATATATATATATATATATATATATATATATATATATATATATATATATATATATATATATATATATATATATATATATATATATATATATATATTAAACCGTTTCGTCAGCGCACGCCGATAAAACAACTTACCAGCTCATTTTTCTCCGACTTGATTTACAAATATCGTAATTTCGTATTCAAAACCAATATCTATAGCCATAAAATACAGCGTATAGCACTCGTCGATAATGGAGCTTTCCATTAGTGAAAGAATTTTTGAAATCGGATAAGTAGTTTCGGAGATTACCCCCTACATACAAACTAACAAACATTACTTCTTTATATAATTAGTATAGATTTCATCACTTGCAAATAACTTTTACACTAGTTTAAATCAGAATTTGTGTATAAATATCAAACCATTAAAATGGAAATCGTAGAATGTAACAATCGAATACGAATATAAAACGAATAGCCTGAGGTTCGTCTTTATTCTCCAGTATAAAGAGAACCCACATTACTCATCCGGTTTTCTAACCAAATCAATGTTCAAATTGACAGCTGTAACAGATTGGAATTAAAAATATTCCAGATTCGTTCCTCTCCGGCCTCTTTTTTAACACTTCAAGTATGCAATATAAATTCCAGCGATTCCGGGTTCCGCCGCGCATGTCAATCGACCCATCGACAACCACATTTCGACATCGAGTGTCCTTTGCATACTAATATAGGCTTGAATATACTAGCGAATTTGTCTGATTTATATTGTTTATCTGATTTATATTGATTATCTCGAAGACGAAGTACTTAGCATTTTCACTCAGACCTAACCTAACCTCCAACTTATTACCCTTAAAAATTCACAAATTTAATTGCAATGTATCGTCCACCCAGAATAATTGCAAATGTGAGCATATAAACATTGAAAAAAAAACGATATTTAGGCAAAGAAATAGATTCCAAACTTAATTGGGAATGCCAAATAAAATCACTTACGGCGCGAACGAGGAAATTACTGTACGTGTTCCTCGAACTTAGGAATGTACTGAGTAAAGAAAAACTGCGAATGGTGTATATGGCTCTTGGTCTAAGTATATGGGTGCATGGAATTATAGCGTGGGGCTCATGTACAAAAACAACAATGGACCTACTATTAAAAGCACAAAAGTTACTAATAAGAGTCATAAACAAAAGCCTCCTCGGTACATTTCAAATCAGCTCTTTGCGGAATTTAAGGTTTTGGATATCTGCCAGCTATTTATTAAGAAGTGCCTTGTAAGCTTTCACAAAACTAAAGAGTACAGAACAAGAAGTCAACAAATGTACTTAACGAGAAATACTGAAAAGGAATTTTTCACAATTCCAAAGGTAAAAAGCACATTTGCCCGAAAACAATGTTTTTTAATCGCCCCGAAAGTCTACAACTCACCTTCCTGTTAAATAAAAAAAAGTAGTAATTTAAATTTATGGTTAAATAAAGAGCACAATGCCTTTAACCATAATTATCAAAGTGATAATGTTATAGTTATGAAAATAGATAGTCGTATAAAAAACATTCTACAATTAAAATTAATTGTCAAATCTAGCAATATAGCCTTTGTTGATAAAAATAAATAATACGCTCTTTGGCAAATGTCAACTATCAGGAATTTTCTTTTATTTTATTTTATGATACTCTTGGAATATGGATTTAGCATTATCCAAATCTCTAGAGTCGTATACAGGATTATTGACTAATCTATTAACTGTTTTTTTAATTGGTTCTCTCCAAGACTTCTGAAATGCGCTGGGACCTTATTATAGTAACAGAGGCTTTGGTGAAGGAAACTGATAAGCACCTTGCTAAACCGGTGCCGATTAAGATGTAAGTTCTTTTTTCTGGTATTGTGTTAATGGATATCACTATTCGCCCGGACCTCCGATATTTGTTTATGAGCGAACATAATATTTTGGTGGATGTAGCAAGAGTACATCGTGATATGATACCAGACTCGGTGAAAAACGACTTACACGAAGATCTTGGAGAAGCTCTGTATGGACTGCGTATAGCCCTTTTCTGAAGGCTTAGAATTGTCATCGAATTTGCTGCCATCCCCCAGAACATTAGGCCATATGTCATCAGGGAATGGAAATAAGCAAAGTAAACAGATTTAGCAGCCGCATAAATTTCTTATATTTTTTATTGCGTAAATAGTCCTGCACAGTTTTTTACTAAGATCTCCTAGGTGATCGGACCATTGAAATTTTTGGTCTTTCTGCAAACCTAGGAATTTAGTAGAAAGGACCTTTTCTAGTTGCCTATTCCAAAGAATAGGGCTATATTATTAGTCGGGCGGCCGCAAAGAAAAACATATTGTTTTAGATTTTGAAACATTCAACGACAGTTTATTAACTTGGAACCAGATAGCAAGTCTATTTATCGTTTCGTTAATCCTTCGCGCAAGCTCATCTCTATTTTTATCGCTGAAAAGAAGGGATGTGTCATCGGCGAATAGGGAAATGTCATCATCCACGAACCTGATGCAATCAGGGATGACGTTTATATAGACGAGAAAAAGAAAGGAGCCGAGTATAGATCCTTGAGGGACACCTTTGGAAATGCTTTGTGGGGTTCTTTTGCTACTTCCAACTTGCGTAATCTGGGTACGATCTTGTAAGTAGGACTGTATGAGCCCTAGTTCCCTATTCTTAATCCCACAGTGTTCTAGTTTCTCTAGTAGAATTGAATGTTCTACGCAATCAAAAGCCTTAGAAATATCACAGAAAATTTCAAGTGTTTGCTATTGTCAAGGCTTAGTATTGTTTTGTTTATGAGCTTAGCAAACGATATGGAGTAATGCTGACGCAACGCATTTATTTTAAGCAGTCTGACCATTTGTTTTGAGTCCTATATTTCACTAACTTCCTTTGGGGAAACTAATTAAAATTACACCTTTCCTATTACCTACGCAAGCGCCGGGTGATGCGGAGTCTGGCCTGTTGACTCTACCCCAGCATTCTATGGCCAAAATACTGTCTGATCTGAAAGTATCAGCTTTTACAAAACTCTTGCACTTTTTTGTCGCTGCCTCTTGCACTAAGAACTGCTGAAACTCGACAACCCTTTCGTGACAGACATTTATTATAATAATTTATTCTGTTTCAGCTCTCTTAGACTAGATTCCGTCGAAATCTAATTAGTGACTCCTAATTGTGTCTACGAAGTTGCCGATCGCAATCATATTAAGACGGCAGCGATGTGGCTAATAAGCCACTTTTTGTTTCGGGCCGCTATTGCCAATTTTAATTCTCGTTTCGTTTTAATTACAGCGCCAAAGCGGAAAATATGTCGCGAATTTCTGGATTTTTTTAAATCGTCGGTCGGCTGATTTGACAAAATCTAATTAAAAGTTGGTAGGCAAATATACCGTGTCGCGCTGCCGCTCGCGTCGAATACCCTGCGATATTGGGCCCCGACGTTTGATTTTCACAGGGAATAATTTAACATTTCGACCCCATTCCTCCTTTTATCCTTACACTTGATTTTTTATTGATGAAGGGTGCGCCGTTCAATCTTTACGCTCGCAGTATTTCATCCAATAGACCGTCGACAGTGAATGAGAGCTCACCCTCACTCACAAGCACTACGCTATATGGTTCAACGAAATATGCTATTGACTTCTCCAATATTAAAAGTGGAAGCTATTATGTCTTATGTACTTGGTCTATGGAAAACGTAATACAAACTCGGAAAAATATGTTTTCAATTAGAAGGTGTGAAATGGGGCACCTTCAAAATAATTACTGCTAAATCAAATTATAATTCCGCTACCATGCTGCCCTCTTTCTCTCTCCAAAATATTATGTAAATCATAAAGTTTCTGTAGCAAAACAAACATTTAACCAACTTTAACTCTGTCGTTATAACTTTAGGCGAATTATTTCGTAGCTATGTCTATAACTTGCTTTTATTTATAAATACGATTTTTTTTTTATTTTTATTTTTATTTTATAGTACAGAACTGAAGTAGGACGAGAAGGATTCACTTATATCCTTGCCAAAAGTTGCAGTTTGATTTCCATTATGTATTATTTAAGGAATTGAATTAGAAGGAGAGATATGTCCAGGAGTATTTTATGTGATCGCTAATATGTTCATATATACTAGAGATATAAGTATTGTGACACTGTTTTAACATTTTTTGGACCTCGCTCTAAGAATTTAAAATGACTCATAGTCCCTTTGATTACTGTATATTTTATATTTACGACGAAATTTTTCCTTTTCTTTAAAACATTTTATTAATGCGCTGCTGACTGAACCATATGGGCTATTTGGTGTTTCTTTTCTTTTTTATTGGCATATTCGACTTAATGATTGACCAGAGGATTTTGTAGAACACTTCAAGAGAGGTAGATAGTAGATAAAAAAAATAGAATTCGGCACGTATGTTTTCATTAAAAAAATAGTATTTTTACTGTAGTTAAGAAAGATTAATTCTCCTACGTACCTATATTTTTTTCGTAGATATTTTTCTTACTACTAATTTCCTATTAAAACATTCTTACTAGAACTAATTCGGATTTAGTAGCAATACGTAGGTTTGTCTCATACATATTTTTTTACGAGTGTGCGAATATTTCTTTCGTATCTTCGAATTATCACCGTAAGAATAGGCGATGACAAGACGAACTTGCGAAATATTTTCCTCTTTCTATTATTCTTTGTGTCTTCCGTCCATTTCTCCTGCGTATGTGTCTTATTACGCGTTTTATCATTTATCATTTACTATCAGTTTTCGCAGGCTCCGCGGCGCCTGCGAAAAGTGGCGAAATTCGCGAACCTTGTGGTAAACGAATAAACTGCATTACACTATTTTGCGGATGAATTATATCTGCGGTTTCACGTTGTTATATTGTTACGCGTCGTGATTCGGATTTGTTGACCGCTGGCCAAGAGTTGTATCACTAACCAGCCGACTGATTTCCACTTTGAACTTGCTGCATAATTCCTACACGCTAGGAATTACATATGAAGTGTTAAACATGTATACATTATTGTACATAGTTTTCTTGTAACATACAATTTATGACAAAGAATAGGGTAGATTGTAGATGATAAAGGGGTTGTACAGGTTGTAACTGTCATCACTGCGTCCTGATTTTTTGTGATATATCCTTGTCCATCACAAAACCTCCATCACCCTGTCCATCACAAAACTTAATTCTCTCCATTCTTTTGAATGTGACGTTGCCGACGTTCTCATGTAATAATAATACTTTTTATAGAAGTCCCTGGGTATGCGATTGGTTTGCATATGAAGAGTTCATGCTCTGCCGTTTCAGCATAATTTTTCAGCAAAATCTGCATATTTCGTTCTTAGCAATTGCCATGTTTTTCTAATGGTAGGTCACTAGTGATCGGTGATTAATTCCTGTTATTAGCCTTAGTTCACATTTGCTGTTAAAAAATAGTGTCAGTATCTTTATAAACCTTTATGAATTCTAATGATTGTCTTTGTACTGGAGTTTCATCCCAGTATTTGGACCTTGTTCTTCTATCCCAGGACCGGCTTCGTTCCGCAGTATGGCTTTCAGTAACACAACATACTGGTTCAGGTCTTATGAAGGGCTTAATGGAAGCCTTCTCTTCAAGATCGTCAGCATTTTTGTTACCATGCTCCCTTTGCTCCTTTGGCACCCACATCAGAGTTACTTTGTACTCTATTGCCAGTTGATTTAGGGTATTTACATATTCCCGAACAAGTTTGGACTCAAAAATATAGTTGCTCAGAGCTTCTTGACCGTCTCACATTATGTAGTTTCTAGCGCCAAAGAAAGCATTTTGCTTTGATTAGACTGGCAAGTTTCTATGGCATGAATTTTTGTCTGAAAGATGGTGGGTGTCATTCCTAAGGCCTTATCAAGTTGAATTTAGAACTTCCAAATACATCTAACCCTGTTTTTCCGTTTATTTTCTACCGATATGTATGCCAGAAC
The DNA here is from genome assembly GCA_944548615.1 of Micropterix aruncella. Classification (NCBI taxonomy): domain Eukaryota; kingdom Metazoa; phylum Arthropoda; class Insecta; order Lepidoptera; family Micropterigidae; genus Micropterix; species Micropterix aruncella. Next base: position 29,811,721 of record OX155951.1, read on the forward strand.
TTTGGCCCATTTTCAAATATTTCTTAAAAATCTTCTTCGACAAATTGGGGAAGATAAAATTAAGTATGATTATCATTAGTTATGTTTTTCTATCAAAATAAAGTCTTTATCAATATATATTCTGCAATTAATTATGACCTGTACTTTGGCGCAACTGGGATGATTGGTATATAAATTTTACTTTTTTTAGCCTACAATATTCCACTTTTTCACATTGGGCTAATTGACTTTCGATATCGGTTTGTATTAGAATTCCTAATTGAAATAAATTTGAATTCAAAGTCATATTATTCCCGTTTAAAATCCATTATTCAGTTATCTTTCTGTCGTTTGTTATTTCTCATATATTTCCATATGGGCAATCATGGAAACGTTTTTGTTGAGGTTTAGTACCAGTGTTATCCGTTAAAGCTTTAAACGATATGGCACAACATATAAAGCCAATATGTGCTTTTAGCTGATAAAAAAGCATACATATTGTTTAATATTTATAAGTCATTGAAATTAAGTTTTGCGATGCTATTTACTTGATATTTGGACAGTTAAGGTACCTTTGGACACTCCGAATGACATTGTGATTCTAACCATACCACATACTTCTAAATCGGTTCGAGCGTTTAGAAGTTATGGTGGAATAAAGAAACGGAAAACATACATAGATGAACCCTGAAAACATTGCACTCCTTTTTTTGGGGAGTCGTGTAAAAGTAGGTTCTGTACAGTAGTAGAATTTCTCAATATTTTTTTTTTTAAATTGTGAATTTTATTATTATTATTTATTCCGTAGCCAGCGATTGGGGAGGGGGTCGCCCTCGAAGCCAATACGCTGCTATCGGTGCCGCTGGATCTCGTACTTCATTCACGATTCGCTTCCATTCTTGACGATTTTTTGCCACGTCTCGAGCATCTCTATCCGATAACCGTTGATTCTTAATGTCGTCTTTGATGTTATTTAGCCAGGTTTTCTTCGGTGCCTTTTAAATATTGTGAATTTTAAATACTTGTATTTCGTTTTCGCATTCCTATAGTATAAAAAATAGCTTTTTCGGATAGTTTTTAGATTCGATCTAGGTGGGTTTATGAGTATAACATAACATGTCCGTTAGAACGTCTAATAATTTGATAACGTGAAATACAGCCACGGAATCAGTAGGCCATATCGATGTATTCCGTCGCTGCAACGAGTCGAGCTGGTAATTTTGCCAGGGAAAATTTCATTAGTTTCTCGGCCAGTTTTGGCTTTATGCTCGCGGCCGCCCGATGATTGAGCTCAATTAACGGAACAATGGCCACGTTGACAGGCCGTCAACGGCTAATATTCAGTCTCATAGCGTCACTAAAATTGATGCTGTTTTATTAATCACTCTTAATGAACGCAAATTTCTGATTGTGCGATGTGTCCTTCGTTACCGCGATGACATAATTATTGTGAATGGTGGTTCGCGGATGGCGATACACATAATAATCAACATTTCTAATAGGCGTAATTGAGTTTATCAGCTATCTTTTCGGTAACCCTCCAGTCTCATGTCAGTCTTATTTCACTGAATCGAATAACGGGTAATCTAAAGAAATGTGAAATTTCACGATTTATTAAGTATGAATAATAATAGGTGTAGTAAAAAGAAATCCATTATTATCCCAATAGATGTGTGTAGTAATCTGTATCTCGCGTTATATAAGTCCGATCGGGTTACACTAGATGGAGTCAAAAAGATGAGATTTCGTAGTAAAATATTTTTTTAAATAGTTTTTGATTGGTTGACTCAGTTTTGTTTGAGTGCGCGTCAAAGATAGACCCCAACAAAAAGAAAATACTCCATATTTTACAGTTTTTCTTTGATGAAGGTGAAAACTCAAGCCTGAAAATGTGACTGAAAATGTGAATAGTGTTTTGGGTCCTGGTACTGTAATAGCTAATTACGCGCCATTTTGGTTTCCTTAATTCCGTTCCGGTAATTTCGATCTCAAAGATGCACTACGCCGTGGAAGGCCAATTATTGTTGAAAACGTCGATAAAATCATGGAAATTGTTGAGGCCGATCATCATGTAAACACTGTTTCGATTGCCCAGGAGCTAAATATTGGACCAAAAATCGTTTGGAACCATTTGGATAAGGCTGGGTACGAGCTGTTTCCCTACAGCAAAATTCCGAATTCGGACCCATACTGTCAACAATTGGACCGTCTGAAAGAAGCAACCGCCCAGAAGCCTCCAGCTTTAGCCAATAAGAGAGGAATCGTGTTCCAACAGGTCCTCGCCAGGCCACACACATCGGTAGTGACTCGCCAGAAGCTCTGTGAGCTTGATTGGGAGGTTCTTATGCATCCACCTTATTTTTCGGATCTTCCACCTTTTCCTGTCCATGGCGAACGATTTTGCTGGTTATAAATTCGCCTCATTAGAAACTTGTGAAAATGACTGTTCCAGTTGTATGCCATTAGGAACGAGGGCTTCTATGAGAGAGGCATAATAAAATTAGCTTCAAAATTGCAACAAGCTATGGAACAAAATGGCATATATATGACCTACATCAGAACATTTTATCTATGCTAAATAAATCCTTCAATTTCATGCAAAATTATTCGATTTATTTTAAATACAGCTGCGCGGTAAATCCATTTTTATCTAGGTTCTAATGTCGAACAATCGCGATAGTCTTCTATTTTATATTCTTAGTGATTCAAGATATTAATTTTCTAAACTCAACAATTAGTAGGTACTTGATAATGTTTTTATTGCATGTTGTACTTTAGTAATATACGTAATAGTAAGTGATACCATAAAGCTATTCTGTATTGGTTTTCTGTATTTTTTTGAATATTGATATTCGTATATTTTATACAAATTTAGTTTTCAGTCGCTGCGAAAAAAATGTAATAGGGCGTAACGCTTGAGGCTCGAGTTCAGTACTACGGAAGGCACATACATATAAATTTACCTGAGCAGCAGGACTTCCTCTTTCGTTTTTAATTCGCATTACTTTTTGCTCTTCCTCGCATTCAAATCGGTTTTTGTATACTCTACCCAATTTAGACGCCGCCAAAAGTGATATATAATGAGTTGGCGGACCTACCGTAACGGAAATTACCGCAAACGCAAAGCGTCGCGTATTCCATTATTACCTATCATCGGCTGGTGGGAAATAGAAAGGCGGGGCATGGTTAACATAGGACATTGCGTCGGCACGTACGAGCGGGCGCGAAATTCTAATTAAGGTCAACCCTTTCGCGTTCTTTGTGGACGTAAACGGCGTAACTTTTTCACGGGGGGAAATGAAACGTTAAAGGCGGCAGCGGCTCGAAAAAATGTGCGGAAACGAAACAAATGGCCACCGTAAACAGGGCCTTGTTACGACGAGTGGGCATTTTCGACACTCGTCCGCTTTGAACTGCGCAAGACGCTGTGCCGCAATTTGGTTTAGACAGTATAATCCATCAAAGTGTTTTTTCTTAAATTTTATTTTTTTAATATTTTAACCGAAATTGAGAGATACTTCCTGAAGCATAGAAACAATATTTTCCATTTGTATTAAAATTTATTCATTTCGTTTCGCCCGACGGCCGACGCGTATCTCAATACCCGGAAGTTTGTCAACTTCGGCGATGTTCAGCATCTCTAAAGCTTAAGTTAATTAAAGGCCTGGAGCAATATTGATTGAGCCCGTTCAGTGAATATTGCAAAAGTGATTCCAATTACGATTCCCATCTTAAACAACAGGTATGAATTTATCAATCTATATAGACGCTGATACCAATTCAAGCAAAGGCGTAAAGGCAGACAATCTGCATGATTCAAAGAAATTCCTAGATAGACTAATATCTGTGGTGGTTGTGTAAATGAAGCTAAGTCTACATTTTGGGCAAATCGACTCTAGGATTTCATTCGATAGAGAAAAAAAAATGCTTTTTCCTTTTTTGGTGTATAGGAAGCAAAGTCATATTCGCTATAGAAATCAAAATATAAAATTGTGAAAAGGATGAAATTTGACCATTTTTGCACATTAGTTTAGATAGAAGAATCGACGAAACGTGACTCGTAAACCTGCCAACGACGAAACGTGCTCTTGGAGGACCATCCGCTACCTGGTTGAAAAACACCTGAGAGAAGCTCAACTCGACGCCGACATAGTACAAGATCGTGCTCGGTGGAGGAGAAGAACAAGGAAGGCCGACCCTAAGTAAATGGGACAGGGTCTAGGAAGGAAAAGAAGAAGTTTAGGTAGACGGAAATAAGTCGACTTAAGGCAGGAGTAAATTAATTTTTAAACGACTGCTCAACAAAAAAGAGTGTAATTTGTTCAGGGGTCATCTATGTATGTTTTCCGTTTCTTTATTCCACTATAACTTCTTAACGCACAAACTGATTTAGAAGTATGTGGTATTGTTAAAACCGTTATGTAATTCCGAGCGTCATAGGGTACTGTAACTATGAAAATAACAAGTAAATAGTTGTCTAAATGTCCATTTAAGTTTATATATATATATATATATATATATATATATATATATATATATATATATATATATATATATATATATATATATATATATATATATATATATATATATATATATATATATATATATATATATATATATATATATATATATATATATATATATATATATATATATATATATATATATATATATATATATATATATATATATATATATATATATATATATATGGATAGATACATAAACCACTGAAATTTTATTAAAAAACCGTAATAAAAAATATTATTAATACAATAATTCACTTTCTGTAACGGCAGTGTTGTTTTTTATTCTTTTTAATATACATATTCCCTTGTTTTCGATAGGCTTGAGTAAACAGAGCAAAGTCGACTTTAATCTGTTCACACACTATATTGCAAAATGAAATAATCACAACCAGTATGGAAATCCATACCTTGTCGGAGAATAGCACATTTAATGGTTTAGTGTAAGATATCTCTACATAGATAAGTCTGCTATTTGTGTATAAATGGTCTTTTTTTATAAACCAGTGTGGTATTCGTTTTACCTTTACCTAAGTAATATTTTTATAGCACAATAAAGTTATTTTATTCTATTCTAATAATGAATCTTAGTAAAGTTTGTAGTGTTTTTTGATTTTGGGACTTTCTTAGGGACTTTTCTATATTTTGTTGAATTTTCAAACTTTCCGGAAATAATTGCGTAAATAATTGTAAGTCTCATTTGGAGAGCTATTATTATGTTAATATGGCGCTAAGTATACTTACTCCCTTGTCAAAAAAATATTTTGGATACCTTTATTTATTTAAAAATGTGTGCCCCATTTAGCGTACAAAGAATCTCTATTAGTTAATGAAAAGTATGTATAGCAGTTTGATTTATTTCAATAAATCTCTTATTTGTCCCGAATTTAACTTTTTTCTACGATGACTCCGAAATACGTTTTATTGACTTAGCCCCCTCTACCTATTCACCACAGCTATAACGATAGTGCATTAGAAACTTCTCCAAATTAATTTATAAAGTTTTGTATGGCAAATCCAGTGGTGGTTCGACTGGGGCTAGATTACGGCGTGTACTGCCACTCTGGACTGATACGAGAAGTCGGCTGTTGGTGAAACATAAACAAAGAAGGGACATTTGCATTTTAATTGAGGCGTTCTGTCCCACTCTACCTCGTTTGCAGTAGCAATAGCGGCAGCTAGCTGCAAAGCATGCACATAACTGCAAAGTCGATAGTTTTTAACATAAATAATTAGTAAATAAATTAACCCCGGTTTTTTTAAAAAGGACAGTCGCATGGTTAACAAGTGGGAAATAAAAGGAGAGTCACATGTACCGTCCGTAGCCCTGTTGACACCGGTTCTCCTCGTTGTTTCCGAAGTTAATCAGCGGCGGGCGCGGTCAATACTGGGGTGGGTGACCGCCTGAGTGTTTGACTGCGTGATGCTACAAATGCCGGAATTTAGCGGAAAATTTAGCGGACTCAGTGTCCATTATGGCCTTCTCTTCCAGTCAACCAATCTGATGGGAGTTATTTTGTGGTGTCAGTAAAAATAACATAATATTATGTTACTATTTAGTAGTTAATCAAAATATGAAATCAAAGACTGGGTAGACAACGGCGGTTGCAACATCGACGAAACGTGGGGTGTTATAAACTTCACGCGGTAAATTCGTTTTTATCTTATTTACAATTATTAAAAATCAAACATATACATTAACCCCTCAAATGTGAGGCGTCCCTTAAGGGATGCCTTGGCAAAATGTATACAAAATGTATATAAATTTATATAAATGTAAATATAAATGTAAATGTGCGCCGCTTTATAGTAATCCGCTCTATAGTAATGCTATAGCTCTATAGTAAACCCCGCTCTATGTAAATGTAAATGTAAATGTAAATATAAATTTATATACATTTTGCCGTAGGCAACCCGAGCTAATCGCCATTCATTTGAGGGGTTAAATTTAAAAAAAACATATCAAGCATAAGTATCACAAATGCTTAGGAACGAAAGGATGGGGGTACGACAAAAAAAGGGGCTCACGGGTTTTAAAATGCTTTTTCAAAGACACATTAAAAGTAAAAATTGACGGAACTGGTTCCATTATCTAGCCGTATGAATGTTTCTCTCTCTCTCTCTCTCTCTCTCTCTCTCTCTCTCTCTCTCTCTCTCTCTCTCTCTCTCTCTCTCTCTCTCTCTCTCTCTCTCTCTCTCTCTCTCTCTCTGTGTGTGTCTCTCTCTCTCTATCTCTCTCTCTCCCTCTCTCTCTCCGGAAATTTTATCGAGGAGCATAGACAATAAGAACCATTTATTATCTATCATTCAGGTCAGGAATGAGACCCTAGGTTTGGAATAATTGGCATAGGTCAAAAAAACTGCTGCCAATGATCCGTTAATCGTCTCACACAGGTATACTTGATCAAAAAGTTGGCTATAATCACATTTTTTAAATCGTTGCCCTTTATTAATGATAATTATAGTAATTTTGAAATGTTCGTGCCATATTTTGGGACTATACCGTTTTGATAAGTTTTTTATTGTCTGCAATAAATTAGAAGACAGTAGAAACATGCAAATACCTGATAATAATATATATATATATATATATATATATATATATATATATATATATATATATATATATATATATATATATATATATATATATATATATATATATATATATATATATATATATATATATATATATATATATATATATATATATATATATATATATATATATATATATATATATATATATATATATATATATATATATATATATATATATATATATATATATATATATATATATATATATATATATATATATATATATATATATATATATATATATATATATATATATATATATATATATATATATATATATATATATATATATATATATATATATATATATATATATATATATATATATATATATATATATATATATATTTATATCAGCCCTTTGACTTTATTTTTTTATATCAAATACGTCTCTGAGTGTCTGTTCTGGAATTTTCTATTTATTTTCGGTTAAGCAAATACATTTCTGAATACGTGATAAGAGTGGTAAATTAAGAGCAATATTATGTCACGTTCCTGGCGCGGTTATTTATGTTATATATTGTAATAACACGCCCTTTCGAACTCTTGCGAAACTCTCGCTTGCCACGTCGGAATTCCCCCTTAATTTGCGGGCGGGAGAAAAAAATCCTAAGGCTTAACTCTCACGCTTCTAAAGCAGGTTAAGTTCTGCCCCAGAAAGTGTCACCGACGAATCGCCGAGCATTTATCATTAGGGGAAGTTTCAAACAAAACTTGCGGTAGGAGGGCCTGCGAAGCTGCCGCGCTTCAGGCAAAACGCACGAACTAAATTATTATGAACGCTCGGCGTAAAGAAGAAGAGACTACCTCACCTATATTTTTTCATAAGATTCCGAGACGGTATTATTTTTTTCGACCATCTCGACTAATCTTGAAAATCGCCGAGTAAATGCTTTGGCGCGTGAGCTATTCAGATATTAAAATTGTTTAAAAACATTTCCGGGGATTTATCAGATAAGAAGGAGCACGACGTGCCTTCCTAACGCCTTTTGAAATACTTACCTCTCATATCCAAGAGGAAGGAAGAAATACCTGCAATAATATTTTGCTTATCTTGTTGGCACTTGAAACCGTTTCTTCCAACATGCAATGGACTATAAAAATATTTCGGTTAAACATATATATTTTAATATACTATTTTTTATTATATGATTGGGTCCTTACCTATTAAGTAGCTGTTCTTTAAAGGAAATTTAAGGCTAAAAATTTGTATGAAAAATATATAATATTTATTTAATAAATATATTAACTCCTATTATCTATGTAGATTTTTCATTTTAATGGGAGTTGTTGAATTCCTCTGCTGTAAAACTCTCGTGTACAGGAACCTATGAAAGCTTTGAAGGTGTTTGAGCTTTGAAGGAGGGGAAAAACCAACTCTTCAAAGTTGATATTTTATTTTGTAAAAAGTTATATAAATTCTGTAAAAAAATAAACTCTATTAAAGCAAGGTATGGTAAGTACGGTGTGTGACCAAGAGTCTCCAGCCGCAACTCCTGCAATTTTGCGACTGTTTGCAGTTGAATCTGTGGTTATACGTTGTCATGCAGAATTAGTGGCGTTGAGCGATTGACCAGACTCGGTTATTTAATCACGAGCTTGTCCATCATTGTTTGCAGTTCATAACAGTACACATTTACGGTAACTGTATAGCCAAACTGCAAGAAGCTGTAATATAAAACACCGGCACAGGATCTCATATTAGAAAATAATGCAAATTATAAACTTTACCATGGTTGCACAAACGAAAATATTTAAGCAAAAACAAATGACGACAAGACAAATAAACAGTTGATTCTTTAAAAAGAATAATATGGCCTTGAATGAAAATTTATTTGAATTTGAAATTCGAACTCAAACCCAGGTTATCCAAGTTCAAAGTGGCCAGTGTGAAAAACAGCAATCGCATAGGTAAGGACCAGTTCAAAAATATTTGTAAAGCCTATATTTTTAACAGAATGTAACACCTATGCCGATGGTGCTTAAGGTGTTATAGCTGTCGAGTCTCCAACATCAATACATTGTGTCTGATAAGGCTGTTGTATGATGTATGATATGTTGTTTGCTAATGTGGACAGCCCTGAGATACTCAGTAAATTTATTCTTAACGTTGCTTCAAGCCCAACTCTATTTATTGAATCTTTATTAATAAACATCTTTACTTACTTTAAACTAAAATGTACAATTCGGCGGACTTATTGCCAATTAACGACTATGTCTTCCGGTCAACCAACCTGATGGAAGTAATTTTATGGTGCCAATAAAATTAAAATATATTACTATTTAAAATATATTTACGCCCGACTTCTTATCCGAAGATATTCAATGTCCATTGTTTACTAATAATAAAAACTACTTACCTGAACCTCGCGTAAAAGAAGCAAAGTCTTTGTGGGTATACTATTTTAGAATTAAACCACAAATACCCCCCTTTCCCCTACACACATACAAACCTACCCTCATGCACCCATCCTACCTCATACACCCTCACTCACCCCTACAACGTTTTAAGACTGTAATGCTGATAGAGTAATAAAACATACCATAATAATTAATAATATCGTTCATAATATATCACTTCATCAAAAATTTTGGTATTTTTGTAAATATTTTTTTTTTGCATATTTTTGTATGTATTATGTATAAGTACTTTTGAGTCGAAAATACGTAAGTAGCATTTATGTAGCATCTAGCGCTGTGAGTATCTTTATAAATAAAATAAAACATTATGATATTACATTACATTCATATCCAACTGGCGAATTTCCCGCTCTTGGACGTGCCACAATATACTTTGGTAGTGTATATACAACCTACTGTAGAGTTTTGAGTAATACTAGGTTTATCATACATATTTCAAAGACAAATAAAAAATCTAATGAGATCAATATCATAACTGAATAAAATAATTTAACATAATCGTGAATTGTCAGGAGCGAGGTCACAGTGAACATAATTCTAAAAATCAATAATTAAAACACAAAAAAAAAACAAATAATAGTATCTAAAAATGATAATTTACTCGGGCACCGGATTCAGGAACGTTTTATAGTATCAATTAATTATGAAGGCAAGAAGCAAGTGGGTAAACACTGTGTATTTTATTCTATGGTATCAAATGGGACCACAAGTCAGACCCTTTACAAACGATCCCGTTTAATAAAACAAAATGTATCAACGTCAAAGTATCAAACTCATATTAATTCACTCATAAAGCGGACAGATTGTGTTGCCGTCGCTGTTACAGTTTGCTGTGCTTTATTTACATTTTAACTTCACATCTGTCATTGGCAGCCCGACGTTTACCCGTAAGAGCTAAAGTAGACTCTATCATTGTCAGATTGTTTGAAATGGCACTTAATAAACCTTTCTATATCTGCTCTAGACATAATTATTGGCCATTGTCCTATCTGACTGGTCTCAGCATTTGTCAAGTTCGCGTGGAAAATATCATTTTTATAATATCGACATACGTAATATTTTTTATTACGCATATGCGGAGTTAGTTAGGTAGTTAACTTGTTCGGGCCAGGTTAGAACACGTCTCTCCAAAAATATGCCTGGATGGTTTTATTGTTCGTCTTTGTAGGTCCTGGTGTGCGATGGGGGTTGATAGCTGCGGGCAGGATAGGAGGTGGTCTTCATCCTGCTGCGTTCCACAGTCGTATATTGGATTCGCTGTGTAGCCCCAGCGGACGAAATTGTCTCAGCGTCTTGTCCCAGTGTCCTTTGACCCGGTGGTAGAAGGATTGGCCGGTGAGTTTAGACTCAACGTTTCCAGGGACGCCTGATTGTTCATGGTCGCGAGATCTTGAGATCCCAAGAATCCAAAGGAGTGTTTTTCCAGAAATGTGTGTCAGGTGTTCGCTATCTGCACATGACACAGATGTGAAACACAGACGAAACTACTAGGCTGATTTGGATAAAATTCGATATGTAAGTTCTTTGTCATTTCATCGTTGTAAAAATATCTTTTTAGACACAAAATTAAGGGTAGCTGCCATAAAACCTAAAACGTTTAGTTTTAGACATGTTTTCTTAAATATGGCTCTAACGATTTTGATAAAAAATATTATAAAAATAGTCTTTATAGATACCAATAGAATTTATCTCCAAAATATTGGCAGAATGGCCTGATGTTTAGTTGTTATGCTTTTTGCGAGGCTTTGGGCAAAACATTAATAGATCATACTCGGTTGTAAAGTAGCTATATGAGCAGGGATCAAAGTTAGCACCGAAGTATTTAAAAGTTTAGTCCATTTTTACATTAAGGTCCAAGTTAAACAAGTAATCTCGACGAGACGGGCGTGTTTCTTACCACCAGCAAAATAGAAGGCGCCGCGATTGCAAACTTTTTTTTGAGTCGTAGACGGTACATGGCCGGCGTTTTAATGAGAGAAGTATGCCGACGCGTTTAAAAGAAACATGAAGATAGGCACTTAAATATATAATAATATGTTTAAAAACGATTAAAAGTATTAGTGGTGTGGCACGATAGCAAATATTGTCAATAACAATTTTATTGGCACATTGGCTAAAACAATACTGCATAGTAGGTATTACCATTTTATGACATTTCCGAAACCAGTCCCGTAGATTACGAAGTAAAGATCGTCTAGTCCCGGACCTCCGCTTTCGGCTATTTTGCCTTGAGTTGTATAAAACATTGTTTTCGCTTACAACAATAACAGGAACCGAATAAAAAAACCTTAACCTTTTGCATATTTGATTCTGTCACCCAACTGGGACTAGCCCACTCTAGGGAGGACAGGAAGATGCATAATGTTGTATCTTTTCAGATGACGCATAAGTGATTTATTCACGTCTGCGGGTCTTTATTGTCCTCGATGTATCTACGTTCTTGCTCAAACGCCTGAAGTCATTATCATTCCTGACTAAGTCAACCCACCTTATACGTAGTATCTGTAATAGATTTTTAACAGCGTATTTGTACGTGGCCAGATCTCCATCCCATTTAGTAATATTTCGAATGCAAAACATCTTAGAAGTCAGATCTTCTGGTGCAGGTCGATGTTTCTTCCGTAAAATACCTTGTTGATAGTAAAGATTGCACTGCTGGGTTTTTCACATTAACCCCTAAGTGGCCACGCCCGTCGATTGGCGTTTTTCGTATTATCCGTTTTATATCCGTATTTATGCAATTATTGGCTCTATTTTTCCGTCCACTGCGATAAAAGCCAGTTATTAAAGCCTGCCATTAAATAAACCACCGGTAAATATCAGTATGCTTGCACACACCTTCTACACACAAATTTTCGAGGGCTTCGAAAATTTCGCGGGGAATGACTGGTTTCCGAAAGGTTAAGCCAATATAAATGAATGAATAACATAACACCGCGCTTTTTGAGAGATTAACCAACTCAAATACCAATTTGTATTCGATTCTCTTAGCTTGAAATCAAACACAAAATGTGGACAATTAAACTATGCAGGTTCTCGTCTAGTAGGTAAAATATGTGAACCGGCCGATAACAAAACATATGAGTTTTGAGAGTTTCCTTTTTATTGGAAACATCAGTATTAAATAGATCATATAGATATCATCATCATCAGTATAGATAGAGTACAGTATAGATCCCTCGTAGCGTCGCAAAGTCATTTCCCTTGCCAGTCATTTCCCTTACACCTGATGTGTGACGTTATCAGCCATTCCTTGAATCATATATTAGGTCAGGCGTGCACTGTGGTAAGAAAACATGGCTGCTGATTCGCTTGCTTGTGTAAGAGCATGCGAATCAGCAGCCCTATGATGAACAATTGCTTTCATCCACGATGGGACAGCGAATAATGAACCGCTCTAGAATGCCGCCACCGCTGAAGACGCTTATCTCTGACACCACCACCCAAAAGCACTGTTCACCTCAGCACACTGATCTAAATCGCCACTGCCTAAATAGCACATTCCACTCAAAGAACATACGATTAGATCTCGACAAAAAGAAACTCAGATCGAAAAGTTTTTGACCTTAATTCGCGCAGAAAGCGCCACCTAAGCCACCACTCCAAAACTACTAAAAAATTTGGTCAAACCTGGAGCAGTATCAAACACTGAGCTTGCACGTAAAACAAAACGGTGAATTCAGAGCGTTCATAAACAAAACGTGAATGATTTTATCTCCAATCAAAGTCCGGAGAGATTTTGGGATAGACACACTGATTCTGAGATGACATAAATCGGAGACATTTGAAATTATCAGTCATACTACAAGGTAGATGACGAGTTATTAGATATAATATTACAGTAATAAAAAAGATGATGAGGGTGCAATGAATTATATAGGCAACGCATAAACTGTCAATGCAACTTATAATATCGATGGGTGTATAAAAAGCCTTTTTGGAATGCACGCACAATTTAAGTCTTCTGTAAAGATTTGACTTCAAATATATTTTATTATCTTTTTAAATGTATATATTTTATATACATTTTATTATCTTTTTAAATGTTTTGCTTTTCCGGCCCACCAACCAACAAGAAGGGAAAGTATTGTGAACACGCATTTTTTTCGAGATAGACGGAAATATCCGTAATGACAACCATTTCCAGATGTATCTGCCTGTGTTGCTGTGTGTCTATCTGTGGATGTGTGTATTCCTTCGCGATATTAGGCCGGTTAGACTGAAATTTTGGCATGCAGGCATCATTTGGTCATGGAAAGAGTTCAAAAGGTTGTGGTGGAAATGGATCCAACAGGGGGGGGGGGGGGGGGGGCGCACTAGTCATATTTCAATCTCGAAATATTGGACTTATAGACTTGAACTTTGGTACACAGATGCCTTGTTGGGCCGAAATCACATTGCGAAATTTTGGTATAAATATCTCATAGCATCAGGGCAATTATATTAGATTGTAAATGCCGAAATAATCGAGTAAAAAAAATCAAGACAAAATTGCATCCGTTGCAATCTAGATGTGCAACCATGGATTATTGCTCGCCGACAATACCTAAACTCGATCTTTCAATCAGGACAACCGCGTTGCCGCAGAGACATCACGCTAAAAATCCTTCCATAAGTCCTTGGCTACTTGCCGGGAAGTTGTTGTGGTGACACGACCGATTTTTAATCACGATGGCCAAGATAAAACTAGAAACCACGGCTACTCTCTATGGAAAGGTGTATCTACGGTTTTTGTTGTCGATGGGCGCGGTTCGCCGAGGTGGCGGCGTGATAAGTGGCCGACCAGAGAGCATTAGCAGCATACGGCGACGTGCGCAGTCTGCACAGCCCAACGCGGAAAATATTTTAATCTAAATCGGCAAACGAGCACGCTAAACGGTCTGAGCGATCCTGGGGGAGCCATGGACGCGACCGCAAGTTTCACTGATAGAAGCAGGAGCCTGCAAGAGTTGCCAGCCAAACAGAAAATTATATATAAATTAGCTGTCTTATCTTATACTTAAGAGATTGCACTGTCTGTGCTGTAAGAATGTACTAAGATCCACCATAGATGTTGATTCCTCCATCTTTGAATCTTTAAGAAATTGACATACATTGGCTCATCATTCATTACCAGCGACCACTGACCAGTGAAGAGGTGAAACTCTATTTAATGGCTGCATATATGTAACCTTGGACTTCAATCTCACAGGAAATCTCGTTTTCTATCCCAGAGAACGAAATCAACCTTCTATAAAACACTCATCTCACCAAAGTAGACGGAAATGCATTAGATATATTTGAACGCAATACACTCCGCAGGGTGTTTGGTGTCATAAATGAGGATAGTATACATACCTACAGCGAAGATGAACCAACAAAGATCTGTGTAACCTGTATAACGATGTGTTGTGAGATTCCTGAACTTTGGAAGGCTCAGGTGGAATGGATGGAATATTACCAGCCATTGAAAACCATTCTTTGTGGAAAACCTGAAGGCTATCGTAAAGTAGGACAACCTAAATGCACTTGGAGTCACCACCTGTAAAACCAAAGTCCAGGTCAGAGTAGAACGATAAAATATTCTTGACGAAGCCAAATCTAACGATTAGTTGAAGCGTTAATAATGTTGATGATACAGAAGACTATGCGTTTTGTGGAGACCACTTATTTCATTGCAAAATAGTATTGTCTCGCTTACACTTGAAAATTAACAACAGAAAGAGAGAGAGAGAGAGAGAGCGCGCGCAACAACATGAACGCTGCTACGATCCGAGGCATGCGTCCCTCCGAATAACCTGTTGACTTTAATTACTACTCCCGAGGATCTGTATAAAGATAACACTGATATCACACGAGAATAATTGTTAGACTGCCATAATCGGTTCCAAACTCTACCTAATATTTATTTTTATAACACAGACCTCACGGACCTCTCCCTTATTATGATAATATGGACCATATTCATACATGAGCCCGCCCGGTACATTCAAAGTTCTCTATTATTTATGTAATCCGTAAAATTTAATCTCACCGAATAAGGTCAAAAGTTCGTTAGTCCAGGATTCAGCTTCGCATGATTTAATTCATGAGAGATTTATTAACGACTCGGCGTAATAAATGGCTGCATAACATTTTTAGCGTTTAATGCGACGAAACTTTTTAATGTCATCACTCATGATTCCAAGTGAAACACCATTAAAAGTTTAAAAACGTTGATAAAATGTATAGTCGATGAGCTTAAACGACTTAATCTAAGGAATCCTATGAATTCTTTACTTCGACATTGATTTTATTACATTATTAATCAATAACACAATCGACATATGAAGGGGTCTATTTTTGAAAATACGATCTTCATGCACGAGTTGTGGGGCCAACCATCGATATATTAGCTAGATATCCCCTCAGATACAAATAAGTTGGCTCCATACCCTTTGCTCGTAAATCATGTGATAGAGAGAGAGATCAATAAACTGAACAGTATGCTAGAGAATAGCGCGCCAATATCTTTCGCGGCAGCTCTCACACCGAAAACGGTCGGCTGTCTGCCAGCGGACTGCGACCAAACTACTACTGGCCGGCTTTCAGTAAAGGTTTTGAAGTGGTCATTTTCAAGCGCTAAAGGCCCATCTAGGAGATCATTTATCGATGGGGTCAACGACCAAAATGATCTAGGATCCTTATATAAAATCTACTGCAGTTGCTTTAGGTTTTTGGTGAACTTTTTATATCTTGCACCATTATATCCATGACTGGTTACAGATTTCTATATATTTCTGACTATAATTGAATCATGGGCAAGATTTAATTCTTCTCTCCTTCGATTGGTGATACCAGATAAGTTGTATTAACAAATTTTTGTTAGAACTTTTAAAGCGATAGCCAGTACCATAATTAATCATTATCCATGGCACTACTACCTTGCTGTGCATGGGTAAGCGGGGTTTCTTTCTCTTTTTCAAACCTTTCCACGCTATTTAGCCACCTCAGATTTGGCCAGTCTATTCTAGTTTTGAGCAGTTTCACTTTTGTGAAGACCAAAGTTTTAATACATCAATTTGACCATCAATATGATAATGGTTTTACATAAAAGTCATGTTTTCCACAGAAATATACAAAGTGAGCGCGATTCTCACAACGTTGGATATAGATATTGTTATTCTTTAACGGATTATTCAAGTGTGCGTATAGTTTTAAAATGTGAGTGACGTTTCAACGTTCGGACTGTGTAACCAATCGGCGTGCCTGCCGCTCGACAAACTGTTGAAATAACATGTAAACATGGACACGTGATCGAGGAGAGTGGAGTAGCTACATGGTGAGTGGAGCGGAGGATGAGGCCGTGGCGGTGGCCGCAGCGGGCGGTGGTCCGGTGACGGGGCGCTAAGGTGGCGATCTGCGGGGGCCCCCCGGCGGCGGGGCCCCGGTGCGGGCCGCCCCTTGCGCTCCGCAGTCGCGGCCGGGGGCCCCCGGCGCGCGGCAAGGCCCGCGCCGCGAGCCCGCTCATCGCCGCCATACTTCGGATCATCATCGGTAAGTATCAAGGTGTATTGAGACTTGTCATAATGACTTTACGGCGCTGAAGACGCGAATCACACCCTCGTAACCAAATGTCTCAACATATCATTCTCTTAATGATTCTTCTATTGGTTAAGTTTGTGAAATCCGCGACTTAGGAATAATACTTGAAACCTAAAAGTTATATGATAAAAACATTGAATTCGCAGTTTAAAACACATATAAAATGCTAAAATTTGTTCTGGGAGCATATAAGCTATTTAGTGACATCGATAATTTAAAAACGATATACTTTTGTTTATATGTACATATAAAAATCGCCTTGAGAGTATAATACGTTGTTTTGTAAAACATATAATATCTACTACCAAACCTCATATACGTCTTCAGATTACTCGGAGTCGGAACAACTATAACGCTACAATATGGTTTCACTCGAAAGTCGACGCTCGCAAGCTGATCTCGTATTTCTCCTGGACATAACGAATAATTAACTGGATAGCCCTTATCTCGCAAGTGAGCTATCATTCTATTCTACTCGAACTACATAAAGTTGAAGCCTATTTTATGTAACCAATGTTTGGATATTTTAGCCCCTCTTATACGGATACAACGAGGCATTTGCGTAAATATATATTTTTCACCTATCACTTGATTTTTTTAATAAAGCAGTGGAAACTATTTTTAAAAAATAATAAACATCAAATCATTAATATATCGCATACGCAAGCCCCACTCTCACCCCCACCCTATATGCTGTATTTAACATATATTCCTATATTTCTTATATACATATAATTTAAATTATCCGTCTTACACTTAGATTACTTATTTAATTATTATAAAACCGACCAATAATATAATTTATTTGAGTCGGTAAGTTGAGTTCTTTCACGCCTAAACTCAGCACACCAATGTGCAACCTTAGACTTAGAGGGGGGGAGGGGGCATCAACACGTAATGTTTTGATATAATCGTTCCGTACAAAAAATGTTCAAGCAAAGGTATACAATTACCGCGCGAAGATGAAAACAAATGACCTATTAAAAAAAACAAGAGAAAATCAGTTTTTGCTTTTTTATAACATAATAACAGATGTATTAGCTATGCCTGCCAGTTTTTAATTTTATATGGTTCCAATAAGTTTGGATCAGATATATGTTATCTGTATTTTTGTGTAATATTTTATTCCATCATTTTAGTAATAATTTTGAAAGTAGAAGCAAAACACAAAGACACTGTATTTCATATGCCCATGGCTTTCCTGTCTACTTGGGCCGTCTAGCATGATTGTGTGAGATTTGTTCTTGTTTTCTTTATTTCTAACTACTCCATTTTATATCTGTATGATTGCATTGGGAGCTAATACGGGTCGGTTACACTCACGGGTTAACATCCATCCGGCGGCCTCCACGCATGAAGTGCGAGCCCGGGCAAGACTCTAACTTGAGGGCTAGTTTCCCCCAGGAGTCAATCTTCTGGCGCTCCTGGACGGTTTGCTCACCGTGCGGCGTCAGCCAATCGATTATACATTCTTACTAACAGTCGAGGGAGTCTGGAAACAGTACTGTGTCCTATAGAGCGGGGATAGTTGTTGACTTTACGGCGACTGCTCTTGAAACGACCATCGGCTACCCGACTCCGGGTGAACAGCCGATCAAAGGATGCCGTGTTCCTCAAAGGAGACTGGACTGTAAGTAAGGGCTAATGTACTGTAGTAAGGGCTTTGGGGGAGCTAATGGGCCCATGATGAGGTGGCCACGATGACCCATGTGTTCAGGGTCGGTCACACTCACGGATCAACACTTATCCGATGGCCTCCACGCATGGGGTGCGAATCCTGGGTAGGACACTGGGTCAACCAGTCTCCCCTGGGAATCAAACCTCTGGCGCTCCTGGACGGTCTGCGCACCGAGCGGCGCAAGCCAATCGATTGTGCTCTCCGACTAACAGTCGGGGGAGTCTGGGAACTGTATTGTTTCCTATAGAGCGGGGGTGGTTGCCTACCTTACGGCGACTGCTCTTGAAATGACCATTAGCCATCCGATCCCGGTTCAGAGTCGGGCAAAGGACGCCTTGGTCCGCGATAGATTCGGTGCACACCGTTTCACCGCTTCGTAAGGGAGAGGACCGCGCAAGCGACCTCGAACTCGGAACCAATCGAGAGACCGGAGAAATCTGGTCACAATTGGAAGCAAGGACGCGAGGGTCGGCCCGCCAGGTAACATACTGGCTATCTCGCGGTAAAGGCGTTGGCTTCTTGCGGGTTGTGACGCAGCTGGACGTTGGATTGTTCTGTCCAAGTCTTCTACGTTCACTGCAGGGCGACAGAACGAAAAATCGTTAAAACGTCCTGTGGTGACGGGCTCGCCCGTTGTAGTTGACACCGCAAGTTGTAAGTAAGGGCACGAGTGTCGGCCCGCTGGGTAACATACCTGATATATCGCGGTAAGGCGTTAGCTTCTTACGGGCATGCTGCGGAACATAACGGTGGACTGGTTAGTCCTAAGTCTTCTGCGTTTACCTCTCGGGAGACAGAACGATCAAATTTCGTTAACACTTCTTGAGGTGACGGGTTCGCCCGTTGTAGTCGACAGCTCTAGTTGTACGATTGCACTGATATTCCTACCCGAATGTAAAATAATAAATAAATATTGTTGTACATCGAAATGGCGGATACTATTAACTCAACGCGAATGGATTTTTTTTTTAAATTACTGGCAGCAGCAATCTCAAAGCGGCCAAAAAAGAAAAATTGCGACACGCACACACGTGCCCTGCTGAAAATTGAAAATTGCGATGGAAATTCCACGTGGAACTTTTGCAATAATGTCAGGGAAGCAACGGCAGAAAAATGCGAACTTTTCAAGCGTGCTGCTCTAAGATAAATTTAATGCCATCAGGCGTGTTTATTGACAACGCTCTCATCACGTCAACGCTGCAAAACCCTGTGACACTCGATGTAGAGAAACTTTTCCAATGATTACTGCATATCTATAATATATTTTTAAAAAATGGTATATCAGTATGTCTATCTGTCTGAGCTTAATATACTTCGACACCTGTTGATTTATCACCATGAAAGTTGGAATATAAAAGTATTTTTTCATACAGAGAGTTTTTATGATATCCGCTTTGTTGTAACTTGGCACAAGGTGGCGCCGTAGCATATTAACCTTTATACCGTTGAACCGATCGCCATGAAAATCAAAATACACAGGTATTTCAGGACGGATACAATTTTTGCGCTACTCACTTTGTTTTTATTTGCCACTAGATGGCGCTGCATCACATCAACTTCTATACCGTTCAACCGATGGCCACGGGAATTGGTATACATATGTATTTGAGACCGAATTATATTGTCGCGCTATCCACTTTTGTGTAACTCCCACTAGATGGTGCCGCAGCACATCTTCTTCTATACCGTTCAATCGACCGCCATGACAATTGGTATACATAGGTATTTGTGCTTGGATAATATTTTCAGACAGGACAACATCTGTTGGTTTTTTCTAGTACAGTAAAAATCTGTATTGGAAGAAAAAAATTGTATTGTGTAAATTCTACAATATTTATTGATACAAAAAAATTGGTTGAGTATACAAAAAGTAGGTGTTAACACAAATTTAACTAAACAGAAATCGAATATCATCGCGGTTATTTGACATAATAAACAAGATACGAAACGGATTTACCGCGTGAATTTTGTAGCACTCGACGTTTCGGCGATGTTATAACTAGCGATGCTGTACATCGGCGGTTGCTACATCGCCTAAACATCAGGTGCTAAAAACTTACTATGGTAAATCCATTTTTATCTTGTTTATATTACACCAAACTAATATTATTATTAATAATAAAACGCTTTATTCGTAAGAAAAGACGAGCTTATTGCCTGCAGGCAGTATTTTATCGCTAACCTATAAATATAAACTAATATAGATTTCAAATTTATCTCCCTACGCTAGTATGTACATTAAGCCAATTTCAATATCGGCAGCATTGTTTATATTCTAATTTCCATGATATTAATTACCTACTTAGTTAACATTACAGTATTTCAACAAGTTGTATTTACAGAGCATTCTGCTTTGATTTGCGGTTGTTTTGAGGTAGTAAAATTAATTCTCTCACTTCTGAGTAATCAAATTAATTAGCGTTCTGTTGTAGGCATTACAGGCTGTATCATGCTTCCTTTATGGTTATAAAGTTTATTGTAATTACGAAAATATAATTTATTATCTCTTATAGTACCTTGAAATAATATACGTAGGTATAGTATATTCCTATAAGGAATCTGAAAAACAAGAGGTTTCCTAATCAAAATGGTACACTCGTCTTGAACCCTTATCGTATCAAAAGGAAGAAACACAATAAAGGCCTCGTATTTGTGTATATATAAGTATATACAAATATATATATATATATATATATATATATATATATATATATATATATATATATATATATATAGGGGAGACCTGTCCAAAACCGTATACCGGGGTAAAACCGTACAGCATAAGTAACTCCTTCAGTTTTCAAAAATTCCCGCCGGCGCGTTGCCCATCTCTAGCCACCATACTTTTCTATTAGTCAGCAGAGACCTGTCAAAGCACGATCACCGGCCGACAATTTATCGCATATTTGTTATTTTTCGGTGTCCTGGTGTTATTTTTGAGTTATTAGAATATCGAATATTGAAGATTCCGTACTTTGTAGGTATGTGGCATGTCCAATAATTTTGAATATGTGTGTTTTCTCAATATTAACCTACAACTTTGTCGTCGAATTTTGTTTGCATTTGTAGTTGTGAATGAAATTGTGAATGCAGGGCTTTCGGGGCACAACCGTACGGGGTAAAACCGACCGGTATACGATTTTGACCCAGAGGTTTCCATTATTATGTTTAATCTTACTTTTCAGATGTTATAAACATGCCGCGTAATTACAAGAGAAAAACTAACAGACAAGACTGGGACACTTACCTTATGAGCGTAGCAGTAATGAGTGTAGTTGATGGAAGTATGGGTTATTTAAAAGCTGCAGAAACCTACGGAGTGCCGAAATCTACTTTACAAGACCGTGTCAATAAATATAGAAATAACGGAGATTTGGAATTATCTACAAGCAAAGGCCTCGGCCGATTTAAACCAGTATTTTCTCCTTCTCAGGAACAAGGCTTAGTTGATCACGTTTTGACCATGGAAAGACGCTTATTTGGTCTGACGTACAAAGATCTACGTCGTTTAGCATTTCAAATGGCGGAATGTAATAAAATCACTCATAATTTTAACAAGATTGAGAAATTAGCGGGAGAAGATTGGCTATCCGGTTTTATGAAACGTCATCCGGAATTGTCTCTTCGTACAGCAGAGCCAACATCTGTGGCAAGAGCAATGGGTTTCAACAGGGTTAGCGTGAATAAATTCTTCGATTTGCTAGAGGGGCTAATTGACCAATTTAAATTTTCATCGACAAAGATTTTTAACGTGGATGAAACTGGCGTGACAACAGTGCCTAAGAGACAAAGTAAAATTATCGCTCTTAAAGGAAAAAAACAAGTCGGCTTAGCTAGTTCAGCAGAAAGAGGACAGCTGACTACGGCTATCATTTGTGTCTCTGCTTCCGGAAATTATGTTCCTCCGCTATTAATTTTTCCACGAGTTCGAATGAAGGCGGAACTGCTCGATGGTGCGCCGCCGGGAACGATTGCCGTCTGTCATCCAAGCGGCTGGGTACAAAGTAAAATATTTGTCGAATGGCTTGATCACTTTATAGTTACTGTTAAGCCCAAAATAGATGACCCCGTGCTACTTTTGCTAGATGGACACTCGACACATACTAAAAATATACCCTTGATTGATAAAGCCAGGCAAAATGGAGTGATTATCTTAAGCTTCCCTCCCCATTGCACGCATAGGTTACAGCCACTCGATGTGAGTTTTATGGGTCCACTGAGTATATTTTATAGCCAAGAGGTAAACGTTTGGCTTAGAACCAACCCAGGAAGAATTGTCACTCAATTTCAATTATCTAAACTCTTTGGAGCAGCTTATTGTAAAGCAGCTACCATACAAAATGCTGTATCTGGCTATTCTAAAACAGGAATTTTTCCAACAAATCGGAACGTTTTCGACGAAGCTGACTTCGCTGGGGCTGAAACGACGGAAATAGAAATAGGTGAACGTGCAACATCAATTTCAGAAAGAATGGATGATCTGCCCTATCAAGACCCGATACCTTCAATCTCTACTGCGCCACAAATTGATAGGATGCCATCAACCTCCACTGCGCCACAAATCAACCCAATGCCATCAACCTTCACTGCGCTACAAATTGACCAGATGCCATCAACCTCCACTGCTTCAGTCCAACTTTCTCGTGAACAGATTGCTACACCAGATGAAACTATTCTGATACAACTCGTTTCTCCAGCTGATATTATGCCAATTCCCAGAATTAATGCGGTTCAAAAAAGAAAAACCAACCATCGTAGAGGCAAAACAGCAATAATAACTTCTTCGCCGTATAAAACAGAATTATTGGATATTTCCCAAAATAAGAAAAAACAACCTACCCTCATTTTAGAGAAACCACATAAAGAAACCAAACGGTCAAGAATTCCTTCGAGAAAAGCAAACACAACGAAAGATGATATTTGCTCGTATTGTCATGGACAATATGGTATAAGTCAGCTGGATGAAGGCTGGGTGCAATGCACCAAGTGTAAAAAGTGGGCCCACGAAGGCTGTACAGGCTGGGAGTCTGACGAACTGGAACAGTTCCAATGTAACAACTGCTAGTTATCTTCCGGGGCAAAATCGTATAGGGTATACGGTTTTGTCCACCCCCCGGGGCAAAATCGGAAAAATGAGATGTTTGGTTTTTTTTTTAAATTTAATATTATAATTAATATTTTTTTAATTGTTTCAATTGTATTATGTTCCCATTGAAATTATTTAATAAAAGTGATGATTATTCAGCATTTTTTTATTTTAATAACTGACCTATGGAGTTTTATCCTTAGCTATACGGCTTTGGACAGGTCTCCCCTATATATATATATATATATATATATATATATATATATATATATATATATATATATATATATATATATATATATATATATATATATATATATATATATATATATATATATATATATATATATATATATATATATATATATATATATATATATATATATATATATATATATATATATATATATATATATATATATATATATATATATATATATTTATTACTGAATCGACCTTAAGAATGTTCGATGCCTATTGTTTGGCTAAAGATCGTAACCCCTCGCTAGAAGCTTACAAAAGAGAGATCCTTGCGTTAAAGGGATGTATTTCAAAATATCGTATTTTATATTATAAGAAAATTCAATTTATTGAAATAAAGAGGAAGGCATAAAATACAACACGAAGATTTACGAGACATCATCATGACATATGAACCTAGTTAAAGTGTATGCTATTTTCTAAACCTACTGAAAATCGCCTTCTTCCCAACCATATTATGTATTCGCTTTCATATTTTTTTATATTTTATTAATTCACAAAAAAAAAACATCATTTATATTTGAATTAAACACACTTTGTGTCGTTCCTAACTAGGCAGAGCCTATTCTAAGGAGAACACAAATGAAAATGATTTTAAAAAAATATCCTCAAAAAAAAAATTCGGAATAAAATTAGGTCAAAAATTTAACTTTCAGTAGACAATAAGTTTACAACTATAAATAAGTACCTAATAATAAACGATAATTAGTAATAGGTAATAATGATCAATAATTACTGTCAGGTATTGATTAATAATAATTAGTACTTCTACGTATATAATAAATACTTAAATGGAATAAATATAAATATGTGCATAGCAAAATAAATGTTTGAAAATTTTTATAAATGTTTTTTCCGTCTCTACACCCAGGTTAATCATCTTGCCTATATGAACGTTCGTGATAAGTCCGTTATATTATCGCCCGAACGCAACAAGCCGTATCACGTACGTTCAAATACAAAAACACAAAAAAAAACATTTAAAAAAAACGAAACCCGAAGCGTACGTGATACGTCAAATTGTTCCTGCGATTCTAAATACAAATAAAGGGTAATAAATTGGTATATTGTGTAAAAAAAATGTCGGGTGTATTGTAAAGAAGTATTGTTATTATGAAATCTAATTAAAACGATTTTCACCTTCTTTTTGAATAATAACCCAAAGGTTAATTAACCATATTGAAAGAAGATATTCTTGCTGTTTTCTGCTTTTTCGCAATATGTTTCCAATTTTTTAATCTCCACATCTCGACACTATAATTAAAGATATATAGATAAAATGAAATGCTTCGTAAATAGAATCTTGATCTCTATCTTTAAGCCGAGTGTCTTTCTTTAAGTCTCCCCAAAAGTTCGTCATTTCAGAAGTAATCGTACTCGTGCAATAATCGCCACACTTGCTTGAGTGTTTCCGTTGTACGATATTCTCGGAAGCTGGCGGCAATCGAGGCGTGCGATCGCTAGCCATGTTTATGGACTCCTCCGTGACCGGAATGGGAAGAATTCGCAGCCCATCAGCCGTACATTTTTATTTCCAATCGGCCGGATATTCAGATCTCGTTTCATATTGTTGTTGGGGCACTTATTCTCTGGCGGTGCGGCGATGCGGCGCACGCAACACGACGCCCCGAGCCGTACAGTGTGACATTTCACGCAGGGATATATATTTTTAAAAAAACGGCAAGTAGCGAAGGACTGATTTCATCTGAATATTAATTTCATAAATATAATGGATTAACGCCCTCTCGGCCCATGGACGAACCCGTTCGGTTGCCGTCGCACAACCCTTCGGGCGGCGCGGTTTGTTTCTCGGCTAGCATCAGGCGGTTTGGCGCTAATATTCAATTAACATTTTTGTCGAAATTTTTATATTATTAGTGCAGCTTGTATATGATATACTCAACCAAAATTTCACAATGTTATTTTGGCCCAACAATGCTTCTGTGTATTTCAAATATCTAAGTCTAATATTTCAAGGATGATTTATGACTATTATTTCAACCACAATCTTTTAACTCTTGCCAAGACAACATTATGTCTGCATACAATGTTTCAGCTCAATCGGATGAAGCGTTTGTCCGCTATCGTAGAGCAATACATATAGACAGACCGACAGACACACAGACATATTTCAGCCTGGAAATGGACAGGGGGGTGGGAGGGGGGGGGGTGAGGGCTGAAAATAGAGATTTCCGTCCTCATCTTTTAAAAAAACACTAGCGCGTTCACAATACTTTCCATCCTGGTCGGTTGGTGAGCCAGCAAAATAAAAAAAAATGCAATTTTAGTTCAATATACAACATTCCACAACTTCCTATATTCATGTTCAATTTCGCTTATTTCATATAATAAAAATCTAATTGATGCATGGTGCCATATACTTTCCCGAATTTCATCTTGATGAAGCAACATACTTTGATTTTCCATTTTTTTATTATCTATCCATCGTTTTTAAAAAAAATCGGTTGTGTCACCCCAAGACTTTCCTGACTAGTATCCGGGGAGGTGCGAAGAAACAGCGACATTTTTTACTCTAGTACCCCAAATTTGTATGGCAGGTACCCCAAACGTTGGTCGTAAGTACCCCAAAAACTAATAGGTTCTTCCGATGGTTAACAGAAGCTTCTATGCCAAATTTTAACTTAGACAGATTAAGCGTCTGGGCGCTATCGCGGAAACAATTTTTTCGCCGGGAACCCCAAATTTGTATGGGAGGTACCACAACCGTAGGGCGTAGGGACTCCAAAAACTAATGGGTTCCTCCGACGGTTAACAGAAGCTTATATACCAAATTTCAGCTCAATCCGATTAAGCGTCTGGGCGCTATCGTGGAAGAATACATACATACACACATACAGACATACAGACATACAGACATACAGACATACATACAGACAGAGATCGGTCTGGAAATAGTCTCAATCGTCTCAGGGAGTCTCAAAATATATATTCCCATCTTCATCTCAAAATTTTTTTTTAGCGCGATCACAATACTTTCCTTTCCGATAGGTCGTCAGGAAAGTAAAATATTAGTTAACTTATAAACCACTATATATATATATATATATATATATATATATATATATATATATATATATATTGATAAATAACTTACGACAATGTTGGACGAATTATTCTCAGGATTTTAAGATACTTTTGTTTTCCATTCTAGCATTAATAATAACGAAGTTATAAAGAATTTCATTTTCAGATTATAACATTTTTCATTCAAAACCTGATAGAGATGTCGAAAATTGGCGTGAGCAATAGTTGTAGGCATATTTCTAATTTGCATTTATTCATATTTCTAGAACTAGTATTAACGGATTTATCATTTTTTATTTTTTTATAAGGCCGTCATTTTGAAACAAAATGGCGGATATCTAAACACCGGCTTTCGAAATCTCGGCATGAGGATTAACTGTTTTTGCTAATTGCTAACGAGACACACATACACACAACCACACACACATACACATGTTTTGCAGAATTCACTTTTATGGATTCTCAGGATCTCAAACGAGATCCGATGCAAAGTCGAATTCTAAATTTGGCTAAAAAAAAATTATGTCGAATTCTGAAAACATGACTTTCCATATTTACATACTTTGTGTAACACGATATATTTATTTGGGAAATTAAAAATATACATAAAAGCAGTGCAACGACAGAGTGCACAACCATAGAAATTAAAACTCAATAAGTATAGTTACCCTAATTTCGCAAATGGGGCGTCAGACGCCAAGTAAAATCGAACTGTACACACCAGCTACTTAAAAAAATTTACGAGATTTGCGATAGAGATATTACTTCTCTCCATTGATATTCGGTAACTTATGTACATATAATGCCTCTTTATCTACATATAATATTATGTGGCCATACTGATATTAAACAGTACACTGTGCGCCGGCCAGAGCCTGAGCGGAATAAGCTAGTGTCAGGATGGATTTATACCCCTCGGAGGGTTTCTATCACTTATTAATCACTGCTCCCCAGGCACCTTAGCACGCCGTGCCTGTTTATCATGGAGCTAGCTGAAGCGGAACGAGCCACCATCTGCTACTTCTGGCAACGCCAACAGTTGTAGCAGTAACCGTGTAGGAAGAGCCATATCAGACTATAATTGCAATGAAAATCAAGGGCTAAAAGACCATGACCTTGATATGAAGAATTGCAAGTATTAACCCTTTAAGGACCATAGGACATATCATGTCCCATAACTTCAAAATCATTTTATAATTTATCGAATACGAATAATGTATAGGTTGTATTTTTTCTATGTTATTGAGACATTATAGTACTAATATTAGCAAAAAAGTTATTGTTTAAAAATATACCTCTTTTTGTGTTGAAAATGTCACAAATGATCAACAAACTACTGCACCGTCCGTTGTTACACCGCATCGTGCTATTTGAACGGCTTGTACATTCTATAATATATAGACGAATTCCATGATTCGGAAATCATCCTAATTTTCACAGAATGGTTTGAATTTTCTATCATCTACTTCTCGTTACACGCGTAGATACTCATATTTGATTGGAAAGAGAAGGCATTAATATCACGTCACCATACGAGTGAGATGGAAATACCCCTAGTTGCTATGCAGGCATGACAAGGAGATTTAATTTTATTTAATATTTTTTTATCGACTACCTGTATAGTATATAATAGTGTAGTACCTATGCAATTGTTATTATGTCAAAATTTGCGAAATAAACGGCTTTTAACACAATCGACGGATATTAACCACCACTATTTTCGGATATATCAACGGATAGTTAACTCCATCAACGTTAACTCTATTAACAGATATTAACAATCGTGTTTTTAATATTGTCCGCGTTAGTATTGTGCCACCAATCTTTACTCATCGCACCCTTTTTCGTAAATAAACGCAGATGGAAACAGATAAATGTATTCCTGTATAACGTTTAATATGTGCTATGTATATATTTACTTAGCAGTGTAAAATATGCTCTCCTCTCTCCGGGCCTTTAATTAAACTTTGCTCTTTGTGATTTTCCTCGAGGCGGGTTTTCTTTTAAGAAAAGATCGCCGAAACAAGTTTTTGCGTAACTTTCAGACAGGCAGATGTTTGCGCGGATAAATTCAACACAGCAAACTCGCAGTAATTGAAAGTTAAAGATTGGAGCGTCGACAAAACATCGAATCGTCCTCAGCAGCCTGTCGTCGGTGGGTTGTTTATTTCCGGCATTCTCCGGCTGAGTTTCATAAAATATAACGGTTTATTTCGCGTCAAACGGCGAACCCCTTTGTTTATGCGGCTGTCGCGATGTCGGCCTGGGTTTACGTGGCGTAATAACGTCACACTTTTCCGCCATTCGTTGGAAGATGGCGCCAAATTGAATGCGCTCGCGCGGAAAATACTATTTCGTAAATTTACAGTTATGCCGTATTGTGGCGGAATACTCGGAATCGTGCTGATTTCGAACGCCAATAATGTTTTCTTCCCTATGAAAATACAATAAACAGGTGGGTTTTTAATTGGTGACATCATTCTAGTGGGTCAATTAGTAAGACGAAATAAGCAACTTTTGATTTAAAAAAAATAGGAAAAAAGTCTTTTTTTGTCAAATTTGTAAATTATTTCCATTGAACAAAAGTTTGAGAAGATGTAAAACTTCGCTAATTAACAATATTAGTGATATTTTACCTTCCGCTAGATAGCTCATCGTGCTCAAAACTTTTTATACTATAAAAAAAATAAGTTGGGTAATTCATAGTACTGATTCAGCCACTACAAGGATGTCACTAATTAAAAATTCACCTGTATAGTATACAAATTGTGTTTTCAGGTGGTAAAAAACAGATTGATTAAAAATCTACCGTACTGCGTCTGCTTCATTTCAAAATTGGGGTTCCCGAAAAGTACCTACTTCAAATTTTCGCTGCTTCGCATATGGCTGTTAAAAAATCCCGTAACGATATAAATCAGCCGAAACGAAATTTTTGATACTCTCATTAGTGCCGTCATGCTTTGGGCATATTTACGCGGTGTTCGTAATTGTGGTTAACTGTCCGCCACCTTGTTAATTAGTGACGTTGTAAAGTGGATTAGTTGATACGAGCGAAATATGGCACTAAACGTTTTTAACGCACCCTATCGCATAATTCATACATATGTATCATTATGGAACATTTATTCATTCAACATACATTGATTCAAATTAGGTGCATTATACACGAACAGAGCGGTTAGATACATACTATGTATAGCATATTATGTAATAAATGAGATTTCTTGATGAAAACATAAACTCTTGATAATATGTTATGTTTACAACTTTCCTCTATACGCTATACTCTATAGGACACAACCTATACAAGAATATATGCTTAATGGTTTTGAACAAACGTGTTTTTACTATCTTTAAAGCGAGTTTCACATATCGTGCTGCCGTGACCTGTAACAGGCTCTCCGATGGCATAAAGAAGAACCCTGTTGCCGCTTTTATGAAAGCTTGTGAAGTTACACATATAAGTGAATAGAGCGAGCGACCTTAACGTGACTACTATTAAAACAGGGCATCCTGAAAATTCGAGTTACTAATTAGCTGAGACTGTACCAAGCGATGCAGTATAGTAGTTCAGGTTAGGTTCACTACATCAGTTGACATCGTGCCAATTATGACAATTGACAACTGACATTGTGAGTACTACTGACTAACTGGTCTGAACCGGTTAACTGCCTGCTCGCCTCACTCTTCTCTCCCGTACCAGTGCACTATAGAATCAAACCCCCTCTCCCTTCAAACTTACGCGCTTAGGAACCAAAGTCCCGTTTATATTCGATTCCTCCCTTATATCAATAAATGATTTTATTTTTATTAATATTACTAAGCACTCAACAAACTGCAGTGTATTGCTATATCTAAACTAATTCCTTATACGAGCACTAAATTAGTATATCCATTGATTTTTATCATCATGTTTATTACATCAAACTAACAGTTGTTTACGCGTCTCGGGTTGTGCATCTCGGTTGCGATAACGCAAGTCGCCCCAACGCAAAAGTTTGGCGTGAGATATTCCGCGGCGATAATTCCACTCGGCCTTACTTGGCCGCATTGAAGTGGAACTGCGGCCGTTTCAGCGGAAAACTTGACTATTCAAGTGTAGTTGTTCCCTTAGAGGCTGCATTCGGCCGGGGAAGTTCGTTCCTAGTTACGATCGCTCCTTCCACCGCCGAACTAATTTAAAAACTGATGGCGTAATCTCAGCGGACTGCTAGCCCCAGCCAGCAAACGTGATGGATTGCCTTCAAAGTGGATCTGGCATCGCCGATCTTATGAACGGTTGTCCCCGCCCGCTCGCAAAACCGTCCGGCGAAACTAGCGCAGCCCTGCGGTAGCCACCCAAACTAAATGTTCGCAGTAGTTCGACCAGCCGCCGCATCGCGACTTCACGGGGTTGGCGTCTCGGGTGCCCGATTCCGATTCGTTGTCGCTCGCAACCGCTAGATGACGCCTTCACTTCTAACGGAAAAATCGCCACCTAGATGGCGGTGTGACCCGCTCCACCCTCGACCTTCGAAAAATAAGCTTTGCGACTCTTTGCGAGGGGTTATTTCATTAAAGGGAAGCGAATTAATTTTTTCGCAAATGTAGCTTAATTAAAATATGCTTTTACCGCATTCCTTGTTGCTCGATTTTAATTAATATTTGATTATGCTCGAAGCTTTCAGACATTTCAAACACTTCTTTCAACTTTATTTTTCTTTCGTTTCAGGTGAGTCTTTTCATTTTTGTTGAACGAGAGCAGTGACTACGTCAGCGGCAGAGGTAGGAAAAAAGTAGTATTTTGCAAATAACTCAAAAACGGATTTACCACTCGAACTTTGTAGTACCTTACGCACCTCTCGGATATAAGCGAATCACACCTTCAACCCTACCGTGTGTACGCTCAGTGCAACGTCGCTCGTGAATCGAGCACGTAACTATGGGACGCTGAGCGTTTTTCGCAATAGATGGAATATGTTAACTTAGTCAATCATAATCACGAAAACT
Source organism: Micropterix aruncella (assembly GCA_944548615.1). Lineage (NCBI taxonomy): Eukaryota > Metazoa > Arthropoda > Insecta > Lepidoptera > Micropterigidae > Micropterix > Micropterix aruncella. Next base: position 29,843,873 of record OX155951.1, read on the forward strand.
ATCACGACAAATGTTCACGATCCAATGCAGACGAAACTCAGAAACCGATCAAATCACGAGCATTCTTACCGTACTTCAAAGGCGTGACAGATCGAATAAGTAAGATGCTAAAAAAATCGTTATAGATACGATCTTTAAACCAATCCAAAATATAGCTCAATAATCTAAAATATATATAAAAATATTGCTTAATAAATAGTAAATATGGCGATCTAATACCACTTTAAAATCCGGGTGTGTATAGAAACGAATACAGCTTCGTGTCTAGAAACGAATAGCTTACGCTGGACAAACAAAGCGACCCATAACATCTAGACTGATGGAACACATCAAGACCCTATGTGTTACAATCCGAGGTACCATAGAAATAAGTAGAATCCCGAACTTTATTAGAGAGAGGTTTTAAAGTTTTACAACGTGGAACTTTCTTCTTTAAATGTTTTCAACGATTATCTCCGTGTGTGCAAAGACTCGAAATGTGATGCAGTGAGTGTTGTGTAAACGACGGAATTTCGAAATTTGCCCGCCCTGGTCCCCACCGCTGTAACTTGGGTAGTAACAGCGGCAGTCTGCCGCCTATCCGCAGAAAAACAGCGGAGGAGAAGTGACAGCATTTCAGTCTACCCTAGAAACGTCGAGTGACACAAACTTTTCGGGGTAAATCTGTTTTTGTCTTATTGATAATGTCAATCAACTGCAATAGTCTTCAATTTCATGTCATATTTTGATCATTTTGCTACTGATTCTTTGGGAGCTCCAAACGAATAAGGTATGACTGTATTTTAAAAAGCAGGAGCTTATTATTGAAAGTTTGAAAAATTCCGATGTAGTGTATTTCTTTATAATATATGTTTAATCAAATAAGAATTATAGCAAATAATAATATTAAATTGCGTTCGGATTTCATGGCATAATATACCCATTCAATTTACTACTACAAAATTTTGTCCGTAAATAATTAATTCCTTATAATAAATTTATATCTCAATGTATACAGTCTGTGTACTTACATGTGCCAATGTGAACATGTGTATTTTATGCGGAGCAATAAATATGTGACGTAACTGTAAAAATAGTAATTACATTTCATTATTAACCCTTCAGGCCTCCGCCCCTCAGTCGATTAACAAGTTGATGTCCCAAAAATTTTTATTAAAAATTAGTAAAAAAATTGAATTATGACACTGTCTCACCAAAACATTAATTACTGCCAAACCACTGTACCCATAATTAAAATAAAACATATTAACATAATGAAACATAATAAAATAAAGCAAATAAAATTAAATTAAAACGGGGCCGTCACGCTGAATCGTGATTTGGCCGATATCGGCCAATCGGGGCTCTAGGGGTTAACATGGTTATATGGTTATATATTGTCATTGAAATTAGGAATAAATAATTACAATATTATCACCATAATTATTTTTATTTTACTACATATTTAATTTAAAATGCAGCATTAAAACCTATGTTATACACCACTCTCAGCTTCCAAAAATACATTTAAATTTAAGAAAATTAAATATTAGATAGGCAGGAAATCTACAGAAAACAAAAAAAACGAAAAGTGGTCTACGGAAAAAAAAAGTTTGGGTACTTCTGATGTACACGAACTCGCAATCCATAATTAAACTAGCTTATTCAAATATGTTCATCATTTAGGCTTCTATTTCCCCATACTAAATAACCGGACGTGTTATCAAATAGGCAGTAAATATCTGAGTTGGTTGAGATTTGCGAGCGGCCTGTGCCCTTTTGCGCGTCGACCGATGGCCCTCATCCTATTGGTATTCAGGAGTTGCGGCCCGTTTGGGGCCACAGGCGAGCCGCCCGCCACTCGATGCGCTAGTTTCAACCTCTACAAGTTAATCGAATTTCCCGTGTCATCGATCGCTTCGAAAGCCTCCTAGATATGATGACATATAGAAACTGTTATTTTTTCGCAATATTTAGCGGTCGAAATATTTCTTATGCGGTTTGTTTGGTGAATAATTTAGAGTTTCGCCATCGAATATTTTTTTATGGTTTCGCACATTTATTCCCACTCAAAAATCGTTTAGCGAAACAGAATTTTGTATTGAATGCTATCTCCTTTTACTCAAACACAATCCGTATTTGTATTAATTATTTTATATATTTTTGTTATTTTATTTTCATCGATATATTATATATAATGCACAGTGTTGAAAAAAATCAACAATGCAAGGTGCAGGCAAAGAAAAAGTTAAAAGCACGACTTAGAATTTTTATTTTACTTAATTACACAAATCCAGTTATGGATAAATGGATAAGAATTATTATCTTAAATTTCTTTAATTACATTAAACACTTTGTAGCTAACTACAACATTTAACAATAATTTTAGTATTGATACTCGTAACTATAAATTAATGTAGTGATTCGAGTTAATGTAGATAAACTGTGAACCTGGCTATAAATCATATAATTAAAGCAAATAGCACTTTTAGTTAAAACTAGGAATTATAGTTAAAACAAAATTACTAAAGCAAAAACTAATTAATACGAGACGGTTTAAGCGATACTTTCGGTCGTTGGAACATTTCAATACATCAATTGTTTTCACACTGAATCGATTAAAAATTTAAAAAAATACTAGTCGTCAGTCACAAAACTATAGGTAATATGTAATATAAAACTTATAAGAAATAGCTAGCAGCTCACGTAGTCAGTTCACAGTAAGTGCGTAGAGCAAGCGCATCCACAAACCCTTCCAGTGACCTTGCCTTTTTACAAGACTGCCTAACAAAAAAGGAGTGTAATATTTTCAGGGTCCATTGATGTATGTTTTCCGTTTCTTTATTCCACCATAACTTTTAAACTCTCGAACCGATTTAGAAGTATTTTATATTGTTAGAATCGTTATGTCATGTCATGAAACGAGTGTCATAGGGTTATGTCATATCATATGTAATCTCGTTATGTTATCCCAAATATCAAGTAAATAGTTGTATAAATGTCCAAATCTCCAAATGTAAATAAATTAACGTAAATATATCGAGTTTAGTGTCAAGTGACAGGTGTGATTAATTACATTTCGAAAAAATATAAATATGTATCTATATGGATAAATACATAAACCACAAATATTTAATAAAAAAACCGCAATTAAAATAATTACAAATACGGTAGTTCACTTGTTGTAACGGCAGTCGTGTTTTTATTCCTTTTGATATATTTACTTGTTTATTTCTATATTCGAATACCCTATTCGAATAGAGTGTATTAAAAAAGGGTTCACTAGTTTTGTGGGAAGTATGTCTAAAATAGTAATCTATGAAGGACGTCTTCAATATTCATTGTTGTTAGAGTAATATGTTTGACTACGTAGTACTGAAAGCTCCGAAGAACTTCGATCTGCCATATTTTCCTAAACTATTCCACATTATTGCAGCTGCATATGTGAATCTATCTCTATATGCTGAAGTCTTATGCTTCGCTATAATGGCAAAATTTGTCATTTCCATAATGGCCCGTATTCCGTTTCTCGTAGGTGCCTAACTTGGGGTCTAACAACGCGCTAAAACGACGCCTAATTTTCAACTGACGTTCTGCTATTCCTTTTCATGGGTCCTAACTAGAGCGTTCTTATGTATAGCTCATTAGGTGCTTAAATTAACGTTAAGCCAATGCTCAGCATTGGCTTTTAAATCGAAGAAGATTAGCACCGATTATCGTAAGTAATCGTTAATATATATTTTGCCCTGAAAGTTGTGTCAATATTTTTTGTACATTATGATAAATATCCTTTTACATATTTTTAGTCTTGTATATTGTATGATAACCCTTGTATATTTGTATATTTTAAAACAAACGAAAACGTGGCGACAATGAGCGTGCGTGCGGTGACGAGCAGACGCGCGGCGGGCGGGCGAGCGAGTGACCCTGCTGTCAAAATTAAGACTCCGCTTTGGAACTGCCATAGACAAAATGGAAAATTTTAAGATTTAAGACCGGTTCTTAATTTTGATGAAACGGAATACCAACAAAATAACGAAGGTGCTTAAGTTTCTAATTTTTAGCACCAGCTTTATTTAAGCTTGCGAGAAACAGAATACGGGCCAATGTGATGTTTTGCCTTTCATTGCTTGCATTCTGTGCTATGTAAATAATCTTATTCCTGTAACGGGCATCCCAATTGCAATAGCCCCTAGGTCATTGCCTGTTGTATCTTACCCATGTGTTGTGTTAATTGCTAGGGGTAAACGTAATACGAGTCGCTCGTTAGTGAGACGCTTGGATCGTTTAGGCCCGCGGCCGACACGCGGACGGACAGACAAGATTTACTTCGGCAAATAGAGCAAATCGGCTGCTGCCCATTTGCTACATTTGGTACGTTCGCCGGGATGCAGTTGCAGTCACTTTTTTACCCAAACCGTTTACTACGTTATAGTGTATGTAGGATGTTTCGTTGTTGCATTTTATTATCAAAATTTCTATTTCTTACGTATAGCGCGCTACGCGCGCGCGCTTCCTTACCAAACGCGCTATTTCTTACGTACTACCATTAAATATATAAGGTAATAGATATTTCAAAGCCGTAGTACGTTTTAGAAAAACTTCTGCGCCGGCGACATGCAGGTGGCACTGATGACGGGCGAAGCTAATAGCAATGTATTTGTCCATATATAATACTAGCTGACCCGTGCCCACTTCGTTGGGCGGTAAAACTTTTTACTTGTGATGAAATTATGGGTGTGGTTTGGTTAGTACTGAGTGCTATGATTTATTTCCTGACTGCCAAAAGATGGGTTATGTTTTTACCGCATATTATGTATATATGTCAATTTGCATGCCTTTGCATACCATGCATTTGCATGCCAATTTGACTATATTACCGTTATTTGTTAGAGTCTTCTTGTGAGCGTCTTATTTGTGAGTGTCTTATCTCTTTAACCATTTATGCAGTAAAAGAGAAATTATATGCAGTAAAAGGGAAAAGTCTTTTGTTTTAAACACTTGAGACGATAAATTTACGTATTTTGATAATAATTCATAATTGTTGATGACCAATACACTTGACCTAACGATTTAAATTATTTTTTAAATATAAAATACTACTTTTTGTTAATTAAGTATTAAAGTTAGACATATGCTGTCGCTGACTTTTTTGTAGGCATTATCAAGCTCTACAACTTTTCTCTAGAATTTATACATATTTAATCTCTCATCGTTAGAATTTAATCTCTCATCGTTAAGGAAGCGTTAGTTAGAAACGTTTTCGTTCGACCGTTTTTTCCGACTTACTTTGGAAATGCGACTACCACGAAAAAGTCTTTTCATTTTTCGGATTAATATATAACCCATGAAACTCACAAATAATGTGGCTTTCTATTGGTAAAACAATTTTCAAAATCGGTTGAGTAGATCCAGAGATTACTTCCTACAACGTCACAAACTTTACCTCTTTATAATATTAGTATAGATAATATTGAAAATATTTTTATTAAGGACTGTTTAATTATAAAAACCCATTATTTAACCAACGGTAACAACATATACATTAAATGATTAGTGCCGTTTATTGCATTTTTATAAAGGCTGATTACAACACAGAAATAATACGTGGAGTTTAGAATACCATCTATTCGTCTATTTAAACCCTAGAGCGCTTGATTATTATGTACTAAAACTTGTATACCAAATTAGAATTGACATCTTTATGTAAATAAAAAAAAATAATAAGAGTTATGATTTAAACATTCATTTATTTAACATTGATTTGAACAAACAGGTTTCAACGGATTCGGCAGGGCGATAATGAATCAGTCAGTAAGTCACAACGTTTTTTTATATATATAGATTACCGATAAGTACCTAAAAAGCTTACCAAAATTATTAAAAACACATATCCCGTTAACAAAGCGATCAATCAAAAAAGTGTGCAATTATTCTCCAACCTAAATAACTCAAGGAATGAAATGGCAAATATTCATCTCGAGCTCGTTACGTTATCATATACCCTGCCATGAGAGCGTTTCAAAAACCAAGATGTGCTAAGATTATTTGGTTTCGGTGTTAACATAAAAAACCCCATTTTTATACTCTTTTTTGCTACGACTATATCTAATATATTTTATTATACATGTGAGTTTTTAATTACTGACATCTAAGAAGGGGGTAAATTATACAAGCAAATGAGCAATTTTTTGATAAAAAAATTGGGGAAAAACACAAAAAAAAACCTTTTTCAATTACACAAGTTTTGTTTTTGAAAATTCAAAGAATTCTATGTTTTAAAAAATAGTTTAAAAGTTGAATTCTTTGCGCCATCTAGCGGTAGGATATTTTACCTATTGCTAGATGACACAGAGCGCTCAACTTTTGTCAAACTTTTATTTATTAGTCAAGTTTTTGAAATTTCCCAAAATAAAAATGAAACTTAAAAAAGATGTTTTTTTTTGTTTATTACATTTTTTTATTATTAAAAAGTTGCTTATTTGCTGGTTCTTATTCACCCACTTCAAGGATGTTACACATTAAAAACTCAACCTGTATATAAAAATCATATGTAATGACTTACGAGATAATAAGGTTACCATAAACGCAAAATAAATAAATATAGGCCTTTGACCCAATTTCAATTAAATTGCTCAGAATGTGTACCACTGTGCGACTGTGGCGTCCAACTCTGGTATGTTATTCTCGTCCTGAATCAAAACTGCACTCACAATCCTATTGTACGCTCCGCTGACAAAGTTACTCCGAAAATCCGACAGCATTGTTATCCCTAAATAAAATTATTCGTTTTATAATTGATGACGCATGAAAATCCTCCAGGCGATGCAGCCGCGACTCTATTTGCATGGCATAACCGACTCATAAACATCGGCGGAAACTTTTAAAAAAAGGGCTTTGGCTGTCACTCTGTTTTCGGGTTTGATATTACTCGTGCGGCGCGGGGGCTTGATTATTATTCATGAATGCTTTGCCAATTTGCTGGTCGAGCAAGCGCGGCGTCGACAGCGAAAAGCCACCCCCTGAGTTGAGGACCTCGGTTCGCTCCGCGCGGACAACACTTGGCGGGGCCTGAATGGGACAGATACAGGGAGGCGGGTTTCTCGAGTTCAAGTAATGTCTCGTTAGGTAATTGGAACGATTACTGAGGTTGAGGTAAATCGCGAAACGGAAAGGTGCGCTGATGAGTCGACCTTATTACGTATATTCAGCGTACTTAATATCTATTAAATGAAGGCATAGCCTGAAAGCTCATAACGAAAATGTGTATATCCTGTAATATGCCCTAATTCTCGTGAGATCAAGAAGTTGTAACTCTATCGAACAGTTTTCTATCTCCTGAGGTCAAGATATTTATTTCTGACACAACTGCCCAAAAGGGGTGTTATGTATATTTATCTATGTATGTGTATATTTATCTATGTATCTTATGTATATTTATCTGTATATTTATTTATTATGTATGTTTCCGTTTCTTTATTCCACTATAACTTCTAAACGTTTGAACCGATTTAGAAGTATGTCGAATTGTTAGAATCTTTTTGTCCTCCCGAGTGTCATAGGGTACGTGCCGCGACCCCTTGCTCTCATATAATGAGAAAGCAGCGTCTTTCATATAAAATGCCGCGTTACGCGGGACATTCATCATTTACCAGTTTAGTTTTTTTCTTTCTTCTTCTTCCTGGCTGTCAGGAATAGATCCAGTAGGCCTATTACGAAGAGAAATATTTGGAATAATAATTTAGCAAAATAAATTATACAAAGTGTTTAATTATTACACTCCACAAAATGTTTACGATTTTTAAATAACCGTTTTTGCTTCATACGAATTTATTCCAATCTAACATTTTGGAAATTATAAAACTACGCGATCGGACAAAAATGGCTACGTAATCGGAAAAAATCCGATATATTAATGATGAAACCCTGATTTTATATTCCACTATATATTCTAAACCCTTGAACCGATTTAGAAGTGTGTGATATTGTAAGAATTGTTATGTCATCCCGAGTATCATATTATTAAAATAAAAATGTAGGTACCCACCTAAACTGTCCAAATGCAAAAATTACTTATCTAAATGTCCAAATGTCAATACATTAACAGAGTTTAGTTTCAAATGAAAGGTCTGATTGAGTATATTCCGGAAATATACATGTATCTATATGGATATAAAAATATACCACAAATATTTCATAAAAAAACCGTCATAAAAATAAGTATACATACAATAGTTCACTTTCTGTTCAGACAGTCGTATTTTTTAGTCTTTTTTATATATTTACTTGTTACATTTTTTAAAGTCAATATTATTCATTGACGGCTTAATGTTGCGGTAATTAAAAATATGATTTTGAATCTTCAAATCCTTACATCCTCGTACTTCTGCGTGGAGGCCGCCGGATGGCTGTTGACCCGTGAGTATGACTGACCCTGAACGAAATGGGACTTCGTGACCAACTCCAACAGGGAGTATTCATGGCCAACCCCATTAGCTTCCAGTTCAATCTGACACGGCTAAGTAAGCCGGAGACTATAATGGTGTTGACCAAGAAGCACCGCGACAGGTCAACGTCGACCGTCCGGTCGGTTAGGTCACCCCCAAGAAGTCTGGGACGCCTCTTGGCCTGGCGTGTCAGATCGATATCTTCCAGAACTACTACTATCTGCGGAATTTAAGGCCGATACAGCGAAGTTTTCGGAGATTAATAATTGTAGCCTAATTGCACCACGGTAACTCGTCGAGGAGACCGACTAAAACCATTTCTTTACGAAGAAACAAAGTCGCCCTAAAGAAAGCACGCAAGATTTTGCAAAAAGTTATGTAAAATTATAATTTATAATACTGAGGACCGTCGTCGTCGACTATCGAATCCGAACTGCCAATATGCTTTCAGTATTTCAGTCCACTGGCCCTGATAATGGCCCTGATAATGGCCCGTGACGTCTTTCGCTAGCTATAGTAGCTTTGAGCGGGGAATCTTATGAGCCGGGCCCGTTGACCCTGCTTTCTGGATCTGGCATCGCAGGACCGCTCGCCCTGCGACAGGTATGGTATCCTTGCGAGGCGCCTGATGGTTCAGGTAAAAGGATGAGACAGGAGTAGGTACATGGCGTTTTCTGTGGCGATGGCTGTTGTGCTGCAACGCCCCGCTGGCGGTCTGCTAATGTAGCAGACTGCGCGGGTACGGCTTCCGGACTTCTGGCGGCCTGGTGTGCAGCGCAGCCAGCTGACGGATGTGTACGTGCGGCGATGTGTCGGCCCTTTGGAACACGACGCGCGCTAGGCGCTTTATGTATTCCTTCACGAACTCTGTTTCGTTTTAATCGATTTCCAGAGTTCTTTTATTGGGCGTCTCAAAGAGGCGCCCGCCAGTTTATCTTAGGGTTTCGCAGTGCATCGTTGCCTCTCAAAGCGATTGGTCAATCACGCCAACGCTGACCCGGCACAAACCAAAGGCATATAAGGAATGCATTAAACTACATATCTTCTAAAATCACATTGATTTCCTGGCGATCCGTGGAATCGATATTCTGAATTTAAATGAAACAGTAAAGGTTACATAAACACATTAAATAACAGAATATTGAATGTCTCATTAAGATATGGCGTCATAAATACCTTTTGTTAAGCAATAACCGTTCATGTTCACAAATATAAGGAGCGCACCCTTTTCCCCGCAACAATACAACCTTAAACGGCGCATTAGCGAGTTGCTGTTTCGGATACAAAGCGAAACGGCGCGTGTTACGCGAGTGAGGTCACATACTCCATAAAATTACGAACGATTCGACGACTCCAGATCTAAATGTATGTGCACTTTGTTAACCGCGTCCGCTATTCCGAGCACGACTCCTTTCCCACGTGCCGGTGGACAAAATTTTTCACTTGCCACGCCCGAGGAGAAGTCGTCCTAGGACCCGGTATGATTCATAGAGCTTTACGCGCTCCCGCCCAAGTGCCCCTGTTTGTAACCAGTGAGAAACGTTATTTTTATACGCGACAAGGATAAATTGTCCACGTGCGCTATCGTAAAACGATAACCTGGATTTTGAGTCACTGAATCTATCTGTCTTAACAAATTTTAATTGTAGAATCTTATTTTTTTTATAAAACATATGTTTCATAATACGCACACATAAGTAGGTGTGTATATTTTAAAGATAGAGTGCATATAAACATACAGGCTATAAATTTATTTGCCTACCCTATTATCCGGGCAATACTACAACAATAAGATTGAAATTTGTATGAACGCGACTCGGCACACACTTTTACGGCAAAAGGGCGGTATTCGCATCTGTATGACGTAATCTGCGGTAAAAATATTTAATTATAATATAATTTACTTTTATTTCTTTCTGACATAACCGTGCCACTTCAATATGACTCAGAAATTGAGCTCGCCTTAACACAGAAGTGCCTAGCAAAGCGGGCTCGGTTGCGCTTTACTTAGCACATTAGAAAAATATACATCTAAATAATTTATACGCTATTTAACCTGGGCTCAGACAGATGTATACCTAAATTTAGACGGTATAAATTACGGCTAAATGTAACATATAACGGTAATTCCCAAATTGTACATTATTTTTCTTTTCTTTTGTGCTCTTGCACTTGAAGGTCTATGTATCCAATAAATTAATAAATAAATAAATAGTACTAGCTAAACGAGGCCACGCTTTTCTATGGCTCAGTCTGATATGAAATGAACGGGAAACGCGCCGATGCCGAGATTTTTTTCGAGTTTTGAGAACACCAACTTACGTATTTGTATTTATAAAGATAGAAAATGCACATCAGGAACGAATATACGTTGCATTTGCTTATGTTATTCGGTGCATATAAATTGTTTATACTCTTTATTGTGAAATTTCACAATAGGCGGGTTTATTGTCTTACGACAATCTCTTTCAACCAACCCTATTATGAAGTGTTTATATGTATGTGTGCGTGTAACATGTGGGTAAGTGTGTGTCTTGTTATTGTATTCGATCGACAGAATTGAAATGCAATTCCGTAAATTTTATCCCAACGGAAAATGGCAACCAGCCGGGAACCGAACCCGGAACCTTACAAAGTAAGATCAGATGACCTCACCACTATGCCAACGGGCCTCTTGTTCTTTGATGCATATACGTTTTTTTTTCTTTTTTATTATACATGCCATATTTTTCCATCTTTGTAAACACAGTTACCACGTGATAAGATCAATTTATAAAGTCTGAAGCCGCGTTGAATCACTAGATCCCGGCAGATCACCAAAATTAAGTGGTTACGTTACGAAGGTCAGTATTTGGATGGATGTCCGCCTGCATGCTGCTACGTGATGTTATAAGAGTTAGCCGCCTTGAAGATAATTGTCGGGAGACTACAAGATGGTTCGTTACTATTAGGGTAAAAAAATAAAAAAAAAGTCTAAATTCCGACAATCAATGGGAAAAAACCACCAAATCTATATTTTTTTTATTAGTTGTATGGGGCTTTTCTAAGGTCTTTATGAGCCTAGTAACACTGCGACCATTGCTGATCTATTGTGTTCACCTTTTGGCGCCAGATTGTTTTACCTCCTCAGGTTGGAGGTGATGACCACCCAAGGGGATGTATCTTTTACGCATCAGCGGTCCAGACTCGCACTTGAGGTGCAGGGGAGTTTTCTCTGCCCCTTGGCAGAACCTGCACATTTTATTGTCTCGGAGCTTGAGGTTGTACATGTGTTTGTCGAGGCCACAATGCCCCGTGAGCGTGTATACGTAGACCAGTATGCGTAGATTGTTCCTATTTAGCGATAAGGCCTCACGGGCCGTCTTAGGGTCGTAGGCCTTAATTAGCGCTTTGGATTGATTCAACCCTGGCGTGTTGTTCCAGTGGTTGATAGATTGTTCTTAACATATTTGTTTGAGAATTAGGTTTGTAAGGCTTGTTGGTACGCCACAGCAAGGTTCAGGGCCGTATAACGTTCCCTTTGCCCCCGTCTCAGCAAGTTCGTAGGCTTTTTTATTTCCCTCGATTCCTGCATGGCCAGGAACTACAAACACCAAATTTAAGAATGTATTCTCCCGCAGCACCTGGCTTCACAAACGAAATCCCCATACATAAAACGGAATGCTCTGTATACATTAGCACATTTCACTGCACCCAAAACCGGCTTTTTCTTCTTGTAATTGTTGGCTCAATAGGGATAGCGGATATTTCGTTTCAAAGAGAGATAGAGAAAGAGAAAGATCGTTATACTCATTTTTTTCATCGCCATAATATCCCGTCTCCTTTATCGAAATTGTTCTCTGAAAAAATGTTTGCCGAAAAATTCGCCACTTACAGCATCCTCGTCGTTTTGATTGTCGTGCTTTGTTTGTGGAGGCCGCTTTTTACGTTTATAACGACTCTCGAGTACGGCTGGGGAAAGTTTTATTATGGGCTACCTTTGGCCTATTCTCGCCCCCAGCCGCTTTTCATTTTTTTATTGCGTTTCTTGCTCAAACTTTTGTAGTGGGGTCGCGGTATGTTTGTCTAATTATTTTTGCACTTATAATGAAGTGGTAACTCGCTATAATATTAATAGTTAAAAGACTATGGCGCACTACGAATATAAACCGAAATGCAAATTATATACGGACTATATTCCTTTTCGCCACTCGATCGAAATTACAAATTATTGCAATTTATTGAATATATGAAGTTACAGCAATATATAAGTATGAAAATAAGCCACTCTCTTTTACTTACAACAACCATATCTCGGCCGTGAAAGACAATATTAGGGTTCTTTCGAAGAATATATTAGCCTTTCTTCTCTCGTTTTGCACTACTTTTTTTTTTTTTACCCACAAGGCATAAGCCGTTTCGTGGAACCCACCTTGTGCCTATTGGCACCATCTTCTAGGTGGGCATTTGTAGCTTCACGCAGTCAAACACTCAGGCGGTCACCCATCCCAGTATTGACCGCGCCCGCCGCTGCTTAACTTCGGTAACAACGAGGAGAACCGGTGTCAACGGGGCTACGGATGCTACGCTATTTACAATGCTTATTTGAAGAGTGTCTTGAAGTACACCGCGGAAATTTGCAATCCACAGTATACGACATATAAAGTAAAGGTAGAAATAAATTCAAAGACTTCTTGCAACTCGACAAATACGACGAACGTCAGAAACACTATGACATGACATCGCAGGAAGATCGGCGTATTATATCGGGCATCCTATCATATTCCTATCATACATGACAAAATTCATGGAAAACTTTTCGTATCTTGGTAAAAACACACTACTGTATATCATGTACTGTTTTGGGAGCTAATGGGCGCTTGCTGAGTTGGCCATGAATACCCATTCTGTTCAGGGTTGGTCACACTCACTGGTCAACAACCATCCGACGGCCTCCACGCATGAAGTGCGAGCCCGGGCAGGACTCTGGCCTTAGGGCTAGTTTCCCCTAAGAGTCAACCTTCTGGCGCTCCTGGACGGTCTGCGCACCGTGCGGCGTAAGCCAATCGATTGTGCACTCTGACTAACAGTCGGGGGGAGTCTGGAAGCAGTACTGTTTTCTATAGAGCGGAGGTCGTTGCGGACCTTACGGCGACTGCTCTTGAAACGACCATCGGCTACCCGATCCTGGGTGAACAGCTTGGCAAAGGATGCCGTGGTCCGCGATAGATTCGGTTTACACCGTTTCACCGCTTCGTAAGGGAGAGGACCGCGCAAGCGACCTCGAACTCGCAACCAGTTAAGAGACCGGAGTCATCTGGTCGCAATTGGAAGTAAGGGCGTGAGTGTAAGCCTGCTGGGTAAGATACCTGGTTATCTCGCCGATAAGGCGTTGGCCTCTTACGGGCATGTGGCGGAGCTTGACGGTGGACTGTTTTGTCCAAGTCTTCTGCGCTCACTTCACGGGAGATAGTTACCAATAGTTAAAACTTCGACCAATAGTTAAAACTTCCTGAGGTGACGGGTTCGTCCGTTGTATTTGACAACTCTATTTGTATATCATGTACTTACTTTGAGTAAACAACAATTACACTAAAAATGCAAGTTATTTCAGGGTTATTGCAATATACGACCGTACTTATCAGCATTGTTTTGTTTACGTTTTTAAGTTGGACAAACATTGTAATTTTGATTTTAGTAATTCTTGGTTTTTATGTGTAAAGAAATAAATAAATAAATAAACATTTACCGCGATCGATATCTTTAGTCTCATGGTAGAATTATTGCTCTCGGTTCTGCGCTCTCTAAAGTTTTAGTTTAAACAATTGCAACGCGATGAAAAGAATTGAAGCTCTTATAGGAGTTACAAATTCAGGGAGCCGGAGGTTTTATTGCCGTATAAATGGCACCACCAATCATCCCTCCTGGCGACGTTTTGAAAGAGCATGCAGCCGAAGCGGTTTACGTCGCCTCTGCTCGTTCTTTCCTTGCAATCCCCGAAGACGCTCCTCAATTTGCCGTATTACATAATACCGTACGTAAAATTCTTCTAATATAAAATATGCATGTCGTCTTCTCGTCGTAGCCTAAATATTAGCGCATCGCGAATGGTATCAAATATGTGGACTTACGATGTTGGTTGTTATTAGTACATTATATCACCGCATAAGATTTTCATCACGTGTTGTAACAAGTAAATATATTAAAAGGAATAAAAATCCCGACTGCCGTTACAGAAAGTGGACTACTCTATTTATAATTGTTGTTATTACGGTATTTTAAAGAAATATTTGTGGTCTATGTATTTTTCCATATAGATACATATATATATATATATATATATATATATATATATATATATATATATATATATATATATATATATATATATATATATATATATATATATATATATATATATATATATATATATATATATATATATATATATATATATATATATATATATATATATATATATATATATATATATATATATTCCAATTTACTCAATCAGTTCTTTCATTTGACACTAAACACGATATATTTATGTTATTTTATTGACATTTAAAGATTTTGACATTCAGACAACTATTAATTTGATATTGGGAAAGATTAATTTGAAATTTGATATTTGGATGATATAACGATTCTAACACTACCATATACTTCTAAATTGCCGCGTGCGTTTAGAAGTTATGGTGGAATAAAGAAACAGACAACATACATAGATGTACCCTGAACACAATAACACTCCTTTTTTGTTGGGCAGCCGTGTTTAAAGTGTATCAAAGTATGCTTTAGTTTATAAAAGTTATAGTTTATTTAGAAGACAATGGATTTTGATATACTAATTTTGTTAATATCAACGTTAACTATCGATCAGAAATTTGGTTATAAGCTATAATTAACCCAAATTCTATAATTGCACTTTAGCGTCAGCAATTTGGTGTTTAGTAGTAGGTATATTTATTTTTGTTGTTGTCTGGCTAATAAATACATATTAATGAGTTACGACTGGGATGGTTGGCGTCCAGCGCGTAAAGATATTCCAACCGGAATAACTTTCTGCGGTCGGTCGTGATGTATGACTTGCATAAAGTCGACTGACGTCATCCAAACAATGTGCAATGGCTGGCGGGCGGGGTGGTGTATTTGTTTTGGTCTGTGCAATCGAAACTGCACTCTATCGGCCAGTCGCTCGGTTGGTTCAGCCAGATGGACCACAGTTTATGAAATAAATGCGGTAATACAACAGATGCGTCATACTTTTGAATGCGGCCAATTCGCTGCCTTTCATACGTGGAACTGCTAAACAATTTAGTTTTCTTTAGGATCGTGTAAAACCGCTTTTGAAATTTCAATATTCCTTCGTGATTTACACAAACAGTCACAGAAACCATTGAGACAATACCAGCTAAAAACTATGTAGGTACTCCTAATCAAACCACGACTGACAATCTATAGTGATGCCTGTTTTTTTATGTCAAGACCTTTGTATTTTTCCTGGTCTCGATTGCAGACTATGGGCTAGTTTGCCAAGCTAAGAAGTAGCGACGCGTACTTATTTAATTAACAAGTAATGATTTTAAACAATAAAGAATTAGGGATCTGAACACCATACAACATTCTCAGCAATGAATAATTAGGGACCTAAACACACCACCTTATCAAATATATCAACTATATCCTTTGAAAATTCACATTGTTACAAAATCCTTTTTAATAAACCTTTTGAAGCAATTTATAATAAATACGAAAAGTGCTAGGCCATGCTGAAATATAATGACGACAGAAGTGAAGTCTCGAATATGTCAAATTTAGTAACTTTTAGTGACATAATCAGTAATAAATCTTAAGTATAATTATTAAATATAGTGAATAAAGTGCAATTATGCAGTCTAAATCCACTCGCGGTTAACACAGGACGCGTCCTGAATGCACTCGATCGTCGTTTGCGTATCGGTCTAATTAATTATAATGGAAAACAAAAGTTTTGATTAATCTGGAGAACCCCATTATTAATCTGGAAAGCGTAGTTTCGTATCAAAGAATATTACTTAAGCAGCAAAGCGACCAAGGGAGTAAGGGGAGAACGAAAAAACAACATATCCGCCCCAATTGTCAACCTCACTTGCTCCTGCTAGTAGTTCTCTTCAGAATAGCTGGCGACGGTGACTCAGAGGTCGTCGCGGTGTTCCCTGCTAGACAACAAACGAGGCAATAACAACTGAGCGTAGGCGGTATAACCTAGCACCCAGTAGGGCAACTATCTGGAAGAGGCTTCAGTGGCCTGGAAAGTCAAATACTCTTCGAAAGTTCTGGTGCAGAATGTAACAGGAAACCACTGCACTATTTTACCTAGTACTCAGTTTCATATGGACAGGACAAAACAAGTATGCAGAGCTGACTGCCAACCTTCAATTGTTGGATAGGCACGCACCTAAAGAAGAAGAAGTAACATAATCAGGCCCGGAATGCCAGGAATTAATACCAGCTAAAGAATGGGGATGATTCTTAGTTTCTTATATGAACTAAGTTTAGATTTGACAAAAATGGAATACGGGTCCTTAGCCCTGGATTCACTCTTTTGAATGAGGTGATCAATCTATTGGGCGAATGCCCGTTTATGTCGTATCTGTCGTTAAATCACAAAATATCTGATTGGTGTGTCGCTGGACGCTCAAATCGCTTGCTGACTGTGAGGACTGCGGACTGTACTCATCTGCCGCCGTATCGTGGATGCGGTTTTCAATCACGTGGAGAGGCTTTTGTGTTCGCGTCCGCCGCTGCGGTATTTTACGGCACACTCTTCGCTGACGATTCCAAATCTCCTAACTTTCGCAATCAAAGTTGCATCATTCCCACCGCTTTCGACGCCGCCACAGGGGACACCAATTGAAATGTAGCTATCGCATTTGCCGTGGACACTAGAATTGATTAGTCTGTAATTGAAGAATTAATTTTAGAGTTACTGCTGGTCGCACTAACTATTAATGTCTAGTATTCTTATGGTTATAATCAGTGGAATAAGAGCATGGTCGTCATTATAAAGTCTTATAATTATCTGTATTAAAAGCCCATTTTAATCACATCGGACGTTTACGAAAAACATCTTTAATTTGCCCGCTGACAATCGATTTTTCCAAAATACGTTAATAAAAGTAAGAGCCGGCACCATTAACGCCGGTTCGCATACTTCGTCTTATAATTTTATTAAGCGTTCACTTCTAGATGAAATTATTCATGAGCACGAACACTTAAGTTATTTAGTTTGGGCTCAAAGCGGGCGCGACAATGGCGTACAAACCGCTCCGCCTGATATCAAGACCGTAAAAATAATTACTGAATATATCACTACGTCGCCTGCGTCCAGACAGTGGCGTTGAAAATTTACTGTCAAATAAACGTTGTAAACCCATATGTAGGTTTCAAAATCTAAATTTCGACCTGCGTTTACTGACGGGGAGCAAATCACCCCAGTTGTTATGACCCATGTGTTAGGGTAGGTCCAACTCACAGATCCCCATGCAGTAGAAGTGCAAGTCGGGTTAGGACTTTGTGCCTGCAGGCCAGTTCCCCTGAGAATCGTCCTTCGGGCGCTCCTGGACGATTCGCGCACCGTGCGGCGACAGCTAATCGACTTTGCATTCCAACTGATAACCGGGGGAGTCTGGACAGGGCTTTGTTTCCTATAGAGCGGGGGTGGTTGTTAACCTTACGGCAACTGCTCTTGAAACACCAAATCACATATAGTATTATTGTTTTGACCCTAAAATTATTAATTACTTTCAAGAATTTAATATAAGAGGCCTATTTGTTCCTTTAGTAAAGAAATACATAAATAATAAGCAATAAAAGCAAACAATGAAGCATTTAATTTTGTAGCTTTAGCATGAAATTGCTTTTTTGAAGACATTGGAAATTGTTTGTTCGGCTGAATAAAACGGCCCGCTTTTTTGAGGTGAGAAAGCGAAATTGAATTTTGTCTAGAGATTTGCCATAATGCTTTATTCGAGGAGAGTAATCCCCGATGCTACTATCTGGACCCAAGCGACATGCTAAGTAATAATTTTTATGGTCTTAATACTAGCCAGGGGGTTTGTACGACATTGATGCACTCGCTTAGATTCCAAATAAAATAATAACTCAAGCGTTTGTACGGGGGTGTTTTTCGGCGAATGGGACAGTACCCTTGGTCAGAATTCATGAGAGACTGAATGCAGATAGATACAAAAAAATATTAGATCAATGTGCGATTCCGTATGGACGCCGCTTGGTTAAGAATCATCCTGTAAGACAACAACTATAAGGATACAAAAAAATACATTTTAAAAAAATTGCAAAGAAACTTGATTTGTTTGATTGGCCTGCCGAGAGTCCAGTCCCGGTCATAATTTAATTGAGCCATTTCGGGATTCTTTGCACAATACAAAAAAAAGAAAGACGCCCAACCATTAAAAAAATGTGTAGAAAGAGCGAAAAAAAATTAGCAAAATTACCCGAAGAATGCATAAAAAAACAAATTGCAAGTGCGCCAACAAGGATGGTAGAAACAGGGCGTGATGTGGGGGCGCACACTAAATATTAAGTTATAAATTATTTTTTAATGTAATTGCTTATAAGTAAATGGAATTTAATTAATCGTAAATGTGGCCAAATAATAGCTTTTAATTTTTTAAATATAATATTTTAATGAGTAGTTATCGATATTTATTCAAAGAAGAATAATGTGCTCGAAGACTTTTTTACAGTAGTGTATAAAAAAAATGGATGTTGGTATAGCATAATAAACTTCGACACCATTTGAACGATCACCATGAAAGTTGGCACATATATGTATATTATTATGAAGAAGGTTATTATGCTATTCGATAACTCGCTACTAGATGGCGCTGCGTTACATCAACTTTTGTACCGTTTAACTGATCACCATGAAAATTGGTATACATAAGTATTTGGTCACGGATATAACACGGACAACGCCGGGTAAAACCTTCAGTAAAATTAAATAATAAAATAAAATTATAAAAGGGAAATGTTATTCGTGCCCATAACTAAATCGGGCTTTAGGCTACTAGTTATATGGCATTTTGGGGACGCGGCTCTATGCGCCCTTTCTGCTAAAACGACAGAAACTGCACGAGTCGACAATCGCGGGGCTTTATAGGTTTTCCCCGCACCATTTTCCGGCACCTCAGCCGATTGATCCAGCCTCTTTGTTGCGAGCGAACAATTTCCGCGTTGTTATTCAAATTGAAAAGCGGATTCAAGCGCCTCTCCACGGGTTTAACCAAAGCTTCCCTTTGCTGTTCCACTCTATACATATTTTTTTATATAATTTTACCCCTTCGACCGCGCAACAGCCATTAATAAGTCAATACACCCATATTGTGCTCGATAGTATTTATTTATTTAATCTCATTGAAACACACAGAGCTTCATTAAGTATTACAAATTATCTTGATATACTCTTTCACTGGCCGATTAATTGTTTCAAACAGTTGTCTTACAGTATTTCTTTACACGATAAATTATCAAAATTGGATTGAATTAAATTGAATTACTATCAAAACTATATTGGGGAGATAAAGGGCCCTGGTGCAGATTGGCCACTAAGACCCATTTGTATAGGGTAGGTCAAACGCAAGGGTCAAAACCTATCCGGCGGCCTCCACGCAGAAGTGCGAGCCCGGATAGGACTCTGGACTGCAGCCCGGTCCCCCCTAAGAGACAACCTTCGGGCGCTCCTGGACGGTTTGCGCACCGTGCGGCGTTAGCCAATCGATTGTGCACTCCGACAAAGCCGGGGAGTCTGAAAACAGTATTGTTTCCTATAGAGCGGGACTAGTTGTTAGGGATTGAGACGACCATTTGGGGACCCGATTCCGTGTGAAGAGCCAGGCAAAGGATGCCGTGGTCCGCGATAGATTCGGTAGACACCGTATCACCGCTACGTAAGGGAGAGGACTGCGCAAGCGACCTCGATCCTGTAACCAGTCAGTCGAGGTTGTATGTGGTCATCAAACGGTATATATTATGTAGATCTTTGGTGAAGCTAGTTCTGTCACAAGGGACTTTTAACATAAGAGGAGAGTAAACTATTAGTATGCGAATATATGCTAGAAGTCGAAGAATAAACATTTAAATTTTCATTCTCAATTGCGGTATTCATCACAAACATCCTCGCTCGCGATAATTACATACAATAAACCACCCCGAATCAACAGCTTAGCAATTTATTGAGTGTAATTTCCTATTACACAATAATTTCCTCCTTTTCCTTATTTACTCTCTTGAATAATAGAGGCGGCGCGCGGAGCCCTAAATTAATTCCTTTTCGGTAGTGGGTGAATGGTTGTAGGAGATAAGTCAAATATTCCAGGCATGTAGAGTATTTCACATAACTGTCAACATATTGGGGTGCGCGACAAGATCGTTCTATCCGTCTAGGGATGGCGATATTTTTTCCTAATAATCGAATTCATCATTCTGTTGGATATTCCTAAACGTGCATTTATATGCAATTACATTTGTCAATAGATAAACACGCTCTAGATATCCGATGTGATCTTCAATAAAAATATAAAGGTTACGACACTGATACGACAGTTTAAATACAGTATATATCGATGCTAAATACAGTGTATATCTATGTCCTAAAAAAAATACGTGTCACCTCCGACGCGCGACTGTAGTTTACTGATTGAGAGCGATTGTCATTGAAATAAAATAGGCAAAGGGAGTAAATAAACGCATCTATTATAATACTGAAAACAAGCCTACCTAGCATTCTTCAATCAGTAATATCAAGTATTATTAAGCAAGCCTACCTAGTAGTACTCACGCGTTCTTCTGATGTTTTGATGATCACTTGAACTGGTTTTGTTTCATATCTTACAATATTGTATATCTTTATTCACTTCACTGTATATACATATAAATATCAATATTAATAGATATAAATAAAGTGTAACTTTAATTCCAAGGCTCCACAAATTGATTGTTGATATTTGTACACTGATATCATTTATACTATCATTGTTTCGAAAAATTAATACATGTGCTGCTACATGTCATACTACGAAAAGTTATTTAATTTTGAAATATTCTGCCTAGATAGCGCTAATAGAATAATACATATGCTGCCATCTTTTGTCAGGTACGTATATTGCTATGTTACGAAAAGTTTTTTAATTTTGAAATATTCTGCTTAGATGGTTTTTTATTAACGATTTTACAACCCATCAAATTTTCGTAACGGAAGCTTTAAATAAATTCGATTCTTACAGAGTAAACTCTAAATTAAAAGTAGTAATAAATTCAGTAGTTACTTTATATATATTTTGGCATTTTTAATTTGTTTAAATATTGATTTACACCGCTCCTGTAGACGGTCTCCTGGAGGTCCTTCAAAAAAAGGTGTCTGGCGGTGATCTCCGGTTTGAATTATATGAAATTAAAAAAACGGAAGATTATATTAGTGGAAAGATAAATATTGGGATTGGTCGAAGGAATAGATGAAATTTAGATTTTTGACAAAATGGCAGCACAAAAAGAAAAAAAATCCGATTTTCACACAAATTTTTTTTTATCAAGTTGTTAAAACAAATAGAAATAATTATCGGAAATCTTATTCCGTTAATCAATCCCTGAAGAATATATCTGAAAAGGTTGTGTTAAAATTTCAGACCGGTCGGTTCAGCTGTTTTTGAGAAATCGTGCTCACCGACTTTGAAAACACCGTTTTGAGAAAAACGCATTTAAAGTTTTAAAAGACGTTTACACACTGTTTTTTTTCAACTTACATGGAGTCATCTATGCCGGGGCCGAAAGATAAACACTCTGCATCATCAGCAGCTTCTTACAAATATGCATGTATCTTCAAGAATATTTGCCGGATGGATTTGATCTTTGTAGAGAATATACTCAAATATATGTACATTCCTAAAATGCATTAAAAATAAAACAATTTTTAAAAATTTCTAACTGCGTATAACCTTTTAACTTTTATTGATATAAAACATTTATTCATTGCGGTGAGGAGGAAGTAACTTTTTAAAACCGCATGCAATGAAAACATGCGACAATATTATCGCTTATACCTTTGCATCCTCTATTTTGGTAACGATTTGTAAAGGAAAGGAGCTAATAGTCGATCAGATTGTGCCGTTGTTGCGTTACGCATGACGCAAGGTACTTATCGAGAGTTATAAGGCATACAAGTGTGTTATTTTTTGGGGAGATTTGATTATCCAGGGTACTACCACTAGCCTGGGTGCGGAACCACAGCCTGAGCAGATAACGCGTACAACACTGAGAAAAATATTAGATTTCTTTCTAAATTACTGATTTCTTATTACGGTTTTATACAGAATAATGATGTTCCAGTCGTAAATTTGTTAAATTACGAGAATTTTTGTTAAAACTCCATTACTTGATTATATATTTTACCATGCTCCGTACGGGTAATACGAAAATAACGGTATAATGTAGCTTCAACATGATTCTTGTAACGATTCTTGACTATAACCTTACGTTTGTAAGGGTATAGTCAGTTTAGTAATAATACGCTTTCATGGTAAAATCAAGATCTCGTTATGCGCCGTAATGATTGTGAGATGTAGTTACCATGCCCGTGATATGGTAACTATAGCGTTACGCGTTATGTTGATTCATACGTACGGACCACGGTATATGTTACATATATACGTAATCCCTTTTGAAACATGCGTATCTCCATGTATTAAAGCGTTATATTTTTCTCAGTGCACATGCGCTGGATTTTGTCTACAGCGCGTTTCTAATCAGTCTTCATCGCCAACGACTTCCATCGCAAGTACGATTTGAATTAAACAAATGCAGCCGTGCATTGCCATTATACAAACTATAATCATCACAATGAATTATACTACTAATATTTTAAATTTTTAATCAAATCAAATTTATCGATTTCCTAATCACACTAATTGCACACCCCTATTCGAAAGACGTGACGTGACGTCGGTGATGTGGCTCCTTCGACGATGACACGACGATTTACTACCAGACTGCGACAACCCACACAGACGTTCGGCCTCCACGTCACGTATATATGGATACGTATGTACATGTACGTGCTACTTATGTGGCGGCATGTTGTGTACGGGAGGCGCATGTGTTCTCCTTGTCAAGCTCGTTAACTTGTGTCCAAGCAGATCATAATACGATATTATTAACAGAGGAGAGAGACAGAGAGAGCGAGAGAGACAGAGAGAGAGATAGAGAGTACGCCATTGTCCTCATCTAAATGGAGAGCGTGTTTCGTGGATGTAGGCAACGGTTCCCTAGTGATTTCTGCGAATATACATACAACGTATTCCAATTTAAGGTTTTTTCTAAAGTAATCATGGAAATACCCTCCCTTGGTATCTGTATTTGTTTTCAGACGGTATAATTTACGATATTTTTGTAATTTCTGTTTTTCATGCGGTGTACTAACAGCCGAATCTATAGTCGATGCTTGAGCATCAACGCGTACTGAATTAATGCTCGTGTACTCATAATACCTATATTGTATAGCCAGCAATGCTCAAAGACTGGCTCAAGCCAAGTATCCCAAAGATGCTGATTGAGCAGTGCTTGGAAATGTCAAATACTTCACTCGTATCTTTGTGTATTTCTTGCCTTATGGCATATTGTTATCGGCCCTTCGACTTTGGTTTTTTTACGCGACTGCTCAACAAAAAAGGAGTGTAATGTGTTCAGTGTTCATCTATGTATGTATTCCGTTTCTTCATTCCACCATAACTTCTAAACGCTTGCACCGGTTTAGAATAGTGTGGTATTTTTACTATCGTTATGTCATGCCGAGTGTCATAGAGTACCTAAACCGTTTACGTATCAAGTAAGTAGTTGTGTAAATGTCCAAATGTCAATAAATTAACATAAATATATCGTGTTTGGTGTCCAGTGAAAGGTCTGCTTGAGTACATTCCGGAAATATACATGTATCTATATGGATACATACATTTATTTATTTATTTATTTAGTAACACATCTAGTAAACAATTAATGGTAAGATATTAGTAAGAAATTGATGCGACATTATTTTTAATGTTTGACACAGTCGCCTAACTAGGCCTAGGCCTGTTCTAAGGCAGACTTTTAATGACTAGATATTAAGTGTGCACTGTCAACTTAAACTATAAGTTAGTACCTATTTTTAAATCGACAAATATGGAACTATAAATTCTTACGCATATACAAATATCTATAGATAAAATCATAAACATCTATAGATAAAATATCACTAGATATAAACAACTCATAAACATCTATAGATAAAATATATATCCATATATTCACACATACACATACATATATGTATACGAAAATAATAATAAAACCAAAATAAATAAAAATAAAAACTAAAATAATATACATACTTATATAAATTTTATTTTATTTTTATTTATTTGTTACAATGTGATATAATATGTAATTGATATTATATGTGAATACAATAGTTCATTTTCTGTAACGGCAGTCGTGTTTTTAGTCTTTTTAATATATTCACTTAATTAGATATTTTAACGACGCTGGATTTTGATCGAAACATCAAAATTTCCAAAGCAAAACGGCGGTCAGTGATATGATTATCTTTTTGAATGGCAGGCAATAATTTAAAATGCGAAATATAGGACAAAATAATAAACACTATGAGATTATAGCAAACGATTTTTAACACGAAATTTAAACGTTTATCAATTATTTGAAATCAGTTTACGAACGAGAAATATTCTTCGTTTTGTGAACAATACTTTTACGTATATTACCAGAAGAAACGGAAAGATCCCGACTTCTTGATCATTGCTAAGGGAAGTTAACTGTCTATAAAACACAATCGATACTTAAGCATTAGAAAGTATTGTGTACAATCGAAAATTAAATATGTATAAATCACTATTTATAAGTTTTGAAGACGATAAACTAAACTTGAAACATACAATGTAACGATTTTAAATGAAATGATTATAAATTGTAATTCCTTTTCTAAATTTAATATATTTTTTTTATTTTATTTGTTTTAAGTGAATGCGACTAAATATTATTATTATTGTGATTTGATATTTTTAAATCATATTTTAATTTACATTTTCATCGTTAAATTATACTAATTTTACTTCTTATTCTTTTAATTTAAGTTATTTCTCATGATTTCAATTATTATTACCTGTTATTTCTTTTTTATTTTTTTGGTTTTTAAATCTATTTTTTATAAGAACTTGTTCTTGAATTTTATTTGGTCACATACTGGGATTTAATATAACTACATATAAATAATATTTTGACTTAATCGATTTGTTATTGTCTTAATTAGGTTACAATTTTCTGTAAGTTCTTTAAATTTGTAATTGCACAACTTGGTTTTTAATTTAATTCGGATATTTTAGTATATAAGTTTCTACAATCTGTAAAGATTTTTGAAAATAAACTGAACTTGAACTTGAACTTCAACTTAGCCCGTGATTGAGCAATGCTTGGTTAACTATATATTCGGGTGTAAATTTCGTGCTTTTTCGCATTAAAACTACCCACCAAAAATAAAGCATCTGAATCTTACACCGCATTAAATGTATTCAAATTTATTCGGACGAGTATCAGTTCGATACGTATTTTTTTATCGACGATCGTTCGTTTCATATTCCGCTCTGACGTATTGCTCTATCTCGTTCGCTTAATCTAATTTTATTTCTAGTACACAAAGAAACGCAATCGGGACCAATGTCGATATTATTGTTAAATAAAGTGTTGTCGTTCAATAAAAGTGAGTTATGGACAGTCCGTATCGGGCTATTGACCCTGCCTCTATCTGGTCTCACAATTCCTTCCTCGGGGAAAATATTTCATTTCCTCCTTATATGAAAAGATAACCAATACGCAAACATAAACACACCTAGCCCGCCTTGCCAGATTATTCCGCTATGTTATAATAAAGTAGACCATACTGTCAGCGACCTGACGCCAAACGCCCGGCGGCTAATAACCTGGTACTCCTCGGGGAGTCAAAGGTTTATTTAGGGCGGAGGAGCTCCTAGTGGCCGGATAAGACCGGGATGCGGACTATGTAAATAACGAAATCCTCATTCTAAACTTGACACGAAACCGCTCAGTGGAATCCACGGTTGCGACATTCCAACAGCGGTGCATAAAGCAAAGACAAACTACCACATTTCAATTAAAATATGTAGGTATCGCTACTCATTTATTAATTCATCTTTTTTTAATTGTATTTATCATTTATTTTTCTTGTTTATCATTTTTTTATCTTATTTATTTTTTTCATCTTATTTATCATTTATTAATATTTAAAAGACTTGTCATATTAATTTAAATATTCCAGCTCACGAACAACGGTCTCCTTCTACACAAATCCAGTTGGTTGGGCGATTTCGCCGCATTTTTGTGAATACCCATAAATACGCGATTATTCGCATAATTCGTATAATGCAAGTGTTCGCATAAATATATGGATAGTACATATTTTTCGTCTACCTGTTATTATTGTTTATTTGTAAAGACTATGTAGAGGAAGGGGGAATAAAGCGGTCATACTGTTTAAAACGGGCACTCTCGTTTATACAGTCATTTAAAAAATTGGCGCTCTTTCGTCTCATCACCCGGATTGCCTGCGAGCACTCGGTTAGAAGCTGCGTTTTTTTTATTAGGATTTTTTACAAGATTGCGAGTTATGTCACTTGTGTTTACTCTGTTTTTTGTGTATTCTGTGTTATTATCACATCTCATTCGTCATTAAACTTTTATCTGACCGTGATCAGATAAACAAACTTTACTTCACAATTAGAGCTGTCAACGACAACGGGCGAACCCGTCACCTCATGAAGTTTTAACGAAATGTATCGTTCTGTCTCCCGTGAGGTGAGCGCAGAAGACTTAGGACAAAACAGTCCACCGTCAAGCTGCGTCCACTTTTCTTCACAAACTTTTGAGGTTAGTTTCTTGATGGCACTTACTTAGTGTCGAAAAGGCGTATGTCTACTTTAGATCCCCCCCCCCCCAGTTCGGCCAAAGCGGCCATTCGTGGGAGTTTGGTATTTTTTGCGTTTTGGTATTTATCCAAGCATTATTCAAAAGTCTCAAATCAAGCTTGTCAATGTGTAAAAGTAGTTACATTCCGTAGGTCATTCATAATAAAAATAATATAACCCGCACCAAAATAATATTATTTTAGGATACCCGCTTTGGGCCCCCTTTCCCTGCCTACAGGTATGTACATAAATTACATGTCCAGTTGTTTTCATCGTATATTATTTATTAAAACAAAATAAATAAATCTATATCCGCCTACTTTGAAATCCCCGGCAACAGATTTCTATTTTGTATCTGTTAATCTTAGTCTGTCAGTAGTAAATTTCTTATTTAACTGATAATATGTAGGTTAGGTAGTACGTCATCACCGTCGTTAGTGCTACTAATTATCGCGAAACGTTGAGATTTCGCGAGTCTTTAATTACAGAATCATGCTGTATTATATTTGTAATGCTTTTCCGGTTTTCTAGTAACATACATTCACTTGCTTCTATATTCAGGATCTTCACAACACCAATATTATCATACAGATTATTGAGCTCCCACTAACAAACAAAGGTGTTTGTTCATCTTCTTCAGACGCCACCCTCCTTCATGGCACAAACATCGTATGGAAATTTTGCGTTCAAACGTCTTGTATATTTTATCCGCTTTGTGATGGTTGACATAACTAAGGCGTGTGACTACCATGCGTATCATGTCGGCGGTGTCTTTTTTTTTATAGATCTACCAGTTCTACTAGATTGCATTAGCAGTGCGTCTTACTTACACTAGTCTTGTGCAAAAGTTTAAGGCCACCCATCAAAAAAAAACTATTTAATAGAATTCAGCAATTCAGTATTTTAGAAAAGAACAAAATGGACGTTCAAGGATATTGATGTAGGCTCAGTATTTTGTAGCACCTCGTTTATTTTTAATTACGGATGCAATATTATTAGGCATGCTTTAAATCAGAGACTGGCAGTAAGCGAAAGTTTTGTACACCTATTTCACCTCTTACCTACACTGTCTTATCTATTTCATGTTCAGAAAATCCAATTTTATGCAGAGCCACTATTTCCTTTTTTCAAAAATGACGGTTTTTCACCCATTACAATAATTACACAACATCTTTCTTTGTCTACGGCTAAATCTACGATACAACTGGCAATAAAGGAGGCGGAGAAGTTTATTAACAGCAGTTAAATAAGTCTAATGCAATCAACACGTGACATGACCCAATTTGATAAATACTGCCTACGTTGGCTGATAGTAAAGGTTGGCTGGAAGATATTGTATATATAGTGAATAGGTCTGTTTGCAAAATTAGAGCCATAAAAAATATTCACACAGTCATACAAAGCCATGTCATCGATTTAGACCGTGAAATATTCAAATATGGTTTTATAGGATATCTGAAATTGAAATATAGTTTGGCACGCAAAATATATTTCATATATATATATATACCAATCTGTATTCCAAAGTCATATAATATTTGTCGTCTACACATAAACTATGCATCTCTGAAAGAATTCTCAGAATTAACGGTTGAAACGAAGCTGTTTGAAATTTGCGATTACCTCAGATTATTTTTTTTTAACTCTAAAACTACTGAATGTCTATTCTTAATGTATACTTTATTAGAAATAGCTACATATTTACTATATATCGTCTATACAAACTATCTATGTATCTGCAATGGAATACTTGACGATAACAGTTTAGATCGTGCCGTCACGCATTAGAATATTGTGAATCTGTTTTTTTCTGTAACTCGGAAACTACTCAATGCATTTTGTTTGAATATATGCCAATCGATTCCCTGGCCTTGATTACTTTATTTTCATATTTTAAATTGTGACATTTGTTATAGTATAAATTGACACAATATTGATAAATTACGATAATTTATAGTGACACATAATTTCGTTCAATTTGGCACTGTTTTGATTTTTTTAATGGAATATTTGAGGGGAAAATGATGTAGTTCACCATTTACAGACAATTTTTAGTTGTATACAGAACATCAGAACAGTGATCTTAATTTTTTACAAAGCTTAAAAATGGCGTTCATTAAATAAAATATATGTTTTTCGAGGTTTGTTGCGTTTGAAGCACGGGTCCTATATGTAAAAATAGAGATAAACCTTCGATCATGTCTTCAAACTGTTGTTACGTGTAATTCACATAGATCAAATTGTGTCTGATTTTGCGCAATGATATCTCCATATTTCTCTTTATATATTGTGGATGAGCATGGATCAATAAATAAAAGGTAAAATTCAACGGAAAAGTAATCACACATCTAAAATATTCGTATTTCTAAACCGGTATTCGCTATGTGCCGCACGGAAATGCACGATCCGATGCATTCAAACACTTGTTTGCTCAATATAAACAAAAGTTTTCGAAGAGCTTTCAATATCCCATTCGAGGTCCCTGTACGCACACATGCAGCGCCGCTTCTGCTAATGGACATTCGTGATATTCTCTGGCGAGTGAGGCTTTTATTGGCACGACATTTATGAAGTGCATTCGCTTGGAAAAGCCATGTAACGTAAATAAATGTAGTTTACTCAAAAGCAACAGGATATTAAGTTGGGGTTGAGGTAGCTTTTAACCCTAGAAATAAAATTGTTTGCAAAAGAAATCTGAAATAGAAATAGAAATATATTTATTGACCGAATTATGGTGTAACATGTATGGTAATAATGTATGCAGTTCGTTTCTTATCATTCCCTGTGATAATAACAGATTTTTTTTTTACTTATTTCGTAAGTGTATAATGTTAAATTAGTTACTATCATTATAACTATGGCTTATATATAATATCAATAATGCATGAGTTGTATTAATTATAATAAAAGGAAATAAGAGAAAAAAAAATACTAGTAATCAAAAATCACAGTAAAAATCTCCCGTTATTAAAACACTAAATATATATACATTAAAAGGGCCTGAAACAACATAACATTTACAAATAATATAGAACTAACCCAAATGAATAAAAGATAGACAGAATCAAATACCTAATATTTGATTCATAAATATTTAATTAACTTATCAATATCATTAAAACATATTTTTCAAAATCCACATATAAAATAAAAAAGGGAAAAATTATATAATTTTGAATTCACAATTTTCATAATAAAACATTATTATTTAAAATTATATTATTATTATTTAAAAATCACCATCAATTCATAATTTTCGTATATTTTTGTTTCATCTTTTCATTTATAAGATCATAATAAAAGTTTTGGAATATTAAAATTGTAATTGTCATTATAAATTAGTCTCAACCAAATAAATCCTTAAAAAATAGTGCACGCCAGATTAAAATATAAATTACTATTGTTTTTGAAAATATTCATTCAAAGTGTAGTGACTTTTAGTTGAAATTAGAGGCTGAACAAAACAATGGCTTGCATTAAATCAATTATTCACGTGATCACAACAACAAAAAATATAATATGTTTTTTTAAAGGTTACAATAAGGTTTTATTTGTAATATGCTCATGTGGTATATTATTTATTTGCAAAATGTAATATGTTAATTATTTGCAATATGCTCATAAAATTTATTTGTAACATATGGTATGTTATTTATTTGTAATATGCTCATCTGGCATTTATTTGTAATCTACGCATCATGTATTTGCTTAAAATAGACAAGATCAATATTACAAAACCTTTTTACCAATATCCTGGAAATAGTTATATTTAAAATAGGATATAATTGGTTTCGGTATTCCATCCAAATAATTTACAATATGTTTTAAATGGCTTAGATCTTCTTACGAGCTTTGCCATTGGGTCGTCAATAGAAGTGCAATTTCTATTAAATATTGGTGTCCTATAAAAGCATTTCAAAATTTACAAAGGCCGAAGCACCGTCTCTCGCTAACACGACTCCGCGTGACGTCCAAATAACATCGATGTTCGTGAAACTGCGTGTTAGTTTCCGATTTTCTGTTTATTCCCTTTGGTCCCATTTAACATCCGAACTTCATGTCGCTCTGTTGAATAAATTTATGCTGAATAATATTGCGACTAGATCGAACGTGGTCTAGTTTGTTTCGAGCATTTCCAATTCTGATTTCAGATTTGGTGCTTATATTGGTTTTGATGTAATATTACTCACATTGCTTGCATAGCCATCAATGATATCAGGCGCCACGACACACTCGCTTACAAAAATGTGGCAAAAGTATCCACGCCTGTATTTTTTTCTCAATGGATACACTGTCGAATACCTTCTAAACGTCCAGATATGAGCGAATGGGCCCTGTTGCAGTTTGGCCACTAAGACCCATGTGTAGGGTCGGCCAAACGCACGGGTCAACACCCATCTGGCGGCCTCCACGTAGAAGTACGAGCCCAGATCTTCGATAAATGATCCCCTAGATGGGCCTTCCACGTTTAAAAATGACCACTTCAAAATCACTACTGAAAACCGGTCAGTAGCAGTTTGGTCGCAGTCCGCTGATAGACAGCCGGAGAATATTGGCGCGCTATTCTCGCATACTGTTAATTTATTTCTCTCTCTCTCTCTCTCTCTCTCTCTCTCTCTCTCTCTCTCTCTCTCTCTCTCTCTCTCTCTCTCTCTCTCTCTCTCTCTCTCTCTCTCTCTCCGTCACGTGATTCCGACCGACAGCCGGGGGAGTCTGGAAACAGTACTGTCTTCTATAGAGCGGGAGTAGTTGTAAACCATACGGCAACTGCTCTTGAAACGACCATTCTGCCCTTCGATCCCGGGTGAAGAGCCGGGCAAAAGATGCCGTGATCCGCGATTGATTCGGTAGACACCGTATCGCCGCTACGTAAAGGAGAAAACTGCGCAAGCGTCCTCGAACATGCAACCAGTCGGGAGACCAGAGTAATCTGGTTGCAACTGTAAGTAAGGACGCAAGAGTCGGCCCGCTGGATGATTTGACCTGGTTATCTCGCGGCAAGGCATTGGTATCTTACGGGCGAGTGGCGTAACTAGACAGTGGGAGACAGAACGGATCTAATATCGTTAACACATCCTGATGTGACGGGTTCGCCCGTTCTAGTTGACAGCTCTCGTTAAACGTTTAGATAGATGACGTGTGTAGATATATTATCGATTATTATCGACCTCCTTCGTCCAAGAAGGCAGATGAGTAAATTAATTACCATATATGTATTTATCTAATATTATTCTATTTCGCAACCTATAATAGAAAATCCATGACATCGAACCAGATCGTTCACCTTATGATTCGAAGCAATAAAATAAATATATAGACAAACAATACGCATACTTTTCCCCTTTATTGTCGAATATTTTATTGCGCGTCGAGAATACGATCAGTTCGTGTCGCCAATAGTGCCTAAACCCTTCCCGTAAAGTTTCCTGGCTCTAATGGAAAAGTTGTATGATTTATCCTCGTGCGAATTCCGTGCGATTCCTCTGGCCAGATTTGGATTATTCGCTCCGGTGGCGTTTAGGAAAATATTTTTTCATCGTCTCCCGGTGTCTCAATGAAATATTTATTTGGCGGGGGACGTTTTATTTCTTTATAAATTGACTCGCCTAATGGGTTCCTTTGCGGCTAAGGCGAAGCCACGGCATACTCTCAGCGAGCACTTGACCTTATTTCCGAATCGAGATCGGGCTTCCTCATTACTCGCTTTGTGTGGTATTTGTCTAGTTTGTTTCGTGTCTTGCGCTAATATTTACATTTGTAGATTGGAGTATACATTTAGGCTGGGTTTGATTGCATTGCTTTGATTGCAAAGATCGGCACTACGTAAACCACGAAAACGTCACTTTGTAGACTCACCTTTGCAGCAATATTACGAATTATATAAGATTAATTTATACACAGGGTGAGTTTTTAACCCTTGGAGTAAATGGGTATTTTCATGGATGCATCTGTCTCTTTTGCAGGATTTTCGGCGACATCGACCTTAAAGTACTATAACTACGAAACTACTACACCAATCATAAAAAGAACAACTGCACAATGATTGCATTGAAATTTCGAATATAGAATATTGAAATATCATTTTGTAAAACAATTAGATAATTATGAATAAATATGAGAACGTCAAAGAAGTGAAAAAAAACGCGGAACCAGATCTGGTCGTATCATACTCAACGGATAATTGTTTCAGAACCAGATTTGGTCGTATCATACACAAGGGGTTAATTAGTTACATACTCGTAGTGGGTGAATTAGTACGACAAAGCAACTTTTGTTTTTTTTTTTTAATAAAAGAAACAGAAAAAAACAAAAAAATATAGATATATATTGTTTTTTTTTGTTAAATTTCTAAAATTGTCTACTAAAGAAAAGTTTGAGAAACGTTGAGCGCGCTGAGCCATCTAGTGTTAGGTAAAATATCGCTAATAAGCGATATTAGCGATAATTTGTTTTGTAAAAATTGCTTAGATGGGCGTACTGATTCACCCACTACAGGGATGTCACTAATTACAAACTCAACCTGTATTATGGATAGAGAGATAAAGGTCTTTAAATAGGGCAATTTATTAGAATCTAATTTTGTTTAACTCCTAAAAATGAACTTTTTCTAACTCTATCTCCATTTCGATAATGCTTTAACTGATTTCACATTATCACTCATTAGAAAGATTTTTCGCCAAAGTAACCCATTTAATATCTAATGCAATAAATAGAAGATAAATATAAATAATATAAAAATCGGAATATAAATAATATAAGTAATCTAAATATAAATAATATAATTAATCGGATAAAGATAAATATAAATATAAGTAATAATAAATCGAATGCCTTTCAGAGTATACAAGGTTATCATAAATAAGATAAAAACGATTTTACTGCGAGAAATTTTTAACATCCGATGTTTCAGCGATGTTGCAACCGCTGTTGTCCAGGGTAGACTGATAGAATATAAAAACGAATTTCTCGCGGAATGTTCGCTTTTATCTTATTTATAATGTCAAACAATCGCGATAGCCTTCGATTTCATATTACCTACAAGTTTATCATTAAAATTCAGAATAATTTATTATTTCCCTGATTTGTTTTGCTGAATTTACTGAAAAACTAATGAAGTCTGAAATATTTTTAACTCTTTTAGATGAATAATTATATCACGGAATTAAAAGTTGTCAAAAAGGGATGTCTTTTTAAAAATCGTAATCTTTAATTTATTCAGCCATTTTTGCTCATTTTTATTGATATTTCGCAGCGACATAAGATAAAGATGATTAAGGAACACTAAAATCACATAAAGTTTTAGGCCTTTATCTACCTATTCATACAGTATTTGTGTCATTCTTCTAGCATTTGTATTTGTATCGTATATACCTATTATTTTGATTATGCGATGTGTTGTTTTGGCGCTTCCGCATGTATTCCCCTATTGAAGCCATGTTATTCGAAATAACTGTGGGCAAATAACACTGCTAACATAACGTTATTGACACCAAACTCACAGCTACTGCGTATCTAGCTCAATAGCTCGTTCCCTTTATGACACACAATATATACTTAATTGCAGAAGGTATTTTTTCCAAACTATTTTTTTCTTTAATGGAGGAAAACCACTTGATTTTACTTTGTTGAAAAACGGAATAAAGCCTTAGCGTGGTACACTGACTCCTTGCAGGAAATTTACAAAATCAAAGTATTTGTGATTTAAAAGAGAATGGTCATTTTGTGCCTACTTTTCCAATAGCTGTAAATTATATAGTAATGAAATGATAGCATATTACATCATAATATGCTATCGTTTATGGATTTATTATATAATATATTTTAAATAAAGGCATTGGGGTTTTCGTGTAATTAGCCATATTTAAAAATATTCCGAACTTCAAAACTCCGCGACGGCTCATAATTAAGGTAAGTTGTAGTAGTCACAAATATTCCAAATAAAAAGATCTTTCCGTTTGTATTTACGTTATTGTTATTGGAGAGGTGGGCCCAGCGCCCATACATTTTTGCCCATTGTCATTAAACTGTCAAGTAGTTATGGTAGTAGCCGACAAACGATAATGCTAGGGCTACGTGTTGGCAGGTATTACACACCTAAACAACAGTACACGCTACTGGAACAATATCTGATGAGTATTTTCGTCGACTGTCTCTTTTTGATTTAGCCAAACAAACTCTCTGATAATCCTGTTTTAATCCCATCAAGCCCTATTTTATATTCTATTTTCCACTATTAATTTTTTCTCTGCCTGCGATGATCACAAAATTCTATTCTGCGTCCGCCGGACGTGAGGTTGCCGTTGTTTTGCATAACTTTAAGTTAATTAAATGTAATTGCAAAATGCGAGTAGCGTAATTTTTTAAGAGCTCAATGTACACGCCGTCATTGTACAGTCTCATTGTACATTGTACATGTAAACGGTGATGGCAAAAAGACCAAAGGTTGTAAACGAAGCGCTCTCATTCAGTTTAATCCAGGATTCGATCGCCTCGTGCTAGCATCAATAGAACAGTTTCCCGAATCGAGAGACGAACGATCGATCATTGTAAACAAAAGTGATGTTTGACAGCCATAAAGAAGAGAGGATGCGTACCATCGACAATAGACTCTCAATAGTACATTTGAATTGCCGTCGGCCATTTAAATAATTCATTGTTTCCGGAAAAAATAATAATTTAATACTACAGTAATAACTGAAGTCGTTTCCGTATTAAAAGAAAATAATTAAGTAATGACTTTCATTATGGCATAAACGCAGCCAAAACGGAAACAATGATTTAATTGAAGGGTCGACGTCAATTCGAATGTACTATTGAGAGTCTATTGTCGATGGTAAGGATCCTCTCTTCTTTATGGCTGTCAAACGTCACTTTTGTTTACAATGAACGATCGTTCGTCTCTCGATTCGGGAAACCCCAAAATATATAAAGTAATATGTAAATTTATTTCCCTTAACAATATTTCTATATAGTGTAATAGCATATTTCACCCCTTCTTGTTTGTATCATCCCCAATAACCATGTTTTATGATATATGTACCTACATTTCTATAAATAAGTATCCCTTGTTTTAGTATTGTGCCGTTTTATACATGTAACTGTGCATGTAACAAACTAACTTAGATGCCCTCCGAAAACGACTTGGCAGAAAAGCACCGACTATCGGTGATTGCCATAAAGCAACAACAAGAAGAAGAAGAAGATTCGGGACACTGTTCCATTGATGCCAGAACAACACGATCCTGGATTAAACTGAATGAGAGCTCTTCGTTACAAATAGTAATAAAACGTTTAATTTAATTTACCAAACACGCGAGCTTATTGCATAAGAGCAATATCTTACAGCTAACCTTAACCTAATGGAATAACATGTTATAAGATAATACTAATAAATTTATATAAAATCAAAGATTATCGCGGTTGTTTGACATTATAAATAGGATAGAAACGAATTTCGGACGTGAAATTTGTAGCATTTGACGTTTCGGTGACGTTGCTTGGTGAATTCAGTCATTCTCAAATTTCGTATAGACCCATAACATTTTATCCTCATCCTAATCCTGGATCCAAAATTTAACGAAGCCACTATGATTAACCGAGATCTGGAAAACCAGATGAGTTAGCCGTGAGGAATAACGGCTGTAACGCATTCCGCCGTTACAAGCCTCTCTTGCCAATTTCGTAGTCATCTCATAAACTACATACGAATTGTTTGCTGAAGTTGTGAGTAACGACATGACAAAAACACTCGATTTGTTCCAACCAGTTGAACAGGCACGCTTTAGCCGAAACTTCCAACTATTCAAACAACACTAATAATAAAATAGCAGTTTATTGCTCTTATCGGCTAAATTCTTGAAACTGAGCCAAACAAATCGCTCTTATTAAATATCGATGCAATAAAACTACTATATTCAGGCTATATAAAATGATTTACTCCATATAAACAAAAATGATGTGGAACAAACGAGCGTTTTTCTGTTTAATTCGGTAAATAAACTGTTATACAATAAGGGGAATTCGATATCCACATTATCTAGGGCCATATTTCCAAATAGATAAATGAAATTAAAGGGGGAGCCTGGTTTAGAAGACTTTGGGTGACTTGCACCAACCAACTTGTTGAATTCTGCTAACCGTGGTTACCTAACCACGATAATCAATTTAACACCCGGTTAAGTTATTACGGCTTGCACCAACTATTTGGATGTCCCGGTTAAATAACGCCGTTCGGAGTCCGCAAAAACCAATTTTGAGTGTTAGAACATGACCATAGACACAACTGGAATCGCGATTGCTCGCCTCAGCCAATCACAGCATAGTTTAAGATGGCGGACGGGAGGTTCTCAGCTCATCAGCTGTCAAACTGCCCACGCATTTGTTCATATATCGCTTTCGTCGTGCAGTCGGAGAGCACAATCGATTGGCTTGCGCCGCACGGTGTGCAGACCGTCCAGAGGCGCCAGAGGTTTGATTCCCAGGGGAGACTGGTTGACCCAGTGTCCTACCCAAGATTCGCACCCCATGCGGGGAGGCCGTCGGATGGGTGTTGACCCGTGAGTGTGACCGACCCTGAACACATGGGTCATCGTGGCCAACTCATCATGGGCCCGTTAGCCCCCACGCTGACTAACAGTCGAGTATGGAAGCTGTACTGTTTCCTATAGAGCGGGGGTGGTTGCGTACCTTACGGCAACTGCTCTTGAAATGACCATCGGCCATCCGATCCTGGGTGAAGAGCCGGCAAAGGACGCCGTGGTCTGCGATAGATTCGGTATACACCGTTTCACCGCTTCGTAATGGAGAGGACCGCGCAAGCGACCTCGAACTCGGAACCAATCGAGAGACCAGAGAAATCTAGTCACAATTGGAAGTAAGGGCGCGAGTGTCGGCCCGCCAGGTAACATTACTGGCTATCTCGCGGTTAAGGCGTTGGTCTCTTACGGGTTGCGGCGTAGCTAGATGGTGGATTGTTTTGTCCCAAGTCTTCTACGCTCACTGCAGGGAGATAGAACGACTAATCGTTAAAACTTCCTGTGGTGACGGGCTCGCCCGTTGTAGTCGACAACCCAAGTTGTGGTTAGACTCTTTAAACACGGTTATCTATCTTAACCGAGCTTGGTGCAAGTCACCCTAAAGAAAACATGGTTTCCATGTTTTTTGTTGTTGTATCTATTCATGAATCTAGCTCAAATCAATTTATGAATATTTTACATAATTTTGATTATTATTTAAAATATTTAAAAAATCTAATAGTAAAAAAAACTACTTTTGAGATGTTGAATGCAAACGTTTCTACCGCTGCAGAAATGACGGTATCTGCTTGCTCCGGTATAGCGAGCGTAATTTTTGTCTGAAACAAAAAAAAAATAAGTAAGATATTAATTGTTATATATGTATTTTGTAGATGACCTGAAAAAATAATTTTTAGTTATTTCAAAATAAAATTGATATTCGACCAAAAATTATGACTTTCACTAGTAAAAAAAATTATATATAAAAACAGTTTTTGCTGATATTTTTAGTTCATATAGAAAAGAATTTAATAATCTTTCAATTTTTATTTGGAACAGTTCTATTCGTCAAGCAGCTTTTTTTATCACTGGCGCAAAACTGGAAAATATGGTTTTGAGAAAAGCGCATTTAAAGTTTTCGTTAAAGAAAAGTAGTATTTTTTTACAACTTACACAGCAATCTGTGTCGAATCAGCTATTCCAGAGGTAAATGATTCATGATTAGATTTCAATTTTTTTGTTTTTTTTTATGCAGGCTCCCTCAACCCCTGTTGCATGGATGACCCCCTGCTAAATGGATGGCCATTCCTGCCAATTTGCGGTTTTTTAGTTATGCCAATTCTGCCGTCGTAAATAAAAACCCAGTAACTTGAAAAAAGACGTTTTGAGAAAAACGCGGTCGAAGTTCAGTTGTTAAATATTTGTTTTCATGAACAAAGTAATCAATATAGATTATTTTTTAAAATCTTTAGTTCGGACTTCAATTCTGCATACAAATATATATTAAATTATAATTATTTAATTAATTAAATTAGATATTGTGTTTTAAATTAGGAAAATAATTTGATAAATTTTATATTTTTAAGCTATAACACCGTAACTGAGTGGTTAGGTAAAATTTTACCCATTACTATGTTTTAACCATGTAAAATAAATATATATACTTTTAAATAAATAAAAAACTGCAGGCACCTTAAACACAGTAATTGAGATACTGTGATTAATTCGTGTATTAATAAATCTGTATCTGAAGTATCTAAAGAAGCCGTGTTGTAACTAAACAAAAATGTTTCTTAAATGCTTATAGGTATTAAAAAAGATCACAGTAAATGATAGGTTACTGTATTTTAACTTTAAAAAATATACAAACTGTGTTTTTTATTTAAAATATTCTAATTTTTTAAAAATACTGGCTTTTTATCTAAGGTATCTCGGTAACTATCCATCGACAGACAAACCGAAAAATTTGCCTTATAGTACTCGAACTCGTGATTTTAAAGAACCAAACTTGTATAAACACAGTAAATGAAGTTTCTGTGTTTTTATTTACGACGGCAGAATTGACAGCCACCTATATCCGTATTTATGCAATTATGCAATTACTCGTATATGCGGAAAAAGTCGCCTTTATTGAATAAGCCACCGTTATATATTAGTATGGGTGCACCGACACCCCCTACAATAAAATGTTCGAGGGTTGAAAACATGCCGTCGTGACTTTCCTTTCCATGGCTGTCTCTCTATGGGTTAAGGCCGTGCAGTTTGTAGGTGAGTGATAAAAATAATAATAAAAGCCAACCCACACAGTAGCGAAGGAGTCCAAAAATCGGGTTTCGGTTTTTTTTCTACATTTGTTCTTATTCTATATTTGATGAATTTGATGTTCATAATAATAATAATAATAATAATAAAACTCTTTATTCTTAAGAAAAGGCGAGCTTATTGCCTGCAGGCAATATTTTAGAGCTAACCTATACTATTGTAAGAACATTATTTGCGAGTAGACTACATAACTTAACCTATATAAAGAGTATGACAAATAAAATAAAGGAGGATAGAAAGAAATATATACTTCACTCTTTGTGGGCACAGATTTGCCACATCAAAATAATCTAACACCTATAAGGACGCTAAAGTTTTAAAAGGAGGGGAATGGGAGGGGAAAGGGAATTTATCTGAAGGATTTCAAATGCTCTCTGAGTCTGTTTTTAAAAGTTGTTATGCTTGGCGCGGTTCTCACATTTTTCGGCAAAGCATTCTTTTTCGACGAGGAAATTATAGGTGGCTCATACTTTATTTTTACAAATTTGGCGCCCCAACTGAGTATGATTTCTGCTACCTATAAATTGCCAATATTAATCAGTCTACCTGCAAATAATACGTCATATATATATATATATATATATATATATATATATATATATATATATATATATATATATATATATATATATATATATATATATATATATAT
Source organism: Micropterix aruncella (assembly GCA_944548615.1). Taxonomy (NCBI): domain Eukaryota; kingdom Metazoa; phylum Arthropoda; class Insecta; order Lepidoptera; family Micropterigidae; genus Micropterix; species Micropterix aruncella. The sequence continues at coordinate 29,884,797 of OX155951.1, forward strand.
ATATATATATATATATATATATATATATATATATATATATATATATATATATATATATATATATATATATATATATTGTAACTATTGTGCTCATTATGTCGCATCATTAAGTGCAGTAAATCTGGTCATTACCCGCATACAAACATCGTATCAACCATTTAAATTAATATCCCATACTGCGAATGCAACAAAGGTAGGATATTTGCATTAAACTCCCATTTGAGCTCGTAGCACTAAGTCGCCGCTCCCGTGTAGGTATCTCGCGCTTATACTCGTAGGCTTCCGATATGGTTTACGATACCAATCTGGCCGCTGCATGGCTCCAACTTTTTCCATTTTATTCCATCTCGGATCTGCGCCCGGCTTTATGGCTTACCATTTGAGGGAGACTCGGCGAGCCAACTCCGCGCCGATACACTCGAGCACCTTATTTTCTTTTAAAACAATAGGCGATCTCGCCTCTTTATCCCCGAGATTGCCTTTTGATTAGGTTTCGGCGATGAATTATTGCATTTGGAATTGAAGGTCTGAGATGAAGTGCGCATTTATTTGAGGGGTATGTAGCATACGTGCCATATTAAAAGTTTCAAATCTTTAAATGGCATTATATTCATGAAAATGGAATTCAATATGAGGCTCATTATTGTTTCAACGAAAATATACACGTAATAAGACAAGAATATCGACGCTATACGTGCCATATTAAAGTTTTAAAACTATTAATGGAATCATATTCATAAAAATTTAATGACTATGAAACTCATTATTGTTTCAACTAAAATACACACGTAAAATGACAAGTATGTCGACGCTATACGTGCTATATTAAAGTTTAAAAACTGTAAATGGAATCATAATCATGAAAATGGAATAAATATGAGGCTCATTATTGTTTCAACGAAAATATACACGTAATATGACAAGAATATCGACGCTTTGTCCTAGAGCTGTACAGCGCCTGTTTAGTATAAATGGTGCTTGTCGCAAAAGCTTCTCCTAATGAACCTTTTTCACGATATCAGTCCCATGTAGGGAAATATTGCAGTACTTTTCAGACGAGCCTATCATGTAAAATATACATAACTGTGTCAATGTAGTAGTGCAATCCTATGAGTATTAATCTAAGAGACGAAAAAAATCACGTCATTTGATAACAAAAATAAATACCATATTTGTATATCTGAATCTGTTGTGTTTGCTGGGAATATAGAATCAAAATGGTATAAGTCGGCAATGTGGACTGACAATTTTATTGCAAATTGCAAAAGTAATCGTGAAAGAATTATCTCGATCGAAAATTCATTTTTTGACAGTGATTGCAGAAGTTAAAATCAAGTTGCAGTTAAAATTAGGGGAAAAATCAGAAAAGTTGAATTGCAAAAATTAGGTTGTAATTTCTATTCAAACATTCTACTGGCATTTTTTTTACATTAATCTACCTTATAAGTACGTTTTAATTACTTGTTACTTTTACGGAATATTTTAACTTGAGATTCTCGTGAAACGTAACTCTTCCCAGTAGCAAAACTGCCATTTTTATATTAAAAATGATGTTATATTTTCTGTGCTACCTTATGAAACATATACATCGTGGTCAACATATACAAAATTATCTGCAGTTGTTTCTAATTAACAAAATACTAAATTTGTTATGATTTGGGATGCTATTTGCGTTTCAGTCAAAACTTCCCATATTTTTGTCGAAAAGGGCGTCAATATGAACCAAGAAGTGTACTGGCGAGATATTCTGAACTGTGGTCGTTTCACTGGCTACAAGACAGGGGCAACAATCAACTAAGGATATTTCAACTAGAGTATGCTTTATCTCACAGATACCATAAGTGTTCAACAGAGGTGCAGACAAATTTATTGATTTTATCGGCTCTAAGTCCCACAGTGGATGATAAGTTTTTCAGGCAATGTCCTGCACTACACGGAACAGAAGTTTCAAGAAGTCACCATTTAACCGGGAACGGGATGGATCAAAACCAACTGTGGAGGAGAATACTGTTAAACCTTTCGTCGCTGTGAATTCAATCCAAAGGATATTTTGAGGACTAATCCACTTTTTTGCACAGAAAGAGTTTTACTTTAATATTATTTGTATTAACTATTAAGCAATATCTCAAATTTAAAAATTATTCGTACAAATGTCTATCAACGTTATTTTGGGCTATCTTCTCCAAATATCGCCGCATTTAGCGTGGCTAGAAATGGGGTTCGAAGTCTTTCTTTGAAAGATAAAAACTACTTCCCCATTATAAATAATGACAATATTTTGTGCTATTCGTATGCCAACATTTTTCTTTTTAAATCCTTGGGTAATGGTCGCAGACTAACTATTATGTAGCTTGTCTCCTTCCTTTCGCGTTATACTATCTACCAACGATGTACATAATTATGTAGGCACGTTTTGTAACCTTGTGTAGAATTTGGTTCTCTAGAAATGAACTACATTTTAATCCACTTTTTAATGATTTTTCACATTTGAATACCCACTTCTCAATGATCATAGCATAGATATTTATTTCGGCTTTGTGTTTAGATCAATCATTCCGAACCAGTGGTCCGGGGGTCCTCGAGAACGAAATCTAGGTCCGCGAAACGTGACGAAAAAATCTTCAGATAACGAAGCGCGCAAGCTCGTCCTTGTCAGATGGCCGCCACTCCGCCACTCCAGCGCGTGCGATGACGCGCGTTTGCTAACGCCGCAGATATTCAAACGTTTGAGAAATTTTACAACCCCGAACCGCGTAATGGCAACCCCGAACGTCGTAATGACAACCACAGGTCGTCGTCGAAGACTAGAAATCCATTGGAATCAAGTGATGATATTCTTGTAGCTCTGAGCAGCAGTATCAGGCCTAGAATTGCCCAATTTGTAAAAAGGATGCAAACTCGAAAATCACATTAATTTACTATTAAAAGTTCTTCAATATTGAAAATATTATTGTTAGTGTAATATTTAACTAGAAGTTTCTTTAACCTTGGGGTCCATGCACCGAACAAAAAAATCATAGGGATACCTGGTCAAAAAAGTTTGGTAACCACTGACTTCAGATCTCTTTTCTTAACTAAAAAAATATCACGTGCAATACATAATCGTTGTTTTTTCAAACTCAGCTTTTAAGTGATTCGTGGTAGTACATCATTGACAATAATCTAGTAAAGGCATTCGAATTCGGGTAAGATTCTGCAGTAGACCTGACAGTAATCTTCTTCGATGTTATATCGATAGATGTACACTGATAAAAATACATCTTTGCAATACGGATGTCTCAACATGGATTTCGTATATAATTAGGACTGTGGTCCATACTTATGAATTAACATGACGAGTAACGATGTTGGCGAGACGGTAGTTATTGTGCCGTAATGTTAAAACATAATGTTATTTCATTTCGTCGTGACCTTGGTATCTCGCTTCTAACATGACAGCATGTAGTAGTATACATACGGTTATAGTCGGGCACATGAATCATGTTGAAAGTACAATTATACTGTATTTCCGTATTAACCGTAAAGGAAATGTACTAATAGACTTTCAACAAAATTCCTTGTAATTCAACAAAATTACGACTGAGACATCGTTATTTATACTAATAGTGTGATAATAATAATTGTAATAAAACACTTTATGCGAGCTTATTCTATTATAAATAAGTAATGTTTAAAGTTTGTAAGTTTGTATGTAGGGGGTAATATCCGAAACTACTTATCCGATTTCGAAAATTCTTTCACTAATGGAAAGGTCCTCTATCGGTGAGTACTATAAGTTATTTTTTATTGTGATACATAGTGGTTTTCGATAAGAAATCACGATATTTGTAAATCAAGTCAGAGAAAAATAAGCTGGTGAATTGCTTTTTCGGCGTGCGCTGACATATAAAAACCATATATGACAATAACATCGGCCTTAAAGAGATCTGTTAAAAAAGTCAACGACAACATAAATCCAACTTCTATATTTAAGCTACAATAACTGCTTTTATGTCTCAAAAAAGTAGCCACTGCTTGTGAAAGATATTAGCCATAAAATAATAATCCTTATCATATATATACTAATGCATTATCACGGGTGTTTAATAGAGACAAAAATAGCCATTTACTGTAAATGTTTAGGTAATAGAAATGTTTAGGTTTACTGTAATGTTTAGGTTTACTGTAATGTTTAATGTTTAGGTTTACTGTAAATGTTTAGGTTTACTGTAATAGTTATAGAGATATCATGAAATTAGTAACGCGTGGCGAGGAACAAGAAAAGTACATCTATGAGATAGGTAGCGTACATATGAGGGGGGGGGGGGGGACGTCTTGCTCTATATATCTAAAGGTAGCGTCTAAAATGGTAAATAAACGCCACCCTATTTAAATTAACAAATCGGTTCGAAATTTTACGCGAAGAGAAGCCTCGTGCAACAGCTAGTTCCGTATAAAACCGTAATAACAAAATGGTAATGTAAGAATCAATCCAATATCTTTCTCAGTGTAGAAAGCGTAGCATCTATACAGTAGCTAGACGTCGGGATCAGCCCATTGATACTCGTAAGTCTCCCGGAGACTTCGCGTTCATCGTTTGCCTCGCCTATCGTATTGTTTGTGCAGGCTGTGTTCATTGTCGCGTATTACGCCGAAGACTTTTCTATAGGCAGCGCCCTTTCCGTTGAACTCGGCTTATGGCAAGCATTCGGCTGCTGCGATTCCGCTAAATGAAATCTCTTATAAACGTAGGGATCTCGCCCTTTGATTCGATGCCGCGCCGCCTCCCCAGCAGTAATGCGAAAGAGAGATGGATAGATAGAATGGGAAAGGGTCGCGATTGTCTCCGACTAGACGACGCTGAGTGTTTGAATAAGCCACCGCTGTTCGAGATGTTGGCCCTAATTCAATTTCGTAATCACCAGAATAGAGAACGACCCCGTTTTGGCCCAATTTTGTCATTCGACGATACCGCAATATTAGTATTAATGTTGCTACTGACCCTCTACGATGGCTACAAGATAGCGGAATAAGCTTCTGCAAATTTTGGAGCTGTCAACTGCAACGGGCGAACCCGACACCCTAAGAAGGTATAACGATATAAAATACGTGGTGATTACGCAGAGACTTAAATCCAAAAAAGTAAGAAAATCTGTAGGAAGTCTGATAACGCATAAAATAAGATGTTTTATACATCATCACACTTCTTGGAATGTCTATTTCAATTGTTGATGTACTTTTAACGTAGATTGAATTTGATTATTTAACATTTTACTGACAATTTGAATATTACGATAAATCATTTTACTACGTATCTTTTCGAATTACTAACTACTTCAAATATTAGGCTTCTATTTTGATTATTTGTATTTATAGTTTGACAATCTAGTAGTTTATTCTTGACTACCTAAATATATTCAATAAAGAGTAGTAGCGAAACTTACTACATAACCCAATTATTTTGACACGTCCAAGAGAGCGGTCTTTAGCCGTCAATTGGACACGGCGAAAATGTAAATATAAATGTAGATGTTATATAACAATAATTACGTTAATATAAGGACTATTATACGAACTGCAAACAAAAATATGACAAAGCAGTAGTAGCGGCTAAGAAAAATACTATAGAAGAAGAGATTAAGCAGTCGAATAACAAAACCAAAACTATGTGGAGTATCATCAATAGAGAGGGGAGAAATATTTCAAGTAAGGCAAATGAACCTATTCAATTACTTCACAATGGTTCTAAAGTCTCTGATCCTACAGAAACGGCAAATATACTCAATGAATATTTTATAAACGCTGTTAAACGCATGACAAATTCTCCTAGTTTATCCTCTTCAACAATTGTAGGTGAGATACCAGCATCAATACTGTTGCATCCTATAACTTCCATTGAATTTGATAAGGCCTTGAATGGCATCAAAACAAAAACATCAATGGATATCTGGGCACACTCGATTAAATTAATAAAGAATATAGCACCAACGATTTCCAACACCTTGAGGTCTATTTTTAATAATTGTATGAAACAAGGTGTGTTCCCAAATCTAATGAAAATAGCAAAGATAGTACCAGTTTTTAAAAAAGGGAACAAAACTGATCCTGAAAATTACAGGCCAATTTCACTGCTTCCAGCTTTCTCCAAAATTTTCTAAAAAAATTTATTTAACAGGCTATATCTATTCGCAAATAAATTCGATATACTAAATAAATATCAATATGGTTTTAGGAAGAATATGTCCACCACCTCGGCGATTTCGGAGATGGTAAATTTCATTACCGACACTTTTGAAAATTCTTCTCAACCCGTGGCAGTTTTTTGTGATCTATCCAAAGCGTTTGATTCGGTTGACCACGAAATACTGTTCAATAAATTAAACAGTTATGGGATTCGGGGCAAAGCCAATAATATGATGAAATCCCACTTAACAGGCAGGTCACAGGTAGTAGAAATAGATGGATTTAGATCTACACCTCAACCGATATCCTGCGGAGTTCCCCAGGGATCGATTCTTGGTCCATTATTATTTTTATTTTTTATTAATGATATAGGCAATTGCTTGTCAGCCTACACCAAAACCTTACTCTATGCGGATGATACAAGTTTCCTGTTTCACGATAACAATCTTAAGGACCTAATGACCAATGCCAATCATGCGTTAAACCTAGCAAGTTCATGGTTCACAGAGAATAATCTCTTGCTTAATGCAAAAAAACCGTAACTATGCACTTCTCCTCAAAATATAAATCGTCTGCTATACCATTTAATATAACTCTAGACAACAGTACTCTAGAATTAAGCAAATCGACAAAGTTCCTAGGTATCATGATCGATCATCATCTTAGCTGGAACATCCATATTAATGAACTGTGTAATGCGCTTTCTTCGGCAATATATGCGATTAAAAATATTAAATTCTTAGCTGGTAAAATCGCTGCATTAACTGCGTATCATGCTTGTTTCCATTCTAAAATGACTTATGGTATACTGATATGGGGGAATGCCACAGACAGTTCTAGGGTTTTCATTTTACAGAAAAGTGCACTAAGAGCAATTGCAGGAGTATCCCGTGACACGCACTGCGAACCATATTTTCTTAAGTACAAAATACTGACTTTTACGTCTCAATATATTTTAGAATGTCTACTATATGCTAAATCAAATATTAACGAACAAGAGGTAAACGGGAATATGCACTCTCACAATACACGCAGACGTGATGACGTTATCCTGCCTAAAGTACGCCTTACGCAGACACAAAAGTCCTTTGGATATTTGAGCTATAAGCTATTTAACCAGCTACCACTCTCCACAAGAAAGATGGAAACAAAGGTGTTTAAAAGATTTATTAAACAAAAGCTACAATCCACACATGCTTTCTATAAGCTGGGTGATTTTTTTGAGCATGCCAATTCCTTCAAATGGGAATAACATTAATATGTAACTTTCAGGTACCTCATTTTAGTTCTTATTGTTTAATAATAATATTATGAATTTAATATTTAATATGTAGACTACAATGTGTAATGTAACATACCTGATCATATACATACGTTGCTTTTTCCAATTTTGTTTTGATACTACCTATTGTGTGATTATTTTTTGTATAAAGTGCTTGATGACTATTAATATTCTTATAATAATTATCTATTTTATATGTATACTCATGTACATGGATTCAGCTCTATTTTTTTTTAATTTTATTTGTCTGCCGTGTAAAGCCGACTTTAGTCAACGCAATTGTCGAATTAATATTTATGCTTTAATCGTTTTATATCTACATTTAAACTGACGAATTCTAATATGCGATAATTAGCTTTAATTCATAATTCATGCTTTTATTGTAGGTATATTCTGAATAAATAAATTGAATACTGAATAGTGAATATGTCGTCTAAATCAACATACTGTTTTTTTTAAAACTCTATGATATTCCACTTAGGACTACAGATCGATCAAATACAACGGCAACATCTGTCAAACTACGAAATGCCGCTGCCCAAAATTTGCTAAAATATATAGTGTTGGTCGGAATATGGTCGACTTTTTAAAATGATAATATGTTTTTAGAAAAGTACAGTGGGCTTATTCGGGTTAATATTAAAATAATAAGGACTTACAGACTATTAGAATGAATTGTGCCAGTCCAACCACGTCTGGTAAGAATAGAATACAATAAAGTTATTATGCTAAAAATAACATTACAAATTTAATATTTCGCTGGTTTTAAAAAACTATTTATGCAGAAATGGCGGACTTATCACTAAAGCGATATCTTACAGATGACCATTTTATAGCCTAATTTTTAGTTGTAAATAAAATAAAAACAAATTTACCGCGTGAAGATTAAAACACCCGACGTTTCGGTGATGTTGCAACCACCGTTGTCTAGGGTAGACTGTTTACCTTGACGGCAGTCTACTCTAGACAACGGCGGAACGTCGCCGAAACGTTTGGTGTTACAATCTTCAGGCGGATGTTATTTTTTTATGTTATTTATTATGTCATATTTATTATGTAATTTTTATGTTATTTATTATGTAAACAACCGCGATAGGTTTCAATTTCATATTTTTAATTGTCATCATACAGTACACATCGAAGTAATAAAGTTAAATATAAAATAAACTAAAACAAATAAATTCCAAAAAGTTAGGGTTACAAAGCTTTTTTACTATTTTTGACCAGGGAAGGAGTACCGGAGGATACGTTGAGAGGGGTGAGGGGGTATTTGATTAGAGGCTGTGTCTAGTCCGTCTGGTCCAATAACATATTTGTAGTGCGTTGAATTGGCAATTTGAATAAACCCAATAATTGAAGAGAGCGTGGTGGTGATGCTTCCAATAAGTCTGATGAGTTCGCTAAGTGTTGACAGATTGTATAGGCGCAATGACATGATTAGCACAGGTACGCAAAATACCTGGTCACAAAATGTAAAAATATTAAAAGACAAAGAGAGAAAGTAAAATGGTGGGAAAACTGTGGTTTTGGTCGTGAAAAACGACGTTGGCGCACGTTCAGTGCAATAAAGAACGGGCGGCGCCGACTCGGCGCCGCGACGCCGATGGCACGTGCGGCGCCCAATTACAACATTGTTTTATGCGCCCACCGTAAAGTGGACAAATAGCACTTCTGCATTACCCCTTCCCTTCTTATTATGTATATATATACGTTCCTGCACAATGTATTTAATTTACAAAAATATTCAACTGTCCCTTAAAAGCATTAATCGAGTTTTGTGGTTTATCTAGTAAGCAGATTAATATAAAAATCTAGTTTTAAATTTAACACGAAAATAAGACGTTCCCTATTTTAATATAATTACACAAATTTGTAATATTAATAATAATAATAACAAAAACTCTTTATTAAAAATAAAAAAGCCGAGCGTATTGCCTTGCGGCAATGTCGGCTAAGCTAAAGCTTCAGTTTATAATATATTTAATACGTTGGCTACACAAAAGAACAATAAAAAATAAAGTGATAAAAAAGAAACAAACATAGTACAAGAATGAAAAGGATAATAAAAAAAGGAAAACTTATTACTAAATTAAATAAAGACGCAGAGGAAAGGGAGAGAAAGGAAGGAAAGGGAAGTGAAAATGAGGGGGAATAGGAGTGTTATGGAGGTATAGGAGGTTAATGTATGGTTTTAGGTTTATATGCTCCTTGAGCCTAGCCTTGAACGAGGAGATGCTGGGGGCTGTTCTAACATTATTCGGTAAAGCATTCCAGAGTCGTGCAGCTTCCACGGAGAAGAAGTAGGTACGATAAAAAGACGCTGCTATGACCGTGGATGGATAACAGGTTATTGCCCTCTGATCTCAGGGGACGGCTGTGCGCCGATAGCGCGGTGAACCTATCGGCAAGATAAAGCGACACGCCATCCGCAAGGATTCTACATAAGAGAGTTCTAACCTGTATAGTCTCCCTGGTAATAAGCCACTGCAGTATGCTTCGACGTTCCGTGATATGGTCATATTTTCTGAGGCTAAAAATGAAGCGGATGCAAACGTTCTGTAGCCTTTCCACCTTGGAGGCCAGCTCTTCTATCAGATCAATAATACACAAAAATACACAAATAATACAAAAATATATATATACTTGAGTACTGGCTAAAGTCGACATTTATCACACCTCCCAAAAAGAAAAACGCGAAGAAATGCGAAGAGTTTCGGACGATTAGCCTTATGAGCCAGGTCCTGAATCTTTTTCTCTCGATTATTCATGAGCGAATACGGATAAAATGTGATGAACAGTTGAGCGACAGTGAGTTTGGATTCGGAACCGGAATGGGGACGAGACAAGCGTTAATCGCAGTACAGGTTTCCCTCGCAACTCGAAAGTGGCCACGTGGCCAATTTGGTTACATTATTACTTGTTTGTATTTACACAATTCGTTTACACAAACTATATGGGTATATTAAACTCTAAGGTATACTATTTGTATGTATGAATAAACTCAACATGCTGAAGTTATAATAATAAACCTGAACGGTGTGTACAGCTCTTTTAAAAAAAACTAAGAGCCTTACTAAACAGGATAAAATGTGTTATTCGTCCTCGAATGCAAAATACTTCCCAGAATCTTCGGTGCTGTGGTAGTATGTGCGTTTGGAGGAAGCGTATCAATTGCGACATATTCATATTGTTCTTTATAGTGGTGGTAATGTCACTTGGGTTTAAAGTGATTATTTTTTAATCTCTCCGGAGTCAAAAAGCGAAGCTTTTCGATTCTGTAACTAAAAATCTAAATATAATTTGCTTTAACAACAGGAATACGAACGTCCAAGAGTAAATTCGGCATACGGCAATTTAAATGTTCGCCTTAGAACAGGATTTCGCCTAGTTAGGTTACATTAAAATAGGATCACCTGCAGCAGTTTTTGACATATCATGTTATCAGTTTTTTGCTACTGGATTTTTATCTATGACATTTTAATTGCACATATTCACCATTTCACTGTAGACATTGCGAATTACAAATCAAAGTAAATTAAGTGCCAGGACTAACAATGATTACCCTTCTAATACACTGAATTCCGTTGAGAGCTTCGCGCATGCTACACTAGACGGCGCTACAAGTCAGCCGCGCCTCTTGTAAGCAATAAAAGCAATTGTCGGAAGTTCCACTCATGTATAAAACAACGCCTTCAACGGGAGCGAAGCCGCGGGCACTATTTTCTTGAATCGCAGCTACGTTATTGGAAGGAGATCAAACTACATACTCTGCTTTAAAATTGCCCCTTACTGTTACCAATGTATAGAATGCAATATGCAACATTTCAAAGAAAAGCAAGCTGGCCGAAGTATTGTGTAAATAAGAATAATAGTATGGGGTGAAAGCACTACGGCACATAAGAGAGGTAATACTGCATTAAATATAACTCTGCAGGACATAATAAACAACAATAATTTGATGTGTGGTTTAATAGTATTATTATTATAGCTGGAGATATTCGTCAAACTTTACCAGTCAAACTTATCTTTAAAATTTGCCAAAAAAAAAGCGCGCTGATGAAATTAAAGGATGCCTTAAAAGGTCTTATTTACGGCCCTTTATAAAAATCATAAATTTAACTGAAAACATGAGAGTGCATCTGAGACGAGATGTCTGAAATTATTGAACTATATCTAAAGGTAGAGTTTAAAATTGCAAATAAATGCTAAACTTCTTAAATTAACAACTCGATTCGAAACTCTACGCGAAGCGAAGCCGCAGGTAACAGCTAGTAAATACATAAATCACAAATGTTTCATAAAAAACCGTAATAAAAAGAATTATAAATACAATACTTCATTTTCTGTAACAGCAGTCGTCTTTTTATTCTTTTTAATATATTATTTGCTTGTTACGGTAGTATTATGATTTAATTTAAAACATTGAAATAACAGGTTTTTTTTCTTTTTCTCGGGTAAGTGTCTCTAAAATCTGTCATTTTCTTGAGCAACTTAAAACAGAATTGAAAGGTATGAAACAATTTATTTTAACTATGAATCCATCAGGAAATGATCATCAACGGGATTTGGCTTTAAAACCTGAGAATATGTAATTATGTTGATGCTAATTATTCCGTGCTAATGAAATTAATTCTAACGGCATAAAGCCATATCGTAACGAAACCGCAAAATATCTACCGCGCGTTTCATTATGCAGATAATAAATTTGCCATAATTTAATCTCTTGTCTGAACATCCGAAACCCTATGATAACCGATATTGTTGTTTCTATTAATAAGCGCCTAATAAATATTCTTAGCGTAGGATTTGAAGCACATGCGAAGTATATCCAAAGCAAGCAGTTTTTCGAGAAATTGAGCTGTGTATTCGAGGAATTGAGTTTTGAAAAGAAAATTTGCTTTTTGAGTTTGAGATTTGAAACGAAGTTTTAACCAATATTTAGAAAAAAACATTGGTTGTGTTACCCCAAGACTTTTCCGGCAAGTAGCGAAGGTCTGATTTCATCTGAATATTAATTTCATAAATAAAATTGATGACAGCCCTTTCTCGGAAGCGGACGAACCCGGTTAGGTTCCATTGCCCAACCGGTAATCGATAAAAAGTCTCTTAGGTTCTCCAGCGACCACTTATATAAATAGTTTCGAGTACTAGACAGACGCCAATTATACGTAAAAGTATGTACAATTTTCTACTACACCCATACAGAGCGGCATATGATTAAAGCTCACACTATTAGAACACGCGCAGTTACAGCCATACAGCAAGAAAACTAAATTTGCCCAACGACATTTTCTAGCTGTCCGACTACACAATAGAATAAATTCAGAGTCAAAAGTAAAGTTAGATACCATATGAGAATGAAAAATTATCACGGAATTGTTGATTGAGCTAGAATGGAACGAAACGTAGAAATCGGTTAATTATTATTTTTATTTATTTATTAATTTACAATAACTTTATAATTATGTCATATACACACCATTAACATACTATGGTTGAGTTGGGAGAGATTGAGCACATCCTATGGTGAAAATGTCTATCCGAATTCCTAACTAGGTCAGAGACCCGTATCTAGGGATGCTGCTTTTTGTTTAAAGGTATCGACATTGATTTTTAAAAATCAATGGTATCGATGAGCTCAATCAATGGTATTGTGCTGTATAAGAATACCTACCTACATACAATTACTACTATTATGACATTAATCTACTTTTCTCGATGACCGTGACTTTCTGATTTCTACGAGAAAGATGAATACGACTAAAGTCGAAATATTCTCAATGAAATAATTTCTTTAAAAATAAGTTACTAACATCCATTTCTGTTACAGAAACCATCCTCCTGTACTTATCACATCCAAGGGCATATAGTAATTCGGCTGCAATAACTAAGAATATCATTAAGTTATCAATTACGAAAACAGGTGCTGCTGCCCAAAGTATTTAAAGAGGACATTAATTATCGTTAAAATGTTTCTGCTCCACCAGGACACCAGATAAGTAACATGTATATGATATGAGTATTTGTATATATGATTATTTAAATTTAATATGTATTTTATATTGCTAAAATATGTTAAGTATATATAATATTTTGTGTAAATATAGAGCTACCATATAAAGCAATTTTACATTATGTGGCACTTACCAACTAAAAATAAAAAGGAAAAAAACAATACATAAAAGTTTACCTTAGTGCGGGCATCAATCCAGCAAAGTAGATTTTAAACTTAATATCCTACTATTTCAAATGTGTGTGAAATAATAATAATAATAATATAAAATTAAAATAAATAAAATTAATTGCGGCGCCTTAGACGGCGTGGGTCGTTTCTCGGTTAAGGTTTGGGCCTAACGTCAACAGATGGCGTTAATATTTAATTAAAATGTACAACTCAATTTAAATATTACTAGTGTAGCTTGTACTCGTATATAAGATATTCTAAACAAAATTTCACAATGTGATTTCGGCCCAACAAGGCATCTATGTACCAAAATTTCATGTCTTTAAGTCCAATATTTCGTGATTAATACATGGTTATTGCGCACCTGGCCACAATCTGTTCATCTCTTGCCATGACCAAATGATGCATGCATACCAAATTTTAGCTCAATCGGATTAACCGTTGGCTATCGTGTAGTAATACACACATTAAGACACACACACACACACACAGACAGATTACAATTTGGAAATGGCCCTCATCGTCTCAGGGGTGCTCAACATGGATATTTCCGTCTTCATCGAGGAAAAAAAATCGCGTTCACAATATTTTCTCTCCTCTTCGGTTGATGGGCCAGGCAAGTAATTCATGATATTTTATGGCTTTTGGGTAATTTTAATTTTCACTTCCAAACGCTGCTTGCCTACCCGATTCAACTAGACGACGAAACTGAAATACACCATGAAATGAGGTGGACGTTCACCATCTGCGGTATACTTGTACGCTCGCACTGTGCGGCGAGCGTTCTCCCCTGACAATAATTGAAATTGAATATTTAAATTCCTATTTTCTTCGCGTGTGTCGTAGCCCGTCGCGGTCGTACCGATACACTGTGCGACGCCATTTGCCTTTTATGTTTAATGTAGAATTGTTTGTACGCAGACAATATGCTTATAAAGAGATATTGGAAAATACCCATGTCGGATCATATATCGGTGTTTAATGCAAACATTTTTATTCTATACAAATAATCTCTACGAAATCGGGATATGCGGCAAAAATAAATGGAAAATCAACTTACCGACAGGGTAGTCGCTTTAGGCTTGGCTGGATATGTCTTTAGTACTTTCCCAGGACCCTGTTTGATCCTCCAAGAGATCCTCCTGGTGGTCCCACGTGACTTGTTAACTTTCCAAATTTTTATCTTGCGACATTTAGAATTAACGGTTTTAAATTAATATAAATAAATGCAAACAACTAAAACTATGTGGCACAAGAGAAGAGAAATGCCAGTGAAAGATAGAATATCTCCCCAAAATAAAAAAAACTATATGAAAACAAAGCTGCCATTCGCAGCCAATTAATGACCTATATTTAATTAGACTGTCAATTATTATTGTACGATTTTATTTCTTATTAAAAAACACTTTATTTTAACCGTAGAATACTAATATAAACTTATTACCACTTACTACTAATGATCACCTGGCAGGCTACTTTTTGGAATAAAATAAAAAAATCTACTAATATTTTATTAAAACTTTACGAACGTACATGGAAATAACAGGCAAGCCTCTCTCTTCTAAATTATAACACAAAATTATCATAAAATCTCTAATTCAGTCTCAGAATCAGCCCTAAATCTAACATCACATTCTATATATTTTAGTAATTCAAACTTTACATATTTTTTTTTTAATCGTAGAAAGTCTTTTACATCTATTTTGGTATCATCATGAGAAAAAAATGTAGGAACTATAATGTGCATTAGTAAAAACTATCGTAATCATCATATTTTCTACTACAGACTAAATCAAATTCAGATTTTTTTTTGTCACAGGAATAGTAATTTGGAGATCGATGTTCCAGGCAATAATTTTGCTTTCCCCGCTGTATCGTCGGCTGCACTAAGTTGGCGCGAAAGCACGACGCGATACGTCCCGGTAATTCCAAAAATACCAGAAAAAACGGATCGCGGCTGGCCTCTCAGGCGATGATTAGTATTCTAGGGTTACTAAGGTGATTGAACTTAATCAATCGGAAGCCAGCCTTCACGCGCAAAAAACTGCGCCTCAACTTTTTGGATGATTTTGTAGATAAATACTTACAATATCATTTTTCCATGGATTCCCTTTTGTTACCTAATAATTAATCGCGTTAGTCATGAGATATTATCTATACTAATATTATAAAGAGGTAAAGTTTGTGACGTTGTAGAAAGTAATCTCTGGATCTACTAAACCGATTTTGAAAATTCTTTCACCAATAGAAAGCCACGTTATTTGTGAGTGTCATAGGTTATATATTAATCCGAAAAATTAAAAGACTTTTTCGTGGTAGTCGGATTTGCAAAGTAAGTCGGAGAATAAGCGGTCGAACGAAAACGTTTCTAACTAACGCTGCCTTAACGATGAGAGATATATGGTTAAGTTCTAGAGAGAAGTTGTAGAGTTTAATAATTCCTACAAAAAAGTCAGCGACAGCATATGTCTACCTTTTATATTTAAGTCACAAAAAGTAGTATTTTATATTAACGAAATAATTTAAATCGTACGGTCATGTTTATTGGTCATATTATCAACAATTATGAATTCTTATAAAAATAAGTAAATGTATTGTCTAAAGTGTTTAAAACAAAAGACTTTTCCCTTTTACTGCATATAATTTCCATTTTACTGCATAAATAGTTAAAGAGATAATACGCTCACAAATAAGACACTTACAAGAAGACACTCACAAATAACGGTATAATAGTTAAATTGGCGTGCAAATAAATACATACATACATATGCAGTAAAAATATAACCCTTCTTTTGGCAGTCAGGAAATAAATCATAGCAGTCAGTACTAACCGAACGACACTCATAATTTCATCACAGGTACATAGTTTTACCGCCCAACGAAGTGGGCACGGGTCAACTAGTATATTTATATAATATATATGGGGATCAGCCCAAAAGGCTACGCGCGGATCTGTCAAACGACGCAAAATGCTTATAGGCACTGTGGGCGCCCGACCGGTTAATCAATTAGTAAAGAGTCGTAGAGACCGATATTATTATGTAAAACCATTCCTCCAATTTAAACAATGTAGCTGTACTTGAGCTATATCTGTCAATCGTCACTCTAGTAGGGAAAGTAAAATTTATATGATTTTTTAAAATATTATTGACCTCATAAATATAACGTGATAGTCACTTGCGAAATAAAAGAAGCTACAAAGAGCGATATACAAATAAAAGCGGCAGGTTTATTAAGTCGGAATATTGTCGAACATAACCGTTCTATTGTGGGAGATTAGAGGATGGAATAGCGGTGCTCTCTATTGTTCGACTAGGTATAAAACATCCCGACCACTCGACAAAACGTTTGTTCGGAGTCGGTAAATTTGTTTACGTAAACTTTCCCCATTGTATTGTATTAGTATCACGTAGTAATTCCGCCGACATAATTCAACGTCCGATCCCCGAAATGGAATAGTCATGTCTCAAGAATGGCGGTCAAATAAGATAACGCGAGAGAGGGCAGAAACAACCCCCGACCGCAAAGGCGGAAACAAAGACAAACCACATCAGAGGCCGAAGCGTGGACTGGATTCGACGCCTTGCCCACTTGACAGGAAGGAAGCAGTAAAACCACATAAACAAAGTTAGCTATTTAAGACGCATTTTCATTAGGATTTTCCCGGTCCAAATCGTTTAATGACGATAGATTCGAAAAATATATTACACGATGCGCTAGATCCACAAGCACATTTTGATACTGTAAAAAAATATTGTGAGCTAATGGGCATGTTACAGTTTGGCCACTAAAACCCAGTCGGACCCATAGGATCAGTCAAACGCACGGGTCAACACCCATCCGGCGGCCTCCCCGCAGAAGTGCGATCCAGGGTAGAACGCTGGCCTGCGGGACAGTCTCCCCTAGGAGTCAACCTTCGGGCGCTCCTAAACGGTTTGCGCACCGTGCGGCGTCAGCTAATTGATTGTGCATTCCGATTAACAGCCGGGGGAGTCTGGAAAAAGTAATGTTTCATATAGAGCGGGGGTAGTTGTTAATCTTAAGGCAACTGCTCTTGAAACGACTATTCAAGAGCCACCCGATTCCGGGTGAAAAGCCGGGAAAAGGATACTGTGTTCTGCGATAGATTCGGTAGACACCGTATCACCGCTACGTGAGGGAGAGGACCGCGCAAGCGACCTCGATCCTGTAACCAGTCAGGAGGCAGGAGGTATCCTGAAGGTTAATTCCAGACGGAGATATTCTTTCAAACTGGTAGTCGGCGGGCGAGGCTTCCCGCTGTGTATCTTTCCCGGTGCCTCGCCGCAAGGCGTTGGCCTCTGACAGGCAGGTGGCGTAACTAGACAGTGGATTGTTTATCGTCCCAAGTCTTCTGCGATCACCTCACGGGAGACAGAAAGGTCTAATATCGTTAAAACTTCCTGAGGCGACGGGTTCATCCGTTATAGTTAATAGCTCTAGTTGTGGAAAACTATTCTTGCTTGTTTTTGATATTAGTCATTAATTTGCGGCCAATACCCTTTCATACGCTATTCAGTGCTTTTACAACCAGTACAAAGTTAAAGTATTACTCAAAACGGGCAGTGTGAAAAACGGCATTCACGTAGGAAAGACCTAATATATAGCTGATAACATGTAAACTATATTGAATAGAAAGACTGCGGGCGAGAATCTCGAGTCTATTTATTTTTAACTAATAGATAATCTGATGAGGGCCTAGTAGACTGTATCATAACAGAAGCTAATCACGTTCGCTTCGCCTGGGCATTTTAAATCCGAGGTGTAATTTCGCAGGAGCGAGAAGTTTGCCTGTTTTGAGCGCGTTGTCTGGAACAGCGCGCGTAGCGGCATCTCTGGAGCATTTCTGTCGCGACCTTAAACACGCTCAACTTGGGTCGTCTCACTTTTTCTGCGCGCATTGTTTGTCGAGTGCAACTGTTGCGAACTTCCTATTACGTAAAAGGAAAGACAAATAAAGGCGTCCGCTCCGCCGCGCCCCACACACACCGGAACCTCCCTTATCATGCATTGATAATGGCCGACGAATAAAATATTCCGGCGCTTCGCGGTACACCGCTTCTCCATTGTTCGACGGGCAGTTGCTGTATCGTATGATTCACGAGTTGCTCTTGCTCTTCTCAGTCAGGAACGCTAAGATTTTATGATAGTAGTACCTAACGATTTCATCTATTGTAATTGGGCGTTGGTGAACCACAATCAATAACTAAGCAACAGTAACAAGTAACAACGAGTTACTTATTTTATACAGATATCAACGTTTTTGCCAGATTATACTATTGTCTTAGTATACAAAAACTTTAAACGTTTGTCTTTGTATACAAAAAGACTTAGATACACTTTCTGAATATTGCCTACAAAATAATTTAAACCTGAATTTCTCTAAATGCGCGAAAATTACGTCAATGTTGTCGAAATCCGTCGAAAATTTAGCTGCTTATTAGGGGCAGATATTGAGGTTATTCCACAATTTAGCCATATAAGTAACCGTCGGAGATTGTGTTGAATATGATTTATGGGTAACGTACATATTGATGTACGTTGAAAAAATGCTGTAATTCATTTTTAATACTTGAAAATAAAAAGTACAACTATCGTCAAACATATATAATGTGCACGTGTCCGAAGTGTTGCTTTATTTGCAACATCTATATGGACTCCACAATATCCTGTACGCAAAAAAATATTCGTTAGACGCCTAAATAATCGTGAACGTCTGAGACTGGAGACAGAGGAGGAAATACTGCTACATCACAACTGCATCGGTCTGCGCGACACCACCGTGGTGGATATTTCACTGTTATACGGGATATTGAATAATATTCTCAATTTGCTTGCAATTTTAACTCGCATCTGCATATGAGAGTTCCTTGCCACTTTCACATACGTATATGTAACACGAATCATGGGAGAAATTCAATCATTACTCCAATCCTAAATACAGTAATAAAATCAGCGGTACGATTTCTTTTAAGGGGGCTGTAAAATGATATATCTTAGCTTCCACCAATTTCAGCTTTCGCGATTCTAAGCTTCCGTTAGAATAGGAATTATTGGATAAGGCTGGCCTTTAAAACGAATGCTTCAATGACGCTCTATTAGCCCATCGCAGTACATCGACATATTTTGTGAAGTTTCTCCACTTGATCATCAACTATTTTTTTTAGAATTCGTAACTTGCAGGCCTTCAACTTGTTGATAGTTTCTTCCAGCAGACGTGCCTACATTAAAAGGGATCATTCGTAAAATTTAATTTGGTTCAATTAAATCGTAATTTTAAATTTATGTAGATATTTCAAATGTCCTCATATACACTGTTGAAACCGCGTTATTTGAACAAATATTGCGCTAATCTTTGTATTGCAACCCATATAGAAGTATGTATATAATAATTTATATGAGATAAACGGTAATATTTTGTATTTGTCGGCTTATAGATCGTATAGTTTAATTCTGGTTTCGTATTTTGGAAATCAGGTTATAGGTCTACTTTTTAGTAGTTAATGATCACTGTGCTTAGCTCTACGTCGACTCCTATTAAAGTGTTTCAAAGAAATGGCTTGGAAAATTTTAATCGTTAAATATTTTTCTGACATCAAATTTATTGTTAGAGATGTAACCGATTTCTGATTTCGCCTACTCATTATTGTGTATGCTAAATATTCATATCGAAAAACGTTTATTTTTTTGTATAATTTAACTAAAAATGTTAATTACCTAGTTCACGTAAAATATGTTTTTGATTACCCTGCATCATTTACACATTTTTATATTATTCTATAATGCGTGCTTTAACAGTCTCTAAAAATTTAAGAGTAATCGAAAATATATGCTACAATTACAAATACATACCTACACACAATCATGATAGCATGATTAATCGTCCTAAAAACATAGTTATCCTTTTATCCACATTGAACCCTTTCTATAGAGAGTCTAATGGAGAAATTATACACGTATGTACATACATATATTCCGCATCGCTTCCCTATTCACCGCCACCTATTCATTATCACATCGTTCCAACTAAACAAGTTAATAAATCACAGGAGAGTGTATCATATATTTTACGTCTGCCGCGTTCGCCCTTGTTTATTAGTTGCTAAATACTTTCTTTCGTTAAATGGGTTGCTATTGGTCAAGGGGGAATCAAGAGTCCGCAAGCCACCGTCTCGACTGTAGCGTTTATCTGATTTATTGCGTGTTTATTTACTTTTGTGTCTGCGAGATCATAAATTTGGCTCCCGATACGGTGGCAGCAAACCCCCGCCCCGTGAGACATTTGGCTATCCACCGACTAGGGCGACGCTGAAGTCTAGTGTTTATCGATATTTATTCTCGCGTTCCCCTCGATACACCCGATAGGAACCCCTTTGGGCGATGCGATTTGTCCTGGTTATATTTTTGAAGTACCATTGTAATTGCATAGTGAGGACCACAGTACAATTACTAGATTTTAAGCCTAACAGATTAACCTAAACAGATTTTAAGCAATAATGTCTATACGCTCATTTTATTACTTATCATCACAGAATTCGTACATTCTAATAGTCATGTTCATGAAATAAATATTCTAGATATTTTGCTCTTCAGCCGCCACGCGTACTTCCATAGGTGGCTATTTATATATATATATATATATATATATATATATATATATATATATATATATATATATATATATATATATATATATATATATATATATATATATATATATATATATATATATATATATATATATATATATATATATATATATATATATATATATATATATATATATATATATATATATATATATATATATATATATATATATATATATATATATATATATATATATATATATGTATATATATAGAAATAGCTATACATAGGTGTATATAGATGTCTCTGTCACTCCTGTCATCATGAAAATAAATCTTGGAGTAAATCTCCTGTTCCTTATCTGTATAAATATAACCAATAAACGCTACATGTATATTTGCTATAATTTACCTAAAAAACTACATTAATTTTTATTTTTGTTGTGATTTCATGCAGGAACCTCGAAATGGGACATCTCTAGCATGCCGCCCTCCTTGCTCTTTACTTGCTACGTCAGTAATGGATATTTCACGTTATTAATGCGTGTTTTGTCAGCGTTTTGAGACGATCCGAGAGCGACCCGAATCATCTCTTCTGCAAGGGAACACGCTGTCCAATAGTCAACAAAACATATAGATAGGACCCTGTCATCGTCGATTCAAATTTAGCAGCGTCTGGGATGTAAAAAGGAAGTGCATTGTTTTTTTTGTTGGTTTTGCCTAGTTGTTCGGAGTATAAAGCTTTTTTTTAAGAGTATTTTAAATCAAAACCAGTAAGTATATACTGAACTAGAGTATATACTAAGGATATACTGAACGTATGTGTATGTGTCAACATCGATCTGTCAATCAGAAAGTAATTAATCTTTTCTATTATTATTAGTCGTTTTTTCTAAGTCAACGTGCAACTAGTTCCGAAAACAGTATAAGCGCCATCGAGTCGTCAAAATTGTGATTGATTTCATACTGAGGATCGTGAGTAATCGACAATTTATTATTCTGATACTCGGCTAATTCAGCTGGTCATTTTTACTATTTACAAGAAGATCAATAACCAATCGCGATCGCCGTCGCCAACGCATCGCGCTGACGTCAATCCCAGCGACGAATCAAATGCGATCTGACTAGAGGCGACTTTACCGACGGTCTACCTCGAATGAAAATAGTAATCGGCAATTCCGTCATCGGCGTAAATCGACTTCACCTACTTGACATGAAATAGGGAGGAGCACTATTGTCTTCACAAAAAATATCGTACGATATATTTATTGAGCCGCAAACTTTACAAATAAGTGGACTATTGGACATTTCATTATATTTCATCTTTTATTTCTTAAATATTTAATACCATGGATTGCGGAAAATGCGAGAAATCTATAACAACTAAAGAGAAACTGTCCTGCGTGCACTGCCGAGAACATTATCATTTAAAATGCGCCAATATGTTGAAAATGAACTATAATAAACTTACAGAAAAAAACATGGCACAATGGCAATGTGATCAATGTAGTTCTTTAGATCCAAGGACTGCAAAAAATACGGGTTTGGATATTAGCAATGGAGTGGCCACTGAAAGATCACCTGGACCTGTATTATCCGAAAAAGATGGTTTGACGTTTTTTGAGCAATTAAAAACCTACCTCGACGAAAAACTAATATGTCTGAGGAATGAAATTCGAAGCGAAATGATCTCTGACCTCAAAGACATTATAGGAAATCAAATAAATAGGGAGTTACGTGAAGTAAAGTCAGGCTTGATGGCACTACAATCTTTGCAAACATCACTAGAATTCCTGTCAAATCAATATGATGAAATATCTAAGAAAATGAATGAGAAAAACACAAAAATTACTGACCTTGAGAAGGAAAATTTATCTCTTCGTGCAGATGTCACAGATCTGAAGTCACGAGTCTCCCAGATCGAGCAAAAGAGTCGTAACTGCAATATTGAACTGCAAGCCATACCAGAACGCCGAAACGAAAATATACAGGATATGCTCCGAAATTTATGTAAAAGTATTAATGTCCCTATTCAAACTGAGCAAATAACCGCCTGTCACCGAGTAGCTCGCATGGACACAAGCAATAACAGGCCTAGGAATATTGTTGTATCCTTGAATAGCATTAGGATGAGAGACGAAATCCTTGCATCCGTACGAGAATACAATAAGAAATATAGAAATAATAAAATAAACACTTCTCACCTTGGAATCCTAGGAGACCATAGCACTCCAGTTTATGTCTGCGAACACCTATCTCCTGAAAGAAAGGCGATACATGCCGCATCCAGAATATGGGCTAAAAATAACAAATGGGAATTCGTCTGGATCCGAAATGGCCTTATATTTATGCGGAAAAATAACAACACTCCAGCAATCAACATTAAAAATATTACGATGCTACACACTTTGAAATAGCAATATTACTACCACAACGCAAGCCTTAATTAAGTTAAGATATAAAATTCAATTGCTATAACATCTATTACCAAAATATTCGGGGGATGCGATCTAAACTACAAGAAATAAACCTAGAGGTGTTAAACAACAACTATCATATAATTTGTCTGACGGAAACTAATCTGAACTCTGGTGTATACGATGGCGAAATATTTGATTCACGTTATGTCATATATCGGCGAGATCGGGAATCCAGTGCATCCGAATATAACAACGGGGGCGGAGTTCTGGTGGCTGTACTGAATACAATCAAGTCTAGAAGAATGCCATTATGGGAAACGGAAAATGAAGATCTATGGATACAAATAGAGCCGAATAATTCTAAAAAGAAGGTTCTAAATATATGTACAGTCTATTTACCACCTAACATCCCGATTAATAAATTTCAATGTTTTACTTCAAAATGTCAAGAAATCTGTATAAACTCAGAAATACAAAATCAAAACGTCATCATTGGAGATTTCAATCTACCGCATATCAATTGGAACAGAATCTGTGAAAATGGAGGGGATATAGGCGAAATACATTTTTCAGGGCAAAAATCCATAGCCCTACAGGAACTTATGTCGACCGGTAACCTCACCCAATCTAACTATATCAAGAACCCTTTCGATCGAATTTTAGATTTAATATTGTCTGACAAAGACAATATATGTGTTAAAAGTTCCACAGCAATAAGCCGAGTCGACGCTCATCATCCACCGCTAGACATATATCTGAAACTTGCATATAACGTCGAGCTGGTTCAAAATACTGCAACAGCTCGATATGATTTCTTTAAGGGCGACTACAAAAAATGTACTGAATTATTATCACTAATTAACTGGTATACATGCCTAACGGGTGATGACCCAGATTTATTAGTCGAAACATTCTATTCCAAGCTGTGGGAAATAATTAAAATAGCAATACCATTCAAGAGCAAAAGACCCTCAAAATATCCTGCATGGTTAAATACATCCTGTATAAAGTTGCTGAAGGAAAAAGAAAAATTCAGAAAAAAGGCAAAAAGGTACGGCAACGCGGTCGACTACGAAACATTTTCTTTGCTGAGAAAAAGAGGTAAAAAAATGATAAAAGAAAGCTATAATGACTATATTAAGACAATTGAAGAGTCTCTAAATAAGACAAGTAAACCATTCTGGTCATTCGTAAAAGCAAAAAAAGGAAAACCAGCGATACCGGATACTATGTATTTTCAATCCAAAACTGCCAACGATGGATCCGGAATAAGCGAGTTGTTCTCGGAATACTTTTCCTCAGTTTTTGATGCTAACCCAGTGCAGCTGACTCAACAAAGTGTGTGTGTTTCGAGTGCTAATTACTCGCTATGCAATATTATTATTAATAAAATAGATATTAGAACTAAGTTAAAAATGTTAGATGATAGTAAAGGTCCAGGTCATGATGAAATCCCTCCCTTATTCATTAAAAAATGTTCAACAGAAATCGTACAGCCATTGCACATTATATATAATAAATGTCTTGAGATAGGAGTATTTCCATCGCAGTGGAAGATTGCTAATATCATACCGATTCATAAATCCGGAGACAGGAATTCAGTATCTAACTACAGACCAATAAGCATACTCTCCTGTTTCGGAAAGATATTCGAATCTCTTGTCTGTGATCATGTTACACGACATTTTAAACATATAATCTGTCCGTACCAGCATGGATTCACCAAAAACCGATCGGTGGAAACTAACCTGTTGGAGTACAACCAGTACATTTCATCCGCGTTTAATAGGAAACACCAGGTGGATGCCGTGTATACCGACTTCGCTAAAGCGTTTGACAAAGTTAATCATGACATATTACATATGAAACTTGCAAATAACGGTATTCACGGTAACCTACTTAGATGGATGAAGTCGTACCTATCAAATAGGACACAAATTGTTCGTGTGAAAGGATATACATCGATCCCTGCCTTAGTTAAATCTGGTGTGCCTCAGGGATCAAATCTCGGACCACTTCTATTTTTAATATTCATTGATGATCTCTCTAAGAGTCTACGCTGTCGGCATCTAATGTATGCAGATGATTTAAAAATATTCAAAGAAATACTGACAATGGATGATTGCAATGCACTACAGAAAGATCTTTTCGAATTGAAAAAATGGTGTGAATCTAATAGAATGGAACTGAATGTTGAAAAATGTCAAATTATTCGTTTCACTAGAAATAAGCAAATTAAAGACTACCCTTACTCTATCGGCAATTCAACACTAAAATCTACAAAAAGTGTAAGAGATCTAGGAATACTTCACGACGAGCACCTGACTTTTAGAGAGCATATAAACAATGTAGTAAGTAAGAGCGAGCGAACACTGGGTTTTATATATAGGGTTACTAAACCGTTTAAAAATATTAACTCTTTTAACTTGCTCTATAATTCTCTTGTACGCAGCCAACTGGAGTTTGGTTCCATAATTTGGAATC
Organism: Micropterix aruncella; assembly: GCA_944548615.1. Classification (NCBI taxonomy): domain Eukaryota; kingdom Metazoa; phylum Arthropoda; class Insecta; order Lepidoptera; family Micropterigidae; genus Micropterix; species Micropterix aruncella. The sequence goes on from OX155951.1 coordinate 29,910,936, forward strand.
CATACTATGAGGTGCATTCGGAAGCGATAGAGTCTGTGCAGAGGAAGTATATGCGTATGGTAACCTATAAAACCGGCCTATCACGCACTCTCTACTCTTATGAAGAGCGTTTAAATTATTTTAAGATTTTCACTCTTAGAAAGAGGAGAGAGTGCGGAAGTCTAATGTTTCTGCATAAACTTCTTAACGGCGGGATAGACTCACCAGATTTATTAGAAGCGTTAAATTTCAACGTACCATCCAGGCGACTGAGGCAGCACTTAACATTTCACCTTCCCACTTCGCAGACGAATCAATCTTTCCACAATCCTATCTTACGTACATGCCGGTTATACAACACTATAACCGATAACATTGATTTCTTCAACCTGGGACCATTAGTAGTTAAGTCCATTATAAATAACGTATTATGAAACAAATTGATAATTTACCGTATGTTTTTATTATTTTATTCCAGACATTATTCGATCTAATTTTTTTTTACCATTTAATTGTTTAACTGTTTTTCAGAATTCACTAAAGTTATTTCTAAAATTTTTAATTTTTGTTTTGATAATTTTTATGTTTTTATTATTTTATTCCAGACAATATTTGATCTATTTTTTACCATTTCATTGTTTAATTGTTTTTCAGAATTCACTGTAAACTTATTTCTAAAATTTTTAATTTTTGTTTTGATAATTTTTAAGAATATTAATTTTTGTACTGATAATTTTTGATAATTTTGATAATTTTGATAATTTTGTAAATCATGAGATACGGCACATACGCAATTATAAATTAAGCATGCGGAGTACGCATATAATATTATACCCTAATTAGAAACAAAGTAAAAATGTTAGCGATAGCCATGTAATATTAGAGTATTGTTTGTGTACCTTTTATAATAAATAAATAAATAAATAAGTGAAAGACAACTTTGTTATTTCTCGGAGTATCCAACAACAAAAAAACATAACTTTATTTCACAATTTCTACTTCCTCAGATCATCCATATATACTGTCTTGTACCGACTTTCTGCGACTTGAAGGAGGGTCGCTTCTAGAAATGGAATCTTCTATAAAACTTTCGATGACAATTAGAAGCATCGACTTATAATAATAATAATAAACGTTTTATTCATTAGAAAAGCCGAGCTTGTTGCCTACATGCATTTTATAGAGCTAACCCGTAATATATTTTTTAATATTGCAGACATTAATACTTCCACTATACAATTCAAAATTTATAAAAATAAAAATAATATATAACTCTTTGTGGGCGCAAAATGTGCCGCACCAAAATCAACTTAAGCCTATAATGATGCAAAGGTTTAAAAATTGGAGAAAAATACGGGGAAGGGAAATACTGTTTAAAATTTCACATGTTCTCTGAGTCAGTTTTCGAAACATGTTATGCTCGGCGCGGTTCTCACATTATTTTGCAAAGCATAGCAAAGTCAGGCTCCATGCACATTGAAAAAGATGGAGAAGAAATCACTTCTGTGACCAGGGATGGACAGTAGCAGGTTACCTCAGATCTCAGAGGGTAGATGTTCAGATCACAGATCTCCATGAGCTGATATGTCAGTAAATCTAGCAGATATGGCAGTTATCTGATTTGATTCTCCTATGAACAAATGACCTGACGTATTTATCGTGTATGCACGAGCCTGTCTTCCTATTTTCTTGAAATTATTACGGCGTCGCATAGCGTTACTACACTTGCGCTCCCATAAGATAATGGCATTAAGTGGGTTGACTTATTCGGCGCGTTGTCCCCCCCGCGTACTTTTCCGCGACGCTGGCAGTTTTCATTGTGGTGGCTGCTGCCGAGATAATAGTTTCGCGCTTCGGAGGGCACATTCAGCACGCGCGAGCTTCCTTAGTTCCTAACTACCTAACTTAACCCTTAGGTACAAGCAATCAATTTCACAACTAATCGCATGATATATCGGTTTCAAAATATGCCTACCAAAGTGATACTTCAACGCGGTACTGATAGCACCGCGTTCATTTGTAAATCATTCCAAGAGACACCAATAAACTAATCTTCAAAATGGATCGTAGAGTTCAATACCTGTTTGATGGGGGTACCTTCATAACCAAGCATTTAAGGCTCTGCTGTATTTCTATTTCATGGTCTCTAGATTTCCTACTTGAGTATTATAAATACACTTCGATTTAATTCAACTCATTTTAATTCATAATAAAAATACATTTAAAATATACCTATAATCTTCTGGTCTAGCCTAACAAAGGTAAATCGCTTCTTCTAATACAAATTATCTCCGACTCCGTAAAGAATATTGAAAAAAGGTTGAAGTATATAAGAGTCGAATGTTGAGTAATATAATATAATAAAACAATAAATGCATTCGCATTTTATCTAACAATATTGATAAATTTAAAATTACAAATACCGTAATTCAATCCTAATTAATCCTAAATAATAGTATAATTAATTACTTATCCAAACAATACTAAATGGTAATCTAGGTAGCGTCGGTATTAGAATATTGTAATAACTAATTATATTCAAATAATAGATTAATCAAATAAACTTGAAAACTTAAGTATCGATAAAATAATCTAAATCTTAAATCATATTATAATATAGTAACAAAAGTAGAATAAGGTATTACAATACTAAAGATTGCATATAAAGTTGAAATGTCACGAATATTAAAAGATTGTACGCAAATAATGATTTTATTTAATTTACCTCTAGAAATATTATAACCTATAAATAATAGTAGAATATTGTAATAAAAGTATAATAAAACTGTAAATTACTAAAAATTGTATAGAAGCGCTAAAATGTTCTACACAGATAATATAATAATAATAAAATTTACCCCATCCTTCATTAAATATTTTTTCGATATCGCCTCTACCTCTATCAAAATTTGTTCTTATTTCTTTGTTCATTGTAAAAAACTTTTGGGCCCACATAGAACGGTCGCATAGAACATTGTTTAAACACATTTGAAATGTGGCTTAACAGGAGAATGCTTAAAATATCGTGGGTTAATCGAATTCGAAACGACACTGTACTTGTGAGGCTTTAAACGATGCCACTCCTAATGAAGGTTATAAAGACCCGGAAACTCGAGTATTTTACACATAATGCGTAACGAAAAGTACAATCTACTGCAGGTAGGCAAAATCCAAGGCAAAAGGCCTCAAGGACGAAGATAATTTATGTCAATGGTATGGAAAGTGTATTAGATCCTTGTTCCAGTACGTAAATACCAGAACAGTCGCTAACCTTCTCAACAGTGATGGCACTTGTAGAAGAAGAAGAAACTAGATACCTGAGTTTAAAAAATACGTGTCACATATTTAGTTACGCATTTTAAAAATAAACTAAATAACTTATAGCCGCTATAAATTGTGAAAGATTAATTAATTGTGTGATGCGGAGAGACTACGATAAATTCATTTACATATTTAAACATTTTTTTTTACAAAAATAACATTTTAAATAGAAATAATGTTGGAATCGGTTCAACTAATTATATTTAAAATGATAGCTGTCTTATTCAGCAGTTGAAGCATTAAACAAAAAGGAGTGCAGGCGTTTTTAAAACCTTTCGGTGACTTTTCCTTTTTTGTGTGTACCGGAATTTCATTCCATAGACGAATACCATTTACGAGAACGGGTTGATTGATTGGACACGCGTCTGTGGATTAAGAATATTATATTATTTTGTTATCTTGTTCGTGTATATGGATTATAGAGTATTGAGGGAGCTATATGAATAAGATGGGAGGCGGATCCATTATTGGACATCTACACCCTAATCCAGTTATTAAGGGTTGTGACGCAGACTTTACTGAATTAATTCTCATTATATGAGGTGGCAACGTCACTGTTATCAAAATCGCCTCATTAACATTTGCTAAATCTAGGCCGAATACTAATTACGTTTTAGGTTCTATTGACATCTCTGAAAATAATCTAATTCGCAGGTGTAAAATCTAGAAATTGGATTGCTGAATGAGTGCTTCGTATTATTAGAATTGTTTCGTCTAGTTTTTTACACTGCAATATAGAGAACATTATGGTAATTTTAATGTATACACTGAACTCTCGAATACTGGCAACTGTTGTCAAATTTAAACAGCATCAATATTTGATAGGAATTCTCTGTGGTATTTCATATTATCGCGAAGGGTACATATCTGTATCTCTCTTGTGTGATTCCTTTGCCTTTGTATTATTCAGGTATGCTGTGCTTCCTTACAGCTCGAGAGGCGGCGTGGACGCTACGAATATTTGAATGGCAAACACTGGATAAGGATAAGGATGTACAGTTTATGCACCACTAGCTTTAATATTTTGCAGAATATTTCGTTCTTTAAGGTGCATTTTGGGACGAATAGTCAACGAAAAGATTCTGCAAAGATTGTATTTTACCGCTGGAAAATAGATTACAAACTTATCATGCGTGAGGTTTCTATTTTATATAACACAAGCTGTTTCCCGTGGCTTCGCTTCGCGTAAAGTTTCGAATCGATTTGTTAATTTAAGGTTGCGTTTATTTGCCCTTTTAGAAGCGTCATTTAGATATATAGTGCAATACGTCCTCCCCTCAGATGTACGCTACCTATCTCGTAGATACGCTTCTTATTCGTCACCACCCGCGCCGCCTTCTGCTCAATTCTGACCTTGCTGGGCCAGCAGCCGCCGTCGCCGCATGCTAGGTATTTCGAGGTGCTTGCACACGTTACTAATTTCATGATATCTCTTTAACTATATCCCCTAAAAACTTACAGCAATTTTATACCTATTAAACACCTGCGACAGTGGAATAATGTATGTTGATAAGGATTCTTATTTTATTACTAATGTATTTAAAAAAGAGCAGTTATTGTAGCTTAAATATAAACGTTGGATATATGCTGTCGCAAACTTTTTTATAGATCTTGAGGCCGATTTGAGATCTCATCAAAAATGAGTAAGACTCCTTTTTGTCATGGAGGATCACGTATTTCACTACCGATGAATACATAAAAGAGGCCTGCAATTATGTGATATTTTCTCGTAAAATAACCCATGCTGGAGCCGTAGCGGCACAAGCTTTCTACGAAGGTTTACATCAGTCCTCGATGTGTTTGCTTTCGGACAATTTCGTATTGTAGCCTGGCCAGTACCCACGTACAGTGTGACCGTGTTGGCGTTCGACATATATTTACACTTGTCTTGCTGGCCGCGATACTCCGCCAACATTAATAATATTATTACCCACCTATGTCAACAAATTGCGCTCGTTTACGATGTTCAATCTTCTTCAACATCTTCTTTTACATAATTTGACACGAATAAATGGGAAATATAGTACCTACCGTCTGCGCTTACGCTTGCGCAAACACTTTACCGAAACGAATATTTCTATAGTTCTTCTTATTATTTTCCCAAAATATACACAAAGTATGTAAATAGGGAAAGTTTTGTTTTCGAGCAAAATTTATAATTTGAGTATGCACCGAATCTCCACATTTGTGTATGTGTATTTGTCTGTACCTACTGTATATCAAAAACTACATGACCAATTAGGACCAAGTTACGTACAAAATAGTTCATATTAATGCCGAAATTAGAAAAGTCGATGAGGGAAATCCGCCATTTAGTTTCAACGTACCTGCCTTTTCAAAATTAAAAAAAATATAATTACGTTAATACTGATTATAGTTAAATAAATATTTTTTTGGAATTCTGAAGCATTTTCTATAACTCTTGATTATGTCACTTTTAGTTATTATCAGCGGGTTTTTAATTTAAAAATGTTATAACCTGATAATCTTATAGAGTTAATTCTTGCTTACTTTGCTTTTAGACATCGTCAGCGGGTTTTAAATTTAAAAAATGCCATAACCTGATATTATACTTCATAACTCCGTTATTATTAATGCTACAATGGAAATTGTGATTATTAAAGCCAATGTCCACATACGATTCCCGTTTCTCCACCATAGACATTTTTAGCCCTAACCAACCGACGTTCGTCAAGGAACTAAAGTCAATTGAATCTGGTGAGCCTACTGCTGGCTGAATTAAAAAAAAAACCGTGTAAAACTACTATAAATATATGTAGCGATATATCTACATATCCATAAACCATCGTTTAAATGCATCTCCCAGTCACTTTCAATTCCCCACCTTTCTCAGTAATTTTCTAATTAAACATAATATTTAACTTGATTTTGTAATTTTTATTGTTATTTTTTGTTATTTTTTTCTTTTCTTTTAATAGTTTATGATTAAGACGTATTATACCTATCTAATAAACACGTAAACTGTATATTCGAATAATCGAACCGTTCTTTAAATTATATATTGTATACCTAATATAATTAGAAATTAATGACAATGTTTTGTTTGAGTATCAATAAAGAAATTAAATTAATAACCAGAACGGCGACGCATTGTCCATAGCTTCATCAAGACGAAAGCATTTGATTATTTTTTTTTAATCTCAAACCCTTATTTATCTCAAACCAGTAATGTTTCTGTAGACTCTGGGTCTAGACGGGACAAACAAGCGTGCCAGGGCAACTAAGTAGCGGGGCAGAAGAACATTTAAATTTCTTAAACCCCTCCTAATCTGGGCTAACTTCAAGCGTCCGTTTTGTATGCAAATTAGATTCGGAGCATCGTCAAATTATTAAGCCTTATTACTAATTTTCATTGCTAATGGTCCTAAAAACTTTGACGCGCTTATTTTACATTTACACAAGTTGATCGATGCGCTAAATACGAAGACATACCTATATTTGAATATCCCACCGCGGCCACCGTGTAATATATTTAGTAGAAGGAATATGGGACTTCTGGGGTCAACTAGAGATGGACACGTGTTATATGCTTCATCCATTATTCTGGAGCGTAAGATTGCACAACACTACCGCTTACTACATCGCAAAAATCGAACTCTTTGTTGGCCATTGTTGCATTTATTTTTATAGCATATATGCCGATCTCCCTCACAATAATACATTATCCTTAAACCGTAAGTCCTAACCTGGCCCAGACACGTTAACCAACAAACGAACGAACGAACGAACTATCATTGAACTGTCGGTTATGTGTCTGTGAATTACAGGTATGCGTAAGTTAGTATAATAGAAGAGAGGGGGGGGGGGTGCCATTGAGGTCACGCGACACTACTACACTATACATTGCCCTATACTTATTTGTTGTTCATCTCTTCGATCCTACTGCTGCGTTTCTTCGTGTTAGCTTATTAGTTTTTCTCTCTCTTTTATATCCCAGTGTTGTGAACGTTTTGTCTAGCTGTCGCAACATAGTATGAGTAAATATTATTGAATCACCAATGGCCATTGTAGCAAACTACCCCCTCTATTTTCTTCTTCTTGACGTACTTTTTCATTAAACAGAGCTAATATCATTTCATTAACTCATCCATTTTTAGAGCTATATTTTTTATATGACAAATAAAGTCGGATTTCGTTTTTTCGTTAATTTTACACTAAAGTTTAAAAATGTTTTTATATAAAATACTACAAAGTTCCTATCCTACATACAATATTTAGGGGTTTTTTAAGAAAAAGTATGTATAATACTCTATTTTAATTTATGATCATTCAGTCATATACATAATAAATAGAACTCTCCAATTTATTGCTATATCAAATTTAGGAATGAAATTTCAAAGAATTCGGGTTTTAATATAATGTTCATTTTGGCGTTTTGGGTAAACGATAGACGATTTGGTTTTTATTATTTCGTAATTGCGAAACAAGCTAATAATAATTTTACCACGACTGCCCAACAAAAAAATGAGTGTAATGTTTTCAGGGTTCATCTATGTATGTTTTCCGTTTCTTTATTCAACAATAACTTCTAAACGCTCAAACCAATTTGGAAATATGTGGTATTGTTAGAATCGGTATGTCATCCAGAGTGTCATAGGCCACCTTAACTCTCCAAATATCAATTAAATATTTGACTAAATATCGTAATCTTTAAATGTTAATAAATTAACATACATATTTCGTGTATTGTGTCAAATGAAAGGTCTGAGTACATTTCGAAAATATATATGTATCTTTATATAATATAAGTATATCTATGTATACATAAACCACAAGTATTTTTTATAAAAAACCGTAATAAAAATAATTGTATATCTACTAGTTCACTCTTTGTAATAGCAGTCGTGTTTTTTATTTATTTTAATATGTTAACTATCTGAAATTACATTTTGCGCAATAATTTTTTGTTATTAGTTGGTAATGTATTTGACGACTCTACTAAACTGGCCACTTACATTCAATATATGTTTGATCTTGTATATTCTTCGATATATTTTTAAATTTGTTTTTTTTTTTTATATTTGACAATATTGAAATATCTTCGATTTTTTTATAATAACTTCGATATTTTTTTCTTTCAAAATGCACAACTTTATTACTTTCCTGTATGTAGCTGTAAAATTTTAGTGGTGGCAGTCTAGAATCCGTCCTAACGACGTCTGTTTGTTTATCTTACACTTTAGAAGCAACCATGCATTTCCGGCATTGTATCAGCACGACAAACATTCGTGTATGGTCGCCACTTATGTTTTTTTACTCGTAACGCTGCGCTGAGGTTTCTCGTCTCTTATTTGCGAAAACATCCTCTCTGGACTGGCGGGCGTCGCGACGCTGAGGCCGCGCGCTGCCACGAAATTTCGCATAAAAATGAAGCGAGCAAATGATGTTAGCAAAAACGCTACCTCGCTATCCATCCAGTCCTGTGAAAGTTTTGTACCTTCTGAGGTATCGGTATAAAAAGAAGGGAGGAAAGATATTTTTTGATATTTTGGCATTGATATGTTGACTGTGACTCTGACACTCTAACATTAATTAATATAAATAAATATTCAACTCACTCCGGAATTTTTTAGGTTAAATTTAAAAATTTCCCAAATTTGTGTTTCGAAAAAAGAATTTACATTGTACCTTATCGAAGGCTTTTTCAGGTCGGACCAAATGCCTACTGTTTTTTTAGAGTGATTTCAGCTTGCATTAGTGCCATTAATAAGGATGCGTCGGCATGATAATATATCGAGATCCAGTTAAACTGTAATATCAAGGCATTTTCAATTCATCATTGTGACTGCTGTAAGTTTTTCTCTCAGTCAATTAGTTAATTGGCTAATTGAATCATTCGTTCCCGATGCTCGTTATTGTGCTTTATATAATGCCACATCAGTATTTTTTCAGATTTGTTTTGAACATCTGTTTATTGATATTCTCATTTATTGAGTTTAAGGAAGTCGTCGTTTCTGCCATCATTCATTTGTTAAGTGCCTAAATCCGCATTAGCTGAAGTAGCTTTCAAAACCCACGATTTGCTTTTCTCCCGCAATTAATAATAATGAATTCACCTTTCTCCTGTTCCACGGCAACACGGAAGGGAGATATTTTTGCCATTTATTGAGCGTTTGCTCCAGTTTCTTCTGGAGTTTTTATTCCTTTCATGCGAAAATATTGTCTTTTCACCGCTAAGCGATAATTATCGAAGTTGTCGTTTAACAGTTAGGACGGTAATTATTTCTCTCGCTCCTGTCTATTGTTATTTTCAATGGAAATTTTACTATTAGCTAGGGGTGACTTCAAACGGTGTGAGGTTTTCTTTACAATACGAACTTTACATTGCCTAATAAATTTTTAATTGACAAACTTTGGTTCGTGTTAAGAAACTGAGTTTAAAAACGTTGCGAATTTAGGCCTAGTATCCGTAGCTACGTTGAATCATTGGTTCCTATTTGCTACCGAAGTTAAGTAGGGTTGGGCACGGTCAATGCTTGGATTAGTGACAACGTCTGACAGCGTGGTTCTTTAAAAATACTTGCTTAGAATATGTTGCCACTAAGCAACAAGTCGGTTTCCACGAAAAGTCTCACTACGACCATTTCAATATTTTCTGATTAAACCTATTTTATATAAAAACTGTAGTTACTCTCAGATTAGTTATCAATCGCATCACTTTTGTCCTAGTTGAGGTTTCTACTTAAACGTCTTATACTGTTTGGAAATTTTCATGAACTACCATGACTACCAATATAACAGTGTCGACTACAACGGTCGAACCCGTCACCCCAGACTGGTATAACGTTATGTGATCGTTGTTTCAGCCGTGGGATGAGCGTAGAAGACTTAGAGATAATACAAATCTACTGTCTAGCTATGCTAACATGCCCGACAGAGGCCAACGCCTTACGGCGATGCACCGGGGAAGATACTCAGCGGGCATCCTCGCCCCCTATCTACCAGTTTGGAAGGATATCTCCGTCTGGAATTAACCATCAGGTTACCTCCTTCCTCCCGGCTGGTTACAGAACCGAAGTCGCAGACACCAATACGACAATACGCTAGACAGGAAAAAAATCGGTTGTGTCACTTTAAGGTTTTCCCGGCAAGTAGCCAACGACTATTTCGTCTGAATATCCCCCCCCCCCCATATTCGCGGTAGCGAAAAACATATTCGCCATCGCGAATATGTTTTTATCCGAAACACACACACAGATACACATACAGACTTCAATTTGGAAATGGTCTTAACCGTCTCAGGGGGTGTCAAACTGGATTTTTCTGTCTTCATCTCGATTTTTTTTTCAGCGCGTTTACAATACTTTCCCTTGAGCCGGGAAAGCGATAGAAAGATATGTATAACCAGATCTTGATATTTTCTTCGCTCATTTCTCATAACTTATTTTTTTTTGCCGTAAATTACTTATTTATATCTAAATGGTTTTAACTATTCATTGTCTTCTTGTTTATGTTTTTTATTAATAATATCTAATTTCAGATACTTTACAACGACTTTGATAATGATTCTTTTATGTTGTAAAGTTTTTAGTGAAAGTATAAATAGGTAAAAAGAAATCTAAATCATCCAAATATTCTAAATTGAAGACTACAGGTGCCATCACCCTATGGATTTTAATTTTCAAATATCTTTCATTTAAAATGACTGGCGGAGAGAGGTATTTAAAAAAGACTACTTACTTCTCATACCATTTCACTAATATGTGTAAAAGCAAAGAGAGACTCTTCTTCTGTTAGTTAAACTTTTAATTTTGTAACAAGACAATGTTATCGTTAAATCATGAAAGCTTTGACGCTCTCTGGTTTTCTTCACTTTGTGTCATAACTTTTCACGCCTAAGTACGACTATTCACACTCAGCATTGTGTAACAAGTCCGCCTAGACATTACATGCATGCCATTGTTACCTTATCTATGTCGTGTGAATAATAAGATATTCTAAATCGCAATGACGCGGTTAATATTTAATATTTTGTATTTTCAGATTTTTATTATTATTTTCTGATAAGTCTCTTAACTTATTGTATATTCTGAGCGTTACCACAAAGGTAGTTTCAGCTCTTGGCGGTATAGGGATGTAATTGCGGGTGTTGCAGCACTCTTAATTGTATGTAAATTGACAACACTTTCATCATTCTAATCAAAATTGACGTTTGTTATCAGTTGTGTTCGATTTATGTTATTTAGTTGTCTGACAAAAAATTGTTGTCCAATTGGTATGTTTATGCTGTATAATAGTTTATATTACTTTAATAACAAACGAATTCACAAACGTACAGCGGTAGCCGCTCGACAACAAAGAGAAATTTCTTCTGAGACGGATTATTATTATTATTAGTAGCGCCCATCGATTTTGTACGACAGACATAAACTATTTTATTCTATACGTATGCAAGCTATTATTACTGTGACAGTAATTGTTGTAGATTTTGTAAATTATACTAATTAATTGCTAGAGTTTAGTTTAATATTTGAATTGATGATGAATACGATATTCAATTTCAATTTCAATTTCAATTTATTTTTCCAAAAAAAATCCTAACAGATCGTAGAAACTTAATATCTAGGTACATTTAAATTACAGTCTTTTAGTCCGTTTTTACAATATCTAAATTTGTCACCACGTACATACAGTTACTTCATTATTGCTTTTAGGATATCAAAATCATTTTTAAAATGTATTTACTAAAACCACAAATTAAAATAATCAATAAAAATTATCAAGAAATTAAAATCAGAAAAAGACAGAATAATAGAAAAAATACTAATTAAAATTGTCAAAAAAAATTTCGAAAAAAAATAATAAATTATTTAAAATTAACAAACACATCGATCGAATAATACACTTCAAATGGGTGTATTTGTATATTTATAATACACATCGATACACTCCAAATGGGTTCATAATTATGGCCTTTGGTGTTCATACCTCCAAGCGATTGAGCCAGTCTAGATGAAAAATGCACTGTTCCCAGTGACTTCAAATTATTATGATGCTTAGAACATGCCACGCTTTCCAAAACTGACCATATCTAATTCAGCTGACTGAAATTTGGATGGCTAATTTTTTGCACTTAAGTTACGTATATTGGTATCAAACCATATACCTACACGTGGAAAGAGCCTTATGATCCAGAACAAGATCTGTTGTAACGTTTTTTTTTATTTTAGAATGGGATATTACGATCTCAAGATTTTTTTTTTGATGCATCTCTCTGATGTTTTATTAAATCCTCTTTTTTTTAATGGTTTACTTTACTTACTCATAAAGTCATGACAGAAGCTGGGCAATAACGTTGACCTATGTTGATTAATTCAGTGGCGTCCATAAAGTTTGGAGCAAAAACTCCTCATTGTAATCATTTTGATTCTCAATACTCGAACTGTGGAGTTAACTGTTTGATTATCGGGCAGTTGTTCCTCCTAGTTTCTTCTGTATCGAAAAGTGCACGCAGTCAGTCAATGATTTAACTTCAAGTCAGAAATAAACATCTTTACAGTTTGCACTATTTATTTGTCTGTTCAATTAAAAATGGTTTTTCCAATTCAGGTTTCCTTAGCAAGGTTGGAGATGTTTCATCACTGTCTCCAGAACAATATTAAACACGACTTACACTGGCTTCTTTGTCGTATTTCCGCTTTGACTCGCGTCTTCATCAACCCTTCTATGCGTTATATGATGGCATACAAGATGTTATTTAATTATAATCATCTAAATATAATGTTATATAATTATAATCGTCTTCTAATCGTTATTTTATCTCGAAGAAAATCCGGCTAAAGAATATCAAGGACGACTTAAAGAATCAACGATTATCGGCTATCGATGCTCGAGACGTCGCCAAAAATCGACAAGAATGGTAGCGAATCATGAATGGAGTACGAGCAGCGTATTGGCTGCGAGGGCGACCCTCTCCCCAATCGCCGGCTACGGAATAAATAATAATAGTAATATTAATTTCATCGCATTCCGATCAGTTTAGTGGGTATCGTTAAGCCATCGATAATATTTTGCAGGCTTTCCCGCTGCAAACATAGGCGTGTTGGAAGTAAATAAATCGATATAAAATTTAAATCTTGATTAAACTCACTTTTCTCTGTTACGTGATTCAACGGTCTGTTGTGGCAAAGTAAAATGTCGATCTTGAAATATTGTTTTGATGGAGTGTAATGAGTAGGCGTACAGTTAAAGAGAAGGAAGGCTAATAAAAGACACAAAGAGAGGAGGATCGGGGGGGGGGGGGGGGGGGCACTTGACTGGGAAAAGAATGTGAACCAAACGCAATATCGCGAGTGGAACGAGACGTTGATTTTTTCGCGATCTCCTAACTGCTGGTTGAGATAGTTTGAAAGGCAGAGAGGAAGATAAAGAGAACAATATTACGACCTGTAGAGAATGCCTTGACGTGGAGTGCCATGCATTGCCATGTACAAACTCTAGCAAAGCACTGACGCCACTAACAGCTGGACAGGACAGCAAAGGGCACAATTACATATAATATAACTTGCCACTAAGACAAAGCAGGAAACTATTTTTCCCGTCCGGAGCGCTCGCCTACTGTGAAGTTCCGAATGGCTAGATAATCTGCGGTCGACGCCAAGTGTTTGAAATGGTTTCCTTCGCTGCCCCAGCCCCGATCTGCACTCCAGCCGCTCCAGGCTTTGCGGTCGTATGTCACGTCATGGCGCTCGTTGAATTTACTGCGCGTAATGACGCATACGAGCCGTTGCTTTGCGTACAAAATTGCAATTGTCTTTATACAGATTAATTATCGCAGTTAATCAACATTCGTAGTTTATTTCTCGAAATGTGTGGCAATTTTTCTTGGCACATTTTTTGTTGCCTTTTATACTGTAAACCTAACAGATTACAGTATAAATTAATACATAGCTACACCGGCGACAGACATAAAAGTCAATATATCGACTGCTCTCACATAATTTGGTTAATTCTCTCAATTTTTATTTATTGTATAATTTTTGATGTTATTATTGAATACTTACTTAAAATATGTTTTTTTACCTCTTTTCAGGTAAGTGTCTCTGAAGATTTTTCGTTTCCAGCGAGCGCCGTAAGGCAAAAATAAGAATTTAAGAGTTACGATTAAGGTATGTTGCAGTTTGATTCGTTTACGTCGGTCGTATAGATAATAATATATGGCAGTTATTATAGGTAGGTTTATCTATTTTCTATTTTGTATTTTTGTAATAATGTAATTGTTATGTGTTTGTAATATTTCGTACATACTAATAAATATCGTCGGAATCAATAATCTATTTGTCAAGAAGTGATTCGGTTCATCAAATTGAACAAGAAAACTATAACATGAATTATTTTGAACAACATTCTTATTTAGAAGTTAGGAGTATTTATTTTATATGAGAAACTGGGTTGGAAATTATACACTTTTTTTTTTATTAAGATTTTGTTATTGAGAAATACCTACATTAAATACATTAAAGTTGAACTGAAAACGCTTTTTCCTCGCTAACCAAAGCCTAAATCAATATAAGTTACACAATATTTTCAACTCAGTTTTACACGTAGAATAACTATAATCTGTATAGATAAATCTCCTATGATAAAAAATATATTTTCGAGGAACCATTTTTAGTTTATCTTGTTAAGATATATGCACAGAATCACCCCTAGAAAACAAGAAACCGAACACCTTGGATATGAAAGTCCATTAGATAATAATTTAAACAGCAACATTTTAATATCATGTTCTCTATTTACTTCCAACTAAAGGTCAACCAACTACAAGAATAAGTAATGAAACTTATATATAAAATCCGCGTTACTGTCGGGCATTCAGATGAACATACTAGACGGGGCGAGGAATCCTAAATTATAACTTCTAACGGCAAATCGTGAGACATTTGGTTTTCGGACGTCTTTAGACTAATTTGACTTTTCTGAATCCGAATCTGCTCGGTGCCAAGTCAGATTTGAATAGAATTCAATATGGCGTCCTACCTCGGTTTTTGAGGGTGGTTTCTGTTTCTTTCACTTCAAAATGCTGGTCAAGGTGTCAATTTTGAGGTTTTTAGGGTCCCAAGTGCAATAAAATAGGTCTTAGTACAAATTGATAACCGAAAGTGTGGTTTTTAAGATGGCGGCGGCATCTAGGACCGGAAGTTTGCTGTATTTCCACTTTTTGATCTGTAAAATAAACTTTTAAACATATTAGATGGGTTTTTTAAGTCGCTGACTACATAGCGAAGATCAGCAGAGATTCAGCGCAGTGATTTACCGTTTATGTAAGTGGCTAGTTCTGGAAATTTTTCAGTTTGCACTATGTATTAAAACAACATGAAAACACAATCGCTAGCCCTATACAAATAAAGTGCAGCGAGCTCTTGGTCTATCCACGTCGTTTGAAATTCTAGCAACATAGACAAAAATAAATATGTAGTTAGTGGAAACACCTGGCGAAACATGTTTTATCGACGTTGCTCGGTTGTTCATGGGAAAAGCGGGCCTGGCTTTCGACGAAAGCTTTCACGCGCGTCGAACGTTCAGCTGACTTTCGCTGGGTTTTTATTTTCGTTTGCGCTTTTGTGGTGCATTTCTTCTTTGTTCTTGTTTTGAGTCACTATTCCGCCGTAATGAACTACCTCGCCCATGGAAAAGAGTACGGAGGGGGGAGGGGGGCTGTCTGCACCGCGGTGCGATAATGGTTTGCTTTGAACACCCTCCCTATAGCCGTATTTTTCACGAGTTTTTTTCTGTAATATTTGATATTATGTTAACATGATACTTTCGGTGTTTTTGTTTCGGTTTGGTCATGAATATGCATAAAATCGAACCCCATAAGCGTGAGGCTGCTACTGAAAAAGTTGTAAATCTGGTAAGCTGCTACGAATTTTGTTTTCTACCTATGAGCTTTGAGACGACCAAATCGGGAAGATTGGTTTAACCCTTTAAAAAACATGGGACATATTATGTATCTTGTAACTTCAAAAATACTATTTTAAATTATCGAATACCTACGAATAATTTATAAATTATATTTTTTCCATATTATTAAGATATAAGAATATTAATATAAGTTAAAAAATATATATTGTTTAAAATTATACCGTAATTTTTCTCAGAAGACATCGCAAATGACCAACAGACGCTGGTGATTTTAAATAAATAAATTATGTATTTATGGCAACTTTTCCAGTTTGATTTTTTTCTTTGAGTAACTTTTTTTAGTACGATTGATTTCTGAGTGAGGTAATAAAATAATCAAATTTTGAAAAAAGTTGTAACTTTGCATCTTTATCGACCACAGGGACACTTATTTCCCATCAATTTATACAAAATCTATCGAACAAATTTTCACAAAACGACATATATGTTATTTACGTCGCCCTTTATCAGTTTTATGTATCAACGATTTCCATACTTTACCGTAAAGCTTATAGTCCACAAAGGGTTAATTATTTTTCACGAACAAAATCTCCTGAATAATGCGAAGGATGAAGCTATTAATCCCAACTAATTGCTGCCCGACTGCAATATTAACGCATGCAACATATTTATAAACAGTGGGTGTCATTTTTAAAAAATATATGCAGAATATCATAATCAAAATAAGTGTGCAGTAAAATGGCTCCTTATATGCGAAAGTAAATCAAATTACAAAACGTTATGTAACTGTATCGTGAACATTTTCGTGAGCATAATCACAGTACTGATGGCAAAATATTCAACAAATTATCACAACTGCATGCCTGTCTTGCCTCTTTTAATATATTACATTAATGACTGGCACTACCGTCAACATCTCATCGCTTAAACAAAATAATAGGTATAATTACAAATGTTACAAACATTACAAATGTTTTAATTAAAATGTGATACGAATAGTTAGATAAAAGTCTAAAGTTTCATGTAACTAAAGTTTCCTTTAATAATCTCATGAGAAATATGTCGAGAAATATTGATAAAAACGAGCCAAAATGACTACAAATGATATTCAGATTCCGATTTTTAAATTAGCCTATCCCATTGTAAATTCATAAGTCAACAAGTTGATGAATTCTCTTCATGGCTAGGAAATCTTTAAAATTAGTTTGTTTTACGATAAAAATCGGCAAAGATTTTCAGAAAAAAGTATTTCTTGCCGTATTTTCATTTTTTTTTTAAATACTTTGGAAGGTTTCCAATTTGTTTAGGTTATTCTTCGACTCTTTAAGCCTGAGATTAATTTGAATTCAATTTATTATTTATAAAATCAATATACAGTTATAATGACTCACCATCTATATTTTTACATGTTTTTTTTAATAATTTAATAATATATTCTAGATTAATACATTTCAGTGACCGTGAATATGCATAGTGTCCACCTTGCTAGACGCGCACGTCTGGCCTAAGTTATTCTGGTAGATTATTATTGTGGTAGAATTTCTTTATATCTCCATATCGGATATTGTGATCCTCACAGATAAAGCGTTTTTGGGTATTTTTATCATTTTACACCGTACCTTTGGTACTTAAATACCTATTCATATAACATTTATCGCTTATTTATCATATTACTTAATTCCTGAATGACGTACATGAATTTCATTAATCTTTCGGGGGATTGCCTTTTTTTTATCACTAGTTCTCACATTTTGCGAAGATCTCTTATTCGCGATAACGTTATTCAAGACGCATCACGTACCTGAATTTCATTAATCTTTCGGAGGATTGCCTTTTTCCTATCACTAGTTCTCTCAATCTGCGAAGATCTCTCATTCGTAATTACTTTATTCAAGACGTTTTCCTGGATCACGTACCTACATGAATTTCATACATCGTTCGGTGGGAATCTGTGCCAAAAGCAGCGGTTGGTGGCGAAGCGTTGCATCGGCGGTCGCAGCATGGCTTTGGGCGGCGGGCGGTCCGCCTCAGGTGGCGCTGCGGACGTCCGCTGCTCGGCGCGCTCGTGCGCCGCATCACAATGTCCCCAATCCCCTTCCGTTTCACAGTGTCCCGGGGCCGAGATCGTCTCACAAACCTGTCCCGCGATTTGATCTTGTCCGACAAATAGAATGACCCAGTAGCCGCGCGCAAAATCGATCACGAAATTTACATTTAAGTATGTAAGCTGAGCGCTGATCGGGCGCCTCGCCAAGTCGATTCAGGTGGAGAATATATCTTCAGCGATAGACGTGAGTACTATATGACAAAGACATATAGATCAATGCCCAAGGTAGCAGATTTCAAGGATTATTTATCACGATTACCAACGGTTGTCTGTCTGAAACTGACCATTTTCTGTTCAGCAGATTTTCATTATCACACAAAAGAAGTCTGACTAAAATGGCATAAATGACTCTTGTTCGATAACACAACATTTCAAACCGCTAACAATCAGTAATGAAGCCTAAATTAATAACATAATAAAACCATACACCGCTCCCGACAAAGTTACAACTGTTTTAGAGTGTATAATTCCTATTGGCTTATCGAAGGTTTATTTATGTATGTATGTATGTATGTATGTATGTATGTATGTAGGTATGTATGTTTTTTTTTTTTTTTTTTTTTTTTTTTTTTTTTTTCAGAGGTTTGGAGGAAAAATACTTTTACGTATCATCAGGACAGTATTCTGCCTGGGTATGTCGGACTCGGATTAATTTCCCCTACCGACTAAAAACCTCATCCTCTGGTCTCTGCCTCTGTTTCCTCCGCGGCCCCGCCGTTAGGCATTACTTCGCGGAGGGAGGGTCTTGCTATTGCTTCTTCTGGCGGTTCAAGCCACTCTTTCTTTTATTTAGTGCTCCTGGTTCTGAGCTCGGTCTCTTTCTAGGCGACGAAGTTCTTGCAGTACTTCCGTCACGAATGAGTTTGTCGTCTCCCAGGCATCCTTTGACGAAAGCATTGCTCTCATTAAGGATTCCGGCCGGATTTTCTGTGTAAGAGCAGTTTCCCAAGTACTGCGTGATGATTCGAAACGGGGGCACATGAAGAACACGTGCTCAGCATCTTCATTGGCTCCAGGACAAGACGGGCACTCTGGAGAAGTATCGTGTTTGAATTTGAAGAGGTATTCTCGGAAGCACCCGTGCCCCGATATCATCTGGGTCAGGTAGTAATTCACCTCTCCATACTCTCGGCTCAGCCAGACATCTACTTCCGGAATAAGACGGTGCGTCCACCTACCATTTGCTGAGGTGTCCCACATATTTTGCCATCGGCGTATGCTTTTCCGCCGTTCTTCAGTTTTCAGTTCTTCGGGGCTCCTAGTGTTTGATCCTTTTCGCCGGTAGAGGGCTTTTCGCTCTTCAGCGAGTATTTCAATAGGCAGCATCCCAGAGATAACGCACACTGCGTCCTCAGATACTGTGCGGAAGGCGCTGGCTACTCTCAGAGCACTCAATCGATATACTGGCGCGACTTTTCTCCGTGACTCCTGTATTCTAAGGGTATCACCCCATATGGAGATGCCATATGTCAGCACTGACGTGACCACTGACGATAGGAGTGTCCTTCTAGTCTGCTTTGGGCCGCCTATGTTGGGCATCAATCGCGATAAAGCCGCTCTAACCACCGATGCTTTCGCACCCACATGCTCTGCCTGCTGCTTGAAATTGAGTCGGGCATCGATCATCACTCCTAAGTAGCGAATAAACGGCTGAGATGTGATTTCATGGGCTCCAACTCGTAGTGTGATGGTTTCTAGCTGTTTCCTACTGGTAATGAGAACTGCCTCAGTCTTGTGTTCTGCCAGCTTCAGGCCAACTGTGTCCATCCACTGACTGATTATCTCAAAGGTGGTATCAAAAGCCAGATTTATCTCTTCGAGATGTTTTGCGACGATCACCAGAGCCACGTCATCTGCATATGCCGTGAGTTTGACTTCCCTTGGTAGTACTAGTCTCAGTAGCCCGTCGTACATGACATTCCATAGAAGTGGGCCCAGAACCGAGCCCTGAGGCACCCCCCCTGTGACCCTGTATTCTTTCGGGCCCGTCTCCGTGTCGTATTTCAGGACCCTATCAGTGAAGTAGCTTGCTACCATCCTTCGTAGATATCCTGGTACATTCATTGCGGTGAGAGAACTCATAATGCAGTCCCAGTTGGCGGAGTTAAACGCATTCTTTATATCCAGCGTTGCCACCAGGCAGTAATTCTTCGTACCTCTCTTCCATCTGGTCCCTGCGATCGCTTCTTTGGCTGTGTTGACGACAAGGTCAATCGCATCCAGGGTGGAGCGACCCTTCCGGAAGCCATATTGGTTGCTTGAAAGCTGCGGGTCTACTATCGCTTCTATCCTCCTATGAATTATACTTTCTAGTATTTTGCCTGCCGTATCCAACATGCAGAGCGGACGGTAGGCTGATGGATCATCTGGTGGTTGCTTACCCTTAGGGAGAAGTACTAATCTCTGTTGCTTCCATTTCAGAGGTACAGTTCCCTCCTTAAGGCATGCGTTGTAAACTTCCAAGAACAGTGACGGTGCTGCTTTGATGGCTTCCTTTAATGCAATGTTTGGAATTCCATCCAGACCTGGTGCTTTCGTATTCCCCACCTTGTTACATGCTTCCATCAACTGTTTTTCTGTGACCGGTTGAACTTCTTCTGACTCGTACTGCTCTGCCCGGTGTTGGAATTCCGTTTGTTGAGGAAAAAGTGCAGTTACAATTTTCTCAAGAAGTTTGGGGCATGTGGGTGGAGGTGTCAGCTGGCATCTTATGTGCGTCATAACCACCTTATACGGTCTACCCCATGGGTTGCCTTCTACTTCATTGATCAGCTCTCTCCAGCATTGTCTCTTACTATCCTTGATGGCTTTGTTCAGCGTTCTTCGTGTCTTTTTGTACTCTGCCACCAGTTGTTCATAGTTAGGTCTATTCCGGCAACGCTGGGGTTGCCGGAATAGACCTAACTATGAACAACTGGTGGTATGTATGTATGTAGGTACGTATGTATGTATGTGTATGTATGCCTATGTATGTATGTGTATGTGTATGTGTTTGTATGTATGTATGTATATATGTATGTATGTATATTTGTATGTATGTATGTGTGTGTATGTGTATGTATGTATGTATATATCTATTTATGTATGTATGTTTTTTTTTTTTTTTTTTTTTTTTTTTTTTTTTTTTTTATAGTAAGGTTTTATAGTAAGGTTAATGTATGTATGTATGTATGTATGCATGTATGCATGTACGTATGTACGTATATACGTATGTACGTATGTACGTATGTACGTATGTAAGTATGTAAGTACGTTCGTACGCACGCACGCACGCACCCTCGCAGTCACGCACGCACGCACGCACGCACACACGCACGCACGCACGCACGCAACGCATGTATGTATGTGTGTATGTATTTATGTGCGTACGTTCGTAACTAGTGCGTCATGAAATCATCAAACTGTGATTTAGTGAATTATTGGACACAATATAAGAATTCCATTTTATATTATTATGAAGCCACAAATTATAATACGGTTGGACTTCTATTATACTAATTAAACAAAATCTCGTTACAAGGCTTGGTTAATTCCGTTGTAATTATGAGATGCGTCTGCGAAAACCACATCGTATTATTATTAAAACCTCCTAATCCGTTAGAAATCTTCTTCATTTATATTAATTAGGAAATAAATATATATGCGTCAATTTCATAAAATATACTATACTTTACATTGTTGATACTTTAGCAAACCAGTCAAAAATATGATATACATTTCCAAAAACTTTAATAGAGTTATAGAGTAAATCTAGTTAGACTGCAAACAACGACTTTAGTTCCAGTTATAAAAACACAGATGTAAGTGCTTAGGAAGATCAATTCCAAATCTGTTAGATAGCCTTCTAAAGATATTATTTTGTGATTATAAGGGTCTGAATGACTTATAAGAGCGTCTTTTTCCGTAACGTTTTCTATACCACTCACGGTATCATTATTTGTCCAAAACATTTTAGAATTCAGGCCCCAAAAAAATACACATATAACCAGAAAGCATCAAACATGCTGTAAAATCTAAACCCCAATAGAAAAGAGTGCAAAAACCATTCAGAAAAATTCAACATTTTTGTTTTTTCGTCTTTAGGTTATATAATCTTTCAAAATAACACTGTTAATCGCGAAATACATATTTTATTTGATTTGTTTATTCCATATAATTTCCAACAACGTTTTTATTTATATATTAATAAAACAACGTATTTGTCGTATTGATTACGCGCTGCAAACCTTTGGCAACTTATGCATCTCGTACTTCGCCAAGAGAATGTTCCCTAAGATTAATGGCATCATAACTTGCGGTTAAATTGCGCATGCAGCTTGAATCTTTTGGTATGAAATAACGTTTTTGTAATAGTTTTCGCAATAATACATGATCATAAGCATATATTACTTTATACTATTTTCTGTATGTTGTTTTGTGTTTCTATTGTTAATTTATTGAGAGTATCGATATTAATCTTCCAGTAAAAGTCTGTTCTCTGGGCGTTTTCGAGGAAAATCGTCCATGTTTATTTATAAACAAGAATGTATGCTGTTTTCAGCCTTGGCTGGCTAGGGGCAGTACAGACCGTGCGAGGCTTGGAGCTAACGGCGCTGGCAGCTAATATTTCATGCTGACTGTTGTCACCGCAGATTCCTCCCCGCCATTGAATTATTGCCGATAAAATATCGACGGGCTCCCTGATAAATCACCATCAGAATAGAAATCGTGATAATAAAAAAATCTTTTCTTCCCGCGCGCGACGAGACAATTTCGCTAACCCCCCTCCCCCTCCTCCCTTCCCCCTATTTATCCCCCTCCCTCCCCTCCTCTTCAGCTACACAATTCGGCACCACAGAATGAATGAATGCTGCCATATTGGATTTAAAATTATCGCCCTCCAGTCCGGGATTTTAGGGTTTTAGTGGGGGGGAATTTTGTGATTGAATTCACCCTCTTTGTCTGTCAAATACTGACCCAGCTTTGCTTTGGTATCATCTGAAGCCTACCTAACATTAAAGAATTAATAATGAAAATCGATTGAAGCGCTCGTTTTTACGACACAGCAATAGGTAGGTACTTCTAGGTAGTGGCGGAAATTTCGCGGCAACATTACTCCCTTGAGTGCCATGCAAGAGTCGGACATTATACCTTCAACTTTTTAATAAATATAAAACACCAATCGCATTTTTGCGATGGGAGGACGGTTATAGATATTATGAGAAGAAGATCGTCTTTCCTGCTCCACAAGTGTATTTACCTTCATACTTGTAAAAACATTTAATTTTTTTCCTTCAATCACTTGTTTGTTTACAAACAACCTGAATAATATGCTGCATGAGCGCAGAGAGAGAGAGAGAGAGAGAGAGATAGAGAGAGAGAGGAGAGAGAGATCGAAATGCATACAACTGTTTATATTTACATGTAATTATGGCTATGACCGCTGCTCGAAAGGCTAAACTGAGAGAAGTTTCTATATTGTAAATACTCCTGCAGTAAACTCGGCAAAAAACACTTTTTTGTATAACTGCAGTAATTTTTTAATTTCTAAATGATACATAATTTTGACAGAAGTTTATTAATACATAATTACATACTTTTCGTGATTTTTTTTGGGGAATGCCCTGGATGACGATGAATATTTATCACGAAATGATTTATTTCGACTTTTTTTTAATCACATTCTCCTGGCAAAGTTATAATATTAGACTTATTATATGTTCTCACGCCGTCTTTCATCTATTTCCTTCAAAATAATAATATTGCTTCCTTACAGTATTCTTTACTCAGGTCACGTGTGCAAACGTTCTTAGATTGCTAAAATTCATTCTATGAACTCTATACAGAGTGAGCCATTAAGGCCATCGAGTCGCGATTGTCTCCTTGATTATCTAAGTTATTAAAACTGTACTTACGAATACAATTCTAGCTTCAAATTCAGTTCTACTCTAGCTACTTGAGATGCAACGTAATAAAGCGACGTGGATTTGGAAAGCACGGTGAAAGCAGGTACATGTTATGTCTTAATTTATGAAGATATAAAAAATATATCTTTTAAATAAAATAAGATTTGTCTACAGAAACTTCCAATGTTATTACATGCGAAACCTGCCAATTTTCAGTCTACAATCCCCCCCCCCCCCCTTGTTCCTTTTTGTTCATTCCACCATTTAGCAAACTTTGCAGATTTTTTTTTCTGGAGTCCACTTTTATACTAAGTAAACCATTATATTGTATATTTATAGTTAGCAGCGCATAGAAAAGCGAAATAATATGTAGTTTTTAAAAATCTATCTAACATTATTTCAAATAATTGAATACACTTTCGCATTGGAACAAAAACAAAGCATATTGAAAACAAAAAATAAGCATTTGACTGCCAGTAGGTAACTACATTTTGCTCAATCTACTGTATTCATGTACAGGATATTGTCTAAGCAGATATTATTTAAACTGTAATATTAGAGTATTCAAATCGTGTAATATCCATTTCTAGAATATACTAATTTCCCCTAACAAAAAAATATAAAAATTTATTTTAGACTAATAATTGTACTGTGCACACCTCAAATAAAAGAGAAAAGTGTCCGCCTTAGAACAAGCCAAGGCTCAGCTAGGCGACATTAACCACACGACACATTTCTCAAAATGCCTTCTCCCAACTTTCTCAATTTTAGGTTTCGTATCAAAACTGAGATTACGTTACGTACATTATAATAATAAAATAAATAAATAAATACTCCATAAAAAAATGGTTTTTTCTTGTGGTTGGTTTGTATGGTAGTCATCCAACAGGGTGTAGGTAAGGCCCCTATAATCTAATCTGGTCTTCTTCATTAACGATGGAATGTTGTAACGAATGGCTTGTTTTTAAAATGTCTATCATCGGCAGAATTTTCTAAGTTTCTCCTCTTTATACACTTTGATATGCAGGCATTAAGTAATCATTATTATTCTATACATAATAAACTTTGTTTTTTAGTAACTTCTGTTTATACGGTACGGTACACGGGCTCATAAATGACTAACAAATATCAATCTTCTAGAATATATGCATATCCGTCGTTTTTGAACTTGGGCACATGAGAAACATCGTTCTACTTACAAATTTGCGCGTATTAAATATGCAAACGCTATTTTTTGGGGAAGTTCCCTTCAATACCGGTTCTCGTTACAATCTCAGATAGCGACTGATTCAAAATAGTTGACAAAATGACGTTACACGAAGTCAGGTTCTTTTTCAGAATTTGAATACCTTTTTTCCAAAGGAAAAAAATAAACTTTGAGGAGTCAGTGAAAAACGCCTTCAAATCATTTATTGTCCACGAGTTTTACAGCAGAGGAATTAGGCAACTCCCATTAAAATGACAAATCTGCATAGATAATAGGGGTCAATAATTCTATTAAATAAATATATATATTTCATACAAACTTTTTGGCCTTAAATTTCTTTTCTTCTTCTTCTTCTTCATCAGCGCGCATTCGCCCACCGTTGGGCATACGCCTTGTTTGCCTAGTTTGGTTTGGCAGCCTAATCGTACCCAGAGATTCTTAGCACCCCCTGCCCCGCCGTTACCGTAACCGCTGCCGTGGCTCGGGCTAACTTGAGTTGTCGACTACAAGGGCGAGCCCGTCACCACAGGGAGTTTCAACGATTAGTCGTTCTATCTCCCTGGAGTGAGCGTAGAAGACTTTGGACAAAACAATCCATCGTCTAGCTACGCCACAACCCGTTATAGACCAACGCACTACCGCGAGATAGCCAGTTATGTTACCAATTGTGCCCAGATTTCTCCGGTCTCTCGATTGGTTCCGAGTTCGAGGTCGCTTGCGCAATCCTCTCCCTTACGAGGCGGTGAAACGGTGTATACCGAATCTATCGCGGACCATGGCGTCCTTTGCCCGCCTCTTACCCGGGATCGGATGGCCAATGGTCAATTCAAGAGCAGTCGCCGTAAGGTACGCAACCACCCCCGCTCTATAGGAAACAATACAGCTTCCAGACTCCCCCGACTGTTAGTCGGAGTGGGAGCTAATGGGCCCTTGCTGAGTTGGCCACGAAGACCCATTCTGTTTCAGGGTCGGTCACACTCACGGGTCAACACCCATCCGATGGCCTCCACGCATGGGGTGCGAGCCTGGGTAGGACACTGGGTCAACCAGTCTCCCCTGGGAACAATCCTCTGGCGCTCCTGGACGGTCTGCGCACCGAGCGGCGCAAGCCAATCGACTGTGCTCTCCGACTAACAATCGGGGGAGTCTGGGAACTGTATTGTTTCCTATAGAGCGGGGGTAGTTGTCTACCTTACGGCGACTGCTCTTGAAATGACCATTGGCCATCCGATCCCGGTTCAGAGTCGGGCAAAGGACGCCTTGGTCCGCGACAGATTCGGTGCACTCCGTTTCACCGCTTCGTAAGGGAGAGGACCGCGCAAGCGACCTCGAACTCGGAACCAATCGAGAGACCGGAGAAATCTGGTCACAATTGGTAGTTAGGGCGCGAGTGCCGCCCGCCAGGTAGCATACCTGGCTACTCGCGGTAAGGCGTTGGACTCTAACGGGTTGTGGCGTAGCTAGACGTCGGATTGTTATGTCCAAAGTCTTCTATGCTCACTGCACGGTCGATAGAACGAACAATCGTTAAAACGTCCTGCGGTGACGGGTTCGCCCGTTGTGGTTGACAACTCAATATGTTAGTCGGAGTGCACAATCGATTGGCTTGCGCCGCACGGTGCGCAGACCGTCCAGGAGCGCCAGAGGTTTGATTCCCAGGGGAGGTCCTTCGCCCGAACGTCCTACCCAGGTTCGCACCTCGTGCGTGGAGGCCGTCGGATAGGTGTTGACCCGTGAGTATGACCGACCCTGAACACATGGGTCTTCATGGCCAACCCAGCATGGGCCCATTAGCTCCCATGGCTCTGGCTAGTGGGGCTGCTGGGGACTGGGGGCCGTGGTAAGGTTGTACTGTTCATCATGATTGGAGGTATTTAGCCCGATACCCGTTACGTCGGCCACACGTCTTGGCGAGCTCCACACTTTCAGGAAAATATTTCCATTTCCTAGGCTTGTGGCAACCTGGAAATTTTGTTATATTGCTGTTCTATAAAATTTCTTTTATAGAACAGCAATATAACTTTTAAAATGCCTAAAAACATGTATTTTCAGACTTTAAGTTTTCTTCTAATTTAGTTCTTTACGTATCAATATAGTTACAATGGCCAGTATTGGAAGCTATTGTAGACACACGAGGCACGTTAGATGACAAGACGCTGGACGTATAAACGAGCTCTCTCAATTGGCAAGAAGACATCTAATTTCTCGTGCTCACGATATTTTTCCCTTGTGCTCGACTGGACGAGAGCGAGCGGGGCGCGCGGGCGTCCGCCCCCGACTTGTCTGTCCGTCTGTCCGCCCGCCCACTGAAATTGGTGCTTGAAGCAATTTGGATTTAGCCTACCGTGCAACCTACATTGCCTTTTTTTCGTTTCCACCACTTTGCTCGCGAACTTTCTCTTGTTTGAAAAATTTATTCGTCCGTTATTTAGTACAGCGATAAATGAATTTCACTTTGTTAATAGCCGGATCGTTTGTCTTTCGTTTGTTTCCCCTAGGGATGGATCCCTACTTCCTAATTATCTCGTCAACCAGTTGATATTAAATTGGCCCAAGGAGTAAATAAACAACCAATTTAACAATTACATCGCTCTTCGCCACCCATGCATCTTACTTGTAGAAATACCATACTTTATTTTGCCTACGTTAGTATATCTGGCTGTATGAAGGATGGCTCGTCTTAGTGTACATTACTTGATCGTAGCATGGTTTGGTAGGTCGTCTTTGTCTGGGAAAAATAGAACTCGTTGACATAAACAAAATTAAACCAGGAATCTAAATTAAAATCAAAACGTCCACTATACATTTCTTTTTTTTTAAATCGATGGATTATATGAGATACACTGTAAAAAACCGTCAAAAAACCATTTTTGGCACTGTTATTGTCACCGTCAAAGAAAGCCACTGTATTTCTACCATTATTTTCAAAATATAATTGAATATAATTTAAAACGATAAACGTAGGTTGGTACTCCTCGTAGGTTGGTAATCCGTATATCTTCCATCCAGTGACGTTTTGTCCGTGACGTTCTAGCCATTGAACTCACGAAACAGAAAGAAAACCCGTGAAACAAAAAGCAAGAAATAAAAAGTAGAGAAACAAGTAGAAAACAAGTAGGAAAACAGTAGAAAGCCTCCTATATTTTTTTACATGGTTATATAGAATAATAGTAATATTTACAAACATTACTTGGTTAAAAAAATATTGCCAGCCGGCAATAAGCTCGCCTTTTCTTAAGAACAAATCGTATTGTTATTATTATTATAAAAAAAGATTCTATTTTTTGAAGTCAAGGCTTGGAAAATAAAGACACCAAATTTACCTGCGCCAAAAATATTAATTTAATTTCGTGACTTCGTACTTAATTTCGTCGTAATTTAATTTCGTACTTAAATTTTATCCGTTTCATGCCCCACTGTAAGACTTCCATGAGTAGAGAAGAAAATAAAACTAAAGTATCGCATTGAAATAGCATCCAATTTCATATTTAATAACATAGGTATTCCTAGCATTCCTGGTTTTAGTTATGGTTTCCTGCTGACTGATTCCAATATTAGTCGCGCCAGTCACGTCTCGGTTGTAAATGTGCTCGTCCTCAAACTTTCTCATAGAATGAGAAAAGGGACGCCCGCAGTCCGCGGTAACGTGTGTAAGTGGGCCAATTCGTATTCAACGCGTGCGATTTCTAAATTCATAGATTTCCCGTGAAGTTTACGCGGACCTTTATAAAAAATCAACATACTGACGCAGGTGGGGCGGCAACCTAACAAGACAGAATATTGTTTAGCTTCTCTAACAGGGCCTATGAAAATTAGACTGAATTCGATATAGGGTACAATAAAATATTAGTCTCAAATTGCATGTTATGCTAATGCTGCAAAAAATAACTAATAGATAAAGCAACCATTTAAGGGGCTGTCTTTAATTATTAGACTACATACAATGGCTGCCAGGCGTTTGTGGCGTTATTAACATTTCTTCCTGATTTTCAAATATAATGTTCATCGAAAAGATATCTAAGCTTATTAGGAGTCGAAAATTCAAAATATCCACAAACAACTTAGATTTCCTTTCCCAATAAGGATTTTGTTTTAAATTAGAATTTTTAAAATTTCGGGTTTTTTCATCTCCCACTAAGCAAAGATGTCATACTTTGGATCTGTTGTCTGCAACGGACGAACCCGACACCTCAGGCTGTTATAACGATATAGATCGTTTTTTCAGCCGTGAGGTCATCACACAGAGACATCACACAGGGACAACACAGTCCAAAGTCTAGCCCGGCAAACATGTCCGTAAGGAACCGACGCCATACTGCGAGGCACTGAAAAGTACCAGATTTGGCCGGATTTCTTCGTCCTCCGGTCTGGTCACGGTTTCGAGGTCGCTTGCGCCGCCTCTACCTGACGTAAGCGGTTATTCATTCTGAATATTTTTTCCGGACCGCGACGCCCTTTGCCCGCCATGGTCACTCAGGATCGGGTGCCCAAAGGATCGATTCAAGAGTTCGAGATATCATATCGACAACTACCCTCCGCTGTCATAGGAAATATACATCTCCAGACCCCGTTGTTTATTTGCCAGCTGGGTATTTAACACTTAGCAAACCGGATGGTGCACCAACTGCCCAGTTCCGCCAGAGGTATTCCCCCGAATCTTTTGATCCCAACCGCTTCCGACTGCAGGATTACAGCCGTTGCAGAAGCTCACAGCTGTCCTGACAGGGTAAGCCCCTCTTCGAGGAGGCTACCAGTTAGGAGTTGAACTGTGAGTTGGGCAAGGCAGATGGCTAAAGCCCAAGCTGCACGGAAGCCATCACATCTTAGATATCATACAATCGAACATATGTATGTATTTAAAATATGCAGATTATACTGAATAACAACGTTGCAAACAGTTTTGTGCGTTTGTATGGAGGATGGCCGTGATGAAACCTCTTAAATAAACGTTTTTATCAACTGTAACAGGTCACCCTATCAAACAGGACAGTAAATATCACAGTATATAAAAAAACAAATAAACGCCAGTCTTGCAAAACGGGTTATCAAGGAATTAGCTTTTTTAAATGAAAATATACCAGAGTACGAAAATATGTCGTCTTTCTATCGGATCGCAAAATTCCATTTTTAGCCGGTTTTATATTGTATAGACGCGTGCGTCGAAGCGGCCGACAAATTATTCGCATGCAAATCGGGAAGGCTTACTCGAAGGCACGGGCGGTATTCACCGCGTCCTGTCTACGCATATTTCGCCTTTTTTATTTCGCATGTTTTTATTGGAGTCGCGACCCTCGCACTCGCCCTAAACATCTTACTCCGTTTATGATAAGAAACTGAGTAGATAAGCCCTTCCTCTGAAGAATTATTGTATAACTTAGAGAATATTAATGTCAGCGATGACCATCCAAGTACACAACCACAAAACCAAAGCGATCAGATTACAGAAAGGAATGACTGACACCACCTCCCTATAGAACACTTTTTAAATGTTAAAATGGAATTGATACGTCATCAGCATTACCCATGAACACATGTCGCATTTAAGGTTTACAGATGTTATAGTCATTATGGAATAGAAATTGGAGGTACACGAGAAAATCCTGAACTACCTCGACGAGATATTCCAACTATGTCTCGTGCGTCTCCAGTAAAACTGGATAAAATAAAAGTTATGCTTAATGACCGTATTGACCCTATACCTGTAACTGTTGGGAATTCGGATTTGGGAGTTGAGGAATAATATGTGTACCAGCAGAACATACAGCTCGGTAGGCTAAAGTACGCAAAAGTATCCGATAGAAGAATACAACTGGGGTGGGCAGTATTTGTAAAACTTCCCACCTTCATCAAATACCTGAAAACTATGGTATATTCAATCAGTGCGTCTTGTATTTGATAACATACGGTGCGGAAACTTAAACCTTGACTGTGGGGCTCGTCCACAAATGTAAAGACGCTCAGTGAGCTATGAAAAGAGCAATCTCTCTACAGGATATTTACGGAACGTAGACATTCGCGAAGTGGTGGATTTAGCTCAGAAGATAAGCATGCTGAAACGGCAGTGGACCGGTCATTAATGCCGAACAACCGACAACCGTTCAGGGTGAAAGTACCTCAAATGGAGACCGCGCGGAAAACAAAGCATAGGACGCCCTCCAGCCCTATGGTCTAGCGCCTTAAGAAAGATAGCGGGAAACGACTAGATGAGAAAGACGGAGAACAGGTCATCGTGGCGAGCCTTGTGAGAGGCCTATAACCAGCAGTGGAGAGACACATGCTAATAAATAAGTAAGCAATGTGAATACATTGATTATTATTGTGCGTTGAATTTAATTGTAATTTTATTTAATAAACATGAAGAGAATGAATTCAGAAAGAATTCAGAGAATATTTAATAGTTACCCCACACAGAACTTGTTTTACAAACTTAAGTTGTTTAAAAAAAAATTGAAATCTTCCACATAAATCCCGTTTCCCTTTCCGTTCTCCTCTTTTAACCTTTGCGTCCTTGTAGGCTTTAGTTTATTTTGGTGTGGTAATATAAATATAAATATAGGTTAAGTTAGTATTTATTCGAAAACAATGTGCTCACCTTTTCTTGCGAATAAAGCGTTTTATTATTATAAACTTGAAGGTACTTTTTCGCGCGATTTTTAGAAAGGCATTTTTGACATCCTTTGATGCGGCTAATTGCATAGGTTTTTAGTTTATTCGTGAAAGTAAGCTTTGGTTTGATCTAAGACTTGTATTTTTTGTTATGTCAATCGTGGCACTTTTCAGAAAGACAATTGCCGCCAATTCATCGTAGGAACTCGAACAAATCACACAGGTTAAACAAGACACATATTTCGTACTCAAGTATGTATGCATCGACCAATCCTATGTTTAATTTCACCGATGTCTTCGAGTCCTCACTCTACCGTGAAATGTTGTCGTTTGTAGTTTTTGCCACGTTATGTAAGATCTACCCACGCGTGTGTCTCGCATGACTAGGTTTCATGGACTTTCTTATCGACGCAATATAAGACCAACGCTATAGTATATTGTATGATACATGTATGAGCATTGGACGTTAAATCGACGGTAAAGGTCGCCGGTCAATAATAATATCGAGCGTAGTCGGCGCTTACTTATCCACTATTATAACCCTTTGTAACATAATTAAATTACGACAACACCAGCGCCGACTGACTGCAACACTTTATTAGCGTTTTTGGTCTACCGACACCGACACAACATCAAATGCGTCGCTATGTCTGCCATTTTTTCTTTCCTGCTAGGAAAAGTATTGTGAACGCGCTTAAAAAAGCGAGTATGTGTGTCTGTTTGTATTACTCCACGATAGTTCCTAAACGCTTCATCCGATTGAGCTGAAATTTGGCATGTAGGCATAATTTGTTCATGGTAAGAGTTGAAAATATTGTGGTTGAAATCGGTCCACCTTTTTCATTTGTTATAATTGTATTTTCTTCGTTAAAAGTTGCGAGCGGCCAGTGCCATCTGTTACCCATAACATTGCGCACTACTACCTATAAACCGCGGCTGCGGTTCGTGTCTTAGACGCCGACGTGCGCTTTGAAGCTTTTTTACTGGATTTCCTCTAGGTGACGTTACGTTGCTACGCAAATGTTTGACGATTTTGCTCGGAATAAAATGAAATGGTATATTATTTATGGTTATAAATTCCAATGTTGTTCACTAAGATAACGCATCTTCCAACATTCCTATGAGAGTTTTTGTGATTCTGGGAAGTCTTGCCGGGATGAGTCTTGGGGTGGACTCATCCGATTTTTTATTTAATCAAGAAGTTAAAAAATCAGTTTAACATATTCAATGAACTATATTATGATGATGTAATGATGTATATGATGATATAAGGTAAAATTGATACGATTAGTAAATAAAAGAAATATGCAGTGCCGTACACATCCGCAGTTATTTTCTTGAAAATCTCAATTGTCTATTTTTCGAAACTTCTTGAAAATCAAAATGTCAATTGTGTATAATGAGCGTTTTGGGTACGGGTGAGGCGTTTTCAGTGTTATTCTCTTTGAAATCTTATGCTCAACACATCGGTGCAATTTGTTGTAAGTCTGGTGAACTTGGCCGTCATATATAGAGATTTATATGGAATTACAGAATTCGGGAAATTTTGGAACTTTTCCAAACATTATATTGAGTTTTGCAGTTATATATTTGGATGAGAGCCTATGATAATTTATAACACATGGTTAGAACAACTACAACATTCATTCGGATGTGTTAATAAGTATCTGAGATATAATCTCGCTTATGGACATATATCGAATCCGAAATATCAATTTTGCGTATGCGCTGTTCGCGATGTTCGACCGCCACGAGTGCAGTACTGGTATAAATGTTTACCCTTTCTCTTTAAATCGACACAAAATGACGGCGCTTTGTATATATTTAGCGGAGTTATTGAAGTTTTAAATTATGTTGATAGTAACTGTCACGTATTTGGGCGTGATTGCCTTGGTATCGATTTTAGAGACGTTTTGATGTCAAAATAATTACACGCTTGAGTAGATTTTGCATCTTACAGCCTTGCTGACGGCGGGTATTTTACGAATTCTAACTCACGTTGTTTTTAACCACTAGAATGCCAATACCACTGATCGGTGGTTTCCGATTTCCTGCGACAATTCGCGGGCGACCGATCTCAGTATTTATATGCAGTAATATGTAGTAAAAGTCGCCTTCATTGAATATGCTAATATTATAAATTAGTACGAGTGCACTAAAACCCCCTAAATACAAATTTTCGAGGGTTGAAAACATGCCGTCGTGAGTTTCATTCCCATGGCTGGCCTACTAAGGGTTACGCCTCATATCTCTAACGAAGTAGGTTTGGCCGAAGCCTAGTTTCGTCTGTTCCTCTTGATATATTCCTCATTGGCCGTAAATTCTTCAAAGGAGGGTACGCGGAGCAAAAATGCTGAACGTTACTGACGCATGCGACGTAACAGCGGCTCATAAAAGGCGTAAAAGCGTCGGCAAGCGCGGCGGCCTCTCGAAGCGGCGACGTTGACGTCGCGGCGCGCGTCGTCGACGTCGAATAGCGAATATGTTGACGGTCCTCGTGCCTAACGACGTGTGTAACTCAGAGGGCCCTTATTTGTTTTTGAACCGTACGGCGTAATGTCCGGGTCGCGCTGCCGCACTTCGCTCCGGCCCAAACTGCGCCGCCCGCCTCCGCCCGCTCAGCCCCTGCATGATCTTTTATTTTTCATAGCCCACTTTATTCCATCCCTGGGCGAGCACAAAAATGAAATTGCGTGTTAATGGTGCGCTCATTTCCTGCACGATCGACGAGAGGGCGGCATGCCGCTCTCTTTTTTGGCGGAGCTGCGGAGGATGCAATATGTTCATGTTACATTACACATGTAGATATGATACCGCTGAGGGATGATAATAAGACAATAATAAAACGCAATAAAGGCGAACGCTTGGAAACATTACAATAAAAATATACACTCTGACCTAACATGCGGTTGAATCCTCCAAAATTGTTTATATTTCTTTGGGCAATATTATTGGATAATCAAGTTGGATATTATTAGGATATATAAAGTTTTTATCGGACGGCGTATTCACTGTCATTACATGTTTCTTTATTTTTTTAAACGACTGCCCAACAAAATAGGAGAGAAATGTGTTCAGGTTTCATCTATGTATAATTTCCGTTGCTTTATTTCAACATAACTTCTAAACGCTTGAACCAAATTAGAAGTGTTTGATATTGTTAGAATCTTTATGTCATCCCAAGTGTCATAGGGTACCTTAACTGTTCTGTCAAGTAAGTAGTTGTCTAAATGTCCAAAAGTCTAAATGTCAATTTTTATTGACATTTGATAGGTCTGATTGGGTAAATTTAGTAAATATACATGTATTCTATATAGATAAATACATAAACCATAAATATTTCATAAAAAAACCGTTTTATTACTTGAGTACCGAGGGCAACCTACTGAGAGCGACGGCGGCGGCACAGGATCGTTTCGAGATACCTGCCACAGGCCCCGCAGCCCTGCGACACCACACTCAGAAAGCCGGGTCAATGGGCCCGGCTCGCATG
The DNA here is from genome assembly GCA_944548615.1 of Micropterix aruncella. Lineage (NCBI taxonomy): Eukaryota > Metazoa > Arthropoda > Insecta > Lepidoptera > Micropterigidae > Micropterix > Micropterix aruncella. The sequence goes on from OX155951.1 coordinate 29,946,419, forward strand.
AAGCCCCGCCAAAGGGCAATTGCCCAGCGGCACAAGTCACTGTACTCGGACAAGGGCCGTCGATTAATTCTCAGAATACGCAATCGTCTTTAAGCACCGGATGTTTATAAAGATAACACGCGTCGACGGGGACATAACGGAGCTTCAGTAAATTTAAGGTCTGATTGTGTAAATTTAGGAAATTTACATGTATCTGTATGGATGAATACATTAACCATAAATATTTCAGAAAAAAACCGTAATAAAATATATATAAATACAATAGTTCCCTTTCTGTAACGGCAGTCGTGTTTTGTATTCTTTTAATATATTTATTTGTCTCGATGATCGAGCATCGATCGAACTTGCATCGACGATCTCAAGATATTGATGGTTTCGGCCACTTTTTTTTTACCCATAGTACGTTCTATGCATTAAAACCCAATTTTATTAAGAACTAGATGACCCGGTGAACTTCGTACCACCTAAAATTGATTTGATTATAACTCTTCATAAGCGTTTATTATTCCTAATCAACCTTCCGAATCCAATTCATTGAAATCTATAATATGGCCGAATCATGTACGATTTGAGTTTCGTTTGGTGATTAAATGTTTTTTTTTACTTTTTCGACCTTTTTTTACCTTTTTGAGTTTTTTTGACTTTTTTGACTTTTTGTCTTTTTTGACTTTTTGTCTTTTTACTTTTTTGGCTTTTTCGACCTTTTTGACTTTTTTGACTTTTTTGCCTTTTTTGACTTTTTGACCTATTGAAATTTTACACATTGTACGGAATGAATAACGGTTATGGATGGCGCAGCTGTCAAATTATAGAATCGTCGCGATAGCCATCTAGAAAGTGGCCTATTTCCCAAAATGACCAATTTCGATTTTTTCGATTTTTAGTTGTTCCTTTGAGGTTTTCCTAAATATTTTTTTTCTTGTAAACCACCCCTGAATCAAGGCAATTAAAATAAAAGAAAAATAATTCAAATCGGTCTAGTCATTTCCGAGATCCTGCGAGACTAACGCACGGCGATTCATTTTTATATATAAGATTAGCGGGTTATTCACTCCTCTGTTTATTGTAACATGACGTGTAGAATTGAGTGCATAATAATATTATTGTTTTAGATGACAAAGGTATCGTATAAGCTATTGAAGAATCAGTGATGTTGAACTAAAAGCGAGACGATGGTTGTTAAATCTTTATATTGACTAATGCTTCTCCAATGCGAAATACTTGATCTATACTAATGCTTTAAATATATTTTTTTACGGGGCGGTCAGCACTATTGATTGTCTTTATATTCGCTTGAATAACCTAGTTACATATTGCTAATATTTTTACCAGATTTGTTACGTTATATTGCAGAAATGGAATTGTATTTAAAATATACACAATGTTGAAAATGTACGGTTTGAAAATGTTTTCGTGGTTTGTATTTGAATCACACCGGTCGAAAGTATTTGAATTTTGTATGTTTACTACATCTTTAGATGTAGTGTGTATTTCGTAATTAAAATATATTCATGATATATTTTGCTCAACCATCACTGAGAAAAATATTGGATTAACTCTCACATTACCATTTTGTTATTAAGGTTTTATACAGAATAATAATGTTTCAATCGTAAATTTGTTGAATTACAAGGAATTTTTTTGAAACTCTATTACTCGTTTATATGTATCAACATTTTCCTTACGGTTAATACGGAAATAACAGTATACTGTAGCTTCAACATGATTCATGTATCCGATTATAACCGTACGTATATCACTACATGCTGTCATGTCAGAGATCCCAAGGTCGCGATGTAATGAAATAACATTTGTTTTAACGTTACGACACGGTAACCACCGTCACGTCAACACCGTTACGCGTCCTGTTAATTGACACGTATGGACCATAGTTCGCGTTGTATATGTAATCTTTGTAATAATCGTAATATTTTTTCAGTATAAAAGTAGTTGGATTTTGTAATTTTTACTACATACATATTTTGATGAAGTGTGTATTTTGTAGTTGAAATACATTCATGATGTATTTGCTCAGCCCTGTTTGTATCGATGACCGATACGACGACGTATCGATGACTAAACATGGCCCAATGGCATAGCGGTTAGGTCGTCTGATCTTACTTTGTAAGGGTTCGATACCCGGCTGGGTCACTGCTGGGTTCCGTTTGGTTAAAATTAACGAAATTGCATTTTAATTCTGTCGATCGAATGCAATAACAAGACACACACTTGCACACATGTTACACACACATACATATAAAACACTTCATAATAGGATTGATTGGAAGAGATTGTCGTATGACAATAGACCCGCCCATTGTGAAACTTTACAATAAAGAGTATAAACAAAAAAACAAACGTAGGCTGTTAAAAAATGCCACATCACTTGCACATGTAACAATCTTCATCATATCTCCTGCTTTAGGGGGAAGTTCTCTAACGCTGGAAGGCACCTAGCGTCGGACACTAATAGTATCTCGAAAAGTCGCGGCGCGATCGATACAAAGACGTAGGAAAAGGAAAAGCGTATGCTTCCCCGCACCCTTTTCACCCGTCTTTGTATTGATCGCGCGGCGACTTGTCGAGATATTATTTGTGTCCGACGCTAGGTGCCGTCCGGCGTTAGGGTACTTCCTCTAATCAATTCGCAATTCGCTTACTCCGCCTTGGCTAATATATCAATTTCCTTAAGTTTTGTTCATTATAAGGGACGTCGTCGCAGCGAAACGAAGTCCACGCCCCGGCGCGGTCAATTTAACGCGTAGCTCCGCTGATGAAACGGCCTCCGTAACGAGCCCTATGGGCGGGCCGCGACCGACACTTGAGCGCCCCTTTTCATTACTTCAAATATTTAGCCACTGGGCCACGTTCGTCTGCGGACACCGAGGCTCCGAGGTCCGGACCCGGACCCTGGCATGCTTATTCTCGCAGCGCCATTCCTTTGATCAACTTTCCGCTTGTTTAGGGCGATTTTAAGTAAGTTTGACGGTACCTTTTTTCATCATCCCTGTTGTTTATCCTGAAAACAGAAATTATCTCTGCCAAGCTTTGCGAATTAACGTGTAATTTTCTTTCGTCGTAGAAAGTGGGTCAATTGCTTCAGAAAAAAGAATTATTACAGGCTTCTTTATAAATCAGCCCTAAAGGTCAAGGTCACTACGAACGACAAGTTAATATATTATAAAGAATAATAAACATGACTCCCATTATAGAAAGTGAAGTATTGTATTTTTGGGAATTAATGGGCCCTTGCTGAGTTGACCACGAAGACCCATTCTGTTCAGGGTTGGTCACACTCACGGGTCAACACCTATCCGACGGCCTCCACGCATGAAGTGCGAGCCTGAGTAGGACTCTGGCCATATGGTCAGTTTCCCCTGGGAATCAACCTTTTGGCGCTCCTGGGCGGTCTGCGCACCGTGCGGCGTAAGCCAATCGACTGTGCACTCTTACTAACCATCGGGGGAGTCTGGAACCTGTACTGTTTCCTATAGAGAGGGGGTGGTTGCGGACCTTACGGCGACTGCTCTTGAAATGACCATCGGCCATCCGATCCTGGGTGAACAGCCGGGCAAAGGACGCTGTGGTCCGCAATAGATTCGGTAAACACCGTTTCACCGCTTCGTAAGGGAGAGGACCGCGCAAGCGACCTCGAACTCGTAACCAATCGAGAGACCGGAGTAATCTGGTCACAATTGGAAGTAAGGCCGTGAGTGTCGGCCCGCCAGGTAACATTCCTGGCTATCTCGCGGTAATGGCGTTGGCCTCTTATGGGCTTGTGGCGTAGCTAGACGGTGGACTGTGTTGTCCCCAAGTCTTCTAAGTTCTCTTCCAGGGACATAGAATGACTAATTGTTAAAACTTCCTGATGTGACGGGCTCGCCCGCTGTAGTCGACAACCCAAGTTGTAGTTATAATTATTTTTGTTACGGATTTTTAAAAAAAATATTCATGGTTTATGTATTTATCCATACAGATATCGTACATGTATATTTCCTAAATATACCCAATCAGACCTTCAATTTACTGAAGCCCCGTTACGCCCCCGTTGACGCGTGTTATCTTTATAAACGTCCGATGCTTAAACACGATTGCGCATTCTAAGAATTAGTCGACGACCCTTGTCCGAGGACAGTGACTTCTTTCGCTGGGCCCTTTAGCGGGCCTTCACGCGAGTCGGTACCATTGACCCGGCTTTCTGAGTGTGGTGTCGCAGGGCTGCGCGACCTGTGGCAGGTATTGTATTTATAATTATTTTTATTATGTTTTTTTCATGAAATGTTTGTGGCTTATGTGGATGCAATAAATAACTCAAAACATATGGTCAGACTGATGATGTCCTCCTCATCGTGATCCGACGATGGCAACCTCCTGGCTGACAGGACTTCTTCGAAGACAAGTCCGGTCCGATGTTCGAAAACTAGAGGTCATCTGCGCGTGAATAGTTTACAGTGAGTAAGCGGTTGCGCTGGTGCAGACTCACTCTATCGTCACTGCAGTCCGTGCGCCAATGGAGCGGAGATCCGCCACGATTGGAGGAAAGAGGGATGCAGTTTCTGGCCGCCGGTTTTTAGCCCTCAACCGGACGCCCTAGGCCGTCCACGATGCCGTGCTGTCCCGCCGCTTCCGCCAACATCCGTCGCTTATAAGCTGTCGAGTTGCCTTCTTCGCCGGGTCAGTCTTCGTACACTATGCAGGAGGTATCCGCAATCAGACCTGTCCACCGAAGCGTGCAGGCCCCCCCTCGACCAGGTTTAGCCCACGAGCCGACGTGGTTTACCGCGGTGTGGCTGCTGCGTGTACAACAGCTACTTAGAGCCACTGGTGAGAGATTTGTAGAACGCCTGTGGACCAGTGTGGTTCTCCACCCTCCGCAAGGAGAGTCGGCTGAAGTAACCTGAAAGGTGCTACCACTAGGCGCTCTACTACACGTCAGACTACTTCATAATCGAACGCGTGGCGTTAGCATCTCCATACATGTCATCGGTTAACTGTACCGCGCAATATAAAGGACGCAATGGCGCAATATAATGGTATGGAGATGCTGAAGCCACGCGTTCGATTATGAAGCAGTCTGACTACATGTTTCGACTTCTATGTTGCATCCACTGTATACTGATGAATTTACCTACAGCTTTTCCAAAACACTTTAGGGGTAATAATTAAAATTACACCTTTCTTAGTACGCCAGCGCCAGGTGTCCCGGAATCTGGCCTGATGACTTTACCATGCCATTTTATGGCTAGAATGATCTGAAAGTATCAGTTTTTCCAAAACTCTTGCACTTTTTTGTCGTTGGCTCCCCAACTAACAATATGTTGTATGGAATGCGGCAATCGTGTGCTTATGGCGGGGTTGAAATATCACGCGGAGGGCGTAGCGGGAGACATGCAGCGAACGCGGGGGTTTTTGCAAAACAAGTTGGATCAAATTCGCTTCGACAGGTTCGAGCCCCGCACGGTGAAACGGCGCGACACACCGCCGCGTCCCATCGACACACAAATATTGCGAGATGCCGCGCACACACACTCCGCGGGCGAGGACAATATTGACGATTGCCGCCGAGTGAGTGCAAAAAAGTACTAGGAAATCCACTTCCATCGCCGTTGTGACAGCGAATACCGAAGCGAGTACGGCTCGCTTTGTTGTCTCTGCCGCGCTGCGAATTATAGTGCACGTCGTAGAGAGTATGACAATGAGATAGTTTCGTATGCTCCAAAGTGATATTACTTCATGGTATGTCGAATGAAGCGCTGGAAAAATTACTATAAAAAGAAATGCATCAGAGGATAGGTGTCATTTGTAATATAATGGGTTTAAATAGGATAAAAACGAATTTACCGCATGAAGTTTGTATCACCCGACGTTTCGGCGATGTTGCAATCGCCGTTGTCCAGGGTAGACTATTGTTCGTTGTCTGTTCGAGCGGTGAATTTGTTTTTATCTTATTTATAATGTCAAACAACCGCGACAGTCTTCGATTTCATATGATGGCTTTACTTGTTTAAGACAGGACAAAAGTGTCTCAATATTTCCTACCCCCTGAATCATCTGACTACAGATAAGAGTGGTTTTGACGGCAGGAAAACACCTCAAAACGTAAACGTCGTCTTTTTTCAAGTGGTTCATGTGTATGCTCGGTACTGCGATACAATTGTGACTCGTTGAGCGCTCGTGCACTCTCACTATCGCGGTTATGTAACAACGGTTAAGGTGCAGGTGCACTCTCCGTTCCGCTGTTACGTTTGCTACTGTCCGATGAGCAGTGGGCTCAGGAGCCATTGAGAAAAGATATGTGAGTGAGGCGTGCGAGTGAAATGACGTGTGTGGCTTTGGTTAGCAACTGTAATAAAACCGTTTTGCGCTTCGTCTTATCGCCGCATTTCTACCATATCGATACTTTCTACAATCGTTTACCACAGCAATTAAAGAAAAAGGTAAACTGATATCAGGGGCAAGTAGCATCAACATCGTAAAACCTTAATCCAACCGTGGGATCGAGTCTACTAATTTACATTCAGACTGCAAAATAAAACGACAAGAACAACATCGAGAGGAGCCAGGAAAGACTGAGTAACTTTCACGTGAATTCTCTGGATGAACATCGCCAAGTAACCGACATGGTATCAATATACGATATTATCCATAATAAAGTATGTAGTCCATACTTCCTTAAAAAAGCCTACCGCCTTAAATTTTTCCTACCACCGCGAGTGGTTTTTTCATCTCGTACCTACATTTAAAGTTCCTCGTTGCAGCACGAACTGTGCGTAAAACTCCACCATATATCACTTGATGAGTACGTATAACAGTAACTATATATTCAAGAATATTGATATTTACCACTTTTTATTTATTTTCTAACCTAACCTAAAAAACGATAGAAAGTAATATTACTTCTGTGTCTTTATACGCAGGATAGTAGTGGAGCTGGGGGTGGTTCAACCCTTTCCCCCCTCCCTCCCCTGATTATATATATATTCCATCCATGAAACCATATTGACAAAAGGGGCAAATAAAAATGCAAGCATGATGAAGAAAGGGGAATAGTCCACTTGGGGACAAAAATTAAAGACGCCAAATGAATTATAAAAATAAGGACTACCATATAGACGGTTATGTGGGATCGGCGGCAATTCCTAAACCTGGTAATCCTTCTAAATATACTGAGTATATACCTTCTAAATATACAGGTAATAACCTGTCTATACTGTCACCGTAGAGATAAGATTGTTGTAGCACTTGCCCTGCTTCCTGTTCATTGGGATATAAGTATCGAGGTTTACAATGAGGCTCTCTTGGACCATTTCAGCCAATAAGCAAGTCGGTTGTAGCTGGCATTATAATATAGCTTAAAAAAAAGGAACAGACTTCAACAGAAGCAACCAGTGTATCTAACATTCTACGTAGACTTCCAAAGTACTAAGAAATTGTGCTACGAGGAAAGACGAAGAATCCCAGCTATTTGCTTTCCGTTCGTTGACGGAGATGGCATAAACTTGCTTCGCGAGAATATTATACCCAATTTACACCCCGTTGCGTTATTGTGGTGAGTCACGGTATTCAAAGTGACGCCACGTTCACAGAACGTCCTCGTTATGCTAGTACGTAGCGGTCTTTAATCAATTCATTGCAGAATGTGCTAAGCTATCACAACATTCCAGAATATCGCACCGCACTGAGCAAATATAACGGCAAAAGCCTCCAGAGATCTCACAAGAATGACTGTGATTTCTCAGATCGTGCGACAGAAAAAGGGCGGAATAATTTCGAGGAGAATAGCACAAAATCAGAGACGAATAAAGAGCATAACACGAAGCGAAAACATCGAGATTGAGAACGGCTGAGGAATTATGTGGCGGGGAAACTGACGGCTTGCTTTCCCAAATATAAGATTGAATTAAACTTCGCAGTCATGTTATTTTTATCTAAAATGTTAAACTAGATTCACGGTGGTGGGTATACTATCGTAGGTACCTACCTTGGATTTTGGCAGAAAAACTTTTTGGCGATTAATATTTAGTGTTGTAGTAAACGGAAACCCATATAAAGGGTGACGGATTAAAACGATCAAAGTCCACTTTTTTTTAATTCATTTATTTAGAATTAAATACTATTTATTTTTTTATTTATGGTAATGTACATAATATGTTAACAAATGTAACACAAATCATAATTAATATCTACACTTAAACAGGGATTACAATTTAACTTAAAATTAACAAACATACAGCAAGTTATGTCACACTTATATGTGATGATAGTCCCATGCATTTAAAACATTGTTTTTGCTTACGAAAATAACAGGAACCGGATGGAAAACCTTAACCTTTTGCTTATTTGATTCTGTCATCCAACTGTGACTAGCCCGTTCTAGGAAGGAGTTTTTCGGTAATTCCATTTAAAAGTTTACTAACTTAAAAAATACACTTTTGCAAGGGTTTAAATGAGGAAAATATATATTTTGTCTTTATACCAAACATATTTAAGGTTTGGATGAGAAAAATATTTTTTTTTATGAATCCAACATATTTAGGTTTCTAAAAAAATACATTTTACATAAATTTCACCTGAGAAAAAAAAGAACTATAATGTGAGAATAATATTATGATAAGAATACGTACGTATTTAAAAAATACCATATACTCAAATTAAACCTCCGGAAAAAATCGAAAACGTGAAAAAGTAATTGGCCTTGATTAGTATTTCCCATCACAGTTGCTCCTCAGCGTCAACCGGAGAATCATCGAGGTCGAGGTCGAGAATCGCCTATGGAAGTGACGGAAACAAAACTATCAATGTCCACCGTCACGGCGCGGCGTCGACTTCAACCGTTCATTCCACGCTTCGTCACACGCTTTCTTCTCTCTTCATTTAAGGGCATGCTATGATCAATCTTTCAAAAATCGATTCACGCTTCGATTCGTTTTGGGAACAAGCCAAAATATGGCATTAGTATCTCATTTAAAAAAAAATGCTTTGATCGTTCTTTCCAGTAAACCTTCATATGTTAATATACATAAGAGAAAGAAGCCTCGAGTACACGGTGTTTACTCCTTTTTTAGGATAACAATATATCCATCACCGCTACAGTAGGTCGTAAATCCGAGTTTATAGCCAGTCGTAAAAAATAAAAGAGTGGCAATCGTTTCCAGATATGTGCTCAAACGTCGACTCTTACCAATATGAGCATCCTGAATAGAGGAAACGAAAATTGTTAACATAATATGTTTAGGTATTTTTCTTGCTCGTCGAGGTCACCAATATAAACTGTAAATCGTTATACATTGGGTAGATAATGATAATATTAATATCGTCGATTAATATGTGTAACCTCGTGCTCGCCAAAAATTCGAATTGGCGTGTTTTATTGTTATTGTTGTAAAATCACGCTCCGGATCGTTCTGTCCCGAGGGCTGAAATTGCTTAGTATTCTTGTAATTCTCATTGCAGTAGCATGAGTTGATGATTTTATCCTGTGATACCTCTTACGTGCTTAATAGTCAATATAGTTAGGAAGCCAGCGACAAAAAAGTGCAAGAGTTTTGTAAAAGCTGATACTTTCAGATCAGACAGTATTTTGACCATAGAATGCCGGGGTAGAGTCAGCAGGCCAGATTCCGGGAAACCTGGCGCTGGCGTACTAGAAAAGGTGTAATTTTAATTAGTACCCCAAAGTGTTTTGGAAAATCTGCAAATTCATTAGTAGACAGTGGATGCAATAAAGAACTCGAAACAAATGGTCATACGGCTTTCAATAGAACACGTGGCGTCAGCATTACCACATACATGTCACAAAAATGAAGTCCCTGCAAATACACCGGTATGTATTTGTCGGTAACTATTACGCATCTGTCTAATGTGCCGCCCAATATAATGGACTTAAGTCTTCATTTCTGTGACATGCATGGAGTAATGCTAACGCCACGTACTCTATTGTGAAGCAGTCTGACCATTCGTTTCGAATTTTGTATTGCATAAAAATCAGCTTTTCCAGAACACTTTGGTGATACTAATTAAAATTACACTTTCCCTAGTATACAAGCGCCAGGTGTCCCGGAGTCTGGCCTGCTGACTCTCCCCCAGCATTCCATGGTCAAAATACTGTCTGATCTTAAAGTATCTGATTTTACAAGACTCTTGGACTTTTTGTCACTGCCTCTTGGACTAAATACCTTGCCAACAACTTAACTCTTTGTTAGTTTTAATCGTTAGTTCAGTAAAATAATATATATTATTTTTAATTTTGTCCCATTTACACAACTAAAAGAAACATCTCGTGAATGACGTTATTATATTTTTTTATGTTCTGAAAAGTTTGTTTTTTTGACATGTACGAGGTCTCACATATGTGAAACCTATATAGAGCTATCGTCGCTCTAAATAAAGCGAGGATATTTGTCAACTAGTACTGTAGGTTACTCGTACATAATCTATGGGTACTACATTATGTACTATACAGTGTATCTATAGGGTGTATAATATTTTATGTAAATAAATATACTTTTACTTAAATTATAGTGTACGTTAGAACTCTGACACTGAAACATAACACTAAAATAAATAACAAAACATCAAAATATAACGAGGCAATCACACATTGGATCGGTTAACTGCAAACCAGAGTGAGTTGTATACAACAATGTGTCTTTGTCTCAGATTTCCCGTGAATGCATCAAATTTATTTATTTTAATTATTTGATTATGGAACCAAACAAAACCACATACAATACATTAAAATGCATATTTAAAGTCATGAAAATCCATTAATGTGATTTCGGATATTAAAAAGTTTACAAAATGTACGCAAATTGTTTCCGTTGAGAATGGGGGGGGGGGGGGGATTCGGGATAGGAAATGAGGTGAAAAGAAGAGACAAAAAAGCAAAATAAATGTATTGGGTATCTAGATTATTATATATTTGATTTTATAATATGTATGGCATGTATGTATCATAATATATAAACTTACAATAAATTATGTATGTATCTACATGAACAACAATAAAACGAAATATAATATGTACAAATGTCTTGTGACCATCTATCTAGACTCTAGATATTTTGAAATTGTATTCTTATAAGAGGTTTAGAGGTCTTATAGGAGGGTCTTATAGTAAATATATTAAAAAGAATTAAAAACACGACTGCCGTTACAGAAGTTGTTTATCCATATATATATATATATATATATATATATATATATATATATATATATATATATATATATATATATATATATATATATATATATATATATATATATATATATATATATATATATATATATATATATATATATATATATATATATATATATATATATATATATATATATATATATATATATATATATATATATATATATATATATATATATATATATATATATATATATATATATATATATATATATATATATATATATGTGTATATATATATATATATATATATATATATATATATATATATATATATATATATATATATATATATATATATATATATATATATATATATATATACTAGCTGTTGCCCGCGGCTTCGCACGCGTTAAATTTGGGTTAAGATAGATCCCTTTTTCCCAGTCAAGTGGTAAGTTTTTGCGTGTAATATATAAAGGTATCTAACGTCCTTCTCTGTAGGTACTCCTGTCAATATGTACTTCATGATGATCAACTAAGTAATTAAGGCGTGAAGATGTGACGATCGCGGTGCTTGCGCTACGCATGTTATCGAGACAAATGATGAATTTATAATGAGGTTCTAGCGCCTTCTCATGTCCGGGAACCGTCGCGCGCGACTTCTTTTTTGATTTTTAGGGTTATTTACCTCTTCTCACCCCCTAAGTGGTAGATTTAAAAAAAATATGAAACATGCATTTGCTTATTTGTTTATTATCATTTAAACCCCTTTTCACCACATTAGGGGTTGAATTAAAAAAATACTAAATACGTATTTGCCTAAATGTTTATTAGAGTATACAATTTCCATCTAATATCGTTTCTCCATACAAATTTTAAACCCCTTTTCACGCCTTTAGGGGATGAATTGTGAAAAAACGCGAAAGACGTATTTAATTATTTGTTTATAATAGTTATCCTACAAAGTTTCAAAATAAAAAGTCCATCTAATATCGTTTCTCCATACAAACTTAAACACCCCTTTTTACGCCATTAGGGGTGAAATTTCAAAAAAATACGAAACACATATTTGCTTAGATGGTTTTTAAAGTAATCCTACAAAGTTCATCTAATATCGTTTTTTCATACAAATTTTGAAACCCCGTTTCACCCCTTTAGGGGTTGAATTTTGAAAAAACACAAAAGACATATTTGCTTATTTGTTTATTCGAGTAATCTTACAAAGTTTCGAATTAAAAAGTATATCTATATCGTTTTCCATACAAATTTTGAAACCCCTTTCACCCCTTTAGTTGTGGAATTTTGAAAAAATATGAAACACGTGTTTCCTTATTTATTTATTAGAGTGACCTTACAAAGTTTCGAAATAAAAAGTCCATCTAAAATCGTTTATCCATACAAACTTTAAAACCCCGTTTTACCCCTCTAAGTGCGAAATTTTGAAAAACCATGAAAGACCCATTTGTTTATTTGATTATGAGAGTAATATTACAAAGTTTTGATTTAAAAAGTCTATCTGTATCGTTTCTCCATACAAATTGTATAACCCCTTTTCACCCGTTTAGGGGTTGAATTTTGAAAAACCACGAAAGACGTATTTACTTACTTTTTTATTAGAGTAATCCTTCGAATTTTCGAAATAAAAAGCACATCTAATGTTGTTTATTCCTACAAAGTGTGGAACCCTGTTTCACCCCTTTAGGGGTAGAATAAAAAAAAAATTAAACACTTATTTTCTTATTTGTTTAATAGAGTAACCTAACAAAGTTTCGAATTAAAAAGACCATCAATAACGTTTCTTCATATTAATTTTATAACCCCTTTCCACCCCTTTAGGGGTTGAATTTAGGAAAAACCACGAAAATCGCATTTTGTTTTTTTTTTATTAGAGTACTCCTACAGCACATTCCTCCTCCTACATTCGAAATTAAAAGCACGTCTAATATTGTTCATTCATACAAATTTTGAAACCCCGTTTCACCCCCTTAGGGGTTGAACTTTGAAAAAACATGAAACAACTATTGTCTTATTTGTTTATTAGAGTAATCTTACAAAGTTTCGAATTAAAAAGTACATCTATATCGTTTCTCCATAAAAAAATCGAAACCCCTTTTCATCCCTTTAGGGGCTGAATTTTGAAAAAATATGATACACGTGTTTCCTTATTTATTTATTAGAGTAATTTTACAAAGTTTCGAAATAAAAAGCACATCTAATATTGTTCATTCATACAAATTTTGAAACCCCGTTTCACCCCTTTAGGGGTTAAATTTTGAAAAAACGTGAAACACCTATTTTCTTATTTATTTATTAGAGTAATCTTACAAAGTTTCGAATTAAAAAGTACATCTACATCGTTTCTTCATAAAAAAAATCGAAACCCTTTTTCACCCCTTTAGGGCTTGAATTTAAAAAAAATATGAAACACTTGTTTCCTTATTTATTTATTAGAGTAATCTTACAAACTTTCGAAATAAAAAGTCCATCTAAAATAGTTTATCTATACAAACTTTAAACCCCCGTATTACCCCTTTAGGGTCGGAATTTTGAAAAACCATAAAACACCTATTTGATTATTTGTTTATAAGAGTAATCTTAAAACGTTTCGAATTAAAAAGTACATCTATATCGATTTTCTATACAAACTTTGGAACCCCTTTTCACCACTTTAGGGGTTGAATTAAAAAAAAATATAATACATGTGTTTCCTTATTTATTTATTAGAGTAATCTTACAAAGTTTCGAAATAAAAAGCACATCTAATATTGTTCATTCATACAAATTTTGAAACCCCGTTTCACCCCTTTAGGGGTTGGATTTTGAAAAAACATGAAACACCTGTTTTCTTATTTGTTTATTAGAGTAATCTTACAAAGTTTCGAATTAAAAAGTACATCTATATCGTTTCTTCATAAAAATGGAAACCCTTTTTCACCCCTTTAGGGGTTGAATTTTCAAAAATTATGAAACACGTGTTTCCTTATTTATTTATTAGAGTAATCTTACAAACTTTAGAAATAAAAAGTCCATCTAAAATCATTTATCCATACAAACTTTAAACCCCCGTATTACCCATTTAGGGGCGGAATTTTGAAGAACCATAAAACACCTATTTGATTATTTGTTTTTAAGAGTAATCTTAAAAAGTTTCGAATTAAAAAGTACATCTATATCGATTTTCCATTCTAACTTTGGAACCCCTTTTCACCCCTTTAGGGGTCGAATTTTGAAAAAACATGAAACACCTGTTTTCTTATTTGCTTATTAGAGTAATCTTACAAACTTTCGAATTAAAAAGTACATCTATATCGTTTCTTCATAAAAAAATGGAAACCCTTTTTTACCCCTTTAGGGGTTGAATTTTCAAAAAATATGAAACACGTGTTTCCTTGTTTATTTATTAGAGTAATCTTACAAACTTTCGAAATAAAAAGTCCATCTAAAATCGTTTATCCATACAAACTTTAAACCCCCGTATTACCCCTTTAGGGGCGGAATTTTGAAAAACCATAAAACACCTATTTGATTATTTGTTCATAAGAGTAATCTGAAAAAGTTTCGAATTAAAAAGTACATCTATATCGATTTTCCATATAAACTTTGGAACCCCTCTTCACCCCTTTAGGGGTTGAATTTTGAAAAAATATGATACACGTGTTACCTTATTTATTTATTAGAGTAATCTTACAAAGTTTCGAAATAAAAAGCACATCTAATATTGTTCATTCATACAAATTTTGAAACCCCGTTTCACCCCTTTAGGGGTTGAATTTTGAAAAAACATGAAACACCTGTTTTCTTATTTGTTTATTAGAGTAATCTTACAAAGTTTCGAATTAAAAAGTACATCTATATCGTCTCTCTATAAACATTTCGAAACCCCTTTTCACCCCTTTAGGGGTTGAATTTTGAAAAAATATGAAACACGTGTTTCCCTATTTATTTATTAGAGTAATCTTACAAACTTTCGAAATAAAAAGTCCATCTAAAATCGTTTGTCCATACAAATTTTAAACCCCCGTTTTTCCCCTTTAGGGGTAGAATTTTGAAAAAACATGAAACACCTATTTCCTTATTTGTTTATTAGAGTAGTCTTTCAAAGTATCGAATTAAAAAGTACGTCTATATAGGTTTTTCATACAAACTGTGAAACCCCTTTTCACCCCTTTAGGGGTTGAATTTCGAAAAATCCGCCCTTAGTGAGCGTGTGCGTCCTAAAAGGAACCTATGTTAAAAATTTCAGCTTCCTAGGTCTAAGGGTTAGGGCTGGGCGTTGATGAGTCAGTCAGTGAATGAATGAGTGAATGAATGAATGAGTGAATCGGAACTTCTCTTTTTATATATGAGATATATATATATATATATATATATATATATATATATATATATATATATATATATATATATATATATATATATATATATATATATATATATATATATATATATATAAATATATATATATATATATATATATATATATATATATATATATATATATATATATATATATATATATATATATATATATATATATATATATATATATATATATATATTTATATTTATATATATATGGATACATGTATATTTCCGGAATGTACTCAATCAGACCTTTCATTTGACACTAAACACGATATATTTATGGTAATTTATTGACATTTGAACATTTCGACTACTACTTACTTGATATGTGGACAGTTAATGTACCCTAGGTCACTCGGGATGACGTAATGATTCTAACAATATCACACATTTCTAAATCGGTGAGTTTCTAACGTTTAGAAGTTATGGTGGAATAAAGAAACGAACACATTACACTCCTTTTTTGTTGGGCAGTCGTGTAACAAAAGGCACACTCCGTCAAAATGCGATTTATTTCAAGAAAATTCAAATCATGGGTGACTCTTAATCTTTGGTATCAATGATTCTAACAATATCACACATTTCTAAATCGTTGAGTTTCTAACGTTTAGAAGTTATGGTGGAATAAAGAAACGAACACATTACACTCCTTTTTTGTTGGGCAGTCGTGTAATAAAAGGCACACTCCGTCAAAATGCGATTTATTTCAAGAAAATTCAAATCATGGGTGACTCTTAATCTTTGGTATCAAAGTTGCGACAGAATAGAAACGCGAATATTTCTTTTGACGACGTGGAAAGGCTGTGCCTGTTATCTTATTTTTTTCATTTCCTCAGACAATAAACCTAGACGTGAAATAGTGAAGTTTTCCACAATTTCTCGCGGTCTCGTTTCGCCGTACGCGAGCGTCCGCATTCTTTTAATATAGTTTTAAGGAGGTCGCAGCGCTGGCGGCGACTTTATTGGTACCGAGGGATACCGGTGCAGGGGTGGCAAACATCCGGCTGAACGAGCAGGGTATGCGATCACTTTATTGAGAATAAGACCAGGCTAAATCTTTTGTTTATTCAATCAATATACTTGTATATAAATAGAAATATTTTCACCATGGACATAGATGTGTTGTAGAAGCATTATATTATCTAAATTAATCCTACCCTCGTGTTTATTATTTTTTCTAATTTCCTGGCCATCAAACGACAAGGAGAGAAAGTATTGTGAACGCGCATTGTTTTTCGAGATGAAGACGAAATTATTCATTTTAAGCTCCTTTCAGACGATTAAGACCATTTCCAGATGGAAGCCTGAGTGTGTCTATGTGTTTGTGTGTATTCCTTCACGATAGCGCCCAAACGCCTAATCTGATTGAGCTGAAATTTAAAATGCAGGCATCACAAGAGTTGGTCATAACAAGAGTTCATTCTCACAATCAGGCCAACCTCCTTCCTCATGCTCCTCCTATCATGCTCATAATCCTCATTGAGTCCTTGGTTACTTGCCGATAAAGTCTTAGGGTGACACAACCGATTTTTTTATTTTATGTTAGGCAGTGCAGATAATATGCCAACATATGTATTTACCTTACAGAAGGAACAAGAAGGTAAAATGTCTGCTGGAAATGACACGCGAACATGCTACATATAGCTGGCCGTGCGAAAAAATCTATTGACAGAGATCAAGGCCTGTTACCTTCAGCCCTTGTCCTTATATTATACAAGTATGGAAACATCGGAATCATACATTGATGCCGAAGTTGTCATAACCCTTCTTTGATATCACTGCTTTAAGAATAATCTATTACCTATTTGAATGTACGCAGTACGGCTTTCTGGAGTTTACCTCTACTGTATAATTTAAGTATGTAGACGCGCCATGTTGTCGTATTGATGCTGTCAAAGCAAATCGCATAAGATATTTATGCCTCCAAACGTAAACAGATACCAGCACTTTAAGCCAGTTTGAGCGACTTGAACACTTATAAATGTATGTGCCTGATAAGCAGAATAATCAAAGGAGGCGACAATGGTATAAGCTATTGAGTTCTCAGATTAAAATCTTGCTTTGAGAAGCTATTCTCGTGTATAATTGCTTTCGCCGAAAAAGGTGTATTTGAAAGCTGAATTTTATCTCAGATCTTATCTTAACAATTTTTATATATATATATATATATATATATATATATATATATATATATATATATATATATATATATATATATATATATATATATATATATATATATATATATATATATATATATATATATATATATATATATATATATATATATATATATATATATATATATATATATATATATATATTTATATATATATATATATATATATATATATATATATATATATATATATATATATATATATATATATATATATATATATATATATATATATATATATATATATATATATATATATATATATATATATATATATATATATGATAAGGTTTGTAAAGAAATCCGTTTATATGATGATGTTTTTATTTAAAATAAAATTAGTAAAAGCTACTTAAAAAGTAGCGAAGGAAATCCCAGCTTGTATTGGGAAATGCTTATGTTTGAATGAGATATACTTACGGATGTGCACGATTTTCGACGGTGCAATGTAAGTTTAAAGGTCCTTTTGCAGTCGACTAACGATCACTATTCATCCATATATCTCATAAATATGGCTAATCCTTATGCAACACAAAATGCCTTCAATTGAGACGAATTAAGCGAAAAAATAAAAAATTAAACTATTGATCACTTCGGCAAAGCCGTTTTATAAATGAAAGTGACATTACGAAATAATTCAAATTTCGAATGCTACCAACATTTAAAATATGATACAATTGGCTGAGTTTGTTATCAAAGAGCCATTAAATCGAAATAAAAATAAAGAAACCTCCATATGCTCAATGAAATGAAAGAAGAAACTTCAATCTTAATTTCTGGCAGAGAAGTTTATAATAAAGATTGTATAATGTTATCAAAATAGGGTAAACCTATATAAAATTGTATAATATCAAAAAATTATAAAGAAAAATTGTAGAAAACAGTTTAGTATTGTTATATTTGATAAGGTTTGTAAAGAAATCCGATTATAGGATGATGTTTTTATTTAAAATAAAATTAGTAAAAGCTACTTAAAAAGTAGCGAAGGAAATCCCAGCTTGTATTGGGAAATGTTTGAATGAGATATACTTACGGATGTGCACGACTTTCGACGGTGCAATGTAAGTTTAAAGGTCCTTTTGCAGTCGACTAACGATCACTATTTATCCATATATCTCATAAATATGGCTAATCCTTATGCAACACAAAATGCCTTCAATTGAGACGAATTAAGCGAAAAAATAAAAAAATCAACTATTGATCACTTCGGCAAAGCCGTTTTATAAATGAAAGTGACATTACGAAATAATTCAAATTTCGAATGCTACCAACATTTAAAATATGATACAATTGGCTGAGTTTGTTATCAAAGAGCCATTAAATCGAAATAAAAATAAAGAAAAATCCATATGCTCAATGAAATGAAAGAAGAAACTTCAATCTTAATTTCTGGCAGAGAAGTTTATAATAAAGATTGTATAATGTTATCAAAATAGGGTAAACCTATATAAAATTGTATAATATCAAAAAATTATAAAGAAAAATTGTAGAAAACAGTTTAATATTGTTATATTTGATAAGGTTTGTAAAGAAATCCGATTATAGGATGATGTTTTTATTTAAAATAAAATTAGTAAAAGCTGGTTAAAAAGTAGCGAAGGAAATCCCAGCTTGTATTGGGAAATGCTTATGTTTGAATGAGATATACTTACGGATGTGCACGACTTTCGACGGTGCAATGTAAGTTTAAAGGTCCTTTTGCAGTCGACTAACGATCACTATTCATCCATATATCTCATAAATATGGCTAATCCTTATGCAACACAAAATGCCTTCAATTGAGACGAATTAAGCGAAAAAATAAAAAATTAAACTATTGATCACTTCGGCAAAGCCGTTTTATAAATGAAAGTGACATTACGAAATAATTCAAATTTCGAATGCTACCAACATTTAAAATATGATACAATTGGCTGAGTTTGTTATCAAAGAGCCATTAAATCGAAATAAAAATAAAAAAACCTCCATATGCTCAATGAAATGAAAGAAGAAACTTCAATCTTAATTTCTGGCAGAGAATTTTATAATAAAGATTGTATAATGTTATCAAAATAGGGTAAACCTATATAAAATTGTATAATATTAAAAAAATATAAAGAAAAATTGTAGAAAACAGAATAATATTGTTATATTTGATAAGGTTTGTAAAGAAATCCGATTATAGGATGATGTTTTTATTTAAAATAAAATTAGTAAAAGCTACTTAAAAAGTAGCGAAGGAAATCCCAGCTTGTATTGGGAAATGTTTGAATGAGATATACTTACGGATGTGCACGACTTTCGACGGTGCAATGTAAGTTTAAAGGTCCTTTTGCAGTCGACTAACGATCACTATTCATCCATATATCTCATAAATATGGCTAATCCTTATGCAACACAAAATGCCTTCAATTGAGACGAATTAAGCGAAAAAATAAAAAATTAAACTATTGATCACTTCGGCAAAGCCGTTTTATAAATGAAAGTGACATTACGAAATAATTCAAATTTCGAATGCTACCAACATTTAAAATATGATACAATTGGCTGAGTTTGTTATCAAAGAGCCATTAAATCGAAATAAAAATAAAAAAACCTCCATATGCTCAATGAAATGAAAGAAGAAACTTCAATCTTAATTTCTGGCAGAGAATTTTATAATAAAGATTGTATAATGTTATCAAAATAGGGTAAACCTATATAAAATTGTATAATATTAAAAAAATATAAAGAAAAATTGTAGAAAACAGAATAATATTGTTATATTTGATAAGGTTTGTAAAGAAATCCGATTATAGGATGATGTTTTTATTTAAAATAAAATTAGTAAAAGCTACTTAAAAAGTAGCGAAGGAAATCCCAGCTTGTATTGGGAAATGCTTATGTTTGAATGTGCACGTCTGTGCACATGTGCACCTGTGCACATGTGTTACGGATGTGCACGTCTTTCGACTGTGCATGTAAGTTTATGGGTCCCTTTACCGTCGACTAACGATCACTCCTCATCCATATAGTGGAGAAATTGATTAAATTTTCCAGGAAAGATACTAGTGTCTCTTGGCCGTGGGTCCAGATGACAAATATATCATCGATGAAATGCAACCAAATAAGGGGTTGATGGTTCTGCGAATTTAAAAAGGCTTGTTCGAGGCGACTCATGAACAAGTTCGTATAAGTTCGTATTTGATCCCATTGCCACGCCTTTTTGCTGTAAAAAGATTTCATTATCGAAGTTAAATGCATTCTGCGTTTTGATTAACTCCGTTAACTTCGTTAGGAAGTTAGTAGACGGCGAAAGTGGTATTTGACGTAAATTTAGAAAATGTTCAATACTGCTCGACCCTTCTGAATGAGGGATATTTGCGTACAACAAGATAACAACTACGGTATGTTATAACTGCATGGGTAATTATTACTTTACTTTTGCCACATTTCCATTCACAACGGTAGCTCCTACGCCAACGCTAGGCATTCAAGTAGTAAACAGTTTGTTAGTACTCAGATACAACTTTTCTTAGAGGCGACACTAATGTTAGCATGTCGGTTCTACAGTTTACTCTAATAATGTAAACTACTTGCTACGCAGTGGTGTCCTTTGATATTTCTATTGCATCCCTTAAGATAGGATATCCACCAAATTATATGTGTGGTCGTCGTTCGCTATTGAACCTTAGTGGAAATTGCCAAGTTTCCGTTGCTTTGTATGCGAACACCGTAACTTTGTTCGTAACAAGCTTTTGTATATATATTCGCTCCTCATTCTATTCCACTGTCCTAACAAGTTCCCTCACATATTTGATCGAGTTTCAGCGCTCTTAGTGTATTTAGTTTGATTTATTTGCCAAAATCAAGTGCATTATACGTGGAAGTTTGCGTTTTCGCTGTGTGCTAATATTTGATGAGCGCTGGATTATCAGAGATACGGATCCAGATCTGCTGACTCGAGATTTTCTATTGCATTTCTAAAATGGTCACTTACCACTAAGATGGTCACTAAAGTGGTGAGTAAAATTGAAGTTTCTACAGTTAAATTCAATCTCATTATCCGACTGGTTTATGCGAAGGGATAGCACGCTGAGTCTAAAATAACGTATCGTCGATAGAAAGAAAACTGGTCTGGACATTGCGTATTTTAGACAAATAGATAGCTTTTGTTACAAGTAGAAATATCATTCCAGTAGTCTTCCAATAAAAATGATATTTCTACTGTTGGATGACGTTATTTTAGTTTGAGAATTGAGTACGACTTGAGATAATTATTCTGAATAATAATAATTAAATAACATTTCTAGCTGCGAAATAAATTCTTCCAGTAATTAGATACCTATATCATAAGTAGTGTGATTTACGAATATTTTTAACTCTCCGCCTGTCTGTGGCTTTTCGCTTGGCTAAAGCTTGATAAATGAAACTTGATTGACAGTAATTTACATATTTCGACTACCAAATATCAACTGATTGCAAAGGCTTTCAAAACAACTTTTACTACTTTTTGCTTATCTTAAACATGTTTAACAGCTACTTCTATTTGCGACCTCACTTTAGTGCGAAATAGCGAGCAATAAACCAAAAAACAGGTCGTTATTATAGCCATAAGCTTTCCAACGCCGGCCTAAAAAGGTAACACAATTTATCTTCAAACAATGTTGAAAGCCCATATACCCACCGGACGCTTTTAGCCGTGCAGAAACATTCTAACCTCATCCCCTCCTTCCGGACACGAAGGAAACAAAGTCAGAGCACAAGGTCGAACTTAACATCTAATTGTTATTTTCGATTCTCTCTATCTCCGTTTAATGCCCTTGACTGCTATTAGCATATTGAATAAATTTCAGAAGACTAACTTTGATCCGGTATTCGAATGAATCATCGAGGGGACGCTGGGAATATTTTCTGGAGACAGTTATTAAAGCACAGTCGGTGCCATAGTCCATATAATTTCTCTATTTTATTAGATGTATATCTATCTCGTAACCTAAATAAGAAGGCTTGATTTTTAACTCTTAGATTAAATTATTTTATAATGCATTCACCTGTACAATAGAAAGTACGTCGTTTCATCGACGTATTGCGTTCCATGCTTTTCACCATATTTCGTTCAGTGGTTTCACGCCTTCATTAACGTTCTCCAGTGCGTTCATCAGAATATTTCAGTTAATTAAAAATCATTAAACAAAAATTGGCAGCCATAAATGCGGTTATAATTGCGAGCGCAAAAGACCTGTTTACATTATTTTACTAAAATTGCGTTCATATCGAAGCGGAATTTATAATATATTTACTGTACCTGTGTAATGTATGAGTGTAACATCATCAATCATGCAATAAAATCTGATGTTAATTATTAATTACACATTAATATTTCGATCGGAACAGCCACCGGTAGGTTTCTCTCGAATTAACTTTACATTGTGATTTTTTTTAATCTTTGATTGACTCTGTTTCTCATTTCCTCTTTAATGTGGGTCATCACTAATGCCGCAGAAATAATAAATAGAATGTGACTGCCTCCTTCGTATCATCTCATCCCGAAAAAGTGTCCGCGTCTCGCGGGATTATCTGTCGATACGTTTTACGATACATTGCTGGAAATATTCGTTTCCACCGATTACTCATTTTTCGCCTCTGTCCTGAACTGATTTCCCACAAGGCGGAAGCGAGGGAGGGATTTTTTCGTAAAATATTAGTGTCTTTTTAAAATATGTCATTTGGAATAACGGTGCTCTTTATCATGTCAATGAGATTTCCATGCTTGATAATATTTAAAAATCGAAATTAGTATTTATTCAAAGTTACAACTACCATTTAATGTGTTGACGTAGTCTAATGACGGTAAAACATAACGAACGATTGAAGCCTTCCACTCGACTACTTAAATTCAAACTGCAGTTTCTTGAGATAGGAGGCTTTCTTCTAGTAGGTGCGGTTATTGCGTTCGGCAAGCGAGGACTTGGCCCTGTTCCACTTCTTCTGTTTGCCGGGCTTCTTCTCTTCTGACTTCCGGAGTGAGCTGTGAGCGCTCTCGTATACTGTCTCCACACTATCAGATACTATCCAGATATATCAGGTATACAGATACATTCTGCTTTGGTATATTTGCTGAAATGGGTCTTAAATGCGTCCTTTAGTCCCCCTCCAGTGCATTCATGTAATCGGCCACGAGCTTACGGAACATCTTTATATTTGTATAGTTTTTTTAATTAGAAAAATATATGTTATTAGATATAGCAAGGGCGAACAAATATAATAATACGAAAGTTGTCCGAAAAGTATAATCTTCATAGTTATAAAAAATCAAAGAAGAGCTTTATTAAAAAAAACATAATTATATCGAGTATTTGTACACTGTTTTTTGAAATAATCTCCGTTCATATCAAGGCACTTTTGTAGTCGATCTGGAAGCTTTTGTATGCCAGCGTCATATAACCCTCCTCTTTTTCCAAGTAGTCCTACACTGCAGTCTTCACTCCTTCGTCTAAATTTAACCTTTTTCCACCCATATGTTTGTTTAGGTTTATGAACAAGTGATAGTCCGATGGGGCAAGGTCTGGGCTGTAGGCGGCGGGGGAGAACGTCGTAAAAACCCCTCACAAAAAAGCAAAGGAATCCAAGTTTTTTTTAAAAATATATTTTATTGAATTTATTTTCGAGGAGTATAGCTTTGTTTTTATGATGAACGGATGGGGTGTGATCGTTTTTCGGCGATAAAGGGCCCGCAATCCAATAGGTTATCATCAAAAGTGGATATATATTGACTCTACTCTACTCTGAAGAGTAGAAACTTATATCAACTCATTTATAAAAATTAAAATTAAAAATACAAGGCTTTAAAAATACAATTATGTATAAATTACATTATTTTGTAGTGTAATGTAGAGCAACAAAATACTAGTAGCTATATCTGCCTTTACAAGTACTATAAATTCCGTTTGGCTTAACTCCTCCAAACGCGACACCTAGCGATACAAGAACAGTCGGAAGGACGTAAAGCACTCCTTGTTACAAGGTCGGAATACCAGGTGGAAAACTCACTCACGTGGCTATCGACCGCATTCAACAGTTTCTCTATCGCCACCGAGAGCACAGATAGCTATTAGTACTTTTTTTTAATTTATAAAATTATCGAAAAGTAACAGATTTTGATCAAAAAAATAGTAAAAATGATAATAATATTTTAAAAACTTTTTTGATAACCAGATTAGATGAGATTTGTATTGATTTTATCACACTACTAGATTTCATGTCTGCCCTGGGGTAATTATTTGGGTGGAATATTTCATTATTAACATATATTTTTTGTATTTAATTAACATAGAGATTTCACTTATATCTTTTTTTTTGGGACAGTATTAATGGACCCGCCCCGCCTAAATTCCTATGTTTTAACATAAAAGAAAATTATTGTTAGAATTTGACGACCTCTTATAGCGGCATACTACCTGAAAAAAATATCAGAAACGGGCGGACCCGCAAAGAAATAGGCGGCGTCACTTTTGTAGGGTTTGACCAATAAAAATCCGGCGTTGATGAAGCGTCAGGAATAGATTCCACCGACGAGCGGGCGGACACTAAAGGTTCGATTGCAGCGCTGCGACGCTAAAACTGTATTTCCGCAGTGGTGGTATAAGGATGTTAATGGTAAAGCATATTTAAAGTAACTTTCAAAGCGCTCTCACGTTTTAGTTAATTGTAATTAATTTAGGGCCTGAATAAAAAATGTGGCCAAGCGCGATACCAAAGAATTAACCAGTCAATATAATTAAATTAAAATAAAATACACCCACCGCTTACATCGCATTTGAATGTTTCCGATATAAAATTAATGCCTGAATGTCCAAGGCAATAAGCAACTTTTTTAAGTCTACATTATTAATTAATTGCTTATCTAAGGAATCGCTCAGAAACTTTTTTAAATTAGTGCTTATATTTTTTTTAAATCACGAATCAAAATTTTATCAGATATGGTTTTTCCCAGGATTCATGTCACCTTAAAATACAAGACGATAATTTCCAATGACGATGACGATGACGATGATGATAAAATACAAGATGAAATTTCTAAGTCTGAAGCCAAGAAGAAATTTTCTTATTCCGGTACCTACCTACATACATACCTCAGTCTTCGTGAGCTGTTAGGTAATCGCTAAATTCAACTGGCCGTATGATCGGCTTATGAAATCGATGTAGTAGGATCACCGATAAATAGTTGGGCATTATCAGTTGTGGCCGAGAGTTTTGGCGAGTGGGGCGGGGGAAACGAGGGGGAGGGGGCAGGGGCGGTAGCCGAGAGGGCGCCCGGCGCCTAGGCGCTCCGCCCTCGCAGTCTCCCGTGCGCCTCGTCGCCGTACTCACGCGCTCCGCCCGCCCCGCGGACAGAGCGCCTGCTAGGGTGTCAACATCGCGTAAAGTGCGTGTACATCGAAAAAAAAAGTTTTTTATTTTATTTTATACAGGTGAAAGTGCTGTGTTTAAAAGTGCAGTGCGTGCTGTTTTGGATAATTAGGCGGTGGGGAGGTGTCTAACGGCGGATGCATAATTGATGTAATCCGAGTCCGCCACATGCGAGCCGCGTGGGTCAGCTGCGACCACAACCGGGCGCTGATGGAGCCCGGACTGGGTAATCCAATGTCCTCACCTACCTGAGCAACTCTGACCCTGGACGCCACCGGCTTTAACCACCCCAACCAGTAATGGTGGACCCGCTCAAAATATTCTGGGTTTTGACCAATAGCACTTATCTTGGTAATATTTCATTATATATATATCAGTGTCTTCTGTATTTATGCAGTTTAGCAAACTCTTATACATGTTACACTATATTACTATATCACACTGATTTATAATCTGTGAAAATCTTTGCTTTAGCTCTAATTATAAGCGAGATATGGGCATTTAAAGAAGCGTCAAACACCTATATCGCTGTAGGTTTGTTACTTTTATTTTAAACAATTCATAAACACCTATCTGGCAGTAGGTTTATTTAGTTTTTTTGTTAAAACCTTTATAACTTGATATTGGGCGGTAGCTTAAGCTAGTTTTTTTTTAATATGGCATATTTAACTACAGTGCAAATATTCCGTGTCTTCTTCGTCTGATATATCTGATACATGAAGGATCTATTTACAAAAATCGCCGAAATCGGTCCTTTTTTGGATAGGATATTATATCTAATACCTACTAAAATAAAGTATTCATTTCTCAGGGATTACATTTTAGTTATTTCATACATTTTTCTCATAAAGCATTCTTTTACAGATGAACCATCTCTCGAAAAATTCACGAAAAACGGTAAGTTTGGGGCTAAATTTCAAAACATCTATTGAAAATTTTGTAACAAAACAAATAAAATTCGTCAGCAAATATAATAATAATAATAATAATTAAACGCTTTATTTGCTTTAACAAAACGGCGAGGTTATTGCCTAAAAGCAATATCTTACAGCTAACCTTAATATAGCCGTATTTAAATATCAAGAGCTACATTTTTCATTTAGCTCCTAATTTAGGTATGAAATAATGAAGACAATCTAATATATAACGCTCTTCTCCCGCTTAAAAGCAATAAGTTTGTGGCTGAATATCAAAACAACTACTGAATGTTTTAAGATAAAAAACATTAAAAGTTAAATATTCAAGTTTTATTTAATTCAAGGGATCTATATATTCAACATAACTGCAAAAATGTAAACAAAATAAAAATACAAACAAAATTTCCTGGTGATCGCGGCAGGCAGGCACGAACGATGCTACAGTCAAATCGCTAACACCCGGATTAAAGGATTAACGAGTTAATTAATGAGAATTATCTGTTTAATTTATTTGTTGATTTACGATTCACTATGTAAATGTCTCAACATCTGAAGAGACTCAATTTTTAATTTAGTGAAGTGACAGTAGAGGCACAAAAGACACTACATAAATCACTATTTAAAAAAAAACTGATAAAGTATGGAATCCGTAAACCAGTGAATGTAAAGTTTGTAATTTATTACATATTTATTGACGTTATTGACATTTAAATTAGTATTTAAAATTTAGTACTGAGCAGAGACTCCTCATGTAACCCAATATCAATTTAATTATAGGAATGTATATATGCCAAAGATCTACCCATAGACCATTTAAGCTATTTTATTAGGTTTAGCTCGGGTTGCCTAGAGCAAAATTTATATAAATTTTTATTTACACACACACCTTTACATTTACATAGAGCATGGTTTACTATAGAGCTATGCCATTACTATAGAGCGGATTACTATAGAGCGGCGCACATTTACATTTATATTTACATATATATAAATTTATATACATTTTGTATACATTTTGCCGTAGGCAACCAGAGCTGGTCGCCTCACATTCGGGGGGTTAAGTCATTTCATAAAATAAAGCTTTTTTTAATTTGATTTCATGGCAACTCCAATTTTATGCTGATAAACATCTGATAAACATCCGGCAATGTTCATACATATATTTAAAAAAAAGGAAAAGCTTCCTAAATTCCCTATATTTATATATATATATATATATATATATATATATATATATATATATATATATATATATATATATATATATATATATATATATATATATATATATATATATATATATATATATATATATATATATATATATATATATATATATATATATATATATATATATCCATTGCTTCATTCGATGAAAAATGTATTGAAAAAAAATTTATAAAAACCAGCTTGCTTTGTTATAGAACAGCATAACGGAGATTCCATATTAGAGTGCGGTTTAGTGAGAATGGCAATTTAGAAGCGAACATTGTCAATGTCGCCCTCGCTTGGGAAAATTGGATACCCCGAGATTCAACGAATCGTACTTTACTGTTCGGAAACGCTGAAAGTGGCGGATTTCAATTTTCTCCTATAAAAACTTAGGAAATTCGATTTCGCTATGTCGATATTAATTCCTTAATTGATAAAGGATCCCGATAACTGTATTAGATTCATCTCGTACTATTTTAACGGTACTGTAACACAAACTGGTGAGAACTATATTTCTTTTGTTTAAAAATGTTTTGAAATAAACCGAGGATAGTTTTATATCCATACAAATAAAAGCATGTAACGATTGATTATTATGAAATGCTCCAGATTACAAAAACAAATAATATAAATTAAATTCATACAATTTAAAATGGAGCTATAGCCGTATTGTCTAAATGAAAATATCAATAACTATAATTATTACAGTGATCGTATTGCATATTTAAACTCCAGGCAGCCAATCCGCAGCTTAAATTGCCAACTGCAAAG
This sequence comes from Micropterix aruncella, assembly GCA_944548615.1. Lineage (NCBI taxonomy): Eukaryota > Metazoa > Arthropoda > Insecta > Lepidoptera > Micropterigidae > Micropterix > Micropterix aruncella. The sequence goes on from OX155951.1 coordinate 29,975,376, forward strand.
AAAGCTCAAGAAAGACATTGAAATATATCAAACACATGTCTCAGAATGGATTGTGAGACTTTTCTCCTTTCTTTCTTTCATTTGCTATCGTAACTTAACGACTTGCTATAAAGAAGTCCGCTGCGAAGACAGACATCGATTAATCACGGCTAATTGCGTCGTTAACCAGTACAAGTCAAATCAGCAATCCAATGAGTACTTTAGTTGTTTAGAGTTTCTAACGTTTTTAAACGTTTTTAAGTTGAATAGGGCAGTGCGACTACGTCATCGAAACAATAAACTTTATCAGTGTTATTAAAAAGATTTTCATAATCTGCAGACTATCCCGGAGTAATAAATCCGCGTAATAAATAACTCTTAAATAAATAACCCGGATAATAATGCAATGGTATTAATAAACCAGCTTTAAACCTAAACTAGTTAGTCGGCGGATTAACGTGAATATATTTTTACCATATAGTAACACTGACAAATTCGGTTCGTCATGTTCTCAACTTGCCTCAAAACACTGCCGCCCTCAAAACACGGACTAAACTGACAGGAGTTAGTCTAGTAGTAATAGCGACGGAATACCGCTATTCCAGGTTTATTAATGGCACTTTCGTTTATTCCAAGGATTACGCGCGGAATAGAAATTAGTCTGAGTTTATTAATATCAAACTGTCATTCCCAAGTCAAAACCCTGGCACATCATATTAGCCCATATGAACAAATTTCGACGTTTGACGGAAATAATTGGTAACAGCTTGAAATTTGGCATAGATGTTCTTTGATGCGTACCGTTAAGCATACTAAAGGTCCCCTACTCTACCTTTTGCGCTCGAGGGGCCATCTTGGAAAAATTTCGCTATGATTAATTTTTTCGCTTATATCTCGCTAACTTTAGCGATATCAAAATTATTCTTAATGTAAAAAATTAAGCTTATAAAATTCTCTACAAAAATGTTATATACATTTTTTCATATCATCTATTATTAATATGAAAACAGCCTAGTCAAATGACAATTGACAATCAAGCTGGTGATTTAGTGCAACATTTTGTATGGGAACCCTGCGTGAACAGTAGGTACGCATCAAAGAACGTCTATGCCAAGTTTTAAGCTATTACCGACTATTTCTCTTAAAATTTCTTATTTGACTGGGCTATATATGGTTTCACAATAACATGATTTCATTTTTAATTCTAGAACTTTTTATACCATTTAAATGGCGTAGGTTTATATACCGCAATTTTCTGCTCGCGTTTAATTAGATTGCTATTTCGCTGAAAGTAATAATTTTCGTTAGCTAAGTTAATACGTAGCTCAATAATATTCACATCGCCTGACCTTTTACGCAATTTAGTAATGAAATGCAAAATTTGTTTTATGTAGTAATTAATTATCTTTAACCGTGTCTTAAAAATTTTCTCTTGCATAAACTGTACACTTTATAAATCAAAATATAAGCAAAATTTCAAGACATGAAATATTAACAAGCAAATAACAAGGCATAAAATATTTCAAGATAAATGTTCTTATCTGAAAATTGGGTGAGAAGCAAAGTATTACAACATTATTGAAATGTTTTTTGAGTCCGCTCGCCTATAATATATGCAGGTCTGAATAAATGAATGTATAATACGAAAATATAAACTCGCATTCGCCGTCGCATAATATTGTATAATGTCGTCATTTAATTTTATTTTATTTTGTTTGATCCATCGTGCACAATATCTTAATAATTCGCATAGTTTAAGGCGACTACCACTGTGAGCCGCCGTTTAAAAGTTTTTACCTTTATAACGGTTTTATATTGTAATAAAAAAAATGGATTTAAATCATCCAATCCTTGCGGAGTTACGTTTTCGCTTTTTTTCCTTATTACGAAAATCTCTAAAAACTATTGTCTATGTTTTTTTTCATTTGGTCTTGCAAACAAGATGGAAAATTTAAAGAAAAATATAAACACGGCCCTTAATGAAATTGAGGACTGTTCCAGAACAAACAAGATGTGTCTGAATATGTCTAAAACAGTGCTATTTAATTTCACCTAATACAAGGAGCGTTACTCCAATTTGAGCCAAGACATTAGCACCGACTGTAACGCAAAATATTGGGGGTACATATGGATAACTAGCTGCGCCCAGCGGTTTCACCCGCTTGGTGATGGAAAATTGTGATAATGATGATAGAAAACCATAATCTTTATACATTATAGCTTATGTCTTATTCTGATGTGTAAGCTATATTATTGTAAAGTTTCATCAAAATCCATTCATTAGTTTTTGCGTGAAAGAGTAACAAACATCCATACATACTTACAAACTTTCGCGTTTATAATATTAGTAGGATAGCCTATGTGTTATTCTGATATGTAAGCTATATTATTGTACAGTTTCATCAAAATCCATTCAGTAGTTTTTGCGTGAAAGAGTAACAAACATCCATACATACATACAAACTTTCGCGTTTATATTATTAGTAAGATAGAATAAATTGGCATAACCACCTCAGTCACGGTAAAGATACCACAATATCAGGTCATTTATGGACATATCAAGATCAGCCTATTACGCCCTTGTAGAATTCCATCTGAGATACGACATACTAATGTGCTGTAGGGCGCCGGATATACTTCTGTTAAATTATCATAATATTAAGAAGATCTCTTTGCCGTCAGTAAAATCGCGCATTCTTATTAAAGCCATGTTCACATCAAATATATTCGTATTCTCATGCTCAAATTTTATGAGCAGGCGATATGAGTACAACAGCGTTGAAACGGCGACTACCGTAGTGAGCCACCTTTTTCACATTTTCTAGAGTCAATATCATACAATGATGGTTTTATATTATGGTAAATAAAAATCAGATTTGTTATACAAAGTTTTATCAGGAATTCGATTTTGGATATTTAAAAAAAACGTATGTTTTCTGGCATTAGCACGTGGTGCTTGCGAGCGTTGTTAAACTGAGAAAACCCCTCTTTTAACCACCCTATCAATACGAACGTACGTGATACGTCCGCTATATTAACGCCCATACGCAACAATACATATCCCGTACGTCAAGTACAAAAAAACCTGAAACCCACATGATCCGTCAAATTGTTTTCACCACTCTAAATACAAAAAGGGTCATCAATGGGTCTTTTGTGTGAAAAAGTTTTCTGCTATATTGTAAACAAGTACCTATTGTTATTAGGAAATCTAATAAAAAACCGATCGATTTTTTACCTACTTTTTGAATAATAACTTCCGGTTAAGCCACGGAAGGAAGAGAGATGGACACCATCGACAGTAGTATGCACCTTAAGTAATATCTAAAACTTTGTTTATCTCGAAGGCTGCAACTAATATTGCGCTATTTCGAGTTCTATAATAAACGTATGTAATAAACGTTTCTTTTAAACGTCTGTAACAAACGTGTGTAAACAAATAGTCTGTATTTAAAAAAAATGATATCGAATACTTAATAGCGCACAAAGAAACCCGTTGATTTTACTCTATCAAAGCTTTACGGTATCATTGCCAGGAGAGAGACTGTAAAAGAAAGTGATCCTCAATTTTAATTAAATTAATCTCCCAATTTAAACCTGTAATCGCTTCTTCGAAGTTATTAATCCAGCCTTCTCTCAGGATGGGATAAGGGCGAATCTCACCTGGGCCGGACAAGACAATTAGCGCCCCTAATATCAGATCAGAGTTAAAAGGGTTGCACGGAGCGACGCGAAACCTGGCGCTATCCGTCCCTCCGTCCCTGTCGACTCTTAAAATCTCGATTAAATCCGGATTTTAGACGGATTAAAAATAATGAGGCCGTTCGCTTGGGTCAGCAATGCGAAAATTTCCGCTCAGGCCATTCGTCAACAGTGTCTATCTAGCCCTTTGGACTCAACGTCAAGTCAGCGAGCGCTGAGTCATCAATTAATACGTCTTGCCTTCACTAATTGGTAGCGATGCACGATTAAGTGGTGCGCTTCGATTTGAATTTAATTTGAATGAATATTCGATTTCGCTAGCAGCTTTGCCAGGGCGAGGTAGTGGAATAGTTAAGGAATAAAAGCTCTGAAAAAGTTGTGCGCGTGATTAGAGGCAGCGTTAAATTTATTCAAGATTACTCATCCTTTAACAAAATCTTATGCTTTATCAAAACGTACACTCATTCGCGGAAGTTTAAAAACTTTCGTTATTTTCAAACAATATAAACAAGATGAAAATGAATTTACCGCAGGAAGTTTGTAGCACAAACTTTGCAGTTTCAGTCTATTCTGGACAACATTATTTTTTTGCTGTTTTTACTTTATATTGACTTTTTATGCTTTGGACTGGTAAGTTAGTAACTCAGCAATAAAATTTTTTTAAACCCATACAATTTAACTTTTTTTAAATGCTTTTATTTTTAAATATGTTTGTTTATATATCTTTTTTTTAAACGCATAGCATATTATAGGACTATATAATCGCATAGCAAGTTAATAGGTGGAGATATATAAATAGTTGATTTTATAAATATGTTTTGTTGTACCGTCTGATCCCCGAGAAAATAAAATAAAGAAAAATAAAATAAAACGACGGCGGTTGCAGTATCGCCGAAACGTGGGTTACTACAAACTTCACTGGGTAAATTCATTTTAACACGCTTTTATTAGCTTGATCTGTATGTATCTGACAATTAACGTAATCTTGCAGTCTAATTTCAACCACTTCTGATAGTCGTATCAACATGAAACTTGGCAATTGTGTGTAGTTCTGATGACAACACAATAATGTGGTACCATCGAGTAAACAGTAACTGCATAACGAAACAAAATATCCTAGCCATATTTGGGCTTGTTGGAATCGTCTGAGATGCACTCTGGTCATGGATGATTTCCAAAGTATGATGATGAAGTCGGATTATTTGAGTGTTAAAGTGTGTAGCACTTTTTCTTCAAATCATCATAATGCTTCTCAGTGAAATATTTCCAAAAAGCATTGTTATGAATTATCATTTATCTAAAGTTTAATGCGGCAAAATGCAGCAAGTTATCCTTTACTCGTAACCGATCAAAGTATGATTTTGACTACAGGATAGGCGGAGAGATTATAGTAGAGAAGAGTGTAGTGCGGGATTTAGGGATAATGCTGGAAAACAAATTAATTCTGGATACAGACATTGAACACATGGTGGGAAAAGCTTACAGAGCTCTCGGTTTCGTATTGAGAGCATGCAAACCATTCTCCGACATTAATGTGCTCTTCACTCTTTATAACGCCTACGTCCGCAGTATAGTGGAGTTTGCGTCACCTATATGGTCACTGCAGTACAATGTACACATTGACCGTATTCAGAAAACCTTCGTAAGACACTTGTGTCATCGAACCCTCGCTGAATATACCTCATATTCTGACGGCTTGGCAAGGCTAGAAATGCTGAGTCTTCAGCAGTGACGTAAAGTGACTGATATGACGTTCTTCCACAATTTTCTTTCGCATCATATCGACAGCCCACAAATTCTAAGCATAAAAGCCTTAAATGTCCCATCGCGCCGAACTCGTCACCCAAGGGTATTCAATGTACCCAGACTCCATACAAATCAAGCAAGGAATTCAACTCTGCATCGAATTATGGAAGCCTACGATGAATCGTATCAGGAACTAGATATATTCTCAATGAGCAAAAACGAGTTTATCAGAGCGGTAATAGACCAGACCATAAAAGCTTGAACAGATACAAACCTGTGCAGAATCACACACTCTCATATATACACAACTATGACACATACACGTAGTTGTACTTACACGCACCCATTAAACACACATCACAATCACACATATAAATACACTCATCCTACTGTATCATACACACTCACAAATCGATAGAACATGATTATAAAACATAATATATAAATATTATTACACAACATCACGCAATTAAACTGTATAGTATCAGGAGACTATTTTGGCCGTAATATTGTTATAATTATTTATTAACTTAAGCATAAGCGCTGTTTTTCTCTTTTGTTGGAATAAAATAAAAAATGCTAGAAAAAGCGCCCCTCACTTTTACACTCAAATAATATAGTTAATTACAAACATGGCTCACACTAAGTCCCTTACGAGGTAAACAGTGATAACAGAGTGGTTATTTTTTGCTTTATAGTGCAGTAATTACAAAAGCGTATTTGGTAGTTTTTGAAAATATTATTTTATTTATCTTATTTGTACCTTTATTTCTTCTGAAACCGAACTGAGATTTTGTTAGGATATTTTTGTTTTCTATGTATTTTAACAACCTTGAATTTACTATTTTTTCAAGCACTTTGGAAAAAACAGGTAGCAACGCTATTGGTCTGTAGTTGTTTATTTCAGTTTTTGGACCTTTTTTATGTATAGGAATAATTTTAGCAATTTTGAATTGATCTGGGAAAATTCCATCTCGGAGAGATATATTGAATATATAGGCTAATTTGTCAACTATAAACGGAAGTGTCAATTTTACCATGTCTATTGCGATATCGTCAATTCCTGAGGATTTTTTATTTTTCATGGAATTCACTATTTTTGTTATTTCAACAACATCAGTTGGCTGCATGAAGAAAATATGTCTGCTGTAAGGTATATTGTGCCCACCTGTTAGATTGTTCTGTGAGGTGTTTGATTGTGATATTTGACCGATTTGGGAAAAGAAAGTGTTGAACATATTCGCTACTTCTGTTTGATCTTCGACCGTATGGCCCTTTCGGTTAAGAGTAATGTTAGAGTAGCACTTTTTTCCTTTGCCCATTTTATCATTTACAAGCTGCCATAATGCTTTTGAATTATTTTTCAAATTTAATATTTCATTTCGGATTAGATTTCTTTTGGCATTCCTAACCACTCGCCTATATATTTTCTCGTATTTATTTATAAATTTCATAACAAAATCATCGCATTTAAACTTTTGTATAAAACGAAGGGACCTCAGATTCTTAGCCGAAGCTTTAATTCCCTTTGATATCCAGGATTTCTTTAGGTTAGGATTTTTTATTTTTCTTTCTTTCTCGGGTAAAATAATGTAAAACTCCTGCGATGGTCTTCAAATTCATATTTCTAAACATGTCTCGAACCGAGAAACACAAATCCCTGCAACTCAGCCTCATCTAATAAATATACCAATATATACGAGTATATACAAATTAAGGGACATCAATAATACATGTATAAGTAATCTCGTTTGTTATAATACCTTTTAGGGTCGTTCGTAATTACGAGAGTTGGTATCCGACTTCCATTTGATTACCAAATTTCAGCTCGTAATATGGCATATTTGACCTATAAAATTGTCTATAACCCCGTGCATTACGTTTTAGGGTCGCAATTGTAGGGGTCAACCATTCGATCGCCGAATGTCCCCGCGCGATATGCTCTTAATTATATATCATTCGCATCCGGTTTAAATTTGCCAACACGACATAGCTTTGCCAGTTAATCTCGTTCTCGGTCGACAAGTTTGACGCCAGGGAAGTTCAATCGTCAGATAAGTTATCGCTCGTGGGCGGCGAATTCGCTCGCTTCCTTCCAGCACGGGGGGGATTCAATCACACTGCGCGCGTGCTGGATTCTATCGAAAATTATTTATTAATATTTAATATTCTTTGGACTATTCATTGTGCTAAAAACATGTACAGCATTAGCTTATCATTATAAAACGATCACTTATATTAATATAATTTTAAAAACTATAGGATAATGCTAAACTACAAAATTAGACATTTGTGGTAAATATAAAAAAAGACATATTTTCATATTTCCTGCGGTTTACGATCCCATCCCAGCCCGCGACGCAATGCTTGACAAGCATGCTTGATCGTCTAGAGAGCCACTTACATTATACGTTACGTTTGGATAACATTTTAAAGTTACATGATACACGATAAAGTCACTAGAATTCGATTATCCGTAACATATATAAAATTAATTGGAATAATTAAACTTGGAAACTTCAGTTGACTTTTTTTCTGAAGCTTATATGACAGCGATCGATTCGGTTACATTATGCAGTGGAAATCGAGGTTTTTTGTAATAACAGTGGAAATTAATTACCAAAACCGCTAACAAAATAAAAAGTGGTGGGTATGTTTCACGTGAGCTTGTTTTATTTCACGCCTCTTGGTTTATTTTATTGTATTCCTTCGCAAGTAAATCACAAATTTTGTACGCGGTTGCTGTATTCATACAAGAGCAATAATTTTTAAAATACCAAACACGACTGCCCTTACAAAAGGTGAATTGTTGTATTTAGAATTATTTTTAAAAAATGTTCGCACTAAAAAGCGCGTTTTGCGAGAGAATAAAGTTCATCCTTCACCTTGCGGCAGGTATCTTGAAGTGATCGCGCGCCGCTGCGCCGCCGCCGCACTTTAGTCGGTTACCCTCGGTGCTTGAGTAATAAAAAGGTTTTTTATTAAATATTTGTGGTTTGTGTATTTATCCGTATAGATACATGTATATTTCCGAAATAAAATCATCAGACTTTTCATTTGATACTAAACGCAATATATTTTTCTTAATTTATTGAAATTTAGACAGTTAGATAATTATTTTTTCAACAATTGTTGACTTTAGGTACCGAATGACACTCGGGGTGACAAAAAGATTCCAACAATTTTACACACTTCTAAATAGGTTCAAGCGTTTAGAAGTTATGGTGGAATTAAGAAACGAAAAACATAACACCCTTTTTTTTGGGCAGTCGTGTAAAAATAGGCTGAGCTTTTAAATTCCAAAGGTGCGGGGGATGCGAATATCATATCTTCTCTCTTCTCTCATTTCTTTAGGAGATGAATCTCTGATCTAGGATACGCTAAAACCCCTAATACAAAGATTTTAAAAATCCCTATCAAAAATTTCAAAGATACTATTGCAATAATGTCGTCCTAAACGATGATATTCTGCTGCAATGTGAGGTCAACTTGACAATTTGATCTCCAATCAAGCATCCGACTCAAGTAATTGAATATAGATAACGTTGAGTCATAGTCTTTCATTCTGCTTTTAAGAGAGTCTGAAACGTCGCTCGGTTTTTTAGCGAAAAGAAATGTTTTTCATAATTCGAAAATCGTTAGTCGTACGAGATAAAGTGGTAGATGGTAATATATGCATTTTATAGGTCTAAAACTATTGCGTATTACTTTTATGCATATAATTAACATTTTGCTAAATAAATCACATATTTTCTGTGATTTTATGATTTTTTCGATTTTTAAGGCTCGTGGGGCACCTTCAAGTTTATATTTGCAAAATAAAAATGTACAAGTTTTGTTTGGCGTACAGATATGACAGATACGCTAACTGACTCCCACCAATATATCCAGTGTAACGGAATCCTACAACTCGGAAGCGCCACTGCCAGTAGTGTTACGGCTGTAGGTACAGGGTGGTACGAATCACCTGCACGAATTATCACTTCGCTACTGTCGAATGCGCCATTTGCGGTTACAATCCGTTATTTACTGCCATAAAAATACTTTCCACTCACACTCGTTGCAAAAACATATAAAAAGTTTCAAACATTAATGGCTGCACATTTCCACCGCGAATATACCCATAAAGTATTTTCTAAGGAAAATCTAACGGAGTTCAAGCGACGCTGAAAGAGTTAATATGATGCCATTTGGAATACAAAATATTGTTATATAGGGTAGACCGGGGATAATAGTAACACGGGGCAACTAGTGCTGTCAACTACAACGGGCGAACCCCTAACCTCAGGAATAGAAGTTTTAATGATATTAGATCGTTCTGTCTCCCGTGAGGTGAGTGCAAAGGACTTGGGATGAAAAACAATCCTTTGTCTAGTTACGCCACCTGCCCGTCAGAGGCCAACTCCTTATGGCGAGGCACAGTGAAAAGTGACCAGTGGGCAGCCTCGCCCTCTGACTACCAGTTTGGAAAAATGAGTAAGGTTAACAGCTACTCCTGCTCTATAGGAAACATTACTGTTACCAGACTTCCCCGGCTGTTAGTCGGAATGCACAATCGATTGACTGATGCCGCCCGGTGCGCAAAAAGTCCAGAAGCGCCTTAAGGTTGATTCCTACCCTGGCTGGCACTTCTGCACGGAGGCCGCCGGATGGGTGTTAACCCGTGCGTTTGACCGTCCCTATACAACTGGGTCTTAGTGGTCAAACTACAACAGGGCCCATTAGCTCCACCCGAGTAACACGGGGCAGTAGTATCATCGTCTATATTTCCACAATTTTAAATATATAAGGTTCGGCGAGTACATATTTAAGTGCCTCGAGAGTGTCTCCGCCTGCCCACACATATCAGAATGATTAACTTTAGGAAATAAATAGAAATATTAATTTCTAAAGTTTCGGTACAATTGAGCCTTAGTAGGGTCAATCGTAACAATGGCAATCACTGGACAAAATCTCGATTTGTACAATGTTCTGATATAATCGACAAAAACGAACTCTAGAAATGCATAAAGCATAAAACTGGAATATGCTATTTTAAACAGATTTTCTTAGAAATTTGTAGGATCCGAGCTACAAGCCGTTATTTCGCAAGTGTTACTATTGTTCCCGGTCTACCCTACTTAAACATTAGAAGGTTTATATACATGATACAAAAAATCGGTTGTCTCACCCCAATACTTTCCCGGTAAGTAGCCAAGAACTGATTTCATTTAAATGATAAATTCATGAATAAAATCGATGAGCTCCCCCTCTCGGCCGGCGGACGAATAAGGTTGGGTTACATTGCGATACCTCGGGCGGCGCAGTTCGTTTATCGGTTAAAGGCGGGGCTGGGCCAATGGCCAGTAGGTGGCGTTAATATTAAAATAAAATGTATCGCGGAATTTTAATATTATTAATGTAGCTTGTGTATGAGATTTTCCAACCAAAATTTCACAATTTGGTTTCGGCCCAACAAGGCATCCAGGAAATGGTCTTGATCGTATCAGGGAGGCTCAAAATAGATGTTTCCGCCTTTATCTAAAAAAAATGCGCGCTTACAATACTTTCCCTTCTCGTCGGTTGGTGGGCCGGGAATATAATTATGACCATTTTTGGGTATGATTGATTCCGGAAAAGGACTATAGCTCATGTAAATAATTCGAATAACACTAATAACAATAATAGCAAAAAAATATTTTTAAAAACAAGCTTTTATTGCAATGCTCTGAAAAGAACAAGCTCTATGTCCTAATCGAATGCGTATACAAAATTTTGTGTCTGTGCTGTCAACTGTTGAGGAGTCCCCTCGTTGGAAGACAACCCTGGATGCAGCAGCCCTGTCACGGTGAAGCTTAGAATGGGCTATCATAATTTGCTTGTACAACATTTTGTGTCTATGCGGTTGACCGTGGAGAAGTAGCTTGTCGGGAGCCAATCCTAAGTGTAAAATCAGGTCATGCTTACCATTAAAAAGCATTGTCATTGGAACTGAACAAATATGTAAAATTTCAACTTCATAGGATGAGAGGTTCTAAACGTGGTTCTAATTCAGCCTGCAAAATTTGACCTAAACAAAATGACAAACATCGCAAGGTAAATAAAAGCTTGTAATAAGTTAATAATATAAACACATTTTTAAAAACAAGCTTTTATTAAAATTCTCTGTCCCAAGCCAACCCAGGGTGCAGCAGCCATGTGGAACTTAGGGCGGGCTATCATAATTGAATGCTATACATAATTTCCTGTTTGTGCTGTTGATGGTTGAGGGGTCTCCTCAGCCCTGGATGCATAAGCCATGTCATGGTGGAATTTAGAACGAGATTTCATAATTGAATACGTATACAAAATTGTGGGTCTGAGCTGTTGACCGTGGAAGAGTAGCCTCGTCGGGAGCCGATCCTGGTTGTAGAATCAGGTCATGCTTACCATTAAAATGCATTGACATTGGAACTGAACCAACATGTAAAATGTCGAGATCATAGGATAAGAGAAATTGGTTCTAATTCAGATTGCAAGATTTGACCTAAACAAACATACATACTAAAATATTCGTTGCAAGGTAAATAAAAGCTTGTAAAAATAAAATTCAATTATTTTCACTCTGTTGCTATTTTACTATTACGGGTAGCTATTTTAGGATATTAAAGCATTTAATTCGCATTTCTTTTGCATTTTGCGTTCAGAATTTCTTAAAACTCAATTTTATTCTTAATACATTTTCATGTAATATCTCTACCAATTAGCTTAATTAATAACATTGAAAACTATTTCATTCCGCTCGAAGAGGTTTAAATTAATTATACTTTGATAGGTGTAATGGTCTATGAAGTTTCACATTAGATAGTCTAGTTTCACTTTGTTATTAAGGTATATCAGTTCTGCGAAGGCAGCCTATTGAATTTGGGAATATTACACTATCTACTATTATTATTATCACATTATTAAATCGACGGTACGTTTACCTCAATATATTCATTAATGTTTCGGCTACGACGTATTCATTATACGGTCGTGTATTTCAGAATATTCTGTCAAGATTAGGGAAGAAGGATGCCTCTATATTTCTCTTGGAATATATATGCGTATGTTAACCTATAAAACCGGCCTATCACGCACTCTCTACTCTTATGAAGAGCGTTTAAATTATTTTAAGATTTTTTCGCTTAGAAAGAGGAGAGAGTGCGGAAGCCTAATGTTTCTGCACAAACGTCTTAACGGCGGGATAGACTCACCAGATTTATTACAAGCGTTAAATTTCAACGTACCATCCAGGCGACTGAGGCAGCACCTAACATTTCACCTTCCCACTTCGAAGACAAATTAATCTTTCCACAGTCCTATTTCACGTACCTACATGCCGGTTATACAACACTATAACTAATAACATTGATTTCTTTAACCTGGGATCATTAGCAGTTAAGTCCATTATAAATAGCGTATTATGAAACAAATTGATAATTTACCGTATGTTTTATTATTTTATTCCAGACAATATTTGATATATTTTTTCCATCTAATTGTTTTTCAGAATATACTGTAAACGTATTTCTATTTTTTTTTAAATTTTTGTTTTGATAATTTTTAAGGATATTATTTTTTGTACTGATACTTTTGTAAATCATGAGATAAACGGCGCATACGCAATTATTAATTAAGCATGCGGAGTACGCATAAAATATTATACTATATTTAGAAACAATGTAAAAATATTAGCGATAACCGTGTATTATTAAAATATTGTTTGCGTACCTATTATACTAAATAATTAAATATTATATTCAGTCCAATCGTTTGCTACGGAGGTTATAGCACAACCCTATTTTTCTGATCGTTACGTATGCGCTGACCGTCAATCGGTTTTGCCGCGAAGCAATTTACTCAAAACAAAGGTTTTTAGCCTTACTCTACCGGAAGATTTCCCTGGAGAATTCCAACTTACTAGCAATTTAACGTTACGAAATTATTTTTCCGGTTTGCTACACAATTCTTCAAAATTAGCATTTAGGTTGTTGTCTGAATAAGTGGAATTTACAATTTTCTCTTATAAAGTAAAAGGGGGTTGTCTGTAGGATAAAGGAAAACAAATTATGTATGTATTTTTATGTATGTTTGTATATATATATGTATGTGTATATGTATGTATGTGTGTATATATATATATATATATATATATATATATATATATATATATATATATATATATATATATATATATATATATATATATATATATATATATATATATATATATATATATATATATATATATATATATATATATATATATATATATATATATATATATATATATATATATATATATATATATATATATATATATATATATATATATATATATATATAATGATAGTTTTGTGTATATATTCTTTTTAGAATTGATCAATAAGATGATTATAAAGTAAATAATTATAAAAGCCACTTACATCGTGACGAAGGATTCCCATGATCGGATTCGGGAATGCTTTTGGTGTTAACGAGAATGATGAATGCCTCTCACTTGCGGAAAGATGAGTAGGTTTAAGTTGGGCCCATTTTTCAACTAGTAAACGCTCACCCTTCATCCAATTATCTCAAAAATTTTTGAGATAATTGGATGAAGGGTGAGCGTTTACTAGTTGAAAAATGGGCCCAACTTAAACCTACTCCTCTTTCCGCAAGTGAGAGGCATTCATCATTCTCGTTAACACCAAAAGCATTCCCGAATCCGATCATGGGAATCCTTCGTCACGATGTAAGTGGCTTTTATATATATATATATATGTATATATATATATATATATATATATATATATATATATATATATATATATATATATATATATATATATATATATATATATATATATATATATATATATATATATATATATATATATATATATATATATATATATATATATATATATATATATATATATATATATATATATATATATATATATATATATATCTCATATATAAAAAGAGAAGTTCCGATTCACTCATTCATTCATTCACTCATTCATTCACTGACTGACTCATCAACGCCCAGCCCTAACCCTTAGACCTAGGAAGCTGAAATTTTTAACATAGGTTCCTTTTAGGACGCAAACGCTCACTAAGGGCGGATTTTTCGAAATTCAACCCCTAAAGGGGTGAAAAGGGGTTTCACAGTTTGTATGAAAAACCTATATAGATGTACTTTTTAATTCGATACTTTGAAAGACTACTCTAATAAACAAATAAGGAAATAGGTGTTTCATGTTTTTTCAAAATTCTACCCTTAAAGGGGAAAAACGGGGGTTTAAAATTTGTATGGACAAACGATTTTAGATGGACTTTTTATTTCGAAAGTTTGTAAGATTACTCTAATAAATAAATAGGGAAACACGTGTTTCATATTTTTTCAAAATTCAACCCCTAAAGGGGTGAAAAGGGGTTTCGAAATGTTTATAGAGAGACGATATAGATGTACTTTTTAATTCGAAACTTTGTAAGATTACTCTAATAAACAAATAAGAAAACAGGTGTTTCATGTTTTTTCAAAATTCAACCCCTAAAGGGGTGAAACGGGGTTTCAAAATTTGTATGAATGAACAATATTAGATGTGCTTTTTAATTCGAAACTTTGTAAGATTACTCTAATAAATAAATAAGGTAACACGTGTATCATATTTTTTCAAAATTCAACCCCTAAAGGGGTGAAGAGGGGTTCCAAAGTTTATATGGAAAATCGATATAGATGTACTTTTTAATTCGAAACTTTTTCAGATTACTCTTATGAACAAATAATCAAATAGGTGTTTTATGGTTTTTCAAAATTCCGCCCCTAAAGGGGTAATACGGGGGTTTAAAGTTTGTATGGATAAACGATTTTAGATGGACTTTTTATTTCGAAAGTTTGTAAGATTACTCTAATAAATAAACAAGGAAACACGTGTTTCATATTTTTTGAAAATTCAACCCCTAAAGGGGTGAAAAAGGGTTTCCATTTTTTTATGAAGAAACGATATAGATGTACTTTTTAATTCGAAAGTTTGTAAGATTACTCTAATAAGCAAATAAGAAAACAGGTGTGGTTATAAAATCCATCAGTTATTTTTCTGTGAGTTTCTCCCACTGCTGAAGGGTGGTTTTTGTGGACTGTAAATGTTATTTACCTTCGCGTTCTCTCGTTCTTCCTGGCCGCCGAGTAGTCTCCCGTATCTGGTTCACACTCTATTAGATGATCACACAGTGAAAGAGTTTATTTCAAAAGAACGTTTATTGTCCCTCAATTTACTCGTGAGTTACAGTATACACTTAAATTATGCGCGCGAGTACGAGACCAGCCAAGGGCTGCCGTATGTACAACTATTATCCCGCCGCTTAAGGGTCGTTCATTCTCGACCTCGGTATTTTTGTGACTGTTCGATTTTCCAAAATCGTTCACTAGCCTCGCTAAAGCCCCGCCACTCTAACCCGTGATTGGTTAAAAGGCAATGGCGGCGGTAAGAGACCGGCCTACTGAGGGTTAAGGGGTGTGGCTTAGCGAGAGTACATATTATTCAATCAGGCTTACATTTTTAACTTAAATTAATCTCACCTTAATTGAAGGTAATTTTCTATAATATGTATTACTACTACATTATCATTAGGTTTATAGCGAAAATATGTAGATTAAACATTAACAATACATCATATTTAGTACTTAAAATTCCTTCGAATAGCTAGCAAAATTATAAGTATTTGATTTTATCCAAGCTTTCAGTCGAATAATTAATAGCCTCCTAATTACCTCAAACATTGCGATTATTTTGAGATTACCACATTTGTTTTAATATAAGAGGGTTGCGCGAGCGGCTTGCCGCGTTTACGATTTTTTGTTATCGGTCGACACCCTCGATATATCCACTGCGAGAAATGACAGGCTGATAATTAATTAGGGGTCTTCGGCCCTTAAAGACGGCGATATATTATTACCAGGACCTTTCATGGAATTTTGTCCTGCGTATTTAGTTAGGACTTCCTTGCGGATGATTTTAATATTTGAATGAGCCGTATTTTGTTTCAGTGTCTGTTATTTATGTCTGTTATGGGGTGGCTCGAGCGTGTGAAAGAGGAATATAAGCTTCTAAGAATCGATCTCTCGCGAACAGCCACCCATATTAGAAAATGCAAGTGATAATTCGTACATTTCCCCGCTCATGGCAACGTGCCATTAACTTATTTTACGAATTATTTACCTTAAATCTACGTTATTTATATCTATGGCTTATTCTATTCGGGCGGACAATTCTAATCTAACTAGTTTGCTTATTGACCTGCGATAAATTTTTCCGTCGATTTTTACATCTACTATCCTGACAACACCTGTTTTGTCAGGGTAGACTTCCGTTACTATAGCGCGAGGCCATCTTCCTCTTTCTAGAGAGGGATCCAATATTAACACCAGTTCCCCCACCCTTAGTGGAGGTTGTACCTCCTTCCATTTAGGTCGAGAGACTAGCATAGGTAGTACTTCTTTAGACCACCTATTCCAAAAAGCGTCAGCTAGAGCTTGGGTCTGTCTCCACTGTTTACGGTTACATAAATCTCCAATGGTAAATTTACCCATAGCGGTGCTGTTAGAGTGTCCTAACAAAAAGCTTTGCGGCGTAAGTGGCTCCTGGTCTCGACTGTCTATAGTAATGTGCGAGATAGGCCGCTGATTAAGGATTGACTCCACTTCAGCCAATAAAGTCTGCATCATTTCCACAGAAGGCGCTCTTTCTTTCAATATGGCGTACAAAGCTCTTTTGGCTGACTTAACCATCGATTCCCAGCAGCCGCCATGATGGGGAGAAGCAGGTGGTATAAACCTCCAGTCAATCTGGTCGTTACTTAAACGTTCACGGATACGTTCATCGTCAATCTCTGAAACGACCTTCTTCAATTCGGCACTCGCACCTTTTAGATTAGATCCATTATCTGACATTATCACCCTTGGTTTGCCCCGCCGGGCTATGAATCTTCTTATCGCTTGTATTGTCGAATTAGTAGACAAATCATATGCTAATTCAATGTGAACCGCTCGTGTGGTTAGACAAGAGAACAACACGCCATATCGTTTCTCCACTTTTCTTCGTATAGTCACCTGAACCGGCCCGAAGTAGTCTACGCCTACGGCGTTAAAACACCTCGTATGATGCTGCAAACGTGACATCGGGAGTTGTCCCATCAACGCTGTGACTGGTTTTGCCCTTCTCATTTTGCACAGCATACACTGGTATATAAATTTTTTGACCGTTTGACGGGGACTAATTAGCCAGAACCTCTGGCGTAGGCTGGCCAATGTCGTTTCAACCCCGGAATGAGCCATCTCCTCATGAGTTCTTACCACCAGTAGTTGTGTATAGCGATCCCGGCCGTCAAGTATTATGGGATACTTAGTGTCGTGTGGTATACCCGGCGCATTTGCGATGCGGCCGCCTACTCTTATTAAGCCCCGCTCGTCTAAGTACGCATTTAAACCTATCAAACGGCTATTCCTAGGTAAAGTCCCTTTCACTCGTATAAGTTCTATTTCTTTCTTAAAAGAACGACTCTGCGACTCCTTTAATAATATTATTTCAGCGCTGGCAATGTCTTGTCCGTTTAAAATGCAGTTATTCGTGGCACCTCTACATAGTTGAATAAACTTCCTAACGTATGCGGCTACGCGCAATAATCTGCGATGTTGGGAGAATCTCGCGACATCTATTGTGCTCGTAGGTACAGCGTGTAGCGCAAATACCGCCAATGGTTTATACTCGAGGGATATCTTATCCTTTTCCCCGGGTTGATGGGGAACCTTTGCCGGCCATACCTCTGGTGGCTGTCTAAGGTATTCAGGACCATTCAGCCAACGGCTCTCGGGCGAGAGGTCAATTTTTGACTTCGCTCTCGTAGCTTCATCTGCAGGATTACTATTTCCGCTTAACCATCTCCACTCCTCCGGGGTAGTCAGTTCGTCCAATACTCCCAGACGGTTAGAGACAAATTGTTGGTGGTCGGAGCTACGTGAACGTATCCACCAAAGTACGTTCATCGAGTCTGTCCATAAAATCTTTTCATGAAATTTAATTTTGTACTCGCTAGTGATTTTTTTCGCTAGTTCGGCGCCTAATAGTGCTGCTGTCAGTTCTAAACGCGGTATTGTCATTTTTTTTAACGGCGCGACTCTGGTTTTACTTGCGATAAAGGATGTGGTCGGTTCTTCGCCTGGTCTGGCTATTCTCATATACGCGACAGCGCACATAGCCTCTTGAGACGCGTCACAATATATGTGTAATTGTCTATTTTCGGAGGGATTCTTTGTTACGCCGTGATAGCGTGAAATCCTTACGTCCTTCGCCGAGCGAAGGGCATTTATCCATTCACCCCAACCTTTGAAAATATCTTGTGTGACCTCCTCATCCCAGGCTACACCGCTGGTCCACACCTTTTGCATTAGAATTTTGGCTCGGATAGTTATTGGGCTTAATACCCCGAGTGGGTCATAAATTGACATTACTACCTTAAGAGCCTCTCGTTTCGTTGGCACTCTCTGGCCCGTTTTTAAGGCGTCATCGAGTTTTTCTAACCTAAAATTAAATGTAAGTTGGTCACTTTCTGGCAACCATTCTAACCCTAAAAGCCGTTGAGAGCTTATTTCTCCTTTCTCCAGAGCAATATTATGGGTAGCTTTCCTTTCTTCGGGTATTTCGTTCAAAACGCTTTGATAATTAGACGCCCAGCCCTTTAAGAAAAAATTCCCTTGTTGATGTATGTAAATTATGTTTTTTATCACGTTACGAGCTTCTTCTATTGAAGAAGACCCGAAAGCAAGGTCGTCCATAAAGTGATGGTCTGTGATAGCCTCCACTGCTAGAGGGTACTGATTCTTGAAACGTTCAGCGTTTTTATTTCGGATATAGAGGGCTGATGTCGGGGATGACCGAGAACCGAATATTAAAGAGGACATTTTTAGGATACGAGGTTCTATATCGCGCCGATATCCCCGCCAAAGGAACAACTGACTATAGGTATCGTCCTCGATCACCTTAATACGCATGAACATGTCCCCAATATCGGCGGTAAAAGCCACCGGATGCTCGCGGAACCTAAAAAGTATACCTGTTATGCTTTGATTATAGTCTGGCCCCGTTATCAGTAAGCTATTTAGAGATACTCCCTTTACGCTAGCAGCAGCGTCATGCACGATCCTAAGCTTGTTTCCTTTGGCGGCGCTACAGACACCCAAGTGTGGTAAAAACCATATATCAGTTCGGCCGGCTAATTTGGAAGGGTCTACTTCTTCGGCGTAACCTTCTGCTAAGTACTTGTCCATTTTCTGACAATAAGCGTCTCCATAAGTCCGATCTCTGTCCATTTTTCTCTCGACGGCGTGAAGTCGAGCTAGCGCCATAGGTCGGCTATCAGGAAGAACACGTCTGTCATCTCGCCAGAGCAACCCCGTGTGCCATACCCCGCCGTTTAACGAAGTAGTGGATTCCAATAATTTTTTAGACCTTACCGAGTCCGCAAGTTCTCGCTTTTTATTCGGCCAGTCTTGCTCTAATCTGAGGTTTTCCTCGAGTAATCTCTGAAGAGACGCGTCATTGCTACCGCTATCACTTAGGCAGAAGCTATGTAATGCGTCATTTTGCCTATCTACAGATACTCGTCCCACTGGAACCCAGCCCAGTAGTGTTTTTGACAACGATAATTCGTCATTAATGCGCCTTAATCCGCGTGAAACGATTAATTCCCAACAATTAGCCCCGATTAGTAGGCGCGGTTGGACATCTGATATTTTGTCGACTTTCACCGCAGTCAAAGTGTCAAAATCAGAGGCGGCCGCCGATAAATTTTTTAATTTCGGAAGGTTTAACGCCGCAATACTATAAGCCTGCACGTCGAAAACCTTACGGCCCAATTCCCCCCTTATTTGAAACGAGACTGTTTCAGCCCCTTTAGAAGAAGTTTTCATACTTCCTATACCACATACCTCCATATTGGTGGGAGGCCCTCTAATATTCAGCTCTTGCGCGACTTCGCGGTCTATTATAGAGACCGTCGATCCGCTGTCTAAAAGCGCGTAAACTACCTTTCTCCCCTTTGGTCCTATTAACGTTATCGGTAAAACTTGCAAGAGGACTCTGTTGTTGGCTACTGTATGCGCGACAATAGCCCCGGTCTGTGTTTCACCTTCGGCTGTTGCCGTAATTATCTCGGTTCCGCCGAGCGCCGCGTCCGCGGCAGTAAGTAAGAAATGATACTTAAATCGAGGAAACCTTTTATAGGCTGGGCAGTTTTTCCTGCCGTGCGAAGGTGCAAGGCATTTAAAGCATCGCTTAAGTGATTTTACGACTCCCCAGCGAGAGTCTAGGGAAAGTTTTTTAAACCTTTCGCATTTGCTGAGAAAATGATCGCCGGTACAATTTGGGCATTTCATACGAGACTGCTCAGTCATGTTAAGAACGTAATTTTTATGATTTTGCTGTTTATACTTTTTATCGCGCGCTACTACTTGATTTTTTCTACCGCTGTCTAATGGACCTATTCCCGCATCTTGCGAGTCTATCGCTAGTGTTTCTAGCCAAGATGCGAATCGTATGATAACCGGTTCGTCTGGTTTACCCTTTCCTTTATCTCCTAGCCACAATGTTAATAAGTTTTTTGGCAACTTCGCTACAAGAGAACCTAAAAGTTCTGGGTTCCATAGGTGCTCAATCCTATTTACTGATTTTACTGTGGCCACCAGATTCTTAACTTGGCAAGCAAATTGCAACAATTCCTCTGCTTCTATAAATTCAGAGAGGTCCCTGGTTTTACGTAAATCAGCTAGTGTGCGCTGAATAATTACATTTGGATTTCCAAATAACGTCTCTAATGTTTTCATTATTTCGCCAACGTTCGCAGGGGATAAAAGTAACCCTGAAACGCAATCTCTTGCTCGTCCGCGTATCGCGGATTGCAAGCGAAGTAAGTTTTGTTCGTCATTCAGACCTATAACTTCGGTGGACTGGTTAAAAATCGATTTAAAGGCTAAAAACTGAAGTGGATCTCCACTAAAGGGTGGAAGATCTTTGTTATATTGCGGCTTCGAGGAGGCTATTGAAATTACTCGACATACCTGGCTTATTAATTTTTTGCTCGCGCTGTCATCGGACCCGTCTCCTGTGCTGGAGCCAGCGGCCGCGGCGGCGTCTGTGGCCGCCGCGTCCGCTTCGGTCGCGATTTCGCCGCCCGCTGCGCGATGCGCTGCTCCGTGAGGTGCCGCCGCGCCCGCCTCGAGCCGCATCCCCTCGTGCGCCGCGCGATGTGTTGCTCCGTGAGGTGCCACCGCGCCCGCCTCGAGCCGCATCCCCTCGTGTGCCGCGCGATGTGTTGCCCCGTGAGGTGCCGCCGCGCCCGCCTCGAGCCGCATCCCCCCGTGCGCCGCGCGACGTGTTGACCCGTGAGCTGCAGCCGCGCCCGCCTCGTGCTGCATCGCCTCGTCCGATTCTTCTTCTCTCCTGCCGCGGTATCGCTCTTCATTTCGTGGTTTTATTTGGTCGGGTTCACTATATGAAGTCAGCGGTGCTTGCGTCTCTGCCCACAGCGTAGTACGACCTGCTGTTTCTTCAAGATCGGCGTAACTTCTTGTCTCCCATTCTCCGCTTTTTTCTGAGTCGTAAGCTTCGGAAACTACGTCTAACACTCTAAGTGCGTGCTGACGGTCTGCTTCTAGCATCTGCAATTCAGCTTCTAAATCTGCATGTTGCACTTGAATCGCAGCCGCCGCCCCTGCCGCCTCCGATCTGCGTTTTGCCGTCGCTATCTCTTCGGTCGCACGGAGTTGTTCCCTTTGCGTTATCGCCTCTGATTCCAATTTTTTCTTTTCCGCGGCTACCTTTGCTTGTTCTCTGGTGACCCGCCTCAGCTGTTCTGATGCTTCTTTCACTTCCTGAACTCTTTCACTCCTCCTGCTGCTTTGTGACCAGGTCCGCCTCGATACGTTCGATTTTTCTGCGGTCGACTCCATCGTACAATTTATTTTTCAAGGTTCTTTTCTTTATTTTTCATCCGGCTCGAAGGACCACTTATGGTTATAAAATCCATCAGTTATTTTTCTGTGAGTTTCTCCCACTGCTGAAGGGTGGTTTTTGTGGACTGTAAATGTTATTTACCTTCGCGTTCTCTCGTTCTTCCTGGCCGCCGAGTAGTCTCCCGTATCTGGTTCACACTCTATTAGATGATCACACAGTGAAAGAGTTTATTTCAAAAGAACGTTTATTGTCCCTCAATTTACTCGTGAGTTACAGTATACACTTAAATTATGCGCGCGAGTACGAGACCAGCCAAGGGCTGCCGTATGTACAACTATTATCCCGCCGCTTAAGGGTCGTTCATTCTCGACCTCGGTATTTTTGTGACTGTTCGATTTTCCAAAATCGTTCACTAGCCTCGCTAAAGCCCCGCCACTCTAACCCGTGATTGGTTAAAAGGCAATGGCGGCGGTAAGAGACCGGCCTACTGAGGGTTAAGGGGTGTGGCTTAGCGAGAGTACATATTATTCAATCAGGCTTACATTTTTAACTTAAATTAATCTCACCTTAATTGAAGGTAATTTTCTATAATATGTATTACTACTACATTATCATTAGGTTTATAGCGAAAATATGTAGATTAAACATTAACAATACATCATATTTAGTACTTAAAATTCCTTCGAATAGCTAGCAAAATTATAAGTATTTGATTTTATCCAAGCTTTCAGTCGAATAATTAATAGCCTCCTAATTACCTCAAACATTGCGATTATTTTGAGATTACCACATTTGTTTTAATATAAGAGGGTTGCGCGAGCGGCGAGTTACAGTATACACTTAAATTATGCGCGCGGGTACGAGACCAGCCAAGGGCTGCCGTATGTACAACTATTATCCCGCCGCTTAAGGGTCGTTCATTCTCGACCTCGGTATTTCCACTGCGAGAAATGACAGGCTGATAATTAATTAGGGGTCTTCGGCCCTTAAAGACGGCGATATATTATTACCAGGACCTTTCATGGAATTTTGTCCTGCGTATTTAGTTAGGACTTCCTTGCGGATGATTTTAATATTTGAATGAGCCGTATTTTGTTTCAGTGTCTGTTATTTATGTCTGTTATGGGGTGGCTCGAGCGTGTGAAAGAGGAATATAAGCTTCTAAGAATCGATCTCTCGCGAACAGCCACCCATATTAGAAAATGCAAGTGATAATTCGTACAAGGTGTTTCATGTTTTTTCAAAATTCGACCCCTAAAGGGGTGAAAAGGGGTTCCAAAGTTTGAATGGAAAATCGATATAGATGTACTTTTTAATTCGAAACTTTTTAAGATTACTCTTAAAAACAAATAATCAAATAGGTGTTTTATGGTTTTTCAAAATTCCGCCCCTAAATGGGTAATACGGGGGTTTAAAGTTTGTATGGATAAACGATTTTAGATGGACTTTTTATTTCTAAAGTTTGTAAGATTACTCTAATAAATAAATAAGGAAACACGTGTTTCATAATTTTTGAAAATTCAACCCCTAAAGGGGTGAAAAAGGGTTTCCATTTTTATGAAGAAACGATATAGATGTACTTTTTAATTCGAAACTTTGTAAGATTACTCTAATAAACAAATAAGAAAACAGGTGTTTCATGTTTTTTCAAAATCCAACCCCTAAAGGGGTGAAACGGGGTTTCAAAATTTGTATGAATGAACAATATTAGATGTGCTTTTTATTTCGAAACTTTGTAAGATTACTCTAATAAATAAATAAGGAAACACATGTATTATATTTTTTTTTAATTCAACCCCTAAAGTGGTGAAAAGGGGTTCCAAAGTTTGTATAGAAAATCGATATAGATGTACTTTTTAATTCGAAACGTTTTAAGATTACTCTTATAAACAAATAATCAAATAGGTGTTTTATGGTTTTTCAAAATTCCGACCCTAAAGGGGTAATACGGGGGTTTAAAGTTTGTATAGATAAACTATTTTAGATGGACTTTTTATTTCGAAAGTTTGTAAGATTACTCTAATAAATAAATAAGGAAACAAGTGTTTCATATTTTTTTTAAATTCAAGCCCTAAAGGGGTGAAAAAGGGTTTCGATTTTTTTTATGAAGAAACGATGTAGATGTACTTTTTAATTCGAAACTTTGTAAGATTACTCTAATAAATAAATAAGAAAATAGGTGTTTCACGTTTTTTCAAAATTTAACCCCTAAAGGGGTGAAACGGGGTTTCAAAATTTGTATGAATGAACAATATTAGATGTGCTTTTTATTTCGAAACTTTGTAAAATTACTCTAATAAATAAATAAGGAAACACGTGTATCATATTTTTTCAAAATTCAGCCCCTAAAGGGATGAAAAGGGGTTTCGATTTTTTTATACAGAAACGATATAGATGTACTTTTTAATTCGAAACTTTGTAAGATTACTCTAATAAACAAATAAGACAATAGTTGTTTCATGTTTTTTCAAAGTTCAACCCCTAAGGGGGTGAAACGGGGTTTCAAAATTTGTATGAATGAACAATATTAGACGTGCTTTTAATTTCGAATGTAGGAGGAGGAATGTGCTGTAGGAGTACTCTAATAAAAAAAAAACAAAATGCGATTTTCGTGGTTTTTCCTAAATTCAACCCCTAAAGGGGTGGAAAGGGGTTATAAAATTAATATGAAGAAACGTTATTGATGGTCTTTTTAATTCGAAACTTTGTTAGGTTACTCTATTAAACAAATAAGAAAATAAGTGTTTAATTTTTTTTTTATTCTACCCCTAAAGGGGTGAAACAGGGTTCCACACTTTGTAGGAATAAACAACATTAGATGTGCTTTTTATTTCGAAAATTCGAAGGATTACTCTAATAAAAAAGTAAGTAAATACGTCTTTCGTGGTTTTTCAAAATTCAACCCCTAAACGGGTGAAAAGGGGTTATACAATTTGTATGGAGAAACGATACAGATAGACTTTTTAAATCAAAACTTTGTAATATTACTCTCATAATCAAATAAACAAATGGGTCTTTCATGGTTTTTCAAAATTTCGCACTTAGAGGGGTAAAACGGGGTTTTAAAGTTTGTATGGATAAACGATTTTAGATGGACTTTTTATTTCGAAACTTTGTTAGGTCACTCTAATAAATAAATAAGGAAACACGTGTTTCATATTTTTTCAAAATTCCACAACTAAAGGGGTGAAAGGGGTTTCAAAATTTGTATGGAAAACGATATAGATATACTTTTTAATTCGAAACTTTGTAAGATTACTCGAATAAACAAATAAGCAAATATGTCTTTTGTGTTTTTTCAAAATTCAACCCCTAAAGGGGTGAAACGGGGTTTCAAAATTTGTATGAAAAAACGATATTAGATGAACTTTGTAGGATTACTTTAAAAACCATCTAAGCAAATATGTGTTTCGTATTTTTTTGAAATTTCACCCCTAATGGCGTAAAAAGGGGTGTTTAAGTTTGTATGGAGAAACGATATTAGATGGACTTTTTATTTTGAAACTTTGTACGATAACTATTATAAACAAATAATTAAATACGTCTTTCGCGTTTTTTCACAATTCATCCCCTAAAGGCGTGAAAAGGGGTTTAAAATTTGTATGGAGAAACGATATTAGATGGAAATTGTATACTCTAATAAACATTTAGGGAAATACGTATTTAGTATTTTTTTAATTCAACCCCTAATGTGGTGAAAAGGGGTTTAAATGATAATAAACAAATAAGCAAATGCATGTTTCATATTTTTTTTAAATCTGCCACTTAGGGGGTGAGAAGAGGTAAATAACCCTAAAAATCAAAAAAGAAGTCGCGCGCGACGGTTCCCGGACGTGAGAAGGCGCTAGAACCTCATTATAAATTCATCATTTGTCTCGATAACATGCGTAGCGCAAGCACCGCGATCGTCACATCTTCACGCCTTAATTACTTAGTTGATCATCATGAAGTACATATTGACAGGAGTACCTACAGAGAAGGACGTTAGATACCTTTATATATTACACGCAAAAACTTACCACATGACTGGGAAAAAGGGATCTATCTTAACCCAAATTTAACGCGTGCGAAGCCGCGGGCAACAGCTAGTCTCATATATAAAGAGAGAAGTTCCGATTCATTCATTCATTCATTGACTGACTCATCAACGCCCAGCCCAAACTCTTAGACCTAGAAAGCTGAAATTTTTAACATAGGTTCCTTTTAGGACGCAAACGCTCACTAAGGGCGGATTTTTCGAAATTCAACCCCTAAAGGGGTGAAAAGGGGTTTCACAGTTTGTATGGAAAACCTATATAGATGTACTTTTTAATTCGAAACTTTGAAAGACTACTCTAATAAACAAATAAGGAAATAGGTGTTTCATGTTTTTTCAAAATTCTACCCTTAAAGGGGAAAAACGAGGGTTTAAAATTTGTATGGACAAACGATTTTAGATGGACTTTTTATTTCGAAAGTTTGTAAGATTACTCTAATAAATAAATAAGGAAACACGTGTTTCATATTTTTTCAAAATTCAACCCCTAAAGTGGTGAAAAGGGGTTTCGAAATTTTTATAAAGACGATATAGATGTACTTTTTAATTCGAAACTTTGTAAGATTACTCTAATAAACAAATAAGAAAACAGGTGTTTCATGTTTTTTCAAAATTCAACCCCTAAAGGGGTGAAACGGGGTTTCAAAATTTGTATGAATGAACAATATTAGATGTGCTTTTTATTTCGAAACTTTGTAAGATTACTCTAATAAATAAATAAGGTAACACGTGTATCACATTTTTTCAAAATTCAACCCCTAAAGGGGTGAAAAGGGGTTCCAAAGTTTGTATGGAAAATCGATATAGATGTACTTTTTAATTCGAAACTTTTTAACATTACTCTTATAAACAAATAATCAAATAGGTGTTTTATGGTTTTTCAAAATTCCGCCTCTAAAGGGGTAATACGGGAGTTTAAAGTTTGTATGGATAAACAATTTTAGATGGACTTTTTATTTCGAAAGTTTGTAAGATTACTCTAATAAATAAATAAGGAAACACGTGTTTCATATTTTTTGAAAATTCAACCCCTAAAGGGGTGAAAAAGGGTTTCCATTTTTTTATGAAGAAACGATATAGATGTACTTTTTAATTCGAAACTTTGAAAGACTACTCTAATAAACAAATAAGGAAATAGGTGTTTCATGTTTTTTCAAAATTCTACCCTTAAAGGGGTGAAACAGCGTTTTAAAGTTTGTATGGATAAACGATTTTAGTTGGACTTTTTATTTCGAAAGTTTGTAATATTACTTTAATAAATAAATAAGGAAACACGTTTTTCATATTTTTTAAAAATTAAACCCCTAAAGGGGTGAAAAAGGGTTTCGATTTTTTTTATGAAGAAACGATATAGATGTACTTTTTAATTCGAAACTTTGTAAGATTACTCTAATAAGCAAATAAGAAAACAGGTGTTTCATGTTTTTTCAAAATTCAACCCCTAAAGGGGTGAAACGGGGTTTCAAAATTTGTATGAATGAACAATATTAGATGTGCTTTTTATTTCGAAACTTTGTAAGATTACTCTAATAAATAAATAAGGTAACACGTGTATCATATTTTTCAAAATTCAACCCCTAAAGGAGTGAAAAGGGGTTCCAAAGTTTGTATGGAAAATCGATATGGATGTACTTTTTAATTCGAAACTTATTAACATTACTCTTATAAACAAATAATCAAATAGGTGTTTTATGGTTTTTCAAAATTCCGCCCCTAAAGGGGTAATACGGGGGTTTAAAGTTTGTATGGATAAACGATTTTAGATGTGATTTTTATTTCGAAACTTTGTAAGACTACTCTAATAAATAAAAAGGGAAACACGTGTATCATATTTTTTTTAAATTCAACCCCTAAAGGGGTGAAAAGGGGTTCCAAAATTTGTATAGAAAATCGATATAGATGTACTTTTTAATTCGAAACTTTTTAAGATTACTCTTATAAACAAATAATCAAATAGGTGTTTTTTGGTTTTTCAAAATTCAACCCCTAAAGTGGTAATACGGGGGTTTAAAGTTTGTATAGATAAACTATTTTAGATGGACTTTTTATTTCGAAAGTTTGTAAGATTACTCTAATAAATAAATAAGGAAACAAGTGTTTCATAATTTTTTAAAATTCAACCCCTAAAGGGGTGAAAAATGGTTTTGATTTTTTTTATGAAGAAACGATGTAGATGTACTTTTTAATTCGAAACTTTGTAAGATTACTCTAATAAACAAATAAGAAAACAGGTGATTCATGTTTTTTCAAAATTCAACCCCTAAAGGGTTGAATCGGGGTTGCAAAATTTGTAAGAATGAACAATATTAGATGTGCTTTTTATTTCGAAACTTTGTAAGATTACTTTAATAAATAAATAAGGAAATACCTGTATCATATTTTTTCAAAATTCAGCCCCTAAAGGGGTGAAAAGGGGTTTCGAATTTTTTATGGAGAAACGATATAGATGTACTTTTTAATTCGAAACTTTGTAAGATTACTCTAATAAACAAATAAGAAAATAGTTGTTTCATGTTTTTTCAAAGTTCAACCCCTAAAGGGGTGAAACGGGGTTTCAAAATTTGTATGAATGAACAATATTAGACGTGCTTTTAATTTCGAATTCCTGTAGGAGTACTCTAATAAAAAAATAGCAAAATGCGTTTTTCGTGGTTTTTCCAAAATTCAACCCCTAAAGGGGTGGAAAGGAGTTATAAAATTATTATGAAGAAACGTTATTGATGGTCTTTTTAATTCGAAACTTTGTAAGGTTACTCTATAAACAAATAAGAAAATAGGTGTTTATTTTTTTTTTAATTCTACCCCTAAAGGGGTGAAACAGGGTTCCACACTTTGTATGAATAAACAACATTAGATGCGCTTTTTATTTCGAAAATTCGAAGGATTACTCTAATAAAAAGTAAGAAAATACGTCTTTCGTGGTTTTTCAAAATTCAACCCCTAAACGGGTGAAACGGGTTATACAATTTGTATGGAGAAACGATACAAATAGACTTTTTAAATCAAAACTTTGTAATATTACTCTCATAATCAAATAAACAAATGGGTCTTTTATGGTTTTTCAAAATTTCGCCCTTAGAGGGGTAAAACGGGGTTTTAAAGTTTGTATGGATAAACGATTTTAGATGGACTTTTTATTTCGAAACTTTGTAAGGTCACTCTAATAAATAAATAAGGAAACACGTGTTTCATTTTTTTTCAAAATTCCACAACTAAAGGGGTGAAAAGGGGTTTCGAAATTTGTATGGAAAACGATATAGATATACTTTTTAATTCGAAACTTTGTAAGATTACTCGAATAAACAAATAAGCAAATATGTCTTTTGTGTTTTTTCAAAATTCAACCCCTAAAGGGGTGAAACGGGGTTTCAAAATTTGTATGAAAAAACGATATTAGATGAACTTTGTAGGATTACTTTAAAAACCATCTAAGCAAATATGTGTTTCGTATTTTTTTGAAATTTCACCCCTAAAGGCGTAAAAAGGGGTGTTTAAGTTTGTATGGAGAAACGATTTTAGATGGACTTTTCATTTTGAAACTTTGTAGGATAACTCTAATAAACAAATAATTAAATACGTCTTACGCGTTTTTTCACAATTCAACCCCTAAAGGCGTGAAAAGGGGTTTAAAATTTGTATGGAGAAACGATATTAGATGGAAATTGTATACTCTAATAAACATTTAGGCAAATACGTATTAATATTTTTTTAATTCAACCCCTAATGTGGCGAAAAGGGGTTTAAATGATAATAAACAAATAAGCAAATGCATGTTTCATATTTTTCTAAAATCTACCACTTAGGGGGTGAGAAGGGGTAAATAACCCTAAAAATCAAAATAGAAGTCGCGCGCGACGGTTCCCGGACGTGAGAAGGCGCTAGAACCTCATTATAAATTCATCATTTGTCTCGATAACATGCGTAGCGCAAGCACCGCGATCTTCACATCTTCACGCCTTAATTACTTAGTTGATCATCATGAAGTACATATTGACAGGAGTACCTACAGAGAAGGACGTTAGATACCTTTATATATTACACGCAAAAACTTACCACTTGATTGGGAAAAAGGGATCTATCTTAACCCAAATTTAACGCGTGCGAAGCCGCGGGCAACAGCTAGTATATATATATATATATATATATATATATGTATGTATATATGTATATATATATATATATATGTGTGTATATGTGTGTATGTGTATATATATATATCATATGTATGTTTATGTTATTATATTATATTATATGTATGTTTATATATTTATGTATGTTTGTATATATTTATCTAATATATATATTTATAGATATTATAGCTAGTAAATATTTTGTTTAGTTAAATGTAGTTACCTGATATGACGTGCTTATCATTGTCATTATACGTATTGTAATTAGCTCATCTAGATACAGGCCTTAGTTGACCTAGTTAGATGAGTTTTAGGCAGGTGCCAAACACGATGTGACGGTTTCTCTGAACTGTTTATGTTTGATTCTTGAACTTGTTTGGTATAATTAGTCGTAACCATTACAATAAGTACTTATAAATAAATAAATAATAAATATAGCTCTTTGGCAATACAGAAGGATGATATGTATGACGTGGAATCTTTCTTCTTTAAATACACTGTATATTTATAGAAGAAACATGTAGGAGCAGTAGTATAGTCGCTCAGAAGTGATCTTCGAACGGCTGAAAAAAGCTAATGACTGTTCAGAGACTAGCTTGTGTATGCCACAGGTGTTATGATAAGGGCACCCACAGCTGCACTAGACATTATATTGTTCCTACCACCTCTAGATCTTTCTATAAAATAAGACGCAGCGAGAACAGCTCTTTGTCTTCGCCAGCTAAAACTCTGGAACACGGAAGGGAGAACAACAAAGAATAGGAACATTCTATAGCAGACTGGGATTACTTCCCACCTCTGAAGATGGATACAGACAAAATGTTAGCTGAGCACTCTTTCAGGAAAGGTTATATAGTAAGTCCTGAGGGTCAAGATAGTTAGGCTTTCGATAAAATAAGTATTTGCACTGGTGGTATACTGGAATTCCATTGGACTGAAAGTCAAAGCTTCCGGACCCAACTCTACTTTTTTTAATCATAGGTATAATAATGGTGGCACAAAATCGAAGACACATGACTTACTGTTACATAGTTACTGCTCTAAAACAGCTGATTTCCTCCGATGCTTTGATGGACATAACCTAACACAGAAATAATCCATTAACTTAATAACCACATACAAATCGCAACATGACCCAAACACCCTGACCGTGAATATCTGCATCAGCTCATCTCGATCGTGTCCAGCGGAAGCTCTCTACTAAAATGCAGAATTATTTGTACGTATTTAATATTTTTTTAAAGCAGAAACGGTGAATCTGAGAAATTGTGATGTCTGTACCTTTGTGCTGATATTCAGAACAAAGTACTTCTAATGTCCCCTTCAAATTTCAAAGGAAGCTCAGAATTTCTTATTATTGAATTTACCTTCAATTTTATTCCCGTTTATTTGGGGTGATATACTGACACCCTCAAATAAATAATTTTCAGTAACCTGAAATCTCTTTGGAAAGTCTGCTGCCAATTTAAATTGTAATATCTTTTAAAAGACTTCGTCATCCACAAGGTGGACAAGTCAAACCCAATAACATCGGCTCTAACTTCGATCTTAACGACTTAAATTCCTCTTTCGCTCCCCCCATCTCCCTCGAAATTAAGTAATGAGTTCCGCTTTCAAAAACTTTGCAAGAAAACAGTATATATTTCACATGGGTGAATGGACTCCGTGGAGTGAGAGGCAATGAAGAAGGAGAAAAACTTGCAAGGAAGGGATTTTCACGACCAGCAATCGGGCCAGATTCCACTTTGCCACTGGCAGAGGGGTCCACGACGACCGCCTTGCGTAACAGAACCATGCAAGGAGTGGATAAAGCACAGATGGAGATCTACAAATCTGAGGCAAGCGAAAAGGACTATTAGGAAACCCATACTAAGATTAATAATGACTATCTGAGACTGTCCAGTGTATTTTAAAGAAAACGGTGGGCACTGCCGACACACGTGCATTCACTACATATAATCGACACCCCCGTTTTCAGGGGTTGCGGAATAGAAAATTTTGAGCTGAGATTGTAATGTGTACATGCCGAGCTTTAGCTGTAAGAAGGGAGAAATAATGGGCACGTATGAGGCTGATATGGCTGATGTGTGCGGCTTCCGTTCATCCTGGATTCTGCGACTGGGGACCAGGTTAGCTTGTTGCAAGATCTATAAGTAGGGTCTGATGGTCAATATAGAAAAAGTGGAGGTAAGTCACAGTGGCCCTTGGACAGTGTAAGTAGTCTTCTGAACACCCATCCCCAGTATCATCATCATCACCAGAGAGGTATCTATTAAAATTGGAATCTTATATTATATTTCTATGTACATCGTCCTACAGCTCTATTTATAAGCCCACTCTGAGTTTCGAACGACGCATTTGCCTTTGATATGCAAATGCCTTTGTCTCGCAACCATTTATCATCGCGTGTTAGGCACGATCCTATATTTTCTAAGTACATTCGACTGAGTAATCCTGTCGGGGAAATTGTCGCTCCATTGCTATTGCTTTCTCTACCGATTCCGAAGTGAGAAGAAGTTTCCTTGCAGGGAAAGTCGAAGGACATTTTTAGTATCCGCTCAATGTTAATCCTTCGTAGTTTTGCTTAAAATTTATGCCGGTTAAAATTGTAACATCCGTATTGTAGTAAAACCGAGCAAGACAATCGAAAATGGTTATTATAGAGAAAAAGGTTACAGGTTACATTGGAGATTTATATTGCGGCGTGAAACCGTAAATTATATTCGCGCTTTCTTAAAGTTGCAATCCTTAAATTCAATTATAATGAAATAGTAATGAGGTTTGACAGTGATAAAGCATTTTAAGGTATTTTAAGCGTTTCAAAATATAAAAAAATGCAAAACACCGGTCGCCTGACCTTAAGCACTTTACTTTTCATTTAAGACCATTATGGCTTAGTATTATTATTATTATTTATTTTGGACAGGCACCTTTGCTGATACGTGTAGATCAGACGTTGTAAAGGTAGTCATGAACAAATTTAACAAGTTTTTAGCTTGCACTAATCACTTCAAATGGTAGTTTATTCCACATATCGACCACTCTTATTTTGCATAACGTTCTTCAGAGCATTGAATAAATAAATTAATAGTTAAAAAAAAACACTAAAAACACGCTTTTGGGCTATGATACGATATTCACATACACACGGCTATGATACGATATTCCATCATGGAATGCCAGTGCCTATCTTCATCATCAGACCTTACAACCTAATCGTGGTCAAAGTTCTTTCCAAGACTTTTCTAACAAATCCAAACACAGCTATGGAACTTCATGATGGTTCCATCATGAAGTTCCAGTTCATATCTTCTGACTTCATCATCAGATCAGTTCGACAGTACCATATTATTGTATTGTCATCAGAACTACATACAGCTGCCAATTTTCATGACGCTACGATCCTTGGAAGATGGTTAAATTATTTACCTTAGATTCCATTACATAGTTACATACAGGTCGACCTAATAAAAGCGTGTTAAAATTTTGAACGGTTGAGTTGTTTGCTGTGACAAAGATTTGTGTAGACGTGAAAAAAATCTTGTGCCCAGTTATATTGTAATAATTTGTGAGAATTTTATATATCTAAATCAGGTCCCTATTTGTATTCTTTGTTTGACAGAAGTCAGTCAATGAAATTCCAAGCGCATTTAACCCACTGGTATTTTGGTTGCCCTTCGCTGCACCTTTTAAACCTTCTTTTCCCGTTTTTCGGCCCAGTTTCTCCTTCCTTATCAACAAAGCCAGACAAGCACACCACACAATTTAAGTCATCTTGGAATCCACATCCATTGGATATAAAGTTCCACTCAGAAGCATTGTAAGCACTTGTACCTACATAAAATGGTTAAGTCGTGAATTTTTCAAATATTTACGTGCGATAAACTTTGCTTAGCAAATTTCGAAGCCAGAATAGTATAAAAGAATGACATAGTTTATACCTTGCATATTAATGTAGTAAAATAATGTAACCCTTCCACAAGATTTTAAATATTGTTTTAAAAACTTTGGTTACGCTGGATACTTCTATTTGAAAATACATCCATAGTAATCGGGAATTATCATAATAGGTTGTTATCATTTGAGAATCCTTATGTTATTGTGTTAGTTATAGGTGACGCTATGTCAGACTATTGTTAATTTGTCTTATCATTAATTATATGCAATAAAAAATAAGTGACCAATAATAATATTATTCTTTTCAAAGCGGGAACGATTTTAATAATTATATTTAAAATACTCTCACGTTTATAAATTATCTTCTCCACTAAAACCTCTTTCATTGCCTAAAAAAACTGATTTTTACATTTCAAGGATTGAAGCTCTATTTGGTAGATTGCTATATATCTCTATGGAAGTATATTCAATGACCAACCGGCAATACTGCCGATTCGACGCAGTATTGTTCTTCAACGCAGTTCGCTGGACTTTTTATCATTTTTCTGCTGTAACAGTAAACATTTTCTGCGTGCTCACTTGTAAAACTTTAATTGTTTCGCGTCTAACAAAACAGCAGCCGCTCAGCCGTTAATCTTGTAGCGGAATTATAATTAAATTTGTATTAGGCCCATCTTTAGGCCATAATGTAAGTTAATGTGGTCATATTTTCGGTCGGCATTAACTGCGAGGCTGAAATTGTACCTCGCTTTCTACTCCGCGGCCTCGGCTAGAAGAGCGTAGTGATATGCATAATTTGAAATAGTAATATCATGCCCTCTGCCTACCCCAAGTTGTTTGTCTACCCGAGTGCTCTCTCCACCAGCCGCAATTGCCAGTTTCCCCCCTTGCTTAATGCCGATTTAGTGTGTCTGAATGTTTTCCTACATTTCCATATAATTTGGAATATTTACCGAGCGTTGCGGGATTTACATCCATTTGAGCATGCTTCTCTTTGAATGCAAAATAATTTAATAAAGTTTATTCAATTCCTCCGAATTAAATATAATAATGAAGTTAATTAAATTTATTTGAATGCATTTAATCGAAGAATATCGCAGTTGGTAGGAATCTATATAAATAAAAATGTTGCTGTTCATTTGTTCTAAATCCTTGTTCTCAGAAATTTCTTCACCAATTGCTTTGAAATGTTGTCAAAACGTTGCGTTCGAATTGACGCATGTTTTAGAATAATTGATTTATCGATAAAATATTTGATAATGGATAAAAAATACATCCAAGTCAATAAAGTGACCGTCGAATTCGACAGGTTTCAGCCAGGGTTGTTGCAAATATCAGCATCAGCATCAGCATTAGCATCAGCGGATTATCAGCATTGGTTACGATATCAGCATCTGCATCCGCATCCGCATTAATCTATGCTGATTTTTATATTTTGCTGATATTACATGACATTATCCGGCTAGTAGTGACATGACCTTGAAGGGCGGAGCTTAGTATCTCCGCCAGCAAGTGTTCCTAGCGAACAATTTTCCAGCAGTGCCGGAATTATATATAAGCCTTCCCGTAATCGACCGCAATCTGAAAAGGCAGCTCAGTTATTGTTTTAAAAATATAACTTCCCTTTAATAAAATTTTTTATTGGGTCATTAACCGCCATTTGTATTTTATTTTTGTTTATTAGGTAATGGTACTTTAGCTATTCAAAATGTTAGAAGATTGTTTTTGATAATTAAAAGTCACAGAAGTATTATAACTGACTTTTCATTAATACATAATGATATTATCCCTTTTAATTACAATGATATAGTTGCATATATTTTATTTATTATATTTATTATGTTAACCCCTCACATTCGAGGGGTTAAGTAATTCAATAGAATCAGCATCAGAATCAGCTGATATTTATATCAAAAAACTTGCATCAACAACACCCCTGGTTTCAGCTAGTAAACATATTAATTGGGATAATTTAGTCAATGTCGTTCTTTTCATCCTCGCCTCCTTATTTACCAGCACGGCATGTTCAAGCTAGTTCAAGAAAGTTAGTCTACAGGACACGTACGCCACAATCCATTCTCGACGACTTTGTATTAATCTAATAGGTACGGCGACAACCGAGGCGACACGGACGCCCGCCGCTAGATGGCAGGCTTCAGTCTCGCCTGATGAGGTAATTAACCACCTGGAACGTTGCGCCATCTATATTCGTGCGGCGCGAAAACAAACAGCGCATCGCTTTGAATGTCTAGCGTTTGGAAAGGCCCTCTCGTACTTAATGCTGGCTTTGCGGAACCGCGAATGGAGGGTGCCACCGTTGGCCGCAAACTGTAGTTCAATGTGTGCCTTCGTGGCCTAGCAAACTGCATTGCTGGGATCGTAGCCGGATCTTCGTCTGTCAAATACTCTTCCATGCCTGATATCGTATCCATGTTGTTCGAAACATGAAATCAAAATATATGTTTAAAATGGAAATTATATATAATTCTTCTTCTTCTTCTGCATTCCGTGGCCGGCGATTAGGGAGTTCTTGTTGAAACATGCGTATTTCCGTGTATTATATCGTTATATTTTTCTCAGTGTACATGTAACGTGTGTGCATTTTGCCAAACTTACATTTTGGTTTATTGCAAATTTTGCCAATTAAAACTTTATGAAATTTAATATAATTTCAATCCCACTAGCATTATCAACCAAGTTAAATAAAGCAGTCACTGCAGTGAACTCTATGCGGGGATGACAACTCGAATTCTTGAATAACATTACTAAGGGAAGATATCAGAATGGGAAACAAGTAAAGTTTGGGAGTCGAATTGATTACTTCGTCGGTAGGATACTGCCAAGAGAGCATTGAATTGCAGATGCACAATAATGATATGTAGCAGGTGAACATATGCATATGCATAGTTCGGATCCGGCAATTGATAGGGGCGCCGTTACACATCGTGTATGTATTTGCGCTACAGGAAGTCAAACGAGAATATCGCCTCTAGGCACTTCGGCCATTGTGCGCCGTTACATATTATATGTATACATACGTTTATATCTAAATGCTTCATTGTTGCTATTGTGCAGCCTAACATCAGCCATTCTTCTTAAAATACGGCAAACTTTGACACATGGTTTTTTCATAAATGCTGACATATGTATAAATAATAGTACTAAGGTACAGTGCAGATTATCCAACAGGCCAAGAAGGCACCAGCCAATGGTCCCCACGCTTTTTAGGTGCCCTGCGACAAGGGATCATTACAGTCATATTATTTTCAATTGTTTCTAATAGAAAAAACATTCGAATCGATCCGACTAATAGTATAATTTTTATAAATTATATACCGTTGGCCGATGTATTTTGTTTATATGCTCGTTATTGCTATGAGATATATAATAAGCGTTTTCAGAAATATTTAACGGCCTACTTTGCCGGTGCAATCGCGTTTTGTTTATATATACGTTTATTCTACACTATGGGCCCGATTGCGTTTCTTTGTGAACTAAAACTGAAATTAGTTCAATCGAACGATATAGAGCAATACGTTAGAGCGGAATATGAAACGAACGATCGTCGATAAAAACTACCTGTCGAACTTATACTCGACCGAAGAAATTTGAACACATTTCGTGAGGTGTTAGATTCCGATTCTTTATCTTTTGTGTGTAGTTTTAATGCGAACAAGTGACAACCGTTCATTTCACATTCTACTCTAACGTATTTCCCTGTCTCGTTCACATGTACTAATTTCCGATTTTAGTTCACGAAGAAACGCAATCGAGCCCTATATCGTCATGAGAATATATGACAGCTCAAATAGGGGCCTCGAAAATTGCAAAGGGAGCCCCGAGATTTCAACTGCCTACGGGTCTCTCCATAGGTTATACGGCACTGCCACGTGAAAACGACAGTAATAAAAATAAGGTTCTACAATATATACAAAAAAATCTTCTACAATATGTAGCTAATTTTACAGCTAAAGCAATAACCAATAAACCATTATTCTTGTAATTTTTTGTATTAAAATTGTTCATCGTAGTACGCAAGACTAAGAAATTCCCTACAAGATTCATATTTTTATTATTGTTTATATGCACAAGAGTCACCTAAAATTTATTACAAAACATCACTTTTTCACTGTTTGTTTGAGAGAGGTAGACGTCTTAACGGAAGATTCAGTATTCTTGATGCCTATCTAGAATATGATCTCATTTGGTCGTTTTTTATTAAACTATGATTTTCGTCTACCGACACGTTTACAAGGATAGAGAAGGGCGTAGAGAGGCGGCTGCTGATCTGCCATCTACTATAATCAGAAGAAATGAAAGGCCGGGGTGGGGGAAGGGCGAAAGCCCCCTCTTGTCCCATGTCAAAAGACACCCATGTCAGTGATATCAGTAGTCGATTTTGAAGTTTTGCTGTCGATTCGCCTGATTTATTATAGTCTCTGAAGAAAGCAGGACGTCGCGTCGGCCGTTAGCAGTCGTGATTTCGTCGGAACGACTAGTTTAGACATGCATTGTCGCTTTGGCGATCGCACTGCGCTGCCTCGGTACGTGACGTTAGGTGACTCGATCGCCTGCTATCCAACGCGCTTATCAAGCCAATCGGGAAAATGTCGTCGCTTCAAATAGCCTCGCTTCGTAACGTTCAACATCATGTTCATCTCTTTTATACGAATGCTGAACATGCGCCGTTTTCATAAATAAACGTCAACACTGCAAATATAAGAGACGAAAACGAAGCAACCATTAAAAATAGAGGCGTTCAGTGAAAATAATAAACGCTCACAACTCTGAAAGCGCTCACTGTATCAATCGATGCGTCAATCGACAACCTTGCATTCCAGATTTTCAGTTCATCATGATTTCCTAAATATTGTTTATACAGAAATATAAAGACTGTATAATTGTGTAACTTGAGCAGTATTTAAAAAAGATTATTAAAAGACGTTATTTTTCACGGTTACTACCAGATTTGTTGTAGAGTAATGAATAAAATAAATCTATAATCTACCATGATCAGAAGTAATAAATAGATAATAATAAATAGGTTTTGCTTTAGTAAGTGATGTTGTTTATATTGTTGTTGTCACCGTTGTAAATAGAAAGAAAAGCCTAGAAAAGCGAAGAGAAAGAGAGACAGAGGGTAGTATATATATTGCATTATAGTATAATGTACCAGATCACTAAATTAAAATTACTACGAAATTGTAAAAGTACTAAATTAAAGTAAGTGCTACGTGAAATTTCTGAAAAGCGATTGTACAACCTACTGCTTGCTGGCATCCAAAGAGTTTGTGGATTTAGGACGTGACAAAATTGTGTGAACAAAATTATTGAATAAATACATCGACTTTTTCGCAATACGATTTAGAGCACGATCGCTTTTGTCATCGCACTAAACTTTAGCATATTCATTCCGCAAAATTAGGGTGAAGGTGGCGTTTTCGCTTATTATTATTATTAGATACTTATGAATAGAATAACGATCTCATTGTGGTGCCGACTTCTAACGTAGGTTGGCATGCTGATTTCCAACTTAGAGAACTCTGCACGGAACAATGCGCCAGTGCTCAGCAGAAACCACTGGCGTAGATTTTGCAGCCATGATGTCATTGGCCGCCCAGGCCTCCTCTTGTCTTGTTTTTTTCCCTGGGTTATTATTTGCAGGAGTTCCTATTTATGGTTGCGCATTATGTGGCCCAAGTATTTAAGCTTGCGTCTCTTTATGGTTTTGAGTACCTCTGTGCCTTTTTTATTTAGTTTTTGAAGAACTGTTGTATTTCGATCCTTCTGGATCTACGATATTTTGAGCATTCTCCGGTACACCCACATCTCAAATGCTTCAATGCGCATGGCCATCCTTTCTGTGAGTGTCCAGGCCTCAGCTCCATATAGGAGGACGGAGAATACGTAGCATACGTAGCACGCGTGCTTAGATTGAGGCTCAAATTACGGTCACAGAGGACTTTCTCCATTTTTCGAAAGGCGCTACGGACCTGATCAAGTCGGCATTTAATTTCCGTACTTTGGTCTCCTTGTTCGTTGGAATAACGATAGTAAGTTGCTATTATCATTATTGTAATTTAATCAATTAAATTAAATTTTAATATTAGCATGCAATAAAGATGATGTAAGGAATTCAATCCTTAGATCCCTAAAAGAAAATCGTTGGATAGAGTTGATGGTAGTCTTTGTAAAGTCAAAAATATAAATACCGATGATTTTTTTTTAAACATTTTAGTGTCGGTACTCGGGTATGGAAATATTGTTATATTGGCATATTCCAGTATGCTACTTACTAACGTGATGTTTTAATAGTTTATTGATTTTAAAATCATGGAAATATATACTATTACTAAGATCGAATTCTAGCATCATGTTAGCTTTATTACAAACAGTATCTATTTGGGTATTAAAGGAAACTGTAATTCCTATTTGTCGAATGTTGTACCTTAATATTTCATAGTATTCACTTTAGTAAGACTATTCTTGTCTAAACTATAAGAAAAATCTATCGGATTAGGCGATCGAGTAAACGTCATATTTCTTTATTCTCCATATGTAGATTACATTTAGATCTCTATATATATGATCACAGTCTTTCTGTGTCTTCACTGCCTTCTAGAGTTTAATGTCGGTGACGTACATAAAGATCTCCCAGTTTGTCACGGAGTCAGCGATGCCAATAATAAAAATAAAAACATCAAGGGGCCAAGATTCGAACCCCGAGGAACTCTAGTTAATGTTGCAAATTCCTCAGTTTCCGTCATCCCGTAACTAACGTACTGACATATATTATTGAAATAACTCCAAAAGCAACCAATTTACTTCTAATGATCGTATTTAATAATATCTAAATTAATGAAACTTCCCAACAGTCTATATTTAAACATTTGAGGAAGTAAAGTTTAATAATGCGTTTTTGAAATCGCAGCTCTTAAAAATTAAATAACGGCCAGGCAGGCAGTTTGCGTGGTAAGCAAAATATGAAGGGGAAGCGTCTCACGACCGTGTCTCATTAAAACGATATAAAGTCGGGGGCGATGGCAGACGTTCAAGACGGCGGCGTTTTGTCGCGGCGACGGGACGCGCTCATTGCCGGCAATCCGGTCGCTCTTGGCAAGCGGCCGCGATGTTTGCTAATAGACCTCGCCCGTCTCATTTATCACCTTGGCGCGGCGACGAGCGAAGCGGAGGTTTCGTGATTCCGCCGTGACATGCTTTGTCGATCCGGGGGCGGCTAAGCAGGCGGCGACACGCTCGCCCCGCACGTGACGCCCGACAACTCAATCGCTTATCACCCCAACCTGGAAAACGTCTGTCAGTTTAGATTGCCTCGTCGTCACTAGATTTATATATGGATAATCATAGATTTCATTTGTGGAACTAACAGTATCTATGTATTTGTTACACGACTGCCCAATAAAAAAGGAGTGTAATGTGTTCAGAGGTCATCTTTGTATGTTTTCCGTTTCTTTATTCAACCATAACATCTAAATTCTTAAACCGATTTAAAAATGTGCTGTATTGTTATGTCCCCTATGACACTCGGGATGAAATTGTTATGTCATCCCAAGTGTCATAGGGTACTTTAAATAACCAAATATCAAGAAAGTAGTTGTCTAAATGTCCAAATATCAATAAATTACCATAACTTTATCGAGTTTAGTTTCAAATAAAAGGTCTGATTGAGTACATTCAGGAAATATACACGTACATGTATCTTTATGTATAAATAAATACACTACAAATATTTCATAAAAAACCCGTAATAAAAATAATTATAAATATTCGTACAATAGTCCACTTTCTGTAACAGCAGTCTTGTTTTTTATTATTAATAATATATTTACTTATTATTAATAATATATAATAAATATTTATTTAATACTTATACAAAAAAGTCGTTACATTGTCACCGAAGTAAAGAGATTAAACATTGTAAAAGAACAGCTTTAGATCGGCACATCTTAAGTAACAGACGGCGCTATGCACATCTAATGAGGCTTCTTAGGGCTCTATCTAAACATAAAATAATACTAAAATATTATTATTCGAAAAGAAGAAAAACAAATAGGAAGGGGCACAAAAATTAAAATAAAAGAAAAGGTGACCCTTTAGCGTTTTACTATATATTAACTATTATCAAAAATATTTCTATAGAGATAAATAATAGATATTCACCACACATTATTTGATAAAGTACAGAAATACATAAAGTATGTACATAGATACAAAATGCACATACGATATACGAGGAACATTCAGATATAAGTGACAATGAGGTACATACTCCTTGAAACCAATAAAAATACTGGCAGTCATAGCTAAGACATCAGTAGGATTGAAAAAATATATACCTGAATATCTTTTTTTTTCTAAAAAAAAGAATTCATTTTTTTGCGGCTTGTTGCTGCGAAGAGAATAATTCTGAGAATATACTCAGACGTCATAAAAAGCTAACTCTGTACATTTTAAACATAGATTGACAATGTGCATCCCTTCGCTCTCTGGCTATGGTATGCATCGTCTGTTTTCGGAGGTTGAATACTCGGTTCTGCCCGTAGGATTCCCCCAAACAAGGAGTGTATACGACAGCCTCGAATAGAAGCGTGCAACATCTATATTTATAGCCGCCTTCTCTTTAGCGAGGATTTTGATTCGTCTAATGGCAAAAATCGTAGATGACAAACTTATGCATAATTTATCGATGTGAGATACAGAGTTATCCACAAATTTCAATCAAGAATGTCAGAAATGCATATAATTTAAATATTGCATTAAATATTTCATTTCTATTCTAAACTTACCTAGTACTAGGTAAACAGATATATGCAGATATATATATACATACTCAAATCTGCGTCGGGGGAGCTTCAATGCTATTAAATAATTATTACGTTTGATTAATTTCTGTCGGTCTAATCAAGATGGATGTTGCTGCGTTCTCTATCGTCACCACTGATATATACGAGTATAATAGATTGGAGCTATTGAATTTCTTGTCTATATAGGTTCTTAACGCGATTTGGGAGATTATTGATTTCTATACCTACAGTGAAACAATATAGCACTAAGGGTACTGACACACATGCTCATAAAAAGCATGCTTTCGAGAATGATGAAAACTAACATGCTCTTCAACTGTACACATTTGCCTATGTTAGGCATACTTGTTTTAAGCATACTCTTGAATAAGTGTGATCAAAGCAAACAAATCAATACACGTGCTAGTTAACCGC
This sequence comes from Micropterix aruncella, assembly GCA_944548615.1. Lineage (NCBI taxonomy): Eukaryota > Metazoa > Arthropoda > Insecta > Lepidoptera > Micropterigidae > Micropterix > Micropterix aruncella. The sequence goes on from OX155951.1 coordinate 30,019,099, forward strand.
AGGCTCTCGGCCAAAATCGAAGCTAGTTCCATCAGTTTCATCTCCACAGAACTCAACACAATACTCCTGTTGCTTGCAACAAAATTTATTTGAGAAAATATTGGCGATAAAAAAGGATAAATAATACGATTTGGTTCCGCAATTGTATGGATGAAAGAGATCATCTCGAAACAAGTAATCGATTGTTGGTAGAGATGCGAGACGAAGAAGACAACGGCTATAAAAATCATTTACGCATGCTTTCGCAGAAATTTCGTGAGCTTCTAAAATTGAATCGACACTAGCATGCTTATAAGCAAACCAGTACATACGTGCTCAATAGCACACCCAGTTCCACCTGCGCCTCAGGTAGCTCAACTGTTGAATTTTAAGCATACTTTAAATAAGCATGCGTATTACTAGTACCTAGTGGTTTGACAGACATGCCACTAAGTAGCAATTTTTTCAATAATAGCATACTTTGAGCATGTATTTCAGTACTTTTGTTATGTTTCGCGGCTCGTTTATACCGCCTAATAATATTATTATAACAGTAAGCTCCAGGCAAAAGTTCTTCCTTGACTTATAATGGAATTTTCCTGTGATAAATAACAAAATTTTATATATTACCTACATAAACTAGCTCTCTTAATGCAAAACCATTTTATTCCATCTACAGACATGCTAGCTTTTAATTTGTTCCGATAAAAATGTATATTGTTTCTATTTTTAAAATGAAAAATTCACAATGCTTTTGCCTCCAGGGGTTATATTCACGATGCATTAATTACTTCTAGAAAATTGTTGGACTAATTATTATGAGTCGTTTGACTGAATTATAATTATGGAATTGTTAGACTGAAATCCGTAGGCACATTGAACCCTGGTTCCCTTCAGGTCAAGCAGCGTCTGGCGTGGACAGTACTTGAATGGGTTATCGCTTGAGTACTGCCACGTGATGTTATAAAAAGCCGTTCACCTGTAAGATAATTGTGAATAGACGTTAAGGTGGATCGTTACCATATAGGGAATAATGAAAAGAAAATAGAAAAATAATTTCTTCTTGCCATATCTAAGTATAATGTTTTATTGTCTTTTCTTCCAGTAACCAAATTCATCCGCATCGGTATCGCAGACAAGAATGACAACCCGCCGTACTTCGACAAGGCCCTCTATGAGGCAGAGGTGGACGAGAATGAGGATATTCAGCACACCGTTCTCACCGTCACCGCCAAAGATCACGATGAATGTGAGTCACTTTATTTATTGTATTGTTGTGTATTTTCTTATGAACGAGAATAATATGTATAGCCAAACTGTGTTCAGTCGAAGGAGCGGAGCGTCCCTTAGCACACGTCTTTTATCTGTCACTGTTGTGATACGAAATTGTTCAAAAATCGTTATTTTATGTTTAACTAACCAAACTCGGCCACGCTTCGCTGTGGCTCAGTCTGATATAGAATGAATGGAAAACGCGCGGATATCGAAGCGCACTAAAGACAAAGTTTACCAGACCGTAGCTTCTCTTAGAGCAAAATTGAAATCGAAGCGAATACGGCACGAGTCGTAAGGGCTCGCATATGGCTGCTACTCGGCCCACGCGGTTATGCGCGGCCCACGCGGCCCAAACGTTCGTCGAAACGTACCCCTCTGCCCACTTCCCTCGCACCCTATTCCCGCAATGCCCTGTCGCTCGACAAAGCGTCCACTGTTCTTTCGGTATACTGTGCCTAAGATTTTTTTGGTGCGGGAAGACTTTAGTCGCATCAAAATGTCATTTTACTATAAAAACACGTACGCATTTGAATAATAATAATATTAATTAAACGCTTCATTTGCTTGAAAAAAAGCGAGCTTATTGCGTAAAAGCAATATCTTACAGCTAACCTTAACCCAACAATATCTTACAGCTAACCTTAATTCGAATAAAACGTTGTATCAAAATCTAAAAATCGACCGACTACTTTTCGAATTTTGCGAGCACACACATATGCAGGTTCAATTGATATATATAGAAATAAAGATTTTACGGATATAATTACAAATTTAAGTTAAAATCTTTAAGAATTAAAACGGCATGAACACATGTCTGAAACGACATGAAACGGCTGAATTCATCCGGTATACTTAATTGGCTATATGTAGTCAACTGTTAACAATCTGATAACTTTTTAAAATCAGAAATGTCTTTGTCCATTTTGACGATGAGTCGTTATCACTTATTTTCACGTCTGTATTCTTAAACAGTTAATTCTTAAACAGTTTAGCATGCTAAATTTACCTATGATCCATTTTAATAGCATGGTGTTTGGTAAACAAGAATTTTAGACTGGTTTCAATAATATACCTCGCGACGTCATTTGCATTAAAATATCATTTCTGAAATTGAAATCTTAAAAAATCTTTAAAAATTCTAATATATGTTAAGGTTGTGCCATTATTTCTTTCATCCTCTTTCACATTATGAATCCAGCGATGAAATAAAAATCTTTCCTTTCATAATATCTCCGCCTGGTGATAATATTGTCTGAATAAATTACCATTTAATTTTTCTACATTATTATCGCGCTTTAAATTCGCAGAATGCGATTTCTAAAATCGCTGCCGCAATTTAATAACGCCTGGGACCAGGGAAAGGTAAGGCCGAATGGTGGGGGACAAAGTGGAGGGGGGGTAGGAATCTGGTCGTATTTTCCCTTCATTATATAAACGATAGGGCGCGACGTAGTTATTTCAGATTATTTTCAAAATTAAATTCCATATTCCATAAATTCACGATTATATACAGCACCGCTCAAAAGGATTTCGGACCCATTTTTGTCCTAATATAAAAACGTATTTTAAAAACCTGTTTTTAAGCACATTTGAGTACTTCCCCGAAGTGCATTTATATCGCTCATAAATCAAATTTGTTAATGCACCTATTACCTAGTAGGCCTTAATCCCTGTAATAATGGCATCGGGCATTAATGAAATTTCAGGAATAAAAAGGTAATTTAACATTTTTAGGAAGAATTTATTCATTTTATTTTAGGTATAGGAAATAAATCTACTGAATCGTACAAGGATAGATTAGCTCTCTTTAAACTCGATAGTCTTGAAGATAGGCGTACAACCTACGATATGATGTTTCTTTACAGCGTAATAAACAATATTTTTGACAGTGCGTATCTATTCGAAAAGGTATCTATTCTGGCTCCTCCTCGCATAACTCGAAATCCGCACCTGTTTTATGTAAAGAGATATAACTCTAATTATACGAAGCATTCCCTAATAAACAGAGCTATGACAACGTATAACGATAGGTTCGGGTATATTGATATTTTTTCATCAGGTAAAAGTCACTTTAAGGAAACCATTTAAAATCTTATCGGTCCTTTGTCCCCCCTATTGCATCTAATGACTATTAATCCCTTAAACGGTTTACATGAATAGTTTTTTGTGATATTTTTAAAAAGTATATATTTTTGGTAAAAATAATTAATAATAGTTATGGACTTAACGTAAAATTTAATTTTCTTTTGTTTTTTGTTCTTTCTCTTTTGTCTATCAATAAATAACTGCTTAAGAAATGTAAGTATAAATAAGGTGTAATAACGGAGATATGTACTGTACACATAGTATTAACGGTAAATAGTGTTAACATATAATTAGTCATAGTTTTATTGTTATATTTTGTATTTGTTATATATAAACGCTGTTTGTTAACCGAATAAAATAAAATAAAATAAAATAAAAGTACCCTAATTATAATTTCTTATTGAAGTTCATTTAGGCGAGCAACGCCTAAATATTTATTCCTGATGCTTTACTAACCCTCCAACCATGGGCGACGCGTACGTGCACGTTCGTATCTCCATGCGGTTCCTCGGAGTTGCATATAATCTCTGCGCTACTTCCCCATCGAATCTTTTTCTGTTGCTCTGCAACATCGAGAGTCGCATTTTCCACGTTCTCAAGTCGCACGGCTGACGGGAACAGACAAGTTTATCTGTATAGATAAATTGGCCGGCGATTTTATATAAAAAATAGGAAAATCGCCCGCTAGTTGGAGGGTTAATGTCCGATAACTTTATTATAAGAATTCACTTCGGGGAACTACTCAAATGTTCATAAAACAGGTTTTTAAAATACTTTATTATATAATCAGTACAATAAAAAGTGTCAATCAAGTCAATACAATAAAATACCTTGGAGCGCAATGTACCTAATGCGGTACGCGAATGGCCACTTCATTATAATAGGTGGGCGATCGCATCCTGATCCGCGACTTTCAAAAGTCGACTTGGCGTCAACCCAGTTTCAAAGTCGATTTAATCCCAAATCGACCTGAATTCCCATTGGAAAGATAGTGCTCGTCTGCGCCAGTCTCGAGTGCTACCTAGCCATTATACTCGAGAGTCACTTGCAACGCGATCATCCACCGGCGCAAGTGCATACAAACACTTGAATTGGACCAATATTGCCGTTCCTACTAGACCATACTACGTGCCGCAATTTTAGTTATAATCTTGTGATATAACTAACCCTGTCTAAGAGCTTTTACATTTATCAGAACCTATCTAACAAGGTTAATAATTTGAAGAGGATGGGTTTGCATATCCTGTCTATGCAAGACTGAATAATTTACAACCGAGCTTGGCCTGAAAGGTAATGAAGTGTATGTAGGTACTATTTTTACAAGCTTTTATTTACCTTGCAATGTTTGTTAGTTTGTTTAGGGAAAATCTTGCAATCTTAATTAGAACCACTTCCTCTTATCCTATGAAGTTGAAATTTTACACCTTGATTCAGTTCCGATGACAATGCATTTGATTGTGAGCATGACCTGATTCTACACCCAGGATCGGCTCCCGATGAGGCTACTATTCCACGGTCAACAGCACAGACACACAATTTTGTATACGCATTCAATTATGATAGCCCGTTCTAAATTTTACCATGATATGGCTGCTGCACCTAGGGTTGGCTTAGGTATCTCGCGAAACTTGATGGATATTGCTTTCGCAAGGTTCACATTTAAAAATATTCGATCACAACAAACTCTTAGTAATTTCATTCGAATTATTTAGAAATAAATGCGGAGAACTAAACCATGCGGCACGAGAGAAAAAATGCGAGGGTGAAAAGGAAAATCTACCCCCAAATATAAAGTATTTGAAAAGCAGTGCTGCCATACGCAGGCAATATTAATGTTTAATATTCTATGATATTTAATTACATAATTTTACTAAACTGAGTTAAATAAACAACTATATTTTAATAACCTAACAAAAAACTTTTTCTTATAGTGATGAATCAAACAATAATCCATAAATACCCGATTTGAAGGATAATATTGTTTGTTTCAATTAATGTCAATACCACTGTACTATTTGGTATTATTTTCCCCCATTCAATAATATATCCGCGCCATCAGTTGTCTTTATTATTCGGTTTAATAATGTGAACCGATATCCAGATTGGATTCATCCATTCATGCGTAATTGCAGTAGAACTCATCCTTTCAACCGCTACCATTGTTCATTTCAACGTTTCAATGTCACATGTCGATCATCGATTTCGTTCGCATCTAGTCCGAGTCAGTGCGTTTCACAGCTGAGGAATCGTATTAAGCGAACAGGTGCGTTCAGCACTGCGCACAATCAGACACATAATAGAAGCCATTAAACCAGACTAGACTTGGAAATGATTGCCAAACAAGGTCGAGATTGCGGCTTCGGGCGCCTGTCATCTCGGCAGTGACATCTCATTAAAATCACCAGTCGAGACGTGTCGAATATTCACACTGACGACGACGACGTTCTCGTCTCCCTGCCCCACCCACTGTGCTAATGAAGCGGAAACTTAATTTCAGCGCGAGAAAACACTCCTATATAAAAGTGCGCAAATATGGTAATTCGACCTGGAGGCGACCTTATACAGACCACTTTTTCAAGACTTTGAATACAGCCACTTTCAACGTGGGTGTGCATTTTTCGGGTCCATAATGTCCAATTTCAAAGTAATCCAATTACATCTGAATTATTCTGTTTAATATGCGCGTCTACACTTCCTTGCGAAGCGGAAATGAAAACCGCTGAATAGCGTCGTAGATTCAGTGACGCTTATTCTTATTTGCTATGAGCACTTACAGAACTCTGAACACAGCTATAACACTTTTCAATAGCCAGTGCTGACATATTAACTATCTTAAAAGGAAAAATGCGCCTGGTAGATTAATCGTGCATTTTTTGCTCATACCAAAATAACTGAAAAAATATCCGAGTCACTTATTGCCAAGTATAAAAATAATCTCCCCCTTATCAATATCGACAACGTCGTTGTCCCTTACAGCAGTTCTGTGAAAGACCTTGGCCTGCTTATTGATGAAAACTTATCTTGGCATCCTCAAGTAAGTGAGGTCAGTCGTAAAGTCTTTGGAAGTCTCCATTCTTTTAAACGGGTTCAGAATCTCTTACCTCTTTGTATTAAACGCCAAATGGCACAATCTTTTCTTTTACCGCTAATTAATTACGCTGATGTGGCCTACCTAGATGCGAATGAAGAACTACTCGATAAGCTAGATAGGGTTCAAAACGCGTGTATTCGCTTTGTTTATTCCCTGAAGAAGTTTGATCACATATCAAACTTTCGCAGGCAAATGGAGTGGCTACCCATTAGACGATGTCGGGAATTTCACATACTCGCCCTACTCTTCCGCGTACTACAGTCAAACTGTCCTACTTATTTGTATAATCTCTTCTCTCCGCTATCATCCCATGGTCTCCCATTGCGCTCTCAGGAAAATCTATTACTGGCTATACCTCAGCATTCATCAACTTTCATGTCTAGGTCTTTCGCAGTGCAAGCGGCCCGTCTCTGGAATTCCGTGCCTTTACCGATAAGACAACTTGAAAACCTGAGCGGGTTTAAAAATTCTTTAAAGAGACATTTACTCAACTTATGAATTCCACCCTCCCCTCCCGTCTCCTTTGCTTGTCCTTATATTTCACTCCTCCCTTCAATACGAGTTGGCATACGTTACTAATCACTGAATTATATTTTATACTATGATGACTTTTTTGTAAGTGTATTTATTTATTACTTGTAAATTTATTTGCCCACATAAACCTTCAGTCACAATAACCCTGGCGGTATGGTCGGTAGATATTGCCACTTGGCAATAGGCCCACCACATTGTATTCTTTTGTGTGTGCAATAAAGCTTTTCAAACAAACAAACAAACTTAAGGCGGTTTTAAATAACTCTACAAGTTTTTTTTATTTTTTATTACTTTATTCATTTATTTGTTTGTACATTTAGCCCCATTATTATCAATGTTATAAGTAACTCGGAAAAATTGAACACCGAAATGCAGCGAATGCTCAGTGCCCACCTAACTAGGACTTAAATGTCCCGTATCTAGGCGGGTCAGAGTAAATAATTGAAATAAGTAAAACAACTTACGTAACAATTATATATTACGTAACAACTTACGTAACTATTTTTATATTCAATGAATGTACATACTTAATTAAGATTGAATAATATATCAGAATAAATAAATAACACTATAATACAAATCAACATACTAAATTTGTAAGAATAAGACAATGTAGGTAATACAATATGGCAAATACACATATATACGTAAATACGATTTTAATAAATAATAAATGCTATATGGTATAAACATATTTATAATTCAATAAAATATATAAATACAATTTTAAAAATATGATACTATTAATATATGCATAATAATTTATATAAATATACAATATTATTTTTTAATTAACCGTTATATATACGCTTTACAAACCAAGTTTTCAGATTAAGACCTCCCTAATTCAAATAACCATTTATTAATTTTAATAATTATTAATTATTATAAGTTAATACCTAGAAAGTCGGTAAATAATTTTAGTACCTAGAGTCGGCGATATGACGTTAAAGCCTGTATTTCCTGGCAGACAGGTTTTGATGTACCCAGCCATCGACGCTACGTGAAAACCAAATTATTCTACCAAACCACGGGCAATTATAGTAAAATAAATCTATCCAAAACCTTCGATATATAACCGATTAAAAATGCTGGTATTACAATCATCTACAACAATAATAAAGCGATATCCTTGCTTTTCTTTCTCCTCTGAGTAAACTAGCAAAAATTCAATCAGAAAATTAAGAAGTTTCTAAAAAAAATACATTTTCAGAAAGTGCTCTGATTGTTAGGCTATTTATAATTTTGATCACGCGCCGCCCACCACCAACTGCCAAATCTTTTCTCTGAAGAGAGAAAAGATTTGGAGTTGCCGATTATTATTAGATTTTTAAAAGTAGAAATCTAATAATAACCAGAGAGTCCACTAAGTAAAGTACGAACTTATATCTCAGTTAAATAGCTTACACTTGCAGTTTTATTATTTTTATGCGATGGTATTCGGAAAACTGTAGCTTTAGTTCCTTGTAAAGAAATTTCAATATTAATTAAGGTTTTGTCATTTTACCCACTATAGTTTAGTCGGTGCTTACGCTGTCGGCGTGGCTATCTTTTGAGATACTGTTTGAAGGGAACTTTCACATTTCTCGAACAGATTATTAACAAGAAACTTTGCTTTGATACTCGAGTTGTGAAATCTGCAGGCAACTGCGCTGTACCTTTATCAGTCAGACACATCCTCCTTTGACTTGCAATGTAATCGCATCACGCGTTTTAAAAAATGGGCTGCCGAAATATATTCATACAAAATAAATTGACTCTAATCTTTTACAAATCAGTTCCTTTGGTAATGCAGACACCGATCCCAGCGGTTTTAACATATTGGAAATCACTTCTGGAAGATATCTTCTAGAAAGGTTATAAAAAGGATAAAACGAATTTACCGCGCGAAGTTTCGGCGACGTTGCAACCACCGTTGTCCAGGGTAGACTAGAGTAGTCAATCGTCATCCGTTGTTCTGCGGGAGGGTAGACTAGAGTAGTCAATCGTCATCCGTTGTTCTGCGGGTAGGCGGCAAATTGCTGCTGTTACTACGCAAATTATAACGGTGGTTCGGCGGCGGGGTCGGTTCACGCGGAAAATTCGTTTTATCCTATTTATAATGTCAAACTACTGCTATAGTCTTAGATTTCTGGAGCGGTGTTCAGCTGGGTCGTCGCATTACACATAATGCTTTTTTACCCCCCTCCCAGCGGAATTTTCAAGTAAAAAGATTAGCTGAAAACCCCCCGGACCCATATCTATGTTGTAAAACCACTGGAAACCACTGAAATGACCAAAGTCGACATATTGCCATTTCGGCTTGTCGAGGGCGTCCCGGGACTTGAAGCGGTTCCTGGCGTCGTCCACCAACGCTTCTTGGATCTTGGAAATGGTTTCCACTTGTGTATTGCTATGGTTTTGATAAAATTTGATACTTCACCTAAAGAGTGCTTCCATAATTGACGTTCAATACACTTCCTCAATCATCGGCTGTTTGCCAGAGACTGACGCTTTCAGCAGTCGTGCAAAAGTAATACGCATGCGCATGTCCCCTAAACATCTCCAAGCACCGATGCGCTACCCGTACTTCATTTGTTTTCGAGAAAAAATAATGTGAGATACTTTTTCAACAGACTGCATTCATTGATTAATGGATTTTTCTTATAGGCACATGATCATTTTTTAACACTTAAATGCAAAAATTCTTATGTTATGCAGCTAGTAATTTCTAGCAATTGGCAGCTAGGTAGTCTTCATAATCACCGAAGTACTTTAATGTTTGAAATTTAATTCGCCTTTTCGCGAGATATAAATGAAAATCTTAATCCGCCCCAAATCCATATTTTATGCTGGCAAAGTAAGTAACCTAACTCCGGTACATTAAAAGCCCTATCCCAAAAGTTTGACTTTCAAAAGAGCATAGATATCCTATAGTGCCGCGAGGCTGACTTTGCGAAGAAACTTAAAATTCGGCGAATCGTATGATCTTGAGACATCTCATGCTTCCGGTGTTGAATTTCATAAGCAAACCTCCGAAAGGTTCTTTGTGTTTGGGCATCTCTTTGACTGAGTGCCGCGGAAACTGGCTAAAGCCCTTAAATGTTTCAATATTCAGTCTGCGCACGAAATTATTTAAGATCGATGTAACGGACGCTACGGGTTTGGAACCTGTCGGTAATTTATACTCAACTTACTTGGGAGATAATATTTTCCATCTTGTTTCAAATTATCCTTAATGTAAAAAAAATAAGTTAAAAAACTTTATAATGAGTTACATAATTTTAAATTTTATATCATATGGAATTGACAATTAGTTAAATTTACAAATATTCGAGCAAATTAATTAAATATGGCGTTTAAGACAGTTTCTAGTTGGCCTTCTAAAAAAGTTTATATTATCTTATATCTAAACAGTTTTTTGTATATGTTATATTATATGATATTCACTAATTCACAGGATATGTGATATTCACAAATTCACAAATTATGCTCCCTCTGTACAGCAGCGACAGTTTTATCAAAATATTTTACATGGAGAAGATTAAAAAATGTATGATAATCTTTTTTTCCAGATATATTATTTACTTAAGCTTAATAGTTCTTAATATATTAAATCAGATTATAGTTCAGACTATAGTTCTGTTCTGAGGTTACGGTAGATTATGTTGTTTTTTCGGTATTATTGTTAAAAGCTCCAAAATAAAAATACTTGGTAAGTGAGGTTATATTTTTTTATGTGGTTCACATAACTCTATTTGTAGAATATCGCAATTCCGATCAAATAGAGTTATAACTTGAAAAATTCCAAGTATGGTGTTTCTCTATAAAAATTATCGCTATTTCTCAATTTACACTCCAAAAAAGAGTCGTAACTGTAGTCCCATTAACGAATTAGTAAACTAACAGCTTAACTCATTTTAGGAGTGTAAAATGTGAAATGGCGAAAATTTTATAAAGAAACACCATAATTGGAGTTTTTCAAGTTATAGCTCTATTTTATCGGAGGTGCGATATTAGTAATGATTCTTACACATGGTTTCTGTAGGATAATGATTTTTTTAAGAATCAGGGCTATTTCCTCATTGAACTATTCCATGTTGAAACCAGGCATGTTGTTTATATCCATTCCAGCGGACTAGTATGACATAGATCAGTGGTAAATACGAATATCTCGGACAAGTAAATATGTTAAAAAACAAAGAATGAAAAACACGACTGCCATTACAAAAATGAACCACTCTATTTATATTTATTTTTTACGTTTTTTTAATGAAATATTTGTGGTTTATGTATTTATCCATATAAATAATATATATTTTTAAAATGAACTCAATCAGAGCTTTCATTTCTCACTAAACATGATATATTTATGTTAATGTATTGACATTTGGAAATTTGGACATTTAGACAACTATTTACTGGATATTTTGACAGTTAAGGTACCCTATAACACTCGGTATATCATAACGGTTTTTACATTACTACATACTTCTTAATTGGTTCAGGCGTTTAAAAGCTGTATTGGAATTAGGAAACGAAAAACACACATAGATCAACCCTGAACATATTACACTTCTTTTTTGTCGGGCAGTCGTGAAAAAATTGACGTTTAGTACGATTTAAAATAACGATATTTTCTCTGAACCATCATTGTCATATATTTTTTAATTTATTTATTTATTGAAGAATTAATTACTATAAAACATTGATTTGCTTACAAAAATAACAGAAACCGAATGAAAAACCTTAACCTTTTTCTTATTTGATTCTGTCACCCAACTGGGACTTGCCCGTTCTAGGGTGGACAGGACTCTAATATTACAATCAAGTTTGCTTGACTGCTTGATTGCTTACAAAAGTTTTTGTAAAAAGCTAATAACACTAAATTGCCATAAATTGCCATTATCGCTAAGTAATGTAAAGATTTCTTTTTTCACATTTAATTTAATGCGCTGGTTTGAGTCATTTTTCTTCATTCACTAGGTACAGTTTTATGATACACTGGGTACAGCGATAGGTTTTTGCAACACAATTTCATATCTGCAATATTTATGAAAAAGGATTATTTTTGGTTTTATCGGCTTGCTGATTTATAACCGCTCTAAATCTTTCCGGTTTGTTCATTCCACGAATGGAATTTGTTCGTTTTAACAGCGGCGAAATACAGTTGGGGCATTTGATGCAAAGTTTTACGAGAGTTATGCTGTTCGGGGTGTATTTTGCAAAAAGAATGTGAAATATTGCGTGTTTGTAATCAGATAACAAAGCACAATAACGTACTTGTTATCTGTTGTCAAGCAACAATAACGTAATTACCATCGGAAAGAAAGATCTATTTATCAACAATATGTATTACTACTACAACTTACCTCAATTATGAGCCGTTTCGGAGTTTTGAACATCGGAATCTTCTTAAGTATGGCTAATTACATGAAAACTTTAATGCCAATTATTTTACAAAAATATATTATTTGCATTGAAGATTCATAAAAGATAGTATAATATGATGTACGGTCACGGTCACAGGGCACAACATGTTGAGCAGCTGGCCTTAGCATATTACATACGTCAGGAAACAGAGCGGGAATGTAATCATGAGACACATTACAGAGTTCAAGCAACATATCCCAGTATTTCCCCTGCATATACTGCTGCTATCTTAGGAATATAAAGTTTGTACTCACACGGGTTTCATTTTAATTTTTCGTCAAAGTTTCGGTTATACTGTGACGGTTTTCGTTTACATAATTATTACAAATACATTACCTGAATTTCTTAGGTGGTCTAGGGGATATGGGTAATTAGCCATAATCAGAAACGGCTCATAATTGAGATCAGTCGTTTTAGTAATAAATGTTCTACATAAAGAGATCTTTCTATTTGCATATGATTTACAGCTATTGGATAAATAGGCCCAAAATGCCCATTCTCTTTTGAGTCATGCATTCGCGTATTGTTAGCATGTTAAAAATGGTCACTGTTGTATAAAGCATTTAGATAAGATAAACAAGGGACAACCTTTAACTCCATATTTCGCATAGTTTGCTGTCTACGTACCGAGAAACATTCTTCTTCCTCGACTACCAACGGAAAATTATTCGTCTTTTATTCCATCGCGATACCTGTATAATATATGAGGCATAAGCCGGGGTTAAGAAACTTAGTCCGCGGGTTCTTATGTATAAATGTATGATTATATCAAGACCTTTACACATGCTTCCGGCTCGGAAGTAGACGCCGCTACAGGATGTAAATAATACCAGAGGCGACTTGCACCATCGTAGTTTAGAAATATTAACCGCGGTTGACATAGGTAATCAGAGACTACTAAACTTCGTTTAGCGATCTTCTAAGCGCTGCTTTCACTAACTCGTATTAGAATGACTGGCACCAAAGTATAAAGTTAAACACATTTAACAAGACTAAACTGAGTTCGGAGAAAATTCACGTAGGCTAAACTTCAGTGGACTATCCAATCAACGCAAATAAATAAGTAAGTTAGTTTTTAGCAATACAATACATTATAACTTTAAATCTTGTATTAATGTTAGAAATATCACTCCATATTTATAAAAAATATGGGGGGGGTTGGTGGAGGGTTTGGGTGGGGTTGATGAGAGGGGTTGGGAGAGGGGGTGGAGGGAGGGAGTTGGGGGGGGGGGGGGGTGTCGCCGAGTTTAGGGAAGGGATTTGCGCGTAGGGGGTTGTCTGCTTGCCGGGAAAGTCTTAGCGTAAAATGACCGTTTTATTTTATAGTGGGTGAAATCCTTAGGTGTGCAAGAGTATACCTTGACACCTAGGAAAGAAACGTGTCTGCGCGAATGTGATGTGTATGGGGAGAGCAAATAGGCTTCGTACACAGGAATCATTCGTACAGTGGAGAAATCTACGCTATCCAATACATTGACGTGTTCGCGTTTGTGTGCGTGACTCGCGCTCGTATGAGCGTGAGTCACGCACACAAACGCGAACACGTCAATGTATTGGATATCGTAGATTTCTCCACTGTACGAATGTTCCCGTGTACGAAACCTACCTGCTTTCCCCTAAGTGAATGAAGTGTGCAGACTAGGCAGCAGTATATTATCCCGGGCGAGTCCATGTAACAAAGGGCGATTAAGTCGAAGCAAGTTAGATATACGAGTTTGACACGCGTGCTAAGATCTCCGCGCCGCTATCACGTAAGTGTTTATCGCTATGAAACATATTTACACACTTTAACTAGAAATGACTTCCAATTCTAACCCGTAAATAACTACACATGCGCAGTTCACATGTTGTTTGCGTGTTGAAGTCCAATCCGAAATTATTCCATTACTAACAATATTATTTTAGTCAGGATCGCCCTAAAATCTAAAACCGATACATTTCTTTTGCATCAAATATGAGTTAATAAAACAATAACAATTGGACAGTTACGAACGTGCCTTAAATCTAGTATAATTATATTTTGAATATTTTATGCACCTTTACAGTTTTATGGGTTTGAAATTTATTTTTATCTTGCTATTCGAAAATTACGATATTACATTCATTTTTATAGTTCGATCATAATAAGTCACAGTTGCAGCAAAACGTGTCGCGCGTGTTCTAGAAAGGTAATAGTTAGATATATTTAGTTCAGTTTTGAATAAGTTTATAGATGTTGTTCCTTTTTCATATAATTAATAATGGGTTCATATATATTGCATATGTTGTTTTATTTATATATCATAAAATTACAAGTCATTTAATTTTATGCACGACTGCCCAACAAAAAAAGGAGTGTAATATGTTCAGGGTTCATCTATGTATGGTTTCCGTTTCTTTATTTCACCATAACTTCTAAACGCTTGGACCGATTAAGAAGTGTGTGGTATTGTTTGAATGTTTATGTCATCCCGACTGTCATAGGGTACTGTAACTGTCCAAATATCAAATGTAGTTGTCTAACTATCCAAATGTCAATAAATTTACATAAAGATATCGTGTTTAGTGTCAAATGAAAGGTCCGATTGAGTATATTCCGGAAATATTCAGGCATCTATATGGATAAACATATAAATCCAAACTATTTCATAAAAAACCGTAATAAAAATAATTATAAATACAATATTTCACTTTCTGTAATAACAGTCGTGTTTTTTATTTTTTTTTAAATATATTTACTTGTTCATATTCAAATTATTATTACGTAAACACTTAAATTTAAGTTAATGGTAATAATGCATCACTTTTACGCATAATTTTCTATGTTTAACTAGACGCAGATGTCAGTTGTTCCCAAGCTGCTCAGTTAGCGATTGCTTCGCCGTGCAACCCCCCCCCCCCCCCCCTCTGCGACTATACTCACGCGTGGCACAGATAGCGTAATTCATTCGTAGTGACGCTTTTGTGTCCATTATCCGGATTCCAGATGCATACTCTATGCGGGAGCTTGATAAAATAGTAGGTACTAGTTCGGGCTTGTCTCAGTAAGGATCAGTTTAGCTAACGACGTTTAACCAATTTAACCGAAGTGTTGTTGCGAGTCGCCTTAAGTAGTGAATTCGGTACAAGCGGACATGACGTAGCACCGCTCCTGCAGTGGGGGCTATTGGGAAATCAGATCCGCATTAATAGCGAGCTATCGTTAATCGTAATCTTTAGACAAGCGGCGACGTGCGCATCGCTGCAGCGTCGGCGGGCTGCTTGGCTTGCATGCAAATTTCATTATAGAGTGTGATTCTGGGGCAAACGGCGCTCGTAGCCCGCCGCTCCTAACACGTTTAGCGGTCCCCCGGATGCGAAGTAATGCGGCCATTACAATCCGATTGTGAGAGCGGCTGCTGCCCCCCCAACGCTTCTGCCTATAGCCTATAAGACTATCAGGATATCCATAAGAAAGTGGAGCAGCGCTTTAAGGCGCGTTGAATATTTATCTAATATTTAGCAGTATGCTATCTCACTTTTACTACGAATTTTAAATGGCTCGATTGATTGTCCTGAACTACTATCTAAAATATCTCTCCGCACTCCTAGCCGGGCACTTAGAAATAGGGCACTCCTTCTTGTACCTGGCTTATTTTATAAGGGTATGCGAAACTTTCAACACACTGAATGCTGACATTGATATTGACCCCTTTTTCACGAATATAGATACTATAAGGAAGCAGGTTGTAGGGCGATTTTGTGATGACCAGGCTTAGCATTTTCTTCTTTTATTACAGTTGTCAACATGTTTTCTACTGTACAGTTTAGTATCTATTTGTTTAATGTCTTCTTTATGTTTAATATCAGTTCTAAATTCACGTTATTATTATTGTCATTATCAGTGGTAACTTGAAAATGGCTCTTAGCTTCCTATTTTGTTCACTACAAAATTATTGGCTGTAAGTTATCCTTAAGAAAATAAAATAAAATAAAATAAATACGACGAGTATACCTACGTCAATTTCTTATAATTTCTAAAATGTCACAAAAAAGTCACAGTATGACAGATGCTAAACTAAACTAAAACAGCCTAATAGTCGTATTATTCCCAGTGGATAATTTTCTGATTCAAGGCTCAAGTCTCTAAGGTCTGCCTGCGGTTGATCCACATAGCCTTTTAGTTGGGGAGCCAGCGACAAAAAAGTGCGAGTTTTGGAAAAGATGCTAGGAGATTTTGACGCCACGCATACGATTATGAAGCAGTCTAACCATATGTATCGAGTTATTTATCGCATCCACTGTCTACCGATGAATTTCCAGCTTTTCCAAAACACTTTAAGGCAATAATCAAAATCACACCTTTCCTAGTACCTACGCCAGCACCAGGTGTCCCGGAATCTGGCATACTGACTGTACCCTGGCATTCTATGGCCAAAAAACTGTCTGATCTGAAAGTATCAGGTTTTCTAAAACTTGCACTTTGTAGTCGCTGGCTCTTGACTATTTAGATTCTCAAAGACATTGGTTGGATTCGGTTTCAATGACAATGTATGTATGGTTTTTTTCTGTATTACAGCGAAATTTCACATTACATTACATTCGTACCCAATCGGCGAATTTACCGCCCTTGGACGTGTCACAATATACTATAGGTAATTAATGAATACAAGCTACTGTAAGTAACATTGCATGCGTTGCTCATTAACGAAAGAAGCAACATACCAATTTTCGATGTTATGGTTTAATACAATCACATTATCATTTTAGACAAATCTACAGTCACTTTGATAAAATGCCACGTTTATTTACTAGCAGTCGGCTAATATTAAGGGCTCTCCAGACGATCAAGCATGCTTGTCAAGCATCGCGTCGCAGGCTGGGAGACGATCGTGCACCGCAAGAAATTGCAAATATATTTTTTAAATATTTACTAAATATGCCTAATTTTGTAGTTTTATACCACGGAGTCACGTCATTCATCAATCAATTACGTCTAATTAACGTGACTTCCTGGTATAAACTACAAAATTAGGCATTTTTGGTAAATATTTAAAAAAAAAAGAATAATTCCTGCGGTTTACGATCCCCTCCCAGCCCGTGGCGCGATGCTTGACGAGCATGATTGATCGTCTAGAGAGCCCCTTAAAGATTTATTCTATTAAATCGCTCCATCCCACTCGCTTTTGGAACCGCTAATGCTACACATTGTTTTTAAATAAATATAACCTATCTGGTCATGGTCGTAGGTGATTGAGTAATTCTTGGGTCACAAATCCAGAGTACTTATTTCATGTTGTCCTTGTACCTCGAGGGTGTACACAGAGGAGAAAAACACAATGTGAATATTTGAACCGTTTTAATAATATAGAGAGAAGAGAGCGACTTACCATTTGAGTTCGTCGTCAGAAATGAATTACTTAGTAAAATTGCGTTCGTTTTATACCTATCCGTTTAACCGTCAGAATATTCCAATGTCATAAACAATTCAACGTCGATACGAATACTGAGAAATAATTCAATTTACGTCAATTAAATACTGGGAACTATAATTGTCATTTCCCGTGTGAAAGTTCATTTGTTTTCGTACTAAGAATGTATACATCGTTATTTAATATTATTTTAAGCGTTGCTAACTGATATTTCCCTACAAATATACGACATTTCAATCAAATACTTACTTTCAACCACCGCTAGATATACCGTTTTCAATCCATTTTTTTCACGCTTTTATTATTTTAAAGAACATTTTTAATTACAAAAATAATATGCTCTTAAGCCTTAATTATAAAAATGAGCCTAGTTAGTTTTCCTGGGCTATTTCCTGCACTTGGCCTCTTGATTGGGCCGTTGTGCGTGGCTCATGTTTCTATTTATGTTACTCCAGCCAAGCCAGGCTGTCCCAGAAAGTTAGCAGCCTGTTTGGGTTGCTACAGGCCTCCGGGACAGATGCTGGAAATGTAGTATTCTTGCCCGTTGCTCTGCCACGCTCCTGCATTCCATGAGCACATGCTGTGGCGTTTCTTCTTCCTCCATGCATCCTCTGCATAGAGGGCTGTCTGTCACACCTATGGTAAACAGGTGTTTGTTTAGGGGACAGTGGCCTGTCATAGTACCTATGACTTTACGGATTTTGTCCCTTTTTAATCTGGTGAGGATGCGGGAAAGTTTTTTACCGCTTTCTTTGTTTGCCTGCATCCTGCGTTTTTATTCCATTCTTTAAGGTGGGTTTCGTCGGTGTTCCTGCGTAGCCATGTTTTTATTTGGGCCTTAGGTATGGGCATCAAGGGTTCCGGTCCAAATAAGTCTAATGAGTGTCCAAAACTAAAAACAACTGAAATGGAAACTACCTTACTTCATATTTCATTATTCAAATTTTAACATAGTTGTAAACCATCTGTAAAAAACATAGGCGGCAAAACTTTTTCTTTTCTTTGGATAGCACAAGGAGATTTTGAAACTGCAACGAGTGGCTCGTTTCGCTATTTTGCTTTACCCTCATAATCCGGGAAGCCATTAAAATAAGAGGAATTTTAGTAGAGACGTACATTTCAACTCGGGTTATTGTATTTTATCTTAAAAATTGACCCGAAAATTACAAAAGTAGGTAATGGTTAAATAATTACATCGAATTCTTAAGAATGTTTTTTTCTTTAAATTATTATCGTTAAGTGTAAATAGTACTAGAGATTTTACGTTACATTTTTTTTTCAATATTGTTCTCCCAGTTTTCTTCGTTTTACACAAAACCACTTAAAGTAATTCTCGTAAATAACAACTTTCAACGTCCATTTAAGACTTAATTTTGAAATTATTCTTTCACCATATTTTTGCGCTTGTGTTTAGACCCAATATAGTTGATTACCTATTTATAGCCTGTGATATATTTCAATTCAATTTTTCGGGGGATTTCAACTCCAGATTTCGCCAAATGCAACGGTACCTAGGAGCCAAGAGACATCTAGGAATACAAATTTGGTCCTTTGTCATAAAATCACCTAATTGATTCAGCGCTACATTACGCTTTTGGAACATTGCCGTTTTAAACCTATTTATTCATTAAAACATAACCTAACGATAAAAACATAAAAAACCTAATGTTAAAAAAGTCTGTTTTTCCGAGATCTCGAAAAGATTTCAAAGAGTTTTGGTATCCCAGCGGTACGACAATCAACTTTACTTGATGATGCCCCTCTACCCCCCCCCACCCCCCCACCTCGCCCTCACCTCAATTTGTGTTGCCGCCCGCGGGTCGCGGTCGGTCAAAAGTTGCTATGTGTGTTCATAAACTAGTAGAGGTTGCCAATGCCTGAACTACACGGTCAATCAGTTGGAAATGTTAGGTTTTCTGAATAAACATCTTCAGTTGTATAATTATGCCTATTTGTAATGTACAAAAGGTTATTGGGCATTGTCTTATATAATCGTATCTACAATCGTACTCATTAAGTATTGATCGTTTCATCACTAATATTTAATGGCACAAATGACACAATGATAAAGTTTCGGATGCAGAAATTATATTTTTTTAACGAAATAGATTGCCTGTAGCGTTTATTTATTCATATTTAAATAAATGTCTTGTCATGTGAAGATACATTGATTATAGCGTTCTATTAAACAAGTTTTTTTATAAAGCTAATAGTCGTCAGTACGTTTACGCATGGTGGAGGTATATTGCAGTAGGGGTTTGTTTTTAAATAATCAAAGCATTTTGTCATATTTTTAGTAATGTATAATTTTTAATGCGTCACATGGTATGTAGTTATTACAGTCACCTTCTTCAGTAGTGTTAGATTTCACAAAATTATCCTGTTTAATTTGAGAATGTTAGTTTTTCGAATCCCCTTTTAGCCAGATTGCCCCTGACTATACATGTAAGTGACAGCCCAAATGGTCGCAAATTTAAATGTCAACGAAACACGCATCATCAATCTTTATTTTTCTGGAAATTTCTTTTCCGCAGAATTACGTTGTCCTTTCTGCTCTCGGCGACACGAAGTTTTTTTTTACCCATACAGCGTCTTCGAGCGCACAAATGCGCCAAACATTCACCAGATTTATAGCGATCCTGTGTTATAAAATACTATGCTTTATATCGAGATATTTTTCAGGACAAGGGGATAGTTTTCGGGGACCAATTGGGCTCCTGCCACTTTGTTTCTTAAAACTTTGTCTACGCAGAAAATACACCATTTAAAATTTTAAAAAAGGCAAAATTATGAAGAGTGGCTTCATGATTTATAATAGTCATTGTGTCGAAGAAAAGTTTATAAATTAACCGAGTGAAAGGGGAGTTTAAAATTTGGCCAAAGTACCTACCTATAGGAGTTTTTGCAAAAGCAATTCATATTTTTTTCAGAATTTAGATTGCGTAATTCTTGTATAAACGAAGTTTGAATTATTAATGGCTGAAACCCAGCTGTGCCTTAGATACTTTCCCCTTATGTGCAATCTATTAAATTAGACTCTTTTGTCAAACTACTACCCCGTTCGCTTTTATGTAGCCGTTAAATCCGACTTGCGAGCCGTGGGAAATATAAAACAGTGCAAGAGCAGTTCGCGCTTTAAAAGCTCTCTCCGTTGTAGGCCATTAATCCCATGCGAGTAGGATTTTCAGGCCATCCGCGCACAGCGCATCGTGCCGTGCGGGTTACATCTGTCTGCCGGGGACGATTCGAGCCGAATCGCCTCTGATTGAATTACGATCCGGATCAGTGGCGGATCGCGAGCCGAACGAGCGATCCGTTTCGCTTCGCTCCGATGTAAATACATACGACCGACTACGCGCGACGTCCCTGCTTCCGTAAGAAGGAAACACGCGCTGCTCTTTCCCTATTTCGCTTCACCGAGATCCGGATGCTCCTAACAAGATGCATTGTCATTTCGCGTATTCGGATTTGTATCCTTTCAGACTGCTGCTCCATATTAAAAGAACAAGAGCCGAAAAGTCGACGGAGTAATCTACATTCTGGTTTACACAAGAAAGACTTTCCCACAATCGGAAATAGAAGCAAAGAAAATGACATATTTACCATTGATAAAACCGATCAGAATAATAATATTTACCCTCGTTGCTCTTACTTACTTGTCAATAATTATGAGTTTTATTATCCAAGAAACACCGGGCGTTCACTAAAGCTGTGCTGCGAAAGGAAGATAACGGATACAAGGAAGTTAAAAGAAGATTAAGTTGGTTAGGGTTTCAGGGATAAGAAATGTTTCTTTAATTATGCATTGAGCGAGAAAATAAAAGATAAACTTCTTATAACAGAAGGAAGCTGGCTCAGATACGTCCTAATAGGTGGCGGTGAAAATCCGCAAACGACCTGTTTATCTTTCAATATTTTTTTAATATCAGAGGCATCTCTCGCGAGTATTATTTATTCGCGACATTTTACCTACCACTAGATGGCGTAACGCGCTCAACGATTATTAGAGCTATGCCATGTAGCTTAGCCTATACTGTGGCATAATGACCCTACTAACCCAGCTCGTGCACAGCTTCAAATGACGCGGCGACTGATTAGAGTTTTTCTCTCCCCTCTCTCTCTCGGTATATTCACTCCCGCGCATCCACGATTCGATCTAATCGAAATGTATTTTTAAACTGTTAACAAAATAGTTAACATTTTTTCCTCATCCAAGGTCCAAACTAGCTGTAAAATTCATCATGATTTCTTCTGTAGGTACTCAACTAACTAACTAGAATCCATGTTTTTCTGTTTTCACATGCTTGCTTGCCAGCTCTAGCCTTTTTAAATCAAAATCATCGCCGCTTTCCGAACCTAAATATAAAAGTGCCAATTCATTCTACTGCCTTATTGTCGTATCACTTTAATATAACAACAAAATCAGTCCACACTTTTCGAGCAATACTGGAATACTCCGATCAGCTAATTAGCTAAGCATAAGCAAAATTACGCACATTATAAATGGACATCTCACACAGCTACCATGACAAGCTGTAACGAGCTCACTTCGAATTGCAGCTCGACTCCGTACAAAGTGGACGCAGGGCTTTATACCTATAGTCGGACTCACGAGATGTTATTAATTTACTTATTATTGTTGTTGATACTCTATGATAATATATTACAACCCTACTTATGAAGGTTAGTTGTAAGACATTGCCATGAGGCAATAAGGTCGCCTAATTATATCATAATTAAGTGCAAATAAAGAGAATATTATTATTATTATCATTATGAAGTGTATGTGCGCGTGAAGCATGTGTTTAAATAAAAAAAGAGCAACAAAAGTCAGTCTCAGTATTTTTTTATAATGAATCTAAATCTTTTAAATTCAAAAGCGACAAAGTTCAAACAAAAGAAAACCTGCAATCGGTGACAAGAATACTGTACAATTGTTTGTTTGATTGTTTCTACTCTTTATTGTAAAATGTCACATTGGGCGGGATTTTTGTCATATGACAAAGTCTTACAACTAACTCTACTATGATGTGTTGATATGTAAGGGTAAGTCACCTAACGCCGGACGGCACCTAGCGGTGGACACTAATAGTATCAAGACAAGTCGCGGCGTGATCGATTCAAAACGGGTGAAAAGGGTGCGGGGAAGCGTACGCTTTTCCTTTTTCTACGTCTTTGTATCGATCGCGCCGCGACGTCGAGATAATATTAGTGTCCGACGCTAGGTGCCGTCCGGCGTTAGGGGACTTCCCCCTATGTGTGCGTGTAACATGTGTGTGTGTTGTTATTGTATTCGATCGACAGTACAGAAAATGCAATTCCGTTAATTAGATCCCAACGGAAAATGGTGACCCATCCGGGAATCGAACCCAGGACCTTACAATGTAAGATCAGGCGATCTAACCACTATGCCACCGGGCCGTGTCATTGTCGAATATATCAAAACAAGATTTCAAGACGCCCGACAATATCACTATATATTTTGCGTTCAATTGGAATCGTAATTTTATTTGATCGGCCGGACGCAGATGGGATCTCCCACAACCTGTCTCTGCCTTCGTCACAATATAAACCGTTATAAATTATCACCCTTCAAGAGAACAATTTAATTAAAACGATCTGGGAATTCTATTCTTTGTTCCGCAATCGCGATGAATCCGTGTTTTCTGTCTCACTCTTTTGACTATATATAAAAATTCACTTTCTACCATTGCCTAGCTAGAACAACGTGTAGATCGCGTTTCTTTTTTAAAATCTGTGAGCATTCATTAGGAAAACATGTGTAAAAACAATAATAGGAAAAGCCTGATTTTTTCATCCATTTCAGACAGATCTTAATTATCACTGAGATGGCTACAAACAAACGCTGATGAAGAGCTTATTGATCTGTCAGAAGACCCTTTGAACATTTGTTTTGACCGCAAACATCCGACAAACCTAACAATGCTTTCTACTGGATCTCTAAAGGTGCTGCAACCAATTACCACATCTTACATGTAACAAGTCGGATTTGCCGCAATGGCAGGAATAAAAACTAAATTTCAGTTCAGGCTACCAAACAATTGAAATCGAAGACTATCGCGGTTGTTTGGCATTAGATAAAAGATAAAAACGAATGTACAGGGTGAAGTTTGAAGCCCCCGACGTTTCGGCGATGTTGCCTTCAATGTTGTCAACGTTAGACAACGGCGCTAGCAACATCGCCGAAACGTCGGGTGCTACAAATTTCACGCAGTAAATTTATTTATAATACTAATTAATTGTCGATACTACTACAATTTATCAAGATTAAGGTAGACGTGAACGCCGTCATAAGTAAAAATCGAAAACAAGGGCATTCTTGACATACACATCATTATCGATATTAATAATACACAAACGTTTAACGAAAAAAAAACCGACTCCAAAATGTTGTACAAGTGCAGCAGCCATGTCATGGTGAACCTTAGAACAGGCTATCGTAATTGAATGCATATACAAAATTTCGTGTCTGTGGTGTTGACCGTTAAGGAGTCCCCTCGTCGGGAGCCAACCCAGGGTGCAGCAGCAATATCATGATGGAACTTAGAACGGGCTATTATAACTGAACGAGTATACAAAGTTTCGTGGCTGTGCTGTTGATCGTTGAGGAGTCCCCTCGTCGGGAGCCAACCCAGGGTGTAGAATCAGGTCATGCTTACCATAAAAATAATTACAGTGTCATCGGAATCGAATTAACATGTGCATTTTCAACTTCGTATGATAATATTTGAGAAGTTCCCTCAATTCCTCACGGATCCCATCATCAGAACAAGATTTTGATAAAATAGGACCAATCTGCAAGTATATCCTTTCAAATAAAAAAAGAATTTTTCAAATCGGTTCATAAATGGCAGAGTTCTTAGGTAACAAACATTAAAAATAAGATACAAGTGAATTGATCACCTCCTCCTTTTTTTGAAAACGGTTAAAAATGAACTACCTAAAATAGCATTCAATTAAAAAACTTTAAGAGTAAAGTCCTCAAAAAACAGTCGATCTGTCTTTAAAAAAATCCCTGCGACGCAAACGGGGGCTTACCCCCCCCCCCTCTCCCATCCTCATGGAGGTAGCGATAGGACTTTGGGAGCCCCTGGCCTAGACATTCAAAAGTTACACTTTATATTTGAACTTAACCTCCCTTATCTCCATCGTTTACTCGGGCAACCTATACATACACCTTTTACCTATTCCGCAAATCCTTCAAAGTCTTCTTTAATAACCAAGTAATTTCTGAAATATTTTCGGTGCCCTTAAGGGGTCGGCTGATTAATGTTAGACGGTTAAATTTGCCTTCGGTCTTTGATCGAGTATCAGCTATAATTAACGGTGAAAGGGGTGAACTTCCGACTCCACTTCGATCAAACTTCCATTTGCTGTTTTAGCGGAGAAGCTTTACACTCAGTTCAATATTTGACCACTCAGTTCAATATCGCGGCGAGAGAATGTTAAATGTTCGTGCATTTAAATTTGTTTTAATTTTAAAAGAGTTTGGGTACTACTGAAAGGGGTCAGATATAATTTCCGGGGGTTGTGCAGAGTGATTAATTACTTAAAACGTTCCTTAGATTACGTACGTTTCATTTTTATTTTATAGTAGTCCTTAACCAACATTCTTAATCAACGCACTCCAGTATAAGGCTCCGAAGTGATCAGCTACGGATTTTAGAATGCTGATTTTTACATTAAATGAACAAATATCCTTTACTTTCGACCAGAGCAATGTAGGTTTGAGATCCCGATTACCCTCCATTGATTCAACACAAAAACAAAACTAGCTCTAGACCAGAGTTACCTTAACTATTTTGTCTCATAGACTTGTTTTTTTTTTTGTTTTCCGTAGACCCCTTTGCCTGCGTAATTTATAATTTTCTTAAACTTATTAATTTTAAATATGTTTTGACTGCTGGCACAGTGCTGATCTACTATGGCACAGAACATAGGGTTTTTCTGAAGTGGACTGTTGTATACTATTTACTACGACTATCTGTTGGAGAGAAGTTACTTAAATTTTGCACGGTGGGCATTAATTTCCTAAGCGACTACGACTTTGAAGTACGAAGCATAACTGCAAATGTAGCATTATCTCGCATACTCATTCATGCGACGCGCTATCCTACTCGTACGCGTGGATACCCGTTGAAGTGCAGTTTATTCACATATCTCGCTCGCATCTTCCCTCGTTAGTCATGCGCGTTAGTGAAGCTTTGATTTCTTTTCATGACACTGGTGACGCGCGCGTTTGTTTATTGAAATTAATGTAAGTTTAAGATACTATGATGTACACACAATCTGTTTTAGGTGTGATACGACATTTACGGAACGCTTTATTGTTTATGATGACCTGCTTTGATGAAATCTGCTAACGTGGACACCCATTTACATCTCGCGCACCCCCATTTTTTTTCTCACTGACGTGGACACCCTGCAGCTCTAAATCGACCCCTGGGGTCCATATAGACCACTTTGGGAATCACTGCTCTAGACTAGCTAGAGGTTAGTGACCATTGTTATCAGTTATTTTAAATCCTAACCAATCCGGACCTTTATCCGAAGAGTAAGGGTATATACCCATCTCTCCGCAATGTCATCGCTATTTTCATTGCCCCGAGAGTATAAACGAGCCCACGCATGCTCGCCCTCCACGCGTCCCATACATACTTATCCGACTTCAGAATCATCGCAATCCTCGTCGAACGTCGGCTGCTAGACAGCGGATCATCTCTTTCGCCAGATGGTAAAATTGAGCGTATATTTTTCTGCTTATCTCTGCTTTGCATTCTCGTTATATATCGTGGAGGCATCCGCGATGGCTCCATTGACGTCAGGTCCATTCTGCACTCGATTTGATGAAGACGCTTGGCATCTGCATGGATTTTTTTTTCTTTAATTTAGTGCGATGCGAGGGAATGGTGATAAACCGCGATAACTAGAAACGCGATCCTTTGGACCTGTGCACGAACAAATAGTATACGCATAAGATGATAAATTCAGAATTGCGACGGCAATTAATTCTAGAATCAAATTACTTCTGATACATGGCCATAAAGTCACTGTTAAACTGAATAATCAGAAACGCCAGCGATTTTATGAAAGACTGCCGTAAAACGACTATAAAAGCCCTTTTACGATTATCAATAAACAAAGACAGTGACAGGCGATATAATTCGTAAATTGGTCGTAACATTTGTATGAAGGGCATTAAGTATCACGATGCTTTTGAAAGATTTATAGATGATCTTTGCGATCTAATGTACCTCGTATACCAATTTTCGCATACATATTACGCACAAAATTAATGATAATATCGATTTTCAGAATATTGAATTCATTACGTAATATACTGTAGCTGCTCAAACTATTCTTTCGTAATAAATTATCATGACTGGATTTGCATATATACGAATTCAGACGTATTCCATTAAGGCACTTTACCATACTCGTTATGATATTAAACAGGTTAATATTTTATATAGGTTAAATAATGGATGTAACGGGTTAGGTTTAACCTTGTGCGGATCATATTTTAGAGCACCAGGTCTCGATTGCATACCAGAAAACGAGGTCTACCAAGTCTTGCGGAATACAGATCTCTTTCCCCACGGGATATGAAAAAAAGCTGAAAATGTATGCCGAACTCGATGTGGGCGAGGGATCCAGGGCGTCAGGGCAAAACCCGGGTTTTCTACCCCTATTGCGACGGATTTTGCTCCATGCAACATCGTTATCTCGAAGCAATAGAAGATTACCCCGACTAGTTTTAGTTTGTCAAGCTTTAGATTCAGGAGATGTTGTGAGGCTTAGCCAATAGAAGAGGTTTGGGTTTAGTTAGTTAGACTGAACCATGATCGTCTTATAATAATTGTTAGGCGTTATCTATTTCTAGTGAGTTCCTTTTGAAATAAAATGAATAAACACAGGTTTGAAATAAAATGTTATTTATTAAATCTTTAATATACTTCGTTGCACTTGATTCATTTCGTTGGATATCGTATTTAATTATGATACGATTTACTTATTTAGTGAATTTAATATTACATAATTACTAATTTTATAAGGGAGTCAGCAAAATTGACTGTTAGCGAGTTATAAGCAAATAAAGACGCTAAACCGCCTTTATTATAACTCTACATTTAGTTAAATTTAGTGTATACAGTTTTAGGAATTTAATAAAGCAGCAAACGGCTCGGCCGTCTGCTTCGGATGCAATCGAAATGATCGGCTTCGACATTCACTGCACAACTTTAGTTTTAATAGATTTATTTTTAGCAGAACTTTTCTACTACATTATGGATATGATTTATAGAGGAGCAACAGAACATGGATAGTAAAAACTGGCACGTACTTTCTTTCTATAGAATCCAGAAGATGGAAGTCTATGGAAGTTTGTGAAGCACGAGGTAGGTTAGGTTTGCCGGTTGGCTGAAGTAGATTGAGTTGCACAATCAGACGATGGGGTGTCACAATATCATGTAATAGATGATTCTGTTACCAGAAATTTGTTACGACTGTTACCAGAAAGATAACGATTTCTGAAAAAGACCAATGTGGGTTCAATTAGCGGCAATAGCAAATCGATAGAAGTCGGTGATAACAAAGAGGTACCTGATAGTTCGCATATGGCAACCGCCGCGCACGCCTGCGTAAACTGACTATATTTCGCTGTATCGATACCACAACAATCGGTACTAGTACATGGTTGTATGAACATCGAGTGAGATCGATATGTTACAATAATCAAGAACGAAAACAATACGTCGATTAAAGACTTTAGTTTTATGTATGGTTGTTATGCGAAGATGCACGGATCTTTAAAATAATAATAATAACTCTTTATTTGCATAAAATATCAACAAAACTACGAACTTATCACCAGATGACAATATCCAACAGCTAGCCTACGCGAAGTGCTACAGTAGCTCGGTCCATAAAGAGTACACAAGAAAGGAATATATCAAGAACAGGAAGCAATATAATTTTTAAACCTAAAAGTACATACCAATAGCTTATAACTAATAAATGCCCAAGGAGAGGTGGTTGGGAAGGCGCATAGCAAAAGGAAGAACTAGTTAAGCCTGAGAGAGAAAAACGTCTCTGAGGTCTTTAAGTTTTAAAACATGCCTGCCACGTGGACGCTGAAAGAGTATCTAAAGAAGTCGGTTCTATTCAGTGGGTTTATTATTAAATTACCAGAGTACGGCTGCGCGGCCGTCGAAATTTATTGTGTTTATGTTGTATATTTATCATGTTTCATGCAAATATCTCTTCTACTATTAAATCATGCAATATTCAATTTATCTTTGATGCTTTTATAGAAAAGGGATTCAACGGGTTTTCATTAAAATTATTGTGCCTCAGGTTATGAGCCCAAATAATAATTAAATTAATATCGAGCAGCTTCCGATTTCGTTTCCTCCTTCTCGTCCACCTTATTTTGGCATGCGTACTCGCTCATATTGCTTTACTTATTATAATTCGCCGCAGGTTGGGTTGTATGATATTGGCTTGCCGCGGGCGGTGCGGTGGCTACCTACAACGACCCGACTCCCCTTGTTACATATTAGAACATATAAAAAGTATAAGCAGTTAGTCCGTCCGCGCGTCAGCGGGCTTCGACCATCTGTCTCCCCGACGCCGCCCTTAATAATTTTGATTTGTTAGAACAGCGTGGACTTGATCGACTGTGGATATAGAGAGTTTGGACTGGCGCGCTTTAATACCAATGAATAGCCGAATATAATTTACCTTAGCTTATAAGATTGAAAATAATAACAATGATGAATTGGAAGTCTTTGTTACCTAAATTGATTTATGTAAAGAATGAAAATACTTTACATAAATCGCCCTTTACATAAATACTAAATAAAATTGGAGAAGGAAATATTATTTTGTCTCAAAGCACTGTCACGAGCCTCGATTTATTGTTTTAATTAAATTATCAATTATTAAGAAAACTAAACCTCGATGTTAAAGATAACGAAATCTAAGGTGGAAATTCGTTAATGTATATATTAATAATATAATTAGGGCGCCAAAGATATGTCCCGTTGATGAATCTAAGAATTTGCGTGGCTCCTGGATTTCGTCAACCCAGCTGGCAGTGGAGCGGAGTGGCAACTCAGCTGATACAGCGGTGGTCGTAGGTCGAAACTCCGGTTAATTGGCACTCCCTGGTAAATGCGCAAGAGGGATAAGCGCCGAAGGGACAGTCGAAAAAGGAGAACCCATGATTATGATGTATATCTAAATCAAACGGAGACGGCTAAGTATTTATCAAAAGGCTACTAATACGGATTAATTCTAAATTAATATGTCTAGGAAATGGATATTATTAAGTAAACAATTTATTTTATTTATTTACTATATTAAAATCGATTAATGCAGCATTCTCTATCGGCGCGCGGGTGGTACTTTTGCTCGCGTATGCGCAGTTCCTTTCCTCGCTCTCGGTCGTCGCAGTTCGACCAAACTCCGCTAGATGACGTTGTAGCGAACGGTTTTTGGTAGCGAACAGTTTCATGCAGCTTGAGCCATAAGATTCGCTGTGTTTTCGTATCGGTCCAACGCACGATTCAGCTCCTATTCAGTACCCACCTCGTGTAGAAGACTACCCCGGGTAGGACTCTCGCATCTCAGGCCTCACGGCTGGTGGATAGGTTTCCCCTGGGGGATTGCCTCCCGGCGCTACTAGGAGGTTTGCGCACCGTGCGGCGATAGCCAATCGATATGTGCACTCTTGACTAATTACTGAAGGAGTCGGGAGACTATGGAATTATATTGTTCCCTAAGCAGCGGAGCTGGATGTTGACATGTCGTCAACCACTCTGGAAATGACCAATTGGCTACCTGATTCTGAATTGAGAGCCGGACAAAAGATGCCAATGATCCACGATATAATCAATCTGTATCACCGCTGAATATACGGCAGGTAGAGGTCACGATGGCGACTTCGAACCCGTAACCAGTTAATTCCAGATGGAGATATCCTTCCAAAACTGGTAGTCAGGGGGCGAGGCTGCCCACTGGGTACCTTTCCGGCGCCTCACTGTAAGGCGTTGGCCTCGGATGGGCACGTTGGCTTAGCTAGACGGTACATTTGTATTCGTCTGTAAGTCTTCTACGCTCACCTCACGGGAGATAGATCGACCATTATCGTTAAAACTTCCTGAGGTGACGAGTTCAAACGTTGTAGTTGACACCTAGGGGAAGCGCTACAGTTATTGGCCATGCTATAGTTATTGGACACTTAGTGTTTAGTGTTAAAAAATAAGATTTCTTTACATTCAATAGCGTTTCTTAAAAATCCATCTGGTAACTCCATTTTTGTTGTTTCCATATAGGTATAGCAGTCCATCATTAGATGGCGTTATCCCCTACTTTCTTTCGATTTCTGACAGCGTCGCCGAAAACACGTCTTATTCTTAAGGATTTGTTAAGGAGGAGAACTTTTTGTTAAACACCTTGACAGTGGAACGATATTGTGAAAACAACAAATTCAACGACGTGAGGGGGTAAATATGACTAAATAATAATATTTTAGATCTCAGAATCGAACTAGTCAATTTATAACCAAGAAAATTGGGGTGGCAAATTACTGTGCGCAAAAAACTTTGTTGTCTAAGTTATTGGCCACCTATGCCAATAACTGTGTTTCATGTTGTATTAAAAAGTCATTGTTTTTTTGTTAGAATATGATTATTCATGTGGAGTAGTACTCATGGCTATATTTTCACATAATTCTGAACTTATTTAACAGTTATTGGCCTAGGACAAAAACTATAACATTATAGGGGCCAATAGCTATAGCAACTATGCCAATCTACTCTTTTATTATTTGCAGTTATTAGCCACTGCTGAATTTCAATGTTATTATTGTTATTTTTACAGATTTCTCTCCCACAGCCATGCCTAAACAACCCCTATACACGAAAGAAATCTTAGACCAGGCCTTAGAAGATATACAAAATAACGCTTTGTCTTTAAGAGCCTCTGCAAAAAAGTTCAATATACCCAGAGCTACGCTACAGTTCAAACTTAAAAATCCAACTACGAAATCTGAATTTGGGCGAAACCCTTAATTATCAACAGAGGCAGAGGATGCCATTGAGGCATGGGTCATCAGTATGCCTCGAAAGGGGGTTCCAAGAAAAAAATATGACCTAATAAATACGGTTCAAATGTACCTTACGGAAAATCCAAGAGACAATCCTTTCCCTAATAACAGGCCAGGGCGTGGTTGGCTGCAAGCATTCTTAAAGAGACATTCAACTATATCCCAAAGAACTAGCGAAGGAGTAACCAGAGCAAGTACATGCGTCACAGAAACTGACATAAAGAAATAGTTTGGAGAAATAAAAATATCCTTAAAGATGAAAATTTACTAGAAGTTATGAAGGATTCGTCAAGAATTTTTAGCGCTGATAAGACAGGCTTTCAGATATGCCCTTCTAATGGGGGTGTTCTAGCACCTAAAGGCTACAAAAATGTTTATGCCGTAGAGCAAGGCTGTACCAAAGAGAACATTACTGTACTCTTTACGTTTTATGCAGATGGGAAAGTATGTTCCCTTTTAATAGTATTTCCTTTTAAGCGCCTACCAGAAAAGTGATACAGTGTTCAAAGGAAAATAACGTAATTCCGTATGAGGATTTCAAGGGAATAGTCGGCGTTGTAAATTGACACAAAATGGAGTCTCTTCAGTCCACGGCCGGTTATGTCAATGACGAATCCATTATTTTACATGACTTGTGGAAATTCCTTAAAACTGACTTTTGTTTTAACTTTGTGATATATCACAAACCTTAAAATCTCCATTATTCCAACCAACAATTGGGATTTTTGAAATCAACCGTAAACTTCTGGTTCATCCAGGGTTTCAAAACCAGATTTTTTTAAAAAGAAAAGTAGATTCCATAGAGAATTATTTTCAAAAAGCACCGGAAAATAAAAGAAAATTCATTAGAAATGACGAAAAGTTGCCTTTTGTGATAACTTCTGATAATTTCAGAAAGTGTATTGATAAAAAACTGTTGGAAAAACAAAAAAAAATAAAGAAAAGTGAAAAGAGAGCAACTCGCCTTCGGAAGAAAGCAAAAACAAGCCGAAAATAAACAAATAAACAGTTATTTTAAAAAAGAAAATTTCTGAAAAATCTAAAAATTGGTGAAAGAACCAATCAGTCAGTGAAACATTTGGAATATCTGGAACCAAATCTAGCGTAGATAAAAGTAATAACATTACAATTATTACTAACGAAGAAGTAGATATTTGCCAAAAATAAAAAGGGATCGTCGTGAAACGCAAAGCATTACTTTGCGATTCATGTAACTATTCATACCACAGATCATGTATTCCCTCAGTGAAAAAGCGTAAAGTGAACCTGCCAGAGAAGGAAGACTTAGGTGACTTCATGTATCACAAATGTTATAAGTTGGATGAGGACTCGGATGATTCCAACTTCTGAAGATTCTCTGGACGCCGAAGAGCTAATGAAGGAAATTAATTTTAATTATCACTAAAGTAAGTTTTGTCATTTGTTTAAACATTTAATAAATAATTTAAAAGAACTCGGTGTTTATTTATATTAGTTTAATTATTACTTTAAAAAATATGTGAGAGGTACCTAGGTACCTACCTATTAGTTTAAAATCCTATATTTTACTAAACTAGGTATTCATAAATGCCGTGGCCAATAACTGTGTCATAAAGTGGCCAATTACTATAAAAAAGTGGCCAATTACTGTCGCATTTCGTTTTTTTTTTAATAATAAATATATATATGAAATATTATTATTATTAAAATAAAACATTTAATAACTAATCAAAAATATAAACAAGATTAGGCCTAAAAAATTACAAAGAAATATTTCAGTGAGATAAAGAGTAATGAGTGAAAAAGTGAATGGAAAGACCTTAAATGGCCAATAACTATAGCGCTTCCTGACGTTGTATGATTTAATATTTAAGCAAGTTTTATTATATTCACAGTTTGCGAAGTTTCTTGTTGCCGCCAAGCCACGTACAAGGTACGGCGATAGCTTATAATATGGTCGGCTGCCGTACCTACGTTAAGATATATTTGAAGCCACACACTTCACATAATTAAAAAGCTGTTTTTTTCTTGTACAAAATAATCCGTCGTGGATTCTAATATTCATGTATTTTGACCTCAATATGACCTCAAAAAAATACCTGCTAAGTAATTTGAAAGCTTAACATCAACCTTCCTCTAGACGAAACGCCTCAAAGGACAAGCATAGAAACGAGGCTATGAGTAGGGTCTCAGACCGCGAGTCAAAGAGAGAAAATGGAAAAAATATTACGGGAATCATAGCGGGATGGGCGCCTACTAAAAATCCGCTCATCCATATTAATCACGCTGAAGTTTGCGGGCACATGGACGCGAGCATGGCGACGAATGAAGGAAAAAATAACGACGCGAAGGAAATAAATGAGCCTGACCCTCTTGGGCGGTGCGCGGCGCGAATTATTACGTCGAAGTCTAGGCGTAAATGAAAGGGACTGGGGAGCTTCACGCAAAGCTGCAGCGCCGTGATTATGATAGATGGGGGAGTTCCAGCGAAGAAACAACGCGAAGATAATTGCTGCATGGAGGATTAAAGTGTCGGAGGCACCTGTATCGCAACATTTTACAAGCAGGCGCGGCCTTCTGTCTTAAACTTTGTGCGGTCCACCCTTCTCACCATGTACATAAATACAGATTCTTAGATACTACTTTTTATGTTAGCAAGACTTAGTAATACTACACTAAGAGTAGACTCAGACTTCCACTTGATGAAATCGCTACTCTTATATGAAAAGTCCCTTTATTTGCAGCCTTCTTGCCATATACATGCATACAGAATCTTAGATGCTCATTTTTATGTTAGCAAAATTTAGTAAGACTACACTAAGAGTAGACTAAGACTTCCACGTGATAAAATCGCTACTCTTATATAAAAAGTCCATTTATTTGCAGCCTATGTATATAAATACAGATTTTTAGATGCTCATTATATCTAAAAGTTAGCAAGACTTAGTAAGACTACAATAAGAGTAGACTAAAACTTCCACGTGATAAAATCGCTACTCTTTTATTAAAATTCCAATTATTTGCAGCTTTCCCTCCATGTACATGCATACAGAATCTTAGATGCTCATTTTTATTAGCAAGGTTTAGTAAGACTACACTAAGAGTAGACTAAGACTTCCACTTGATGAAATCGCTACTCTTATATAAAAAGACCATTTATTTGCAGCCTTCTCGCCATGTACATAAATGCAGATTCTTAGATGCTCATTTTTATGTTAACAAGACTTAGTAAGACTACACTAAGAGTACACTAAGACTTCCACTTGATGAAATCGCTACTCTTACATAAAAAGTGCATTTATTTACAGCAACATATTGATACGTGGTCGTGCTGTCATGTAACAAAAAAATAATACAGTGTGTATTAGCCAGGATAGGAGGCATGATATTTCTGTAAAAAAATAAAATCAAAGGATGACGCATAATGTTTTGTTTTATGATACATTGTAAAACCTTGTATATAAACAAAATTTTAACAGTCGCGGGGCATAAATAGAAATCTTTTATTTTTTTGATCTTGCCATATTGTGTTTTAGATGTTTTTCAAAATAATTAGAGGATGTCGCCATTTTTGTGATCTTTATTTGTCATATCGTATATAAGATGTTTTATTTATTGTGATTATTATTACATACCATAATTATGTATAACGAAATAAATGCTAAAACTTCGTGATCATGTATAAAGCAAAATGGAAGCAGCAACAAACCTTTCTAATTTAGTTAAAATCATTTTAAAATACTTGTTACATAAATTACGGGGATAGGGTGCGAGGGAAGTGAGCAGAGGGGTACCTTTCGACTAAAGCCTTTGGTTAGCGTTACGCGCGTGTGAAGATTGGCGAATTTCTCAAAACGTTTGAACGTCTGCGTTGGCGGAGTAGTAGACATGTGGCGGCCATATGCGAGCCGTTGGACTCATAACGAAGCTCGCTTCGTTTCCAATTTTGTTCTAAGCGATGCTACTGGCTGGTATACTGTGCTTTTACGTTTGAAAATTTTGCTCTAAACATCATGTGTAGACATTGTAAAAGACTTACCTGGCAACGCCGCGCCCGATTCGAATAGTTGTGTTCTAAATGATAGTGTATAGAGTAAAAATCATTATAGACATAATCATAATGAACCTATTCTTTCTGAATGTACAATATATAGGAATATGAGTTAATACAAGCTAATTGAAGCATATCGACACAAATTTCATTATCACTAGCAACTAGCATATGAATTAGAACTGGAAGCGGCTTGAACTAAAAATCCTCCTGCAATTTCCTTGCGTCTGAAATCCGGTTAAAACTCAACAGAGCGGACACGCAGCAGCCAGAAGTTATGCCCACATAATAAATTAAGGAGATGTCAGGCGGAGCGGCTTTTTAGCCCCCGAGGTATTCAAAGACTGAAACGGATGAATGTCCCGTATTCAATTGTTTGCTTATTTTATGGGCCGAAAATCAAATGACAAAAGCCGCGGAAATTTCAAATACGCCCTTATTTTCTTATACTCATTTTCCCGCGCCTGTCGGTGATGTTCTTAACAGACAAGTCATGACAGCCAATCTAGGAAATATCCCCTAATTGAATATAGTAGGTACGATGTGGATTTTGATTTCAATAGCGGGTTAATCGAGTAAAAAGTTGTTTTTATGAAGTGTGTATTGAATTCATGGCATCATAATTAATTAAAAAATTAATTAAGGGAGTTATGATGGATCATTTTATTGCGCATAATGTATTCGAATTGGGGAATGACAGTATGCTGTACATAATTTCGTCATAATTTTGTAAATCATGTGTCAAAACACGTACAGGAACGATTTTTCTTTTTTATTTTAACCGCCCTACCTTTGGGTTATTCAAAAAGTAGGTAAATGCTTTTTTTTCATTAGATTTCTCAATATCAATACTTGTTTAAATTATAACAGACAAAATATATACCGGTTTACATAAGTGGTTTTTATAACGGTTTTATATGAATTTGTATATATATCATTTTTATACAATTTTATATTTTATTTTCTATATGATAGATAGCGGACGTATCACGTACGTTCGTGGTAGGGTGGTTAAAACCTAATTATATGTAGGTAAAACTTATAGGTACAGATTTGTGTTTTGCATTTTTGTTTTTTTTTCTTTTTAATGTCTATATTTCTTCTCACTCTTTTAGATTAAATTTGTTTGAGTAGTATTTGCATTGTATACTTTTAATGTACGATGTTATGTGTCTTTGTTAAATGTAGTTGATTTGGATTGAGTATTAGACAGTATTTTATTCAGATTTCTTTTATATGCTGAGTGATAAATTTTAGTTACGTGCTAAATTTATGTGTTAATATAAAATCCTCCGGAAAGGCTAGCCCTGGAACGGGTATGTCGCAGTTGGGCGGCGCTAAACAAAATTAGCTACGAAGTTTTCAGTCAGTTAATGTTTCGTCATTAGTTATTGTTTATATAATGTAGAAATTAAAATAGTGTTCGATCGTGAATATTAAATATAATATATACCAAATAATATAATTACCTCTTTCCACACCAGCAGATTATGAATAGAATTACGTAGTCAGTGCCCTATTCCTACTAATTTTGCTCTGAATAATTTTCGAATCTGGAATTTGTCATTTGGGAGAAAAAGTGGTAGATGTTGCTCCTGATTCTTTCTCAACAAAATTGTTATTATTTTTGGAGAAAAATAGGCCTAAGAGGAGATAATTTCAAAAGTTGTTTTTCAATTCGCATTGATTTTTCAGATACCTGATTCTTAAAGGTACTAGTAGTAGTTAATTTAGTTTACTTCTAACTTTTCTTTGACTGAACATTGCGTTAAGTAACATCTACCGATGACAATATCTGAAACTCTTACTAGGTATAAAAATAGAAGAAGTAAATACTAGCAATACTTTGACGAAAACCGAAACGGTACATGAACATCTGTATACGAAATTGAATCTTACAGTGGCCCGTATTACGTTTCTCGCAGGGGCCTAACATGGGATCTAAAAACGCGCCAAAACAACGCTTAATTTTGAACTGTCGTTTTGGCATTCCCTTTCATGGATCGTAACTGGAGCGTGCTTATGTAGACTCTTAAATTGATATTAAACACTGTCTACACTCTTTTCTTATTCCGTTTCTATGTCATGTTGGATGGGTCTTGTTTGGAGTCTTAACTAAGATCGACTAAATTGACCAGTCATTGTCTGACAGAAGTGCAGTTCTTGTTTCTCTCGTGATTTGGAAGACTTTTCGTCGAAATTTCAAAGATGTTTTCTCGGCATTGCTTCTAATTCGAAGAAGGCATGATAAGCGCCGATTATCGTAAGTAATCGTTAATTAATATGTATATTTTGCCCTGAAAATTCTGTCTTAATATTTTTTGTATATAAAGAGCCTTGTATATATAAGTATTTTATAGCCCTGTATATGGTAAGATAAGAAGCCTTTTATATTTGTATTTTTAAAACAAACGAAAAAAAAATACATTTAAGACCGGTTATTAATTTTGATGATACGGAATACCAACAAAATAACGAAGTTGCTTAAGTTCCTAATTTTAGCACCAGCTTAGTTTAAGCCTGCGAGAAACGGAATACTGGCCCAGTTTGGTACAAATAGGAGCTTTCGATATATTTTTATCGGATAGCCAGGAAAAAGGGCCATGGTCAACTTAGATACTCTAAAATCTCGGATGTTTAAAAGGGGTTTGGGGGGAGGATGGGGGTCGGTCATGAATGGAAAGGGGAACGACGAGGAGCAAATTGCCGCAATTCCACGGTCTACCTGGAAAAGTTGCGATCGCGAGTCACGAGGGAAGTTGTCGGCCGACTTTATGGCCCGCTTGCCCTCCAGAGACAGGGAGATTTTTTTAGTTCACAAAAAAACGCCATATTTAAAAAGTTGTGACGCTATTTTACCCAGGCGATGGAAAACGGGTGCGCGAGCCAGCCCCTACTTCGGGTAATAAAGAACACTGCTCCGCGCAGAAAAGGGAAAATAATATATAAAGTAGGGCCCGCTCTCGCTAAACGAATACCATTTTGTATGCGCCGTACGTATATTCCGCGTAATATAGGAACGGGCGTTATGACTTGGGTCACATTACCCTAAGGTGGAATGCCATTAGATTTTGAATGTGATTTAGAGGGCGCTGAACAAATTGGCGACAAAAGAGCGGATGCGTTACTAACGCCTGTTAAAGATTTCATGGGCAAAAATGCATTAAGTTAACAAAAACAATAATTTAAAAAAATTAAAAACACGACCGCCAGTACAAAAAGTGAAATTTTGTCTTTATAATATGTATTTATTATCATTATTACTATCATCATCATTATTATTATTGTTGCTGTTGTTATTTTTGCTTTAACTGAATTTATTAATTTATTACATATATTATAACTATATATGTAATAATACGGTAGTATATATTATATATTTGAGACGAGGCTGCTATTGGAAAAACTTTACTAGACTGTTGCCTCGACACAGGCCTGAGCCTAGTGAGGCAGTATAATCCTCATGGGCCTGTACCTTTTGTTTTTAAATTAATGATTAGTTAAGCACGTTTTTTTACTCCACTACTACTTTATACTCCATTACTCCAAACTTTTTTTTACTCCACTAATAGTTTTAATCAATAGTAAGTAAATAGTTAATTATAATTATATAACTTTATGGATAAATAAATAAATAAATAATATTTACAAAAAAAAATGTTCGCGCAGTAAAGCTTTAGGCAATAAAGTTCTTCATTGAAACGATATTCGTTGAAACGATATTCAATTTACGGATGCTCCGTTACGGCCCTTTTGGCGATTATATCCTCTGTATATATCCAGTGCTTAAAGACGATTGCGCATTCTGTGTTAATCATGGTGTCCATTATCTACTCAATCAGACCTTTCATTTGAAAATGAACACTATGTATTTATCGTAATTTATTGATATTTGGATATCTGGACAATTATTTTTTTGACATTTGGACAATTTTGTTACACTATAAAACCTGGAATGACATAAGCATAATAACGATACCACAAATTTCTAAATCGGTTGAAGCGTTCAAAAGTTATGGTGGAATAAAGAAACGGAAAACATACATACATGAACTCTGAACACATTACCTACACTCCTTTTTTGTGGGCAGTCGTGTAAAAAACGTTTTTCACCTAATGGTACCGTTTTATACAGAAAATATCTTGTGCAATCTGCAAAAACACACTAAAGTTTTTCCGTTCCTAAGTTTCAAAATACATTATATGAACATTGTCGTTTATTCTGGAAGGCCCATTTCAGAGTTGGCCAGTCCATCAGCTGATTTTCACGCGTGTGACTGACGACCGGCCGCTAAAGTATGACCATGATTTATAGCGTAATTTTGCAATCGATGAACGAAATATGCGAAGATAAAGTCACATGTTAAGGGCAGAAACAATCTAGATTCTATGTACTATATCAGAGTTGTTCGATACGGCCGTAAGTCTATATTTAGAAATAAAAGTTTCGCCTTTTTTTGTTGATCCTAATGGAAAAGTTTTTTCGTGGGTGTAAATAGTGGGCGCTTTCTGTAGTTGTTCGGCGCTCGTGCGGGTTAATATATAACAAAATTGGCTGAGAGATTTTTATAGCGCAAAACGCAATCTCTATTCGTTTGCCCTCACCTCAATTACCCCAAATTACCGTTTCATTCGTGGTCGATTGTCGTGGACCTTTTGGGCGGCTGAATTCCCAGACTAGGGCGGGCGAATGGATACAATTATGCCGAAATTGTGGGCGTCGTGCGTGACCAACTCTTCCGCGCTACAGCGGAGCGCTTTACAAAATAAAATAAAATTCTGATTCCCTATTTCTTTTGCGAACCAAAATATTCTGTCGGATATTCATGATGAATATAATATTACTCCCGAAGAAAAAAGTTTTTAAGGATTTCCGCCTATTAGGTCCATATATATTACATACGTGTATCATATTATATATATATATATACCTTTTTGACGAAGGTGGAGGCAAAACTCAGAACATATCCCCAGTTAATTATATGGAGGCATAAGGGGCAGCACTAGGAACGTGTTTGAAAAAATCCTCCTTTGAACACATTGATATAGAAAAAAACCAATAAAGCTAGAGAGATTCGTTATTTGAGAGAAAACGATAGAAATAGATATATCGGTACAGACAACAAAAATCTACTCATCGTATTTTCGAATAACATGTTCTTCGTAACCATCAGATTTCAAGTTTCGGGTCTCTTACATTCGAAGAATTAAATTGAAAATATACACGTTCCCTTCTCATTTGACTTT
Organism: Micropterix aruncella; assembly: GCA_944548615.1. NCBI lineage: Eukaryota > Metazoa > Arthropoda > Insecta > Lepidoptera > Micropterigidae > Micropterix > Micropterix aruncella. Next base: position 30,060,273 of record OX155951.1, read on the forward strand.
TAGTTAAAATTTCAATTTAGTTTAGCCATAACCATCATCTAAAGTGAGGACTATAAATGATTATCCATTATTCGATAATAAATACTAGTAACCTACTAGTTTTTATTTATTACTTTTTCAAATAATGTCTAAATGTCTTTCTAATCCTCGTCCAGTTACACTACGTTGCAGCATTCTTACCGTACATAAAGGGCGTGACAGATCGAATAATAATAAATAAAATGCTAAACAAATTTGATATAAAACGATTTTCAAACCCACTCATAATAAAACTCGATCTCTGAGGTATGTAAAGGATGTAATACCGCTACAAGCTCCAGGTGTATATAGAATCATATGCAGATGTGGGTCAGCTTACGTTGGATAAAGGAAGCGGCACGCAGCCACTCGACTGATAGAAAACTTCAAGGCTGTTAAACGCGTTTAACGAGACAAATCGTCGATCTGCCAACACATATTGGATAGCGGAACGAACTCTTGGGTGCACTTTCAAAATCCGAGTTCGCTATCCAAAGAAGAATTTTACTTCCCCGCATGATCCGAAAAACCATTGAAATATGAAGACCCCGAACTTCAATAGAGACGACGGTTTGGAACTCTCTACTACGTGGAACCCTCTTTTTCAAATGTCCTCAGTGTCAGTCCTTGATCGCAGACATGAAACAATATCGAATGAGTATTGTGTGCACGGCGGATTTTGAAAAATTAAACGCATTAACCCCCCCCCCCCCCCTCCCCTCCACACCCCCTTATCCATCAACCCTTTATAATGTACCTAGAAATAACAGCAGTTTGCCGTCTACCCGCAGAATAAAAATGGATGACGACTGACAGCACTTCGGTCTACCCTGTACAACGGCGGTTGCAAAATCGCCAAAACCACGTTGTCAGTCCATTGTAAAGCCAAACAACCGCGATAGTCTTCGATGTGACAACAAGAATATCATATCGCCTTATCTATACAATTGCACGCGATTCCCTCCTCGCAAAGCAGCAACAAAAAATGCCAGCCGCTCCGTTTTCTTTGTCGAGTTGTCAGATTGAAAAATCGTCAATGTCTGCAGAGGGTAAAAATACGAGACAATGAATCAAAAAATGGCGAGAGATCCAAGCGTGTCCCTCGTTTTTAGTTTAGTCAATTTGCCGGCAATTTCGCGACGGCTGATGGATGGGCATTCGCTTTATGTGTAGCTGCTTTTACCAAAGAGCTACACACGATTATCCCGAAAAGGGCGCATACTACGCCTAACGACTAGGGAATGAATAAAATGTTTTTTTTGTGGTAGGTATGAATAGTAGTTAATCTATGCGGGTTCTAGGCTAGCAAGTAAAGTATAGGAATTCTAAATAAAATCTCGTTGATTTTACGTTTTAGCTATGGCATGAGCTAGCGTGCGTACGACGTAGATATTAGCGATGCCAATACCCCCTTGTAATTTTGATTTACCGCACCGTAGCGGTTAAAACCTGACCGCTGAAATGTGCACTTGTAATCTGAATGCCTTATTAACGGTACCTTATCTAGAAACTACATATTTTACCTGCCGGTAAGATTAGTAGTATGTCTTGATTTGGCAATTCGTACAAATGAAAATGTAGCTATATTTATGTTTTGTTTCTAAACATAGAATGGCTTGGCACTGAACTCATTAGCCTACCTAGTGCAGGGTACAGCGATCTCTTTCTTTAAAATACGAGACTCATAATAGATCGATCGATTTCCGTACCCACCGAATAGTTGTCGCGTTTGCTGTAATATTGATTTTTGACTTGAATAAGTCTTTAAAATCGATCCCAAGGGTGGCGAGGCAAATGCGCCCAAATTCGCGACAGTTTCTTTTAAAGTAATTCGGCTTTAATAACTCGGCTAAAAATAGACATATAGCTCTCATTTTAGCGGAAGGAAGAAAGATTGTGGCAATACTGCTCCGGTATTCGTGGCGGCCGGAAGTCGCAAACCCATTTTCCAACAGTTTTCGACTTTCCAGATTTTACGTATACATGAGATCTCAGATATGTTACGTACGTATGGAATTTACGTACATACGAGATCTCAGAGATTAATGATCCGATCCGGGTCAACTAAGTAGTTTTGAAGTGGAGTGTATGTGTTTTGCTCATCATGGGATGGTATAATGAGTGGGATGAAAAAAGATTGAAATGATTCATTATTCCATTCCATCATGTGATGGAATAATAAATCATTCTAATATTTTTTCAGTGTATGTGCCTTTTATTCAGTGTATGTGTCCTAATTACTTTCAGTGTATGTGTGTGATTGCCTGTCGTTGTTACTGTTAACTGTAAAATTTGGGTATGTGCTGCATACCCCTCTTATCGCCGAGTTACATAGTAGAGGACACTAGATGCGATAAAGCTTCGAGTGATCCTTTTATCGTGGTTTCTGCCGGGCGAAGGCGAATCTCGCTCGACTTTCGTTCAAACTCCCAACATGAATACTAAAACTACGCGTAAGCGTGAAATGATTTACGTTCCTCTAGAAAATTTGCGCGCCAACTAACTCGTGGCTAAAAAGGAACTCTGGTTCTGCAACTTATGCCACTTTTTGTCGGACTTTTCGTCTCCAAAACAAGCAAGTTTGTGTCGCTAGTAATAAGTAAGAGAATATTATGGTCGTTAGCTTAACGAAAAACTTGTCGCAGGGAACATAAACTTTCCTTGTGACAGTTTCCAAGTTTTATCCAACCTACACAACTTCTTGCGTACTTGCACGAGCCTGCTAGGAAATGTGAGAGTGGGGGGCAACTTTTCTCTTGAATGTTATAATTACAGGATGACCCAATTTCGCCGTTGACGAACTTTCTTTCGGGCGCCGATAGAACCGATCTTCATTTAAGCATACTTAATATAGAGCGGAGGTTTTCAAACTACGGCCGAACACAGTTTGGAAATTTGGTTTAGAAAACCTAGTTGCTATGCCACTAGGATCGAAATGAATATGAAAGTCAAATTATTTTTTATAAACTTACGTCCTTGTACTTTTGTTATGTATTAAAGAGATAAATCTTTCTCATAAAATCCAAATTTTCGAACACGTTCCGTCTGGATTTTGTGTATAAAGGAGATCGTACAGTACAATTCACCTACCCCTCGCTGAAAAGTTTTCTACTTTTTGTTGGAATTCCGTCTAGCCAGACAGTTTGCCTATTCATGACGTTCGTAATGGGCTAATTAATCTCTTGTCTTGATTAATGATACTTCGAACAATATTTCTACACAACCAAATTTAGTACGCGTGATACTATTTATACACAGTGATCTATTCCCACACAATCAAAACTAACACGGTTATTTCTATAGTACCTACTCGTACTCGATCACTATACCAACTTCTTTCGTCTAAGAATGAATCACCGCGTATACTTGCACATGAAGGACTACTCATATACCCCTTGAATACTATTCAAATTAGCTTACTTGATCAACTTCAATATTTCTTATTAATCTACTAGTAGAACTTTATTGCGGTTCACAGTTCAATTTGGCCAATCTGGCTAACTCGGCAAATCGGCGAGCTCCAAAATTGGCCAATCTGAATATTCTCCCTTTTTTGTGCGTTATTTCCACACCTGATGATGTTTGACATTGAAGTAATTTTCAGTGGTCTGCTTCAAATTATGCATGTATGTAATACCAAAGCTACAGCCAGTTCTTGCACTCCGGGATCAAGCAGAAATAGGTAGCAAGATTAGTAAGAAATAGTAAGAAATAATTGGCGATATCGCTTGCACAATTATGGGACTGCGTAGACTCTATTTGCTGTGTTTGTTGTGTATCCGTTGGCAGCACTATGTCCTTTATTCCGTGATCTGCTTAGGTGTTTTTATGCGTTGTCATTATTTACATAATGGAGCAACGTGTTGTAATTAACTTTTATTTTAAAAACGGTAAAACCATCGGGACCCCCCCCCCTGGTCCTTCTCTGGCCAGACTGGACTGTGACAGGAGCAATTCCTGCGTAACGAGTCCGGTGATTGGTGTCTTCCGCTCGACAAGCGTCGGCCCACACCAGCGATATGGTCCTCGAACACTCTCCGTATTCATCTGGTTCGACCCCACTCTCAAAGGGAAGCGATTTAAAAATGTGGTGAATGTGACGGCGGTTCTGAATAGAATTCCAGTTGAAGATTTTGCTAAGGCGTTCCAACGTCTGCGAATGCGATAAATATTGAAAACTAACACAATAATATTACTAACCAAACGAAAACGGTTATAAACAAACTCCGTAGTATGTTTGCTATCATTACCTATTTTATTTCGTGGTAGTTCCGGACCTTATTTATCCGAGGTTGTATGTCGCCTAGCCAGGCCTATATCGATCGAAAAACAGCATACAAAATATGCTCCCATTATCTTCCAGTTTATTATGCAGCCCTTATTAAAAGTGGAAAAATAAAAGTCTCCGTCAATCACTTTGCGCATCTATTTAATTTATCATCTTACAAGCTAGCCTCAAGGGGAGGATATTTACATAATTACGTTTTCATACCGTCATCGTGTAGTTTCATTTTTGATTTTTTTATTTAATGCCTCTAAATTCAGAAAAATATTTTCTTTTAATACTAGTCATTAGTACTTTACGTTTTCTTTCTCTTTCATTTTCTCACAGTTCTTTTGAAAATTTCACCTAAAGGCCTGTGAGAATGGACAATTTGCAATGCAAGCGGAAAAGCGCCATTAAATTAGAGGCAAAATACCTTAATTTGTATGACATTGTGCACTGCAGCTGGTCGGCGTTTGCTGTGTTCTTACCAAAATAGTAGAAGACTAGAATATTTAGAATATTTTTCGGAGACTAAAATTTAACCGTTTGTTAGTGTCTCGTCCATTTTACAATAAGCAAAAGAAGGGGTTAATAGGCAGTCTGCCTCGATCTTCAAAGATCTGAAAACCGTGATTTATAACCTTAAATGAAAAATACATATAATCAAAATATGTAAACTATAACTCACTTATAGAATAGTTGAATTAGAAATATTGCAACTATAAAATTACTACAATAAAAATGGCGCAATAGGAATATTCAGGGCAAATGTTAATATAATACAAGTCCCAACTGGGATTATAAAACTGATTGAATTTGGTAATGTAAATAGTAAATATTAAAATATATATATAATGAATAATTAGAAAATTAAATAGTGTCCTTGAAAGATTAGAAAATTCAATATTAGCCTTAATAGAATAAATTGAGTTTCTTATAAGGTTATCTAGGGTCTTTTTCCTAAATTGAAACTATCCAAGACCAGTGACGCACGATGGAATCTTATTGTAGAGAAGGTTGGACTGATTCAGGAATTTATTCGCCCTATAACGGTAGATCCTTTATTTAGGAATGTTGTCAGAGCACGTGGGCCGTACTTTATGTCGCCTGGTTTAACCCTCTCAAAGGCTTTAGTGAAATCGATTTAACACGCTGTATTTCAAGTGTCTATTTTAAATCTATACTAATATTATAAAGAGGTAAAGTTTGTTAGGTTGTAGGAAGTAATCTCTGGATCTACTGAACCGTTTTTTAAAATTCTTTTACTAATAGAAAGCCACGTTATTTGTAAGTGTCATAGGCTATATATTAATCCCAAAAATGGAAAGACTTTTTCGTAGTAGTCGGATTTGCAAAGTAAGTCGGAGAAAAAACGGTCGAATAAAAACGTTTCTTACGAACGCTGCCTTAACTATGAGAGATATATGATTGAGTTTTAGAGAAAAGTTGTAGAGCTTGATAATGCCTATAAAAAAGTCAACGACGGCATATGTCTAACTTTTATATTTAAGTCACAAAAAGTATTTTCCATATTAAAAAAATAATTTAAATCGTTAAGTCATGTTTATTGGTAATATTATCAACAATTATTATTTTTTATCAAAATAAGTAAATTTATCGTCTCAAGTATTTAAATCAAAAAACTTTTCCCTTTTACTGCATATAATTTTCCTTTTTCTGCATAAATGGTTAGAGATAATACGACATAGGTATGGAACCGCGACCGTATCTCGGGTTGGAACTCCTGAAAGAATGGTACCAAATAATAACATTACATCTAATATAGTATACAGAGAAGTTTTGAACAATTAAAATAAACATAATTTATTTAATCATAATCATTTCATTCACTCATTAGAAACCCGGTAATATAGCCAAATCGGCATGCAAATACATACATACATATGCAGTAAAAATATAACCCTCCTTTTGGCAGTCAGGAAATCAATCATAGCACACAGTACTAACCGTACCACATTCATAATTTAATCACAAGTAAAAATGTTTACCGCCCAACGAAGTGGGCACGGGTCAGCTAGTACATTATAATTTTACACGAATTGTGTAAAATATGTTTCAGCAACTTGAGTGGCTTAAGTACGCTTATATGAATCATTTATTTGTTGGTCACGATAATTACGACCTGCGGTAAACGTAGATTAAATAATCTATTCAGGAAAGTGGATTAAGTGAGGCGTTGAGCGTCGTCGACGCTCGGACAGGAGACTAAACCGCAGCCAGGGCAGTGACAGAATCGCTAACCGCCCGACCGCACGCGGCGCGGTCCATTCACCGGCCGCGCGGCCGTTTCCGAAGCAAACTCGTAACTACAAATTGGTTCACCTGCTTTTTGCCCTGTAACGATGACGTTTTTTGTTTTTTCGCCGGCTCGTTGTCGCGCTGCGAATTGTCAAATGCAAATTTCTGCACCGCAGCCTATTAGCATTACTTTACTGAGTTTTTCCATGTCACTTCATTATAAGCTGAAATAATTCATGAGAATATTTTAATTATTTTGCTTGTATGCTAAATGCCAATTGCATTGGGTTGGCGAAATTTAACAGTAATCGGCTTTTAAAATCCATGGAATTCTAGTTTTGAAAATCACTTTTATTTTTTTGTTAATATGTCAATGTACAGAGTTTGCAACAAGCGTAACACGAAATGTAGATCTACACTAAATTGTAGATCTATGTAGAGATATGGATAAAAATCCACTTGAAAACAAGAATGATAATTTTAAAATATAAATAACACCACTTCCCTTACACAAAGTGATCTGTTATATTTAGAATTTTTAGAAAATAATTGTTCGCGCTGAAAAGCTCGTTTTGTTAGAAAATAAAGTTCGCCCTTCGCTCTGGGGCAGATATCGCAATAAAAAGGTTTTTTTATGAAATGATTGTGGTTTGTACGTGTAAGTGAAGTTTTAATGAGAGAATTTGAATATTTTCCTCAAAATCATTCCTCTTGATTTGAGAGAGTGACAGCCATAAAAATCGCTATTCAATATAATTCCTATATCCGTATGATTCCTTGAATTTCAATAATTCATGATAATTTCTGGATTTATTCTTAAATATTTTTTTTTGACAATCCATTAATTATGATAGTTATTCTAAATCTAATATATTTTGATTAGGCAGTCTAGCGTCTCTATAGTCGCCCTAACTAGACATTAAAAGACAAAAAATAAAAACTTGGGAAAAGCCAATTAGCAGATGTTTGTTAGACATTTGTTTGATTCTAAAATACCCAATTAAATGCTTACAAAATAATTTTATTTGTTTTCAAATATCAATGAAAGTCCTGAAATATACATAATCACTGTATAGATGACATTACTGATCAGACTTTTTATTTTTTCCCTTTCTAAGGCTACCTATCTACCCTTACTGTTTCACACATTATGTAGGTAAATAATAGGCTCGATTGTGTTTCTCCGTATACTAAAATCGGAAATTAGTTCACGTGAACGAGACAGGGCAATACGCTAACACCTTTTCGCATTAAAACTACCCACCAACGATAAAACATCTGAATCTAACACCGCACGAAATGTATTCAAATTTATTCGGACGAGTATAAGTTTGACAGGTAGTTTTCATCGACGATCATTCGTTTCATATTCCGTTTTAACGTATTGCTCTATCTCGTACGCTTGAAGTAATTTCAGTTTAAGTTCACAAAGAAACGCAATCGGGCCCAATGCCTACATATGAGTAAAATAATTAAAACCAATTTTATAATTTCATGATCAGGAACATTAGGGACAGCACCTCCATAGTCTACAGTTATAAACCGCAACGAAACTTTCAATATTATGAAGGGTGTTTGTAAAGGGAGGGTATTTTTATCTTAACGGAGGGTGATTTAAAAGAAGAAAATAAATTATTACACTATGTCTAGGAAAAGAGAGAGAAGGGAACAGGGTAATGGCTTAGCTTTACCAGGGATTAACTTTGTTGGAATAGATAATGAATTTTTAACGACTTTTAAATAGTAGAAAATAAAGTTGTACTTTTAATAGTAGAAAGTAGCTGGTCCCAATGGCGTAATATAATGTACATTACGTCAGAATGTGCGTCATTACGTTACATGGTGGAAGAATCGAATTTAAACGAAGAATTTTATTTATACAACACGAATTTACAACGTTATTATTACACTGAGAACATATAACTATATAATACACGGAAATGCGCATGTTTCAACAAGGATTACGTGTATAACTCGGACTTTGGTCCATACGTAGGAAATAACATGATGCATAACGGTGTTGGGGTGACGGTAGCTACTGTGTCGTAATATTAAAACATAATGTTATTTCATTACGTCGCGACCTTAATATCTCGCTTCTTACATGACATCATGTAGTAGTATGCGTACGGTTATAGTCGGACACATGAATCATTTTGAAACCACAGTATACTGGTTTTTCCGTATTAAACGTAAGGAAAATGTTGATACATATAATCGAATTCTGGAGTTTTAACGAAATTCCTTGTATTTCAACAGAATTACAAACGAAACATCGTTATTCTGTATAAATAATATCAAAATGGTAATTTAAGAATCAATCCAATATTTTTGTCAGTGTGGCATCAATGGTTTCAATAGCATAGATACTGTGCGCACTAATGCCGTTTTCTCTCTTAAAGCTTATTTCAGACTTTGACAAGCTCGTACCTCAGAAATGAAATATATGCTCTGGTGTTTAGAAAACTGTCCATGCATAATATAGTAATATCTGCCATCGCTAGAGCTAGATGAAATTTAAATTGAAACGTAGTGCATCTCCTGTTTCCGCATGCCTGGCGAGTGACGGTTTACATTCGAGGACGCAGTGCTTAAATTCCTAACAAATTGTGCAGCGGCGAGCGGCGGATTCCGCGGGATGGACGACCGGTTCGTGGCCGCGCGGCTCTGTGACAATATTCCGTCGTTTCCATTCCGCCAAGCCACAGCTACGACTCCCGCCCAGGCGCCTAGGAGCCGCTTGCAGTTTACTTATGTGACTGGGCACCGGCACACGAATCAATCGTCAATCTGTTTTGTAGAATGAAGTGGGTCAGAATTGAGTTAAGAGATCTGACCTATGTAAATTGTCATATATGTACGGATAAACGCTTGTACAACAACAAAAGCTTGTAATGATAATTTTCACCCCAGTATTCATCATCATGATCATTACCGCTGGAGCTCATTGTAAGTCTTGACTTTGTCAAGAATCTACGTTCTTTCTTAAATTTCCAGTTGTTCACCGCAATTGAATCGCGTAAACAGCAACGGGCTTCCAGACTATGCGGCGCCCGCCGACCGAGCGGCTGTATAGTCTGGAGGCACGCATATCTATGCTATGCACGCTGAATATTGCTACGAATGCAGTGGAGGAGCGAACAACAGCTTGCAGTTGCAATTTCATTTCCTCTTTCATCCCTCGAAAATACTCGAATGCACGTGTGATCGTGTTTCGTGCATTTCTGGTTTGTCGCCTCTCGACCCCTCGTCTATTCGATTGAGAGCTCTCTCGGCTACTTTGCGCAATACTGCACTATTATTCTATGGCAGTTTATTTCCGGAGCTGTTTGTTTGCAGCTCGAATGACATGCATTCGGAAGGGATAAAGTCTGTGAATACTGCAAGAAAATCTAAACACTCCGGAATAGTGTCCGCTGGTACGACTATTTAGGAAGACTTATTATAAATTCGCCTAATTTTCCGCCCGTCACAGATTTCTTAATTGTCTGAATTTTCATCATACAAAGCGGTCTGACTCCATCATCCTTTTTTCGTGAAGCAACATTGTCAGTCGAATTATAATCAAGAAGTGGAACAATAAATTATAAGCTAAACATATAAATTAAAGAACGACAGAAAAGTATATAACAATAAAAGTACCACAATACCAAAAGTTACACAAAGCATAATCGATTCGACGCATATATGCGGCATACTTCGGAAATGGCTTTACATACTGAAATGAAATATTTGTCTAAAGCTAGTTCTTGGCATCGACTCAGTTGGAAAAGGTAATGCATTAAGTGCAACAGTTAGAAAGAGAGAGGGATTATCTTGCGGCATGCCCGTCGAATATGCGTAGATTATTCTTCTTGTTAAGATAAGTTAAGATATTTGACGACGACTTTTCTAGAGAAATCTAATAAATCAATCTAGAAAAAAAACTATAACATAGTCCCCGTGGGGCTATATATATTTTTTCAAATGCACAAAGAATGCGCAAGAAGTAAATAGGTAAAATATCGAAAAATTCGGTAGCGAATAAATTTTTTGATCTGGTAATATAGGTTTTTAAATTATTTTTTTTCAATAAAAGAGGTCAAATTTTTGGTCATTTTCACCGAAATTGTTTTCGAAAATATTTGTTGAACTAAACGTTTTGTTTTGCATATTTGGTTTGGTCCGGAATTTAACTCAAAAATGAATGTCAATCAAAAATTCGTGTACATTTGGGATTAGTGTTCTTAACTTAACTGCTTTTACGCAACCAATTCAATATTTTATTTACCTAAATAGACTCTTTTGGTCGTTTTTATTTTTTTGTGTATTTATTACTAAACAAAGTAATCATAGAACAAATTCTTTCGAAAGATATATCTAGTGATATAAGGTTGCTAATTAAAAGTTTTTATAAACCTCGTATTTAGAATTTTTACCAAGTATTACGCATATAACTTGGACTGTGGTTCATACGTAAGAATTAACATGAAGCGTAATGGTGTTGGCGTGACGGTAGTTACCGTGTCGTAATGTTAAAACATAATGTTATTTCATTACGTCGCGATCTTGTTTCTAACATGACAGCATGTAGTAGTATACGTACGATTATAGTCGGACACATGAATAATTTTGAATCTACAGTATAGTATTATTTCCGTATTAACCGTACTGAAAATATTGATACATACATATAATCGAGTAATGGAGTTTCAACAACATTACGATTGAAACATTGTTATTCTGTATAAAACCGTAATAACAAAATGGTAATGTAAGTATCTATCTAATATTTTTCTCAGTGTTTCCGCGCCTCTTGTTGCGATTTTCTACTCGCCTGTGTATATATAGCTAATTCAATATAGCTTTTTAAGAAAGTGGCGATCTACAAGTTCTCTTAAAGTATTCTCTAATTCCCAAAAGACCTACCGTAAAACGAGGTGTATATGTGCCACTTTTTCAGGTTTTTATGTTGTTGCGAAAATATTGTTGGGAAAATTTTTAATATATGACTGAAAATAAAACGTCTCAGAGTTTGCAAATACATTACAGTACAAGAAATTATCAAAATAATTTTAGTTTTTTCAGAAACCTGAAATTTTTTCGGCACATTTTCAACCCAGCTTATGGGGTGGCTATGTGTCACATTGGTTTTCAATGCATATTTACTAGAGAAATAAAGCTGACACTTTCTCACCTTGTATTTTTAATCCATAGATATACACAAATAAATTTACACAGTCGTGGGACAAAATAAATTTACACAGTCGTGTACAAAAAAAAATTTTTTTAAGAAGATATGTTTTTTATTAAGGAATTGTTATACAAACTAGAATGACATGTATGTTTTAAGGTGACATAAATAAAATTTTAATAAGGGATACAAAGTACTTAAAAAATAGTTAGGATAATTCAGCAACTTTGAAAAATTCTCTCTTAGATATTTGACATGGCTTGTCAATTTTTTGTTTTATGTCATCATAGAAATACCAAATTTTATCCGGTTTTATTGGCCACTTCCAATATCCCCCACACTTTTCCATTGCTGAAACTAAAACTGTAAGATCTGCCACTTCTTCTACTTGACCTGGATAGAGTTGATATTCGTACATAACGAGTACATAGTTACCAGCACTAACTTCATTTTTCTGCACATTTGTGCCAGGCAGGGCTACCATGTCTGTATCAGATTGCTCGCTCAGTTGAGGTGAATAGGGGCTTTGATCGCTTTCTGCATAAGAAACATGTCCTATGCTGTCATTGTCGCTCTCAGATTCGAGATCAAGTCTTGTAACCCTTCGAGGACGATAAGATTGCTTATGAGTCTGTCCTGATGAAGTTGAAGGTTGATCCAAGCTCACTGATGTGTCGTGATTATCTTGCGGATTGATGTCGGAAGCTGTGATAGGTACTTTTTCCTGGAGAAACGTTAACTTTCTTCCTCTTTTTGTTTTTTCTTGTAGACGTGATGGTCTGCCTCTTTGAATTCAGGTTTTCAATAAAGCTTTCCCCAATTAGTGCTTTTACCGCAGGTGAGGCTTCAATAGTATACATGGGCAGTCTTTGTAATATTTTGTGACGATTTACAGGAGCAATACCACATTTACGGAAGCCAGCTTTAAGATTTTGAGCACAATTTTCCTTCAAAACTTCCAAGAGTTTTTTTAATAGTCCTGGAAATTCATCTTTGTACCCAGCTATGTCGGAATGCAAAGAGACTCCATATAAACCACTTTCTCCAAACTGCTTCTCCCGCTCAAATGTGGAGACTTTTTCACTCTCTTGGCATCGGCAAGTCGTCCTCGATTGCCTCGCCCAATATAGATATCGACGCTCTGAACGTTCACTTTTCATCCCCCCCTGTCATCCTAGATGACGTGGTTAAGAGCAATGCTCTGTTTGCGATCCGTAGTAGTTCTTTACTCCCACCTAACAGCCCAACTTTTAATTTCTCTTCAATATCAGCCCAGGAGGTAACTAAAATGCTACTAAGCATCAAGTCGAAAGCTGTGGGTCATGATGGTATAAGCCTCCAACTTATCATTCCTATTTTAAATGAAATAGCGGAAGTAGTTGCATTCATCTTCAATTTTTCTCTTAAAAGTGGCGAACTACCCGCTGTCTGGAAGAAAGCCATTGTTGTCCCAATACCAAAAACCTCTTCAACAAATTCCCCAGAAAACTTTAGGCCGATTTCAATTCTCCCAGTGCTAGCCAAAGCTATTGAAAGACTGGCATATAGTCAGTTGCTCTCTTATGTTTCTCTTAACAACCTTATAAACCCATTTCAATCAGGTTTTCGACCTCATCATAGCACGACTACTGCCTTAGTTCATGTTACCGATGATATTCGTCAAGCGATGGATAATCGACAGCTCACTATTCTCGTCCTTTTAGACTTCAGCAGTGCGTTTAATTCTGTCGATTATGATATTCTCCTTGCTCGATTAGGATCATGTAACTTTTCGAATCCCGTAATAAACTGGTTTAGATCATTTCTGAATAATCGATATCAGTGCGTCAGGAACAAAGATCAGATCTCTAATTTTCTACCACAAGTCGCCGGCGTCCACCAAGGTAGTGTTTTATCCCCACTCCTCTTTTCTTTATTCATTAACTCAGTTACCAACTCCATTAAAGCAAAATATCACCTCAATGCCGACGACGACCAAATATACTCTCACTTTCGCCCGGTAGATATTGATACAACAATTGCTGCTGTAAATGAAGATCTATCGATGATATACGAGTGGTCCAAAGCACATGGATTGCTCTTAAATCCTTCCAAAACGCAGGCTATTATCATCGGTAGCAGTTACTTTACCTCGAGGATTAATATAAATGAAGTCCTGAAGATCTGCATCGGTGCGGATGAGGTCCCTTTCAGTTTCGAGGTTAAAAACCTCGGTATCCATATGGACGACAACCTCTCATGGCGGCCACATATTCGAGAAATGCGACGCAAACTCTTCGGCCGATTTCATTCGCTGAATAGGCTGAAAAATATCCTCCCGGAGGAGAGCAAGATTACGATTTGTCAGTCTGCTCTCCTCCCCCTTCTGGATTATGGAGATGTCGCATTTCTCGACCTCACAGAGGAGTTATCCACCAAAGTTGAGCGTCTCCAAAATGTTTGCATTCGGTATATCCATGGCCTCAGAAAATTTGACCACATCACGGAGTACAGAGAGAAGCTTCACTGGTTGTCGACCCGGGAGAAAAGAGACATGCGAGTTCTCTGTATGCTTTTCAAGATCTTGGATGGCGTCGCTCCCAATTATCTTACCGGCAGATTTACTGCACTATCGGCTCATGAACGCCCTCTGAGATCAAAAAACAACCTGCTACTCTCTATCCCTAGTCACAGCAGTGACTTCTTCTCATTCTCTTTCACCGTGCATGGAGCCCGTCTTTGGAATGCTTTGCCGAAAAATGTGAGAACCGCGCCAAGCATAACAACTTTTAAAAACAGACTCAGAGAGCATTTGAAATCCTCCAGATAAATTCCCTTTCCCTTCCCATCCCCCTCCTTTTAAAACTTTAGCGTCCTTATAGGTGTTAGATTATTTTGATGTGGCAAATCTGTGCCCACAAAGAGTAAAGTATATACTTCTTTCTATCCTCCTCTATTTTATTTGTCATACTCTTTATATAGGTTAAGTTATGTAGTCTACTCGCAAATAATGTTCTTACAATAGTATAGGTTAGCTCTAAAATATTGCCTGCAGGCAATAAGCTCGCCTTTTCTTAAGAATAAAGAGTTTTATTATTATTATTATTATTATTATCTTTGGGGACTGTCCTACAGCGACTATTGCGAATAGACTCTTTCCATTGATTTAAAACTTTTCGCCAGGCAATTTTAACAGGTCTAAAAAATGCTACGTCTAACGGTTGTAGCAAGTGGGTAGCGTTTGGAGGCAAAGCGATAAAAGAAATGTCATTTTCATGGCAAAGATCTATCACTTTCGCATTTATATGGGAACTTAAGTTGTCACCGAAAAGAACTTTTTTCCCTTGTTGTTTCTTCAAAATTGGGAGCATGAGGTTCACGAACCAGTCTTAAAAGCATTGAAAGTCAAACCAACCTGACTTTGTGCGGTTGTAGCGACATTTCTCGGGGCCTTTTTCGGTCCAACTTTCCCACATATTTTCTGCTTTGTAAACAACGTAAACTGGTGCCAATTCACCACCTGCACTTCCACACATCATTATTGACGTATTTGATTTGGAAGAATTCTTTATATTTTCGGGATACTTACAGCCTCGTTTAACAAGAACTTTAGATATGCCAGGGTCGTCTACTAGACAAGTTTCATCATAGTTCCAAATATGTGATGGGGGAACATCTTGAAGTTCTTTTTCCAAATTATTAAAGAACTTATTCACTACTTCTTCATCAGTAATATTATATAGAAGCTCGACTGTAAGTAATATTTCTGGCGGTTCGATTGGAAATTTCCTGTGTATGCCTCTTTCCAAAAGAATTGGCCCATTCAATACCAGGTAATTTTTTTTGAACTTCTCGACTTTCCTGCCTTGCTTATCCAAAAAACTTTTGACGATAAATCGTGATTCCCGTTTATTTACAGGAAACCCATAACTGGATAGACTGACGATGTGTGCCACGATCACTGATTCTTCCTCCTCAGAGAAAATAGTCTGCCCCCCACTCTTCTTAGGAGCTTTGTTTTTTAATTTATTACTAAGTACATTTCGGTGAATACCATATTTCACAGCAGCCCCACGAACAGAAATTATTTTTTGTCTAATTTCAGACAAAATCTGTTCCAGTGTCTCTGGACGATAGTTTTTGTAATGCCTTGTTCCTTGTTTTCTGACGTATTGACGCGGCATCCTAAAATAAAAACAAAAACTTGTATTTATCGTGCATCTAGAAAATCTGGGTAAAAAAATATGGGGTGAAAATGTGCCACTGAATGAATGACACAATCTCACCCCACAAATTTGCGCTCTAACCTTAAAACTATTATAATTCTTAAAAATAGATAGACATCCAATCGTCATCAAGGCATTATCAAGATAAATAAATAGGTAATCGAAATAATTTACCTGATTGTCTCAATTTATACCCCAGACTTCTCACCACCAGAAAGTATACGTACTTTTCGGAAAACGAGAAAACACGAGTCATTACTCAACGCCAATCTGTCAATTAATAGCAGGAGCCACGCAGTTCCGAAATGCGCCGCAAGATGTCCAAACTAGTACAGTCATCATAATAATGGCCGGTTTACATGACAACACTATGCTGACCGCGCAAATTTGAAACATCTGTGGGAAGACACAGTGGCATATTTTCACCTCTGCAGGCACATTTACACCTCGTTTTACGGTAGGTATTCAATGGTATATGTACATACTAAAATAATATAACTGAAAAAAATGCTTAACGATCGCTGTCTAAGCTTTACTTTTTGCAACTTTGCACGGTCGCTCATGCAATTTTTGTCCACACTGTCTAGAAATGGATTATTTATCTATTTATTACCAACCGCACATACAGAAACTTCGTTATTGTTATATTGCCAACACTCGCTATGCTTAAGAAATATCGCTTGTTCTAGTTAACTCACTCACACATAAATACTAGACTAACCCACTTTTTATTACCAACCATTGGGTTAGTCTGGAGAACAATTTTTTTGATTCCTAGCTAACATACCTTTTTTTACATTGTAACTATTATTATAATTATTATGTACCTAACATATATCGATTATTGGCATGCTTTTAGATTACTATATTATTATAACTTCTTTTAGGATAATTTGACATTTTATTTATTATAGATTTTTTATTTCTTATCGAAATTTTATTTTATTTGATTTTATTTTATTTTATTTCCATAAATATTTCTATTGAGTTTGATAGTTTTGGTTTTGTGAATATTTTAAATTGATTATATGATATTCTTCAATCTATTATTTTATTTATAATAAGGAAATAATTATTTATCATTAGGAGAAATATTAAGAATATTTATCATTAGGAGAAATATAAGGAAAAAAATATTTTGAGGTCTGCGTTTAAAATGGCAATACTAAAATATAAAACCAGATTTTTCAGTACATTATTCTTTTTTACTGTTATTCTCATAATGTAATTATTAATGAGTGTACTGGAGGAAGTCAAAAAAAATTTTCAAAAAGGTGTCTGGACCTCAAAATATTAATTATACGTATCTGAGCCTACCTTAGTGCGATCGTGTCTTGCGATCCAGTTAGGTCAGGTATAATTAATTTATATCTGTTATTATGATTCTTGAGAAATAAAGAATTTTAATTTGACAACATAGTCCCGATTGAAACCTCCTCCGCGCAGTCTTCGCCCGCAATAAACTCACAATTTATTATAAAAATTACTTCCGCGATGTCAGCGTTATTGTATGCCTCGCCCTTTAAAATCCAGATATTTACGTTCTTCCTCACTCAAGATGGCTTAAAATTTTCTTCCGTTCTATTTTCTCGCCGCCTTTCGCCGCGAGAAATCGGGAGCAATTCCCTAAAGTTATTCCTCCGCGGCTTCTTACTTGCCTTTCCAAAATGAAGTAGTCTACCAAATTCTGTCGACTTGCCATAAAATTTAATTAGGCAACATTAAGGCCGTAATTACTAGGATGTATAAATACTCGTAATTACAAGTAGGTAATATTTACCTTTAGCTCAAAGCGTTACCTACTTTCCTGTTTCTTGCTAGGGAGGTATTTTAATTATAATGGAGTGGTTTATTGTAAATAAGTAAAGTTTGACAAAATGGTCGCTTCATGTATGTAAAAATTACGTAATATACGTAATACTTTATATACGTAAATATCTTATATAGGTAAAAAATGCTTCTACCTATATAACATATTTACTTATATAAAGTGTTACGTATTTACGTAATTTTGAACGACCATTTTGTCAAACTTATCTATACTAATATTATAATGAATAAATGTTGTAAGTTTGTATGTAGGGGGTAATCTCCAAATCTACTAATCAAATTTCAAAAATTCTTTCACTAAAAGAAAGCTTCGGCTATATTTGATTGCGGTAAATATTGCTTTTCAATACGAAATCACGATATTTGTAAATAAATTCGGAGAAAAATGAGCTGGTGAGTTGCTTTATCGACGTGCGCTGACGAAAAGGTTTGATATATTTGAAAACAAAATACAACAAAAACATCGGCCTCAAAGAGATCTATAAAAAAGTCGACAGCATATGTCAAACTTTTATATTTAAGCTGCAATAACTGCTTTTATGTCTCTAAAAAATATCAAAAATAAGTAGGCAGTGTTTTTTTTAAAGACATTTGCAATAAAATAGGAATCATTGTCAAAATAAATTAATCTATTAGCACGGGTGTTAAATAAGGATTAAAACTAGTCATTTACTATACGTTTTCAGGCGGTATAGTTATAGAGATATCATGCAAGCACATTGAAATATCTAGCAGGCAGCGGCAGCTGCTGGCCCAGCAAGGGGGGGACGTCTTGCGCCACTCGTATATATTTTAAGGTAGCCTCTAAACAGGCAAATAAACTCCCCCGTACTTAAATTAACAAATCGAATTAAAAATTTACGCGAAGCGAAGCCGCGGGCAACAGCTAGTTCACAATAAACCTATTCCATAATAATTAAAATATCTTTCTACCAAGAAACAGAAAGTGGGTAACGCTTTGAGCTAAAGGTAAATATTACCTACTTGTAATACAATATATACACAATGTGATACACAATATGATACAATGTGATACACAATATGTAATACAAACACAATATGTAATAATACATACTTGTAATGCAAAAAACAAACTGGAATGGGATCTTTAGGTTTGTTATTTGAGTTGTTTTATTTATTATATTGAATTTAAATCAAAACTGTATTATGACAAACCGAAGAGAACTCGCATCCGTATCATAAGAAGCTTGGAATTGATTCAATTTAAGAATAACTATGGTAAATATGTTACCCATAATGCGTACCAATAATGCGTAGATTTATCATGCAAAAATGTAATATAGGAAAAACAAAAAAAAAAGGAAAAGGAAAACTAAAAATAAAAGTATAGACTAAATAAAAGAAAATAAAATTGGAAAAAATAATGTAAATAGTGCTAAGTTATTATTAAATTATGTAAATATTGTAAGCATCATAAACGATTTTCCAATAAAAAAAGAATAACAATTGAAAAGGTTTAAAACGTTTACATCGTAAAACACTCGTCTTTGAAAATAACAGGAAATAAGGGATAGATAAGTAACAGCATTGTCCACATATTTTTACACATATTTTGTTTATTTTTCTTGACATGTTTTTAGTGACTAAAAAAGTTTATTTTCTATTTTTTGAGGTGATTCATTTTTTTTTTTTTGAAATACAGTGATGTGTAGAAATAATTGAAACCGTACACAGCTAGCACACAGCGTTTCAAGAAAGCGATTAGCATTCATACGCCAACTATACAAGTTGAAGAGGTCGTTTTATCGCTGGGCGAATGGGGCTCGTCTGCGAGGGAAGGAGAAACGGCCGCGTCGTAGCGTCATCTCTTATATAATTATCAGGGCGAGCGAGGGTTCGGCTGACGCTGACCCGATCCGGGGCGTGCAGGGTTGGAAACTTTGGCCGTTCATCGCGACCCTGCATACATCACCCAGACGCCGTCACTCCCCCACACTCGGAGCGCCCGCCGCCACTCCGACATTATTTTGAATTTTCATCCTCGTAAGTCATCCGCAATGGTGTCAAACGTGTCGACTTACCCAGCGGCGCTTATCTCTTCGCTTGACCTCTGCGATATTGCATTAATATAAAAGAGTCAAGCGCCGTTTCGTGCGCACAACATACTTTTCGCCGTTCAAAGTTCAAAGGTCATTTAATTCCTCTGACACATTACAAATCTGAACGCCAATAAACTATACAAAATCCATCATTACATTGTATAAATATTGAAACGAGAATTAAAATAAGAATTCAAGAAATATCTAAAACAGAATTAGGAAATAGCTAAACATAAATACCAAATCTCGGTAATTTGGTATTTCTGTTCAAGTTAACATAAAAAATAAAATGTATGTTCGACATGTATGACAACAAGTAAATATATTAAAAAGAATAAAAAACACGACTGCCGTTACAGAATATAATACTGAACTAAAGTTTTTATAATTATTTTCATTGCGGGTTTTTTTATAGAATATTTGTGGTTTATATTCTTATCGATATAGGTAGATTTATCTTTCCGGAATATACTCAATCAGACCTTTATTTGACACTATATATGGTATATTTATGTTAATTTATTGATATTTGAGAATTTGGACAGCTACTTATTGTTATTTGGACATTTAAGGTACAATTTATATAATTTATTTTGCTAAATTAATATTCTAAAAACTTCTATTCGTTACTTGACCTACAGTTTTTATTCCTGGCGGCCGCAAAAAAAATAAACTGTCAAATGATGACTGTCATGTAACCAACACGAAACACGGTAAATTATATCGAGGACGGTGCTTTAGCTACCTTATTATACTCGGGATGACATAACGATTCTAACAGTACCGCACACTTCTAAATCGGTTCAAGCGTTTAGAAGTTATGGTGGAATAAAGAAACGGAAAACATACATAGATGAACCCTAAACACATCACACTCCTTTTTTGTTAGACAGTCGTGTAAAAATACAATGGGTCGGATATTATGGCTTTCGCTGAATAGGAATGTGTATATAATAATGACTGATGTACGAATGGAATAATGCGAGGATTCTGAAAAAGGCGAAAGTTGTTAATACTCTTTAAAAATAATGAATACGGAAAACTGATATATACGTAATGTTTCGCCATTTGACGTTTTCGAGCAATTGACTTAGCTGAAATCGAGCATATTATTCCTTGAAATTTTAAATAATGATCTAACATCAGCCAGTCAAGGTACAACAGAAATTTATAAAATATTGTGGATGAGTATCCGTTACGTTAATATTATATCGTATCTATTTTTTTTATATTCAAATATATGAATATTTGAAATTATATGCACATATACGGGAAAATGTTATTTATTAGGTATATTACTGATGTTCTATATATGTTAATATAATAGTCATAAATAGGTTACCAATAAAAAAGAGGCCTTTATTTTCGTTAAAATTACTATTATTTCAATTAGAAAACCTGACTGTTTTGCTTATGTCTATGTGAAAAACGATATCTAAAATAATTCAATTTCCTCCACACGGGAGACGCAATAACTCTCCTAACGTTGTCCAGTTTTGACGGCGTTTCCACCAATTCCGCACTGTAATAGTAGAATGGATGTAGCTTTATCGCAAAAATAATATCACCAGCCGCCTATATTGGTACGTTGTTTATGGTGTTGGCGAATATTGTCACGGCCCAGCAGGCATCGTTACCCGCACGTGTCCTACAAACTACGTCCAAAGACGTGACTTTATGGCAAATCAATAAACCATTACATATTTCCTCGGATTGGCTAAAATCACAAATCGTCCCTTTTATATTCGGACGGTTTGGACGTTGCTTTTATGCGAAAATCGAGGTATTCAGGAGCAGCGATATTTATTACATCACTCCGATTCACGGAACGGAACTCGGTGTGTGAATGCATGATAACAAGTTTTAGTTAAACTAGCAGAAGCTAAGTTATTATAAGGTACATTATACAATGAATATCAATTTAGCACGAGAATATGGGTATAAGTACGTTTGGCGTAATATATTAAAGCTCTTCGAAACTAATAAAACAAATAGACTCCTCTCTACTGGAGAAACATAGTTTCAGTTGAACCATAGAGTGATGATCTGCATATTGCTATCTATTGAAAAGCGACGACCGTAAAGTAAGAGTAAATAAACGAAATGGAAATAGTGATGATTATACGCAATTTGAACAAAAAGAAATAAAATCGGAAATTGAAAAACCGACTTAATCTCTTCTGAGAATATATGGCATATTAGGCAAATTACTATGAAATATATGGCATATTAGGCAAATTACTATGAAATATAGGGCAAATTACTATGAAAATCGTTATTTTAAGCCGGCAATATTTTCATAAAGATATTCTAACTTGACAATGCGCTATTGTATCAAATCTCTCTTACGATTCAATAATTGATAGTTTATTAACCCTTCCTATTTGAGTTAACCATTTTTGGTTAGACGCTTACAAATGCTAAAATTGTATCTAACCAATATTGGTTAGGGCGCTCCGCGCTGCGTAAAATGCCGACTTTTTAAATATTTATTCATTATTATCTTAATTGTTTGACGAGATAAGGTTATAATATTATAAATTTCAAATTTCAATGCGATCATTTTACAGTTATTCTTTTTACGATCCGTATAGTAGTTTAAAAGTTATGGTCGTTTTTCTCAAGGCCATCGACTTCGCGCGCAAAACTGTCCCGGGCAGAAGTGACGACTAAATTTTTACCCCGCGATAGGAGGGGTTAAAAGAGCATTGAATTTATAAAAAATAGCATATGAATTCATCCATATCAAAATTTCCAAAATATGCAACAGACTCAACACTCTAGTTGAGTCTGAGAACCTACCTAATGACGTTGTCGGCAAAGGTAAGGATACTAACCCATATTTTTAAGGGATATTCGATAGGAAGGCTTTAAAAATACTGTATCGCACTTTGTGCCAATCTATCGCAAGCCTTAAAGTTTGACGTAGCTGCCATGCAGACTGCATTTGGCTAAAGGCATTTTTTCTTTTATTGCCTCGAAAATATTCAATACCTTAAGCGAAGACCTAAAAGTAGTTTTTCCACCAAAGGACGGTTAAAAAATGATAAAATCTTGGTTTAAAACTCAAATTGTAAATAATTATTGTAACAGTTTTTTACGATTGTATTATTGTCTTTATAATATGTGTATGTCCCTAATATTGTATGAATATTATTTAAATTGACATTGAATTAGATAAATAATTTAATTATTATTATTGTACAAACATATCCTTATTTATCTGACCCTTCAAACCGACATTTACGGATGAATGAACAAGGACATCCAATTATGAAGCTGAGCCTCGGGGATTTGTCGAATTCTCGTATATATTTTTGTAATTTCGATGTTTACTCCCTTGAGCAATTTTTCTATTTACTTTGTGTTTATTTGACAACGGGGAAATAGCATGTAGTGACATCAATATGATGATAAATTAGCCAATTATGATTATTTACATACTGATTTTTACCGCAATGGTTTGTGGAGCAGCGATCGCGTCATTTACGAGTATATAAAAATCCGAAGTGACATCAGTTGATGCCCCAGATAATCCTACGTTTACCTCTTCACTGGAATTGTGCTCGCTGGTAACATTAACATCTCGAGAATATTTTTCATTTTTGCAAATACCTGTCTGATGAATTGTTCTGGTTCCTAATAATTCCGTGCAGGGTGGGTGGTGTTGTACAAAAATCTATGTCATCTGGCATGCCCAACTCACGGTGGGGCTTACCCTGTCAGGGCCGCTGTGAGGTTCTGCCACGGCTGTATTCCTGCAGTCGGAGGCGGTTGGGACCAAAAGAACGCGAATTCGGGGGAATACCTCAGGCGGAACTGAGCAGTTGGTGCATCATCCGGTTTGCTAGGTGTTTAATGCCCAGCTGGCAAATAACCAGAGGGGTCTGGAGACGTATGTTTCCTATGACAGCGGAGGGTAGTTGTTGAACTGACTTCTTCAACCCTTGAGTCGATCCGTCGGCTTCTTACGGGCATTTTGGCGGAGCTAGACTGTGTTGTACCAGAGTCTCTGTGTAATCACTTCCCGGCTGAAAGAATGATCTATATCGCTTTTACAGCCTGATTTGTCGGGTTCACCCGTTGCAGATGACAGTTCTAAAGTGATGGATGGTCAATAATAAATACTATTGCATTTCTTGCAGATAACCATGATTTACAAGACTCACCTTATGTCCACAGTTTTATTTTGTAAATGATTATAGATAAAATGAACCTTCTCCTTGGCTGGTTTAGAAACTTGGTTAATACAAATCCTAAGCGGGATGTTGAATATGAATCACGTCGTCGCAGAGGGAGGCGCGAGTTAGTAGGAAGTCTTCCAGGTCACTTTATGAGACAGGCGCGTCGGGCGGGTGGCAACTAGGTAACCAAGAATGTAGGCGTCGCGACGCTCACCTAAGATTTTATGAAGAGCGTCGAGACGTAGAGGCGTCTGCCTATCCCCCTAACCCTGCCAGCACTAAATTTTCACCTCACCCTCCGACCATCTTCATCTTCGGGCGAAGGCGGTGGCAAAGGCATAGATCTGGGAAGAGGTTCACAGTAATACAATTATACCAGATGAGTCATATCCTTGAATATGTCCAAAGTTCCGCCTCCCTAGAAACACGTCTTTTTTGTAATTTCAATATAACAAATAAGATTTCGGGGTAGGCACAGGTTTTTTTTTTTTACTTTCCTGGCATGAAAAGTATTGTGAACGCGTTAATTTTTACGCGTACATTTTGACCCCTACCGCCCCCCCCCCCCCCCCCCCCCCGAGACGATTAAGACCATTTCCATGCTGAACCCTATCTGTGAGTCTGTGTTTCTGTGTGAATTCCTCCACTGCCTAAACGCTTCATCCGATTGAGCTGAAAGTTTAATTCACAGGCACAGGTTTTTAATAGACATATCACCCAGTTCAAAATCCAACCCTTGGTCGACATAATACATTTTTTCATGCAAAATAAATTTACTATAATCTCCTACTAAGCAGTACTCTTGGTAATACAATACTTTTAAAATAAATCTTCTAAAAAATGTGTTAAACTGGGCCATCGCGTTACACATAATGCCCACGCGGCGACACATGTGTAGTCTGATAAACCGTTAGAATGTCGGAAATACAGGATCCTGCACGACTGACGACCGCACTTGGTCAATGACATTGTCTTTTCGTCTTGCTATGGGCCTACCGGGACGTGTTTCACTGTCTACTAATCTGAAGTTGTACCACTCCTTTATCCATGAGATTTTTATGGCGGCGTCCCCAAAAGCGTGTAGAATTTGTGAATGGCTTTCACTGCTAACGGTCTCTCATGGAATCGACGCTTTCAGCAGAAATGGAAAAACGTGCCTAGCCGCATTGAAACTAGTTTCCGTCAGATTACCGAAGTTAACTATTTAACGACCATCGGACATACATGTCCTATATCTTCAAAAATAATTTTATAAACTATCGAATACAAATAATATGTTTTTCTATGTTATTGAGACATTATCATCTTAATATTAGCAAAAAAAAACAAAATTTTGTTTAAAACTATTCCGACTCTGGTGGTTTTAAATAAATAAATAAAATATTAATGTCGACTTTTTCAATTTGTTTTTAGTACGTTTTTAAAACATATGATTCCTGGGTTATGTAATAAAAAAATCAAATTTTGGAAAAAGCTGTAACTTTGTATCTTTATGAACCACATGGACACTTATGTCCCCTCAATTTATAAAAAATCTATTAAACCAATTTTCACAAAACTTGACAATATGTTATTTACATCGCCCGTTACCAGTTCTATGTATCAAAAATGTCCATACTTAACCGCAAAGGTTGTTATCATCAAAGAGTTAAGGTGGGCCGTTGCCGTAAGGGAAAGAATAAAAAAAACAAAATATATTAAAAAAATAATACTAAATCACGCATGCACGTATCCCCTACACACCTCCATGCACGCTACCCATGCTTCATTTGTTTTCGGGGAAAATAGTTCGATTTTACCAGACTAGGTTAATATTTATGACATGTATTGAATAGCCCAAAAAAATATTTTATACACTTTGTTATAACCGTAAGTTTTGCAATAATTACCGTTACGCGCGGTCCGCGATTCGCTCCTCTGAACGCAGGGATCTGTGAATGCTGTCCTAAATACACACAACTATCCGATTAATCTATGGCGATGACCTTGCCTCTTGCTATTGCCCTGTAGGTACCCAATAGAGGGTGTTTTCGACGTTGCTCTGAATTGCTCGCAAACTCGCACTTTGTAAAACTTCCGATAGTTTCTTCGACACTAACTTAATCCAGTCGTTTTGTATTCGTTATTTTCACCCTTTCTTTTGGAAGTCGATAGAGTTAATGAATGTCAGGGGCTGAGCTTTCAGCTAATTTAAAAATATTCTTCTTCTTCTAAACATAAAATTATTAGATCCCTTGAATCAGTCCAGAATCACAAAATTATGCTAATATTTTAAATTCTAAGACCTGACAAATTATATTTATTGGATGTCGAAATCCTGGTCATGGCATTTTACCCAAAGCAAGAAAGAACCCACAAAGCCTTCGAATTTATTGATTGAAAATAAACATTTACCGATTTAATCCCAGTTAAATTTGTTGTGTTTGTGATCCCGCAGAACGGCGAATGGCGTATATCGAATTTCGGTGTAAGTCGTCATCGCTCTGAAATGTTTACTGTCATAATTAAACTCTGAAAACTCAGGAGTCTGAACAATATCCTGTCGTTACAGTTTTCCATCTACTTTTTCAGCGGCCCCGGAAGGCTGCGCTGAACCGATTCGGCCGGAAATGGCTAAAGCCACTTTTACTTTACAGCTTTGTTTTTACCGCGTTGTTTATCGGCAGAACGGGAAAGTAGAAGGGGGTCGGCGGAAATCGGGGAAGAGAACGCAGTAAAAATGACACGTCTGAAAAATATATCATGTCATTCATGAGCACAGCGCGAAGTGATTAGAACCGCTATGCTCGACGTAGATATAAGAATATTCAGCACCTAAATTTGCATATAACATTATGTTTCTTTTAGGGTTCCGACTAAAGGGTATAAACAGGGTCCTATTGGTGAGGCTCCGTTGTCTGTTCGGCCGCCTCTCTGTACTTTATAACACCACTTTTTACACGACTGCCCAACAAAAAAGGAGTGTAATGTGTTCAGGATTCATCTATGTATGTTTTCAATTTCTTTATTCCACCATAACTTCTAAACGCTTGAACCGATTCTGAAGTGTTTGGTATTGTTAGAATCGCTATGCCATTCTGAGTGTGATAGGGTAATAATTAAATTAACTGTCAAAATATCAAGTGAATAGTTGTCTAAATGTCCAAATCTCCAAATGTTAATAAATTAACATAAACATAACGTGTTTAGTGATAGATGAAAGGGATGATTAAATGCATGCCGAAAATGTATAAATATCTATATGGATAAATACATAAACAACAAATATTTCATTAAAAAAAACATAAAAAATAATTATAAATCCAGTAGTTCATTTTTTGTAACGGCAAATACTGTCTAAGTATTAAGTAATTAGTCGTCTAAATGCCCAAATTTTCGAATGTCAATATATTAACATAGATATATCGTGTTCAGAGTAAAATTAAAGATCTGATTGAGTAGATTCCGAAAATAAATATATATGGATAAATACATAAACCACAAATATTTTATAAAAACACCGTAATAAAAATAACTTTACATACCATATTCTACTTTCTGTAGCGGCAGCCGTGTTTTTTATTCTTTTTAATATGTTTACTTGTAAACATATTGACTTATAATTTTGCATAGTCATACAACTTTATTGTCGTCCAATTTTTGTGTTATTACGGTATTTATTGATTACTGAAAAAAACTATGTTAAAAAAATCATAGACCATTGAATCATGGTTACACGGTAATTTATTTTTGGGTATGTGAAAGGTAACAAATTTTTTTGGATAAAATAAATCAATTTAGACATAATTTAAGGGATCTAGTCGTCTATAGATTTGTTTTTTTTTAATAATCTTTAGAGATATAAACTATGAGATTCGAGAAATTTTCAACTGAAATTTAGTTTATTTTCGAACCTTAGAATAGTATGTAAACTCATATGAATTAATTACGTATGCAGTTTACTTACAAAGAAATATAAATGGGCTTACTAGAGTTACTTTTGTAGTCAATATATGTGTACATATTTCATAGCTTAAACCTCTTTCGAAAGATCGAAATTCAAACTCACATTTTAACGATTTTGTTTTCTATCTTTTCAGGTAAGTCTGCATATTTAATGAGTACTTATACAAGGTTTGGAGGTAATTCCTAACAATAGGTATGTATTCAAAATTGCGTTACTTTTTCTTACGGCGTTATTGTCACGTGAATAATGATGGTTGCTTTGCGACATGTTTATGTGGTGATGTTGTATAATTAAATACCAACGCCTCTGCACAACTGTTATCTATCATACTATAATTTTTGATCTCCGAAGTGGAAATTACGATTTTAAATATTTATAAGGAGAACAAAGTTTTGTCGCCGAACAAAGTTAAAGGTAAACATCAATCTTTATCACTTATAGTCAAAAGCCAGCGACAAAAATGCAAGATTTAGAAAAGCTGATACTTTCAGATCAGACAATATATTGGCTATAAAATTCCGGGATACAGTCAGCAGACCAGATTCCGGGACACCTGGCGCTCGCGTACTATGAAAGGTGTAAATTAAATTAGCACCCTTAAGTATTTTGGAAAAGCTGAAATTTCATCAGCATAAACAGTGGATGCAATTAAGAACTCGAAACATATGGTCAGACTGCTTTATAATCTAACGCGTGGCGTCAGCATCTCCATGCCATTGTATTGCGCCATTGCGACCGTTTTAATGCGCGGCAGTTGCCCGATGCGTCATAGACCGATGCGTGACATTTATGGAAATGCTGACGCCACGCGTTAATTATGAAACAGTTATCCATTTATTTCGTTCTTTATTGCATCCACTGTCTACTGATGAATTTTTAGCTTTTCCATAACACTTTGGGGGTACTAAATAAAATTACACCTTTCCTAGTACGCCAGCGCCAGCGCCCAGCATTCTATAGCCAAACTACTGTCTGATCTGAAGGCATCAATCAGCTTTTCTAAAACTTGAACTTTTTTGTCACTGGTTCCCCAACTATTACAGTGAAGTCGTTATTTTCAAATTCATCAATATATTAGTTCCTGCCAATCCTGAATTCTCAATACTGAATTTTCCATTCGGTTTAGTTATTAGAGACTGTTCGATATTCTGATAATGATGGCGATGATGTCCTATTTCGCGGCATTTCGGGACGCAATCATTGACATCCGATTATAATTATCGAATGAACCGCGAAATTTATTCCGTTTATATGTGAACGCAGGGAACATGCATTGAAAATCCGATTAAACGAGCATCGCTGCGCATTCGCGGCGTGGCGCAGTCGGATGCGGGGAGCGACCGGAATATCAAGCCCGTTCAGTTATCGTCTAATCACAGTATAATGGGTATATCCTTGATGCCGTCCGAGCAGTGGGTACATGCATATTCATGCGCTGCGATCCCCAGGCAGGATGGCCCCTGCAATTTGCATGGGCGACTGAGCGAGTCCCCGGTCGTGGCGCCGGGAATAGCAGGCGCCACGGCGCCGCTACTGCCTCCTTCCGTTCACGCACACTTCTTCACTCACAGCATTAATATTCAACTGTCATTTCGCGTATCCGTCACCTAGATTGACCTAGTTGTCTGTCAGTCTACCCAATTCCTACCTAGCTACCTAGCCAGCCAATTCGTACCTAGCTACCCAATTCAACATTTCCACCGTGACTACACTGAGAGAAAAACTTCCAACAGTCACAATCGTGAAACGGAAAATGCCAAAAATAATTATATTGGGCTCGTTTGCGTTTCTTCGTGAACTAATATCGAAAAATAGTTAATGTGACCATGACAGATCAGTGCCTTAGAGCGGAATGAAAAATAAGTTCATAGTAAAAACACATAAAAAAAACAACCATTTATTATTTGATATTATTTGACAATTTATTTTATTTTATTTTATTTTTACTTTATTAACACGATTATTTATTTTCTGTGTTTTATTTTAAATATTTTCTGTTGTGCTCATTATTTAGTGATTATTAGTTATAATTTGTAATGGTGACGGTAATATATATATTTCTTTTCATTTTTATTTTTTTTATTTTTTTTTTTCAAATCGCCGAATATATGTGAACTAAAAACTAGAGAGCTCGCTGCCCTGTAACAAGTCCTGGCACTTAGTTGGGCAGCAGCAGTTCATACCTGCTAATGCTCATATCGGCCGTGTTCAATTTTAATTTTAATTTTAATACTATATTTCTTTATTGATATGATTGTTAGTGAGACCCATGCATTGTAAATTAATTAATTAAATTAAATTAATTAATTAAATTGTTCTGTCCCAAACCAACCCTGGCTGAGGCAACCATGTCATAGTGGAACTTAGAACGGGCTATCATAGTTGAATGCTATACAGAATTTCGTGTTTGTGCTGTTGACTGTTGAGGAGTCCTTTCGTTGGAAGCCAACCCTGGGTGCAGCAGCCCTATCGCGGCGAAACTTAAAACGGGCTATCATAATTTAATGCGTATTTAATACATTAGCATTAAGCATAAGTTTCCTGGGACGTTCCTCTATCTCACTCCTTTTTACTATTGAATCGCTTTGGTTTTATGGTCGCGTAAAAGGAACGGCAATCTACAGTTGATATGATATAATATCATACATTATCGAGCTTGGTGACAGGTCTTGTTGGAACCGTGACCTTGTTTGGACATAATTTTGATCAGGAAGAACGTTACTATGGAGCTCACGTCTTTATTTTATTCTCAGTGTATAAGGGCGCATTGTATTACTTATGACGTGAGTATTAAGAATTTACATCCTATACTTGGACGTCGACTGTGGGGCTCGTCCGCAAATTAAAGTCGAACAGCGAGCTATGGAAAGAGCTCTGCTTGGTATTTCTGGGATTCTGAAATGCGCTGTAGAAATAGCTAAGAAAAAGGAATAGGTCAAAAGATATGCCGAATAACCGACAACCCCTGGGGAGAAAAAGTCCTAGGAACAGAGACCGCGCACTAGGAAATGCAGTGCAGAACGTTCTCCAGCCCGATGGTCCGAAGATTTGAAAAAGATAGCGGGAAGCGACTGGACAAGGAAGATATAGCAACGGTCAGCGTGTTGAGCCTGGTGAGAGGCCTATAGTGGAGTAACATAGTCAGCTGATAAGTCAATGGGTCTGATTGGGTTTCTTCGTGCACTAAAATGGGAATTAGTTCATGCGAGCAAGGCAAGCCGATACGTTAGAGTAGAATATGAAGTGAATGATTATCATATTTCCAGCATAAAACTACCAATCGATGTAATGTAACGCGGAATAATGTAAAACCGGATGAAATTTTCAAATTAATAGAGATTATTTTATGTGCGGCAGGTAGTTTTTGTGCAAGAAAAGATACGATCGTTCGTTTTATATTCCGCTCTGACGCACTGCTTTGTCTCGTTCGCATGAACTATTTTCCGATATTAGTTCCCGAAGAAACGCAGTCGAGCTCGTTATCATGCCAATCATACCGAACGCAATCAAGCGATATATAGAGATGACTTCAAAACGGACAAATACACAACGGGATCTGAAATAAAAGGAAAAAGGCCAAATTAACAATAGCTCTGCATAAAATCAGCAACTAAGACGATCTACCTACATAATGCATAGACTATCTACGACAGCCAAGCAGCAAACGCACGTCACCAGTCACCCCAAATGAGCGTGGGTTACCTCAAAATCCGCATTGATCTGTGTTATTTTATTTATGGGATTTTTCCACAAGGAAACTAGGAAACAAACGGTCTATGAACCCATTTCTGGATCTATAATTGGCATAGAAATGAAACTTATGAAATGAATAAACATACTGTCTTCTCAAGCTTACCAACAACACATGTTGGAAAGACTATATGAAATCTACTTCAGGACCGCGCCCTGAATGAGGCAATCAAAGCAGTTATTGGGTGTTGTCACCAATTAGTCTATTGACAGCAATGGATAAAAGTAGTTTGATGGCTAACAACAATAACTTAACAACAATGAATGCCTTAAATTTTCCAACGGGCGAAATCTGGCAAGCCAATATTAGCGTGAATTATTTAAAATATACATACATTACATTTTACATTCAGCACGCGGAGTACATATAGAATAATATGCTCTAATAAGAACCTATATCAACATAATAATAATTATTATTGTATGTGTTAGAGCAGGGGTTCAGAAACGAATTGACTCACGACCCACTTTTTAAAATCACAATATTTTGAGACCCAGCGAGAACTTTTTCAGAAATGTTAGTGAGTGGTTTCATGTAAAAAATAAACAATTCATTTGTAAGTATCCTAAGTAAGTCTTTATTTTGTAAGAAATTGTAATCTGCGACTGTACAAAAAATAGAAACTAAGAACTACGTTTACATACCTACTTACCTACCTACTTTAAAAAAACATAGGGTAGGTACGGAAAAATAATTCAGCGTAACGGATGAGTTTGCTTTCTATTTTTAAAAATTACAGCTTCTACGTCAACTTTAATGCGAGATATTTTAAGAGCTGAGAATTTGACAAATCTAGCTTGTTCCTGTACTTTGACTTCATACTTGTCATAGCAGAAAACCTACTTCACACAAATACGACGTTGTGCCGCGCGGTCGCCGGAGGCGAGCGAGACGAGGCTAGAGAGACGGCGCTGTCTCTTCGCGCGGCTATTTTATCTTCCCGCTCTGTTGCAAGGTTGCAAGTTTTATATTGTATCCTTTTCAAGTGCTATCTTTATTTTATTCAATTATATTGTCTGTATCCTAAATACACTTAGACTCGTCAATCTTTTTCGTTGTCTATCTGCTCTACGTTCATACGTCGTGTTCGCGACCCACCTGGAATCGGCTCGCGACCCACCGGTGGGTCGCAACCCACACTTTGGGAACCGCTATGTTAAAGTATTTGTGTGTACCTATTGTTCTATTTTGCCTATATATTATTTTGTATCATATTATCTTATTTCTCTTTTCCATATTTTGTATGGACTAACCTTAATATAACTCTGCCTGCAGCTATATTTCATAACAATGCACTATTCAAATGTGCGAAAGTGCGTATTAATAAATATAATATGTCTCAAAATATTAACTAAAATGTATAGATTTTAGTTTATATACATATTAGATTGTACGAATAACAAACATCCTCTACACAGAAATAACACGCATGGGGTGAGATGATATTTTGTGCGAATTAGAGACTTTGGCTAATCTAAGGCTGAAGCTATCATGAGGCCCTTTTTGGAATCCTGACGAAATGTTTACTGCTTTATACTTTAATTTGAAGTTACCATTACGCCTATATAAGATGACTCTTAGGACAAATATACATCGTCATCGACATTAGAAGTCTTGACAGATAGTTTCTAGTTTGGCAAGCCATCTATGGTGAGCAAATGAACCGGCGAGTAATGTTGCTTTGTTGGCGTTTCTATCTGTATATGCAGAGATGAGGATAGGGATGCCAACAAAGGATAAATATATTTCAATGGATTTCAGCTCACAACTTGACAGTTCGCCAAAATGGTTCCTAATAGCTCCGTGCAGCTTGGGTGGTATTGGGCAAAAATCTATGTCATCTGGCCTGCCCAGCTCATGGTTCAACCCCTATCTGATAGTCTTCTCGAAGAGGGGCTTACCCTGTCGGCATTTGCCACGGCTGTAATCCTGCAGTCGGAGGCGGTTGTGATCAGAAGATCGCGGATTTGGGGGAAAACCTCGGGCGGACTGAGCAGTTGGTGCACCATCCGGTTTGCTAAGTATTGAATGTCCAGCTAGCATATAACCAGAGGAGTCTAAGAGACGCTTTCTATGACAGCGAAGGGTAGTTGTCGACCTCACATCTTCAAACCTTGAATCGATCCGTCGGCCATCCGATCCTGAGTGACCATGGCGGACAAAGGGCGTCGCGGTCCGCAAAATATCCAAACTGAATAACCGTATATGTCATGTAGAGGCCACGCAAGCAACCTCGAACCTGTGACCAGACCGGAGGACAGAGAAATCCGACCAAATCTAGTAGTAAGCGCGTGAGGTTGGTCCGTTGTTTTCACATTCCAGTGTCTCGCGGTAAGGCGTCGACTTCTTACGGGCATGTTGGCGGAGCTAGACTATAGACTATGTTGTCCCTGAGTCACGGTGTAATCACCTCACGGCTGAAAGAACCATATATATCGTTATAACAGCCTGAGATGTCGGGTTCGACCGTTGCAGATGACAGCTCCAAAGTTCGCCAAAATATTACCAAAGTAGCTATGAGTATTTCTCACTTTAGTCAATGCAGACCATGTAATTTTCAAGTTCTGTGTCGACCCGTTAACTGCCAGCATAAAAGTAACAAATCTATTTTCACACGGGCCGAATGCAAACACAGTAAGGGGCCCTCGATCATTTTGCTTTCATCCGCACGCCCCGTCCGTTGAATGGGACTTTTTCACTGGCAACCGCTCTGCCGACCGTATTATTATTTAAATTTTCCTTTTTGATCGCTTCCACATATAATAAAAAAATGTCATTTACTTGCTCTATTTCCTTGTGATTGATGACGTCATGTTTCATACATGAGAGGGAAATTGGCTCTGTGCAGCTCGCGCGAGAGTAAAATAATGGTTTCTTTGAAATATACATACTTTTTCTTAAAATAAAATATGATATATTTTCTTAAACATTCCTCCACAAGACCTTTCTCAATAATCGAGAAATCTTCAGATTGGATTATGGAGATCGATTTAGTCTCTAAGCAGTATCAATTTCCTGAAAGTCTCGAATGCACAGCCCTCCGTCCAGATCTCTTAACTCTCTATCTCGGAAGATTGCCCTTATTGTAGAATTAACTGGTCCATGGAAATCAAATATCCCAAAAGACCACGAATACAAATTAAACAAATACAATGATCGCGCAAATGCCGTCACCCGAGTTCACCTTCCCGCGATGGAAGTTGACGCTCGTTTCCTGCCAGCCAAATATCTGTTTCATCTCTTTATAAATGATCGAAAATGATCAACTCCTTCCTAAAAAAAATATTAAAAACTTCAATTTCCTTAACTCCCCTTTTCTGATATTAAAAATCTCAAATTCTATGGCTTCTATAGGGAAGCTAATAGGTGGTAAGGTTTGCACCTTACCACCTATTAAGTCCCCTTTCGATACCATAGAATTTGAGATTTTTAAATACCTAGAAATGGGAGTTAAGGAACTCAAAGTTTTAAATATTTTTTCTAGGAAGAAGTTGATTATTTTCCTGGAGACGTCAAGATCTTTAAAGAGATGAAACAGAGGTTTGGTTGGTGGGAATGACAGGAATGACGATTACAATGATCGCGCAAATGCATTCACCCGGATCGGCTTCACTGTTCACCTTCAAGCGGCGGAAGTTGGCGCTCGTTTCCTGCCAGCCAAATCTCCTTTTTATCTCTATAGATCTTGATCTCTCCAGGAAAATAATCAACTCCTCCCTAGAAAAAATATTTAAATTTTCAATTTCAAATTCTAAGACTCCGAAAGGGGAGTTAATGCGTGATAAGATTCACGCTCACATGTGGATAGACAGCTGTTCTAAACCTACCAGAGCCGGTCGTTAGTCCGGAATCCACCGCCCCCCCACCAGAAGTGTAATAATAATATTATGATGGGCCCGATTAAGGTTTGTGAATTCCATGGCAGCTCCGTTTGTATATGCCTATATAATAAAATTGGGATTGGTGTAATTAACCTGCGAACTCGGTAGTTTTAAGGGGGGAAATAGAGATAGGACGACGTTTTTACAGTGATTTTCATGTTTTTTTTTTAACACATAAAGGATTTATATAATTTATTGATATTGCGAGGCCGTTAGATACATTATTTAGGAATATTTTCTGAAAATTTCTAAAGTTTTCCTCAAAAATTAACGGAGATATCAGCTGCTGTACCTTGTAGGTCGCCATCCGACTGAGCATTTTGTGTACATCTTGGAGGTCGCAAATTTTCATCTGACTTTAATTGCAGAAACAAAATACTTTTATATATGTGTCTTTTCTATGTGAACCGCATTTTCCTCAAAAAAATGTATTTTTAGAGGGGTGTAGACATACAGCATGATTTTTACATTTTTTTTCATACTTTTTTTAGGATTAAAAAAAAACTAAACATAGATATTGTTTATAATTTAGGTTCAAATAGAGCTTATTTATATAAAGAAACTATAATATGCCAAATTGATCGATTTTTAGTTTTTAATCAAAATGATTGATATTTTTTTTTACACAAATTGGAAGAAGTTGTTTCGAGAAAAACGCGTTTTACGTGGTCTACTACTGCGAGCAGAAGTACCATGCTATTTTTTCGGATACGTAGACATTTTATGTATAAACTTAAAAGGCACGCTATGAAGCACTTAAAATACCTGCTCGACCGCTCCGTATTACAAGCCACACCCTCCGACCCTTTAACGAGGGACACTCAATCGCTTATAACTTTTGAACGAACTGAAATTTTGTTTTGAAAATTTAAGGGTATATTTTTGAATAGTTTTACAAGTGATTTATTAAAAAAAAGATTTTTTCTGAAGGCTCTACTTCCCCTTCTTAGAAAGTCCTCGCACCACTTTTACTAATGTCATGATGATATAAACAGTGTGTTTTTGCAATGCATTGAAGCGGTGTCCAAATCTTCTGACCCAGTATACCAACGAGGAGGTCTGAGCCTCGTGACCTAGATGCGTACTGTTGCTAATGACACGACGGCGTCGCGGCGCCGCGTCGCTCCCCCATCGCTATCTCTCTGTCGAATGGTGTTGTATTAAGTTTGTCGTAGTAAATATTAACTCGAGCGCTACCAAATAGGAGCGCAGCGAAACGGCGAGAGTGGGTAGACGATGGCAGGCTCCGTTCGATTAAAGCCAGCGATAAGTAATTAAAGCGGTACATCGTACCCCGGCACAGGAATAGCACACCTCTCCTTGCGAGATATATTGTCACTAAGAAGCGAGCAGGATAGTGATGCCTGTACTTACGCGGAGCGACGCCCGCCCAATGCACCACGGCGCCCCGCACCCCGAGCCCTGCGCCCCTTACAACCACAAGCTTTCATGTTATTACTTTTCCGGCCCACCAACCGACAAGGAGGGAAAGTATTGTGAACGCGCAATTTTGTTTTCGAGATGAAGATGGAATTATTTATTCTGAGCCTCAGGAAGACGATTAACCCTTCAGGCCTCGGCCCCTCATCCGATTGACAAGTTGCTGTCCCAGAAAATTTTAGTAAAAATTAGTAAAAAAAATTGAATTACGACACTGTCTCGCAAAAAAATCATTGCTGCCAAACCACTGTACCATAATTAAAATGAAACATTTTAACATAATAAAACATAATAAAATCAAACAAATTAAATTAAAATAAAATTAAAACGGGGCCGTCATGCTGAATCGTGTTGTGACCGATATCGGCCAATCAGGGCCTGAGGGGTTAAGACCGTTTCCAGATTGAAAACTCTCTGTGTGTGGCAGTATGTCTGTCTGTGTGTGTGTGTATTCCTCCACGATAGCGCTTAACCGGTCGGGCGCCAACATTGCCATTGGCATCTTGCGTCGTTTAACAGATCCACGCGTAGCCCTTTGGGCTGCCCCCCATATATAATATATATATTATCTATGACTAACAAGATAATTATTAAATATCAAGAGGAAATTCATGAAAATTATTTACAAAATCGACCAAAAAGTTGCGGCTCAGTTTTTTGCGCTCGAAGGCTGGCTTCATACCGCTTAATCCAATTGAGCTGACACTTAGTATGCAGGCATCATTTGGTCATGGCAAGAGTTGGAAAGATTGTGGTTGAAAACGGTCCACCAGGGGGCGCACTAGTCATATATCATCCTCGAAATATTGAACTGACAAACTTGAAATTTGGTACACAGATGCCTTGTTGGGCCGGAATCACATTGTGAAATTTCGGTCTGAATATTTCATAAACAAGTTGCATTAATAATATGTAAATTCCGCCGTATATATTATTCACATATTAGCACAGGGCCGCCCGAAGCTAGACGAGAAACGAACCGCG
Organism: Micropterix aruncella; assembly: GCA_944548615.1. Classification (NCBI taxonomy): domain Eukaryota; kingdom Metazoa; phylum Arthropoda; class Insecta; order Lepidoptera; family Micropterigidae; genus Micropterix; species Micropterix aruncella. The sequence continues at coordinate 30,098,271 of OX155951.1, forward strand.
TCCTTTCCGCCGGCCGAGAAAGGGCGCTCATCGATTTTATTTATGAAATTAGTATTCAGAGGAAAGCAGTCCTTGGTTAATTGTCAGGAAAGTCTTGAGGTGACTGAACCGATTATTTTTACTTTCGAGCGAACTAAGAGTGTTAGAAAAGCATTGCGATCGAATAAAATTGACTTCGAACGTTTGACTGATTTCGACGCATTGGTACTCCCTGACTCCAAAATAGTGATTTTCAGAAAAATAATATAATTATTTACGCTGTTGCTTTAAAGACGGATCTCCTGCCTATTTGAAAATAATTTAATTACTATAAATGTCATACTCCGTGCATTTGTCATTTTAGGTACTTAGTAAACGATTAAGCGTTAAATTGCGTGTGTAGTTCGAAAGTCGTCTCGAGCGCTCGAATTACATAGAACGTGTCTTACGTTGTGCAACCCTCAAGCCGAAACTTACAATTAGCTAAGTATAGATTACCATTGGATCCATTAACAATATAGTATTGCATCGCCATATCCGCAACAATGCGTTGGTCCTCAACTGATAGCTTATTGAAATGCTGCAGCATACCACTCTAAGAGTGAAATGCGAGATGTTCGCGTCGGGCTTTGCACCGGACGAACCGCCTTTGAATCCCAGTTGGGATCCTTATTGCGGAGATCAAATGGAAGGCTAATCCGTAAAAACTCTTCTATTTTCCGCAAAGCGTGAGAAAGTTTTTGCTACGTTCCGTACCGTTAATTCTTCAATGACAACTAATAGCTTGAGACAGATGATGTTATTACTAATGTGAATATAATTTTCGGAATTTTAACACTATCCGACTATGTCTCTAACTTATGAAACTATGGTTACCCTACAAACGACCTGCTCTGGAAACACACATATCTAGCATGGTAACCGCCCAATGACTAAAGGGCAATGGGCAAAAATGTATGGGCGCTTCTTCGATAATAATAACGTATTTATCATTGGAAAGATCTATTTATGTAGAATATTAATAAGAAGGCCCATAAAGACCTTAGAAAAGCCCAACACTACATATACAAAAACAAAAAAATAGACTCGTATTACCACCAGGTAGTATACGTCTTATATGAAAACTAGAGTAAATGTTTGTGATATTCGCTTACGATTACACGGCAGAAAATGAAAGTAACTTTGAATCTAAGCTTAGCTACTCTTTCTCTCTGCTAAGTTAGCAGAGAGAAAGGGGATTAATAAAATCCGCTCAACGGCGCAGTTAATCGTAACACCCGCGAACGGGCGGTAAATAGCATTTAAAGCCGCACTTATCCCGAAGTTTTACCGGGGGGCGGGGGATATGTTGTATGACAGCTTCGAATAAAATCGAAAACATATGCTACTAAATTTCACACACGCCCATGCAAGATTATGAGCGTTTATGGCGCTACGAGTATTGTTATTGAAAAGAAGAAGCAGGACAGGATGATGAATATTCGTAGATCTTTGATTTCTGGATTTTATCTTTTTTTCTTTATTATCTGGACATAAAATAACACTCTTGACACTATCGTCATATGATGTTGTACAAAGGTGATCGGATGATCTGAGTAATATTAGCCACCGTCCCATAATGGCTATGCTTCCATTTCCGAATGTAGTGCCAATGGATTTGTCAGTATGAAAGCGCCTCTTTGATGGATGAGTAGTGAATATACGGAATAGCGTCCGAATAAAACATGCATTATGATTGAGGGGCGTTTTGGGCGGGAGTGGGGGGTGTCGGTTGGGCAGCGGGAGGGAGGGAGAATGGACCCACTTAACAGATTAGTGGCCGCCGAGGCCGGACCCATTTCGAACCGATATTCAAATGGAAGCGTGGCCGCGGCTGTCACAGCGCACATGTGCGCGAAATGCTTATTGTTAAGGATGCATAGCGATCGGGATATATGTGTGTTACCCGGATTTCATATTGGAATTTTTCCCGCGAGCCATTTGTGCCCGTTTGTCATTCCCGATCGGCGTCAATCAAATCGTACTAAAGGATCAACGTGCGCCATTAAACCGTACAATACAGAAATACGCGAAAGTGAAAAATCGTTAACAGTTTATAGCGAAATGAACGGTTGTCATTTTTTCTCATTAAAACTACCCAGCAAAGAAGCATCTGAATCTATCACTGCACGAAATGTGTTTAAATTTATTCGGACGAAAATAAGTTCGGGAAGGAGTTTTTATCGACGATCGTTCGTTTCATATTCCGCTCTATCGTAATGCTCTATCTCGTTCGCTTGAACTAATTTTAGTTTTAGTTCACAAAGAATCGCAATCAGGCCCAATATGTCTACAATTACTGCGAACTAGAATTTAAAAATATACGATAGGTTTTTCTACCAAATGATCTAAATTAAGGCAGAAATTTAAACAACTCGTGTCGTCGATTAGGTGATTTTAATATTTATTATATCTGTTTAATGATAACTTTTATTTACACAAATCACTAATTCCTAAACTACAAGTCTTACATTTTCGAAATATTGCCTGGTAATTTAAATATATTTGTACACGCAAATACATGATCACGACACTCAAACCAAAGCCGGCATAGCCTCCCTAAAGTCCGTTTGACTATAATCCGAAAGTCTTTTGTGTATTTGCCTTTAAACTCTTTAATAACCTTCCTAAGTCAATACGAGATTTAGAACCAAAATGTTCAAATATAGACTGAAACACTGACATGCTATTATTGTCATTGAGCATTTATCATTTTTTATTTAGCATTGAGCATTTATCTTATCTGAATACGGTTATTATTAGTAATATGTTTAATGACTATTTCTTGCTTTAGTTTTAGGCTATTGATTTCTTTATGGTTGATTACTTTATTCATTTCATTTTTGTACATTTAGCCCCATTGTTATCAATGTTATAAGTAACTCGGAAAAATTGAACACCGAAATGCAGCTAATGCTCATTGCCCACCTAACTAGGACTAAACTGTCCCGTATCTAGGCGGGTTGTTGTTTATTTGTTTCATTCATATATTCATTATTTGTGTTTAAGCATTTATTGTTATGACATATCCAACTGTATTTGTAATTTTTGATGAACAAATGACTATTGACTTTCGACTATACGTCATCTTCAATAAAGCATGATTTATATAAATAACTAAATGCGCGATAGTATGCCGTATTCTTTACGTACCGGTAAAGTTGTTCCATTACGCAGTTCATAAAGGCGACCGCCAGTATGGAACGTTCTAGTGGCCGTAGATATTTGGGACAGTAGCGCCCGTTATACCGGAGAAAATGTTACGGCGAATGAAGTTATTTGTATTTCAGCCGACATTCCGGCTGGGGAAAGTATTATTGCCGGAGAGGCGACGTTACGGCATCTCGGCAGGCCTATTGTCGTAGTCACCGCGCGACGTCGCGATACTCCTCCCTTTTGTTAGGGATGTAAATCCGCAATCGATTCATCGAGATAATCGAAACATTACAGATTTATAGGGACAGGATTAGGGACGAAAAATGAGAAGTCAATGAAAAGATGGCTGTTTACGAAATGGATATGAGACGTTATTCGGGATTTTGTTTGTTAGTAAGAGGGACATCATAATTGGTATCACAAAAGACATCACGTTTTGCCATGTTTGTTAGTTTGATTAGGATAAATTTTTCAAGCTGAATTAGAACCCCTCTTATCCTATGACGTTAAAATTTAACATGTTTGTTCAGTTGCGATAGCAATGCAATATGGTGAGCATGTTCTAATTTTACACCCAGAATCGGCTCCCGACGAGGCTACTCTTCCACGGTCAACAGCACAGATACACAATTTTATATACGCATTTAATTATGACACAGTTCTAAATTTTACCATGACATGGCTTCTGCGCCCAGGGTTGGCTCCCGACAAGGGGACTCGTCAACGGTCAACAGCACAGAAACGAAGTTTTGTATATTCATTCAATTATGGTAGCTCGTTCTAAGTTCCACTATGACATGGCTGCTGCACCCAGGGTTGGCTCGGGATAGAGCATTTTAATAACAGCTAATTTTCAAAAATGTGTTTTTTAGTATTTGTTAACATAAACGGACTTAAAACATGGTTATACAAAAACCCTCTCAGACGTAACTCGGTGTATATGACAAGATAATTCCATCAGTACATAAACACTAATAAATTAATAGTTTTAAAAAAAAACACTAAAAACACGCTTTTGGGCTATGATACCATATTCACATACACACGGCTATGATACGATATTCCATCATGGAATGCCAGTGCCTATCTTCTGGCTTCATCATCAGACATTGAAACCTAATCGTGGTCAAAGTTCATTCCAAGACTTTTCTAACAAGTCCAAACACAGCTATGATACGATGTTCCATCATGAAGTTCCAGTTCATATCTTCCGACTCCATCATCAGATCAGTTCGACAGTACCATATTATTGTATTGTCATCAGAACTACATACAGCTGCCAATTTTCATGACGCTACGATCCTTGGAAGATGGTTAAATCAGTTACATTAGATTCCATTACATAGTTAGTTACATACAGGTCGACCTAATAAAAGCGTGTTAAAAATAAAACATTACATAAAAGATTACGAATATTATTAAGCATAGATCGGTACTGAATGCAAGGTGAAATATTCCGTTAATCTGCAGCATTATTTCGATTGCACTGAGAATCTCCCTACTCGTCGCATAATTAATGATTCGACGGAAACCAAGCCTAGCGCACTCAGCAAGCAAAAAAAAAACGTGCAATTATTTCATCTTTCCCCGAGTATAATATCTTGAGCGTTAGCCAAGGTGATGAATAAAACTGTTCCTGTAATAGTTCTCCCGGAGACACGGAATGTTTCCTCCGCGTATAAATAATCGCCGCGGCGACGTGCGCGAATAGATATAATTTGAAAGCATCCCCCCCTTTCCCTCCTTTCTTTTGGCAATATTCGCTGAGCGCTCGTTATAAAGCGTTATACTCAGAGATATTTCGTGCGCCTCGTAAGCATTACACTGCAAATTGTTGCCATCAGCCCTGACAAAGAGTCTTCATCTAATCCCTAACCACGCTTAGCTTTATCCCTCAACATTGCTACAGGGTGGCCATTTGTAATTTCGCTTTCCTTTGTGCAATGTCCTTCGAAACCTGAAGGAAAATCTCGACATACATGCGATTTATAAATGGTCCGACTTTGAGATTATTGCAGAAAGCGTTATATACAAATTCTATATAAATTTATTTTGGGGTGTTCTGGGTGTTTTCTGTTTTCATGCGATTACGTTTTACTTTCTGGCTGATACTGGATTTCATCGATTCTTGTTTTACGATTGGATTTTAGTGGAACTGTTGATTTGAGTAACCACTTATAAAAAAACCCTATTTACATAATTTTATTTTATTTTTATTTTTATTTTTATTTTCGTTAAAAACAAACAGCATAAAAAAATACGTATAAGCATAATATATAACAGTAGTAAAGCCAATGATGTTTTTAATTATTTGCTATATAAGTATTACAAAATAATATGCTAAACAATACAATACAAAGAAAACCAAAAATAATTTAAAACTAACAGTTAAAATCGCTATGTGCGAGTGTATGGATGTTGGTGTGTGTTTGTGTGATGGAGAGCGTGTATGTGTGGCTGTGTGTGTGTGTGTGTGTGTGGGTGTTGGTATTTGTGTGTGCGTGTATGTAGGTACGTGTGTGTATCTGTAGTCCGATTGTGCTTGTGAGTGCTTGTGCATGCTAATTCAATCCGATCTGATGATCGACTTTTGCACGTACCTCCTTAACAAAGGATCGACTATTCTGATGGTTCAATATGTCAATATCGTTAAAGCATACATTGTATGCATGCATAACGCGCGGCAATAACGAATTGGAACCATAGTTAGTGTTGAAAGTTGAGTGAGCGCGTGCGAGTCGGGAAAGAATACACCGTATAAGGAGATTTTAAAAGTAGTTTTTTTTTGATAATCATTCAGATATACAAAATTTCGGATGTGCATAATTCCAATACGATATTGATAGTTCAACCTTGATATTATTACTTCTTTACTCAAGCACAATAATTGTTAAATAAACAGTCCCTAGTTGTTACACTCTGGGTACACCTTTCATACAAAATTGCCCATTTTCCTTTAAGGAGAGTACTGAAAACACCTAACTACTCTACCTCTTCAAAACGCACGCGCCCCCTTTTCAGCTCCAATCCCAATTGGCTCGCTCTGATTTATTCACAGTGCCTGCCTCCAGCTGTGCGAGTTCAATGCATTCGAAACTCGATTAAAGCCTAGAAATATGAAATTCAATGCAAGGACTTGAAATCCGCGGCTCGGCTTCAGACCTGTTTCGTTCCTCCGTATTTTTCCTGAGCGGCGTGACGATTGAATCTCCCGAGACGAGTGCTTTTTGTATTCATACCGATTTCGTGCGGACATTTTCAGATTCGCATCGGTGGCGTAATTCGACTTGTGTATGTAAGCATCATCGCAGAACACCCCTCCTTTTACTACACGGGCGACACTGTTTACTTACAGATTTATGCATTATGAGTAACGCAAATAAAAGGTTTGAGACTACTTTTCCGGTATTATAACGTAGGTTATGAGTTATAGAGGGTACCATAAATAATGTAGGTCGGGGACTAGTCGTATGCTCAATTTACATAAGAGAGCAATTTCTGCATTAGAAAGTTACAATTATACTAGTAAGGTATTGTTAGTGAGGTCACGGTAACTGATAACTAGATCTGTCAACTACAGCGGACGAAACCGTCATCTCGGGAAGTTTTAACGATATTGGATCGTTCTGTCTCCCGTCAGGTGAGCGTAGAAGACTTGGGACATAAATAATCCACTGTCTAGCTACGCCACCTCCCCGACAGAGGCCAACGCCTTACGGCGAGGCACCGGGAAAGGTACCCAGCTGGTAGCCTTGCACCCTGACTACCAGTTTGGATGGACATCTCCGACTTGAATTAACCTTCAGGATACCTCCTACCTCCTAACAGGACCGAGGTCACTTGCGCTCTCCTCTCCCTTACGTAGCGGCGATACGGTGTCTACCGAATCTAGCGCGGACCACGGCATCCTTTACCCGACTTTTCATTCGAGATCGGGTGGCCGAATGGTCGTTTCGAGAGCAGTTGCCGTAAGGTTAACAACTACCCCCGCTCTATAGGAAACATTACTGTTTCCAGACTTCACCGGCTTCAGTCGGAATGCACAATCGATTGGCCGACGCCACGCGGTGCGCAAACCGTCCAGGAGCACCTGAAAATTGGCTCGTAGGAGAGACTGGCCCGCAGGCCAGCGTCCTACCCTGGCTCTCACTTTTGCGTGGAGGCCGCCGGGTGGGTGTTGAGCCGCGCGTTTGACCGACCCTATAAAACTGGGTCTTAGTGGTTAAACTGCAACAGGGCTCATCAGCTACCGACGGTAACTGATATTCAGAATACAATTCTGAGCACGTACAGTCATTCCTTTTTGGTGACAAGATTTCAAGGAATACAAACGTATGGCGCTTCAGGATTGCCACTGGCCGGTCACCACGCCCCCTTACCCCGGGTACCGCTCCCTGCGCCCAAGCATTCTCCTCTCTATCGGTCAACTTAGTATTACTCCAAGCGGTGTTTACTGCAATCTTTCCAGCTAGATATCGCAGCGGACAATTGACACAATGAAGTGTAAAGTGAACACCCACTGCGGGTGCGCACGAAGATCGAGTTATAGGATTCAATACTAAACGACAGTATTACCAGTTCGCAACCTGCCAAATTTACTGTTTTGTATATTTTGAGAGAATATGACTCCGAGGATGAGAGAATGACTGGGAGATTCTTGAGTATTTTATGCTTCGAAATGTATGAATGTTACCCTGAATGTTTTTCTGGAGTTTCTATTAACATTTTATCGGTGTTTAACGACTGGAAATGGTGCCAGTCATCTGGCTGCACTGCGACGGTCAACTGCCCGATCTTCACTTCACACCTCCATGTGCCAATCGCCACCAAGGCCACCTTCAAAAAGTTTTGCGCACACAACTATACATATCAGAGTTGTAGGAATCTTGTAAACCTTTATTCGGAACACTACGTATTCTCATAGTTTTTAGCATATAATATGTTCATGAATGTTTATGTGAATTTCACAAAAGCAACGTGTAACGCGCGCTAACATGCATTACCATAATACGAGGAATAAATCCCTATACATTCAGGCATCTCACCCATCAACTGCAGAATTTCAGCGTACTTCTCACTACATACGCTTAAATTTCTATAATAAATTACCAGAAAACATAAAACATATTCAAAATTATAGAAAGACAAGACACGAAGAAACATTTTATTAAGAAATGCTTATAGGTATAACCTTAAAGAATCTTCATTTGATTATATTTAATAGATTATATTATATAGAGTTATTAAATCTATTGATATTAGTTGGGATTTGTATACTTAATTCTTATATGTATTTTCTGACTCTTAATTCATCATTTTGATTTTGATTATTTATACTTAATTTGGCTGTTTAATTTTGATTATTTTTCGTTTTTTTTAATTATTATATATTTTTTATTGATTTTTTATTTGTAAATTTCAATTTTAATTTCTGGTGTTTATATTTTGATAATTGTATTTATGTTGTTTTTTAATGTTAATTTTATCCTTAATAAATGTGTTTTATTACTCTAGAACTAGAACTTCTATTTTTATTTTTTTATATATATTTTTTGTTATTGAATTACTGTTTTTTATGTTTTTTTTATTTCTGTTTATATTTTTAATTTTCTAGGTTGCTTATATTTTTGTTATTGAAATAATAAGGCTTTTTATAGACTTTTTAATAATTTTATGTGTAATTGGAAATGTAATTTTATTTGTAATAATACTATTGGATATGTAATTTCCATACCCATATCGGGTTTTTGAAAATAAATTCTTACTTAATACTTACTTACTTACTAACTTACACATCCCCGTTCCGAAAATATTAAGTTTGCTTTTATATCGTTTTATATCCGAATGACGTCACAAAATTCAGTCGTCAATGTTACATTATGAGCAAAGCAGCATCATATTTTTTGGTTTTTAAGCTAACATTTCGCCGCTCGCAGTTTTTCGGTGCGGACACTTTAATGAACTGTCAACAGCAGAGTTGCATTTTACAAGCCTCAAGTATAAATGGACGAATTAAAGCTTTACCGAAACATCATGCGGAATTCGGTACTTGTATTTATTAAGCTTTATCAACGTCGCACATTGCGAATTATGGTAACAATGGGTATAAAATAACACTGACAATCAAAAATTTACCTTTTTTGGCACAAGTCATAAAATATGGGATTTTAATTGTATTGTTCGCGCTGAGTTGAAATACATAGTTAGATTTTATTTATCACCCACCGTTTTTGTTACATGTAGGCAGTGAACTTTATAGAAATGTTAAACTAGTAGAGTCAAACTTTGTCGTTGTTTCTTAAACGTCAAATCTTAACACACGTAACAGAAGATATTGGGATCATATAAAATCGAAGACTATCGCGGTTGTTTGACATTATAAATAGGATAGAAACGAATTTACCGCGTGAAATTTGTAGCACCCGACGTTTCGGTGACGTTGCAGCCGCCGTTGTCCAGTGTAGACTTCTACCCTAGACAACGGCGGCTGCAACGTCGCCGAAACGTCGAGTGCTACAAATATCCTACCCTATGGCACTCAGGATGACAAAGCGATTCTAACAATACTACATACTTCTAAATCGGTGCGAGCTTTTAGAAGTTATGGTGGAATAAAGAAACGGAAAACATACATAGATGTACCCTGAACACATTACACTCCTTTTTTGTTCGGCAGCCGTGTAAAAATGAGACGATCACTACTTCGTACCAGAAAATTATTTTATCTCTATATACATTTGGTTTTAATTTAAATAAAAAACAAAAAAAAATAATTTAGGACTTACAAGTATTTAGGAAGTCATGAAATACCATTTAGAATAATAATTTAAGATTAAAATTATTTTAATTTACTTATAAGTGATTAAAATTAATTAAACTTAAGCTAAATAAATAGTATAAAATAGTCGAAAGTATTTCTAATTAATGGATATCTGAATTATATTTTTAAAATTATTATAAATTAAAATCAAATAAATATAATAAAATGTAGTTAAAATACAACATAAAATCATCAATAATCAAAAATTATGGATTACATTCTTAGTACATATATCACGCAAAATTAAATACTTCACTGAAATCGTGTATTTTTTTTACTCGTCGCAATTTCACCCTCGCGAATTTACGAGAAATATATATAAGTCGGAGTGATTAATCCGCTTAACTAATTTAGCAAACCTATCCGCTGATGTATATTTGAGCGACTGCTTATCCTTCGTGTATTCCACGAGCAGCTCTTAATTAACAATCGCTTTGCCGCTAGCATTCACGCTTGCGTAACCGTCATCAAATTAATCTGTCAGAAAATTCTACTTTGTAATCAACAACTTACAGGAGGGGGGGGGGGGGTACAGCCAAAATTTTGACGTAAAATGACGAACTGACAATTTGTAAATGCATAAAGTCTGATGATACAATATCGTTTTTCAGAACATGGTTTTCTAACTCAAGTTTGGGAACGTAATTCAATGGATGCAGCTTTAGGGATTTAGTTGACTAACAATTTGAAATCGCCATCAACATCGAGATCATTTTTGCCGAAAGCTGCATAGAAAGATATGTTTCGTGAGTAATGATGACTAATGGCGATTTTTTAAAATTGTATATTTATATAGAATATTGACTAGAAGCAATGCAAATATAAGCTTTATTTTTTTAGCTATTATTTTTCCATTCGTAATGAGTATTTACATTTTTCACGTGTTTTTAAAATTTCTTTACCACTTATTTATGCAGTGTAGGATGGGTATGTTTTAGATATTATTCGTGGACTGACAAACTAAAAGACACATTTACATGTAGGTGACTTAGTTTTTAGATTAATAATTAACTTGTACGTACAATGTTTATTATTATTAGTTAATTTTTAATATTATTTGATGCCTAGCATATTTTAAAAATAAAGTAGTCTAAAGTATGCATAAGCCACTCTTTACTTGGTACGCTTGCCTTAGTACGGGCCTAGACCTAGTTAGACGGCGTTGATTAAAAAAAATGTGGTCTGCGATGCTCTCTATCTAAAATAATGTCATCGAAAGAAAACTACCTATTAGGAAATAGGGGATGGTTATATTTCATCTGACTGAAGTAAAAATCTTGAATTACCCAGTAAAATATTGGAAAACTGCATTTAAACCTTAAATTAATTGACTTAAATATAGATATTACGGAATGTATACATTATAGGAACCTTTCTAGAAAAGAAAAAAAAACAAAGCTATATTTCGATTATTGTTATGCTGAATGTGATATAAAAAGCCTCGACACTATTTCTATACAAACAAAATTCAAATTTATATACACAATAAAAATTACTTAGGTTTCAAGATTGTTTAAAAAAAATAACCTAACACCGCCATATAGACGTTTATATATTATTTTGAAAAAAAAAAAACTAACTTATCCTACCGAAATGTATGGGTCTGACAATTCTTTGAATGCCTATTTCTCGCTTATGAGTCCGAATAAACGTTAAAAAATCAACAATGTAGAATACGTTCTTATGATGCATTAACACCGATATTACTTGTCAAGTCTCTGTTGTACTTGACACTGACTATTTTATTCCTTTAACAAAAAATACCGAGACGAATGATCTTAACATTTAATACATCCATAATTTTGTACGATAATTTCAAAGAGCATCAATTGTTGTGTGATTTAATTCTATACAACAAAGGAAGGCAACAATCCGTAAACCATTAAACATGAGCATAAATAATCCTCGCTGGGTTTCCTGTATATCGAATTCGCATATTCAATAATGGCATGTACTAAGCGCCCAATTGTAGTAGCCATCCAGATGCGTGGTGCGGTTTTAAGCATCCAATCCGGAAAATGCATTTCATCGTACGTACTTTGACCGCTGCGCATCAAAATCAGGAATCTTCCACCGAGGGTCAATTGGTCGTGGGAAATATGAAGATAGGCCAAGCTCACGCATGTACGAAAAATGTAACTGACTCAATATATCCGCAAAAATACATCGACAGGACACGATTGACGAGACAAAATATGCTCCTTTTATTTTTTTATTTTTTTTTATTCATTTGGTAATTAACAAATGTCTACAGTAAATGGACATGTACAATTACAATATCGTAGCCAAGAATGCAGTAGCATAAAACTGATAACATGTTATGCCAGAAACTGTTGTCAGTGATCCTATTTTAATGTCGCCTAACTAGGCATTAGCCTGTTCTGTTGTAAGTATTGACATTTTCGTCAATAAATAAACGACAATATTGTTCTTTCATGTCATATACATATAAAGGATAAGCATTTGTAAATAGATGTTTCAGCCGAGATCCCCTTATGTCTGGATATTTTATCTAGTTTACTAACGTCCGCTATAATGTACCCTAATAACCCAAATATGTATCGAATCGCATCTATATGCATGTATCACTACATCACTTGGGTCATCATGTTCCACTTTCCATTTCAAATCTTTCTATCGGAAGCTATAACAAGACACACGTTTACACGCCTATTTCACGCTTGTATTGAAGTATTTATATGTATTGCATACATATAAATACTTCATAGTAGGGTTGGTTGGAAGAGATTGTCGTATTATGAAATCGGAGATAATCGCGGTTGTTTCATATTATAAATAAGATAACAACGAATTTACCGCGTGAAATTGGTTGCATCCGACGTTTCGGCGATGTTGCACCTACCGTTGTCCAGGGTACAACGAGGGTTTTAACATCGCCAAAATGTCGGTACTACAAAGTTCACGCGGTAAATTCGTTTTTATCCCATTTATAGATCGTCGTATGATAATAAAGTCGCTAATTACATTACATTACATTTACGTCGTGTCCAATTGGTGGCTAAAAACCGCTCTTGGACGTGTCAAAATATTTCTGTTTTAAGTAGTAAGTGTCATTACTACTTTAATCTATACGTTACATACATATATTAATTTAAAAAAATATACAGTATCTAAGAAACTTTGGAACCTACTAAAAGTTATTCGTCGTAGAATCGTATTTCAAAACAAATTAAAGAATAGTCAATGGCTACCTACACACAATAATTAAAATAGTCAGTTAAAAAGTTGAATAATCAAAGCAGAAGCCCAACAATTGAAATAGTCAATAAATCAAATATATACGTACTAAAAACTGTGCATAGTAACATCCAAAGTAGTAAGTAATTTGTTAAATAATCAAACTAAAGCTAAATCTTAAATTTAATTACTAGAAGTACATATATAATTATCATTCAAATTGGTACAATATTTGCAAAGTCATGGCCATAATTGTGGCATTTCGTGACTGCACAAGCCTCTTTTCTCTCTCTCTCTCTCTTTCTCGCTCTCCTTTCTTCACACGTCTCCTACGAGTCGTATGAAATAAATTCAGTTCAGATTAAAGAACCCATCACACAGGAGTTGCGTTTTCAATATCGTTTTCGTGATAATTCCGTCATCAACTGCGGTCTACAAAATGCTAGGCTTCGCATGTGAGCTCGGTGTGCTCGAGAGCACATCTAGGCTTTTGTTTATGGCGAAGCGTTCCCTTTCCACTCAGTGGACACGCGACACGCTTTCATTGAATCCATTATGCGCGGCGGACAGCGATTCCCGCATTTTCCATTAACTGTTTACCCCTTTAAATTCGCGCAATTTCAGCCGATCATCATACTCGCCGCTCCGGCGGGCGGATCGCTGAAATATTCAATTTCAGCAGCTCGTTCCCTCGACTTGCAGCTAAATTTCGTTTAAAACTCTTGTTAACGGATGATGAAACGGGCGGCGCTCTTTGACGAAGCAGCCGGTGTTTGAAATAGCAACATTATATTTTGTGTAAGCATTATTATTTAATGTTTACATTTACTCATTTAAATCGAGTTTCAAAGCGAGAGAAACCCAGTTGAAGATTGTCTCTTTGTAGAATTTCAGGTTGCCTCGATCAAAATGACAATTTTGACGCGAAATATAGATAATGAATAATACATCCACACAAATTTTTACACCTAGATATAGCACATTACATGCTCTAATTTCAATTGTAATCACGTATGAAAAAAGTATTTTAAAATTTACGCATAAGTCAACTTTGGTGGTTTTTTTTTTCTTAGTTATGTCTTTACATTCAGTACAGCCAAGAAATTAAACCATTTTTCAAAATATGTAAATATATTAATCACAACACACATATAGTGTGTCTAAGTACAATAGAAGCAGCTTGTTGTATCGTTCATATGAACCTAATTTTATGTTATTAATATACCTAGTATAATTTTATGAACCTAGTGTTCTGATAAAACAATAAAAATATTTCACAGTATGAGACAGCTTATAGCACTTTTTGTTTGATTTTTGATAAATACTTATTAGTAGTTATACAATAAGAGGATTTGGACGCCTGGATAGAAATCTCACCTGCGCGAAACATCCTTTCTATGTTATTGTGGATTATGTTGTGCAGCAGCATCGTGTCGTTTACCCTCATCCTCGTATCAAGCGTGAGAATCTTAAAGTGTTCAAGCCGCTCAGAGCAAAAGCTGATATCGGTTTGAGTTCGGTACCATAAATGTCGTAAAAAAGCCTTTTTGTATGCGCTCCACTGGGTCGGCATGAACACGATAACAAAGGTACCATACGGGTGAGAAAAACAGCGAAGCGCCGCTCAAATATCCACCTTGTCACAATAAACAGTTTTCAACACGTTAATTCTCGCAGGGATGAGAACACGCACAGATGAGGGATGCTTTAAAATAATAAATAATGGAAATTTATTTATATATTATATTTATTTATGCAATGACGATTAGTATTCATATAATATATAGCAAAGCCAAAATTATGCAGACCCATTAGCAGAAAGCTGAATAGTTAATATAAAAGTATTACTAGCTGGTTTCCATACCATCTTTACTATAAATTGCACCGTAGTTGTCGATTTGCCAACTTAGTTACAGCAACAGATATACCAATCTAAATATACAAAAAGAATCTTTAAAGCAAATTAAGTGAAAAAAAAATTAGATAAAAATGAAACATTTCTAATTAAAATAGTGTAATGTAGTTAAAAATGATAATAGTTTCTATAAAAACGACAGTAAGTATAAATAATCAGTCAAATAAAACTACTATCATCCAGTGTCCCAATATTAATTGTTATAAGAATTAATTAAATAAAAGAAAATAAAATAATTATGTACCTATCTTAGTCATAATAATAATTTAAATAAAATTACATAATCATGAACCTCGGCTTCAGTAAATTACTACTCAACACTGCTGTACATCTTGTTTATGCATCTCTAGTCAAAATATCTAATTTGTAGTCAATCACATTAATTTCAATTAAGCCCTTTGCGCGAACGCTGTAAACTTTCTAACATTAATTGAAATAATGACGTAGCCTGAGAATTGGCCTCGAACGAGACAACAAATTACACATACCTATTCCATAATAGAGGAATGATAACGATTTTATTTTATTTTATGCGCATTTTAAATTAGATCTAAGCAAACGTGAATTTCATATTAAGGATGGCAGTTGATGTTTGTCCATTTTCTGAGGGCAAACCCTCTATCTCGGAATGTTATAACGACTGTTGTCATCTTGTTACCAATGGGTCGCAAAGAGTTTGACATGAAGATGATCTACTGATCCAGCTTCACCACAAGCCCCGTAGAAGCCAAATCTCAAACTACTAGGTACTGGAAACGAGTTCTAGTGGTTCACGCCCTGTTTACCAGATTTGGACGAATTTCTCTGCCATCTAGCCAGTTTGCAGACTCTACCTATTGTGAGGGTTATTCGTCGTGGATCCGTGGCCGGAATTAATGTCTAAGATCAATGAACCGACGGGTCCTTTCTATAGATGACAATAAGTCCTAGTCTAGTCCTAGTCTAAGATGACAATAAGCACCTTTCACGCTTCCTAGGAAACATACGTTTTCAGACTTATCGGTAATTCGCCGGTTGCATAGACTAAGCAATGCCTGGGATGCATACATAGCAACCAAGAGCCGCCCGAGGAAATTCAACCAGGGTCCTGCAGATCTCAACTGCTTACAAACTGCAAAGATAGAGCTGCAGACAGAGTTCACTGGAGCCTTCCAAGGTAGTTTTCTCTTTGATAAGGCTACCGCATGGAAGCTGAACCATGATTTGGGCCGACCAAGAATACAGTCTGCAATCAGGCCTAAGCTATGCGGAACCGTCCGGCTACTTTCAAGAATGGCATGTAAAAATGGCGTATGCTTCACCGATCGTGATATTTCTCGGCTTAGGAAGTTACGATTGTTCATTCGTGTTGATAACGTGGATAGTCGCCGTGGGTCTGTCCTCGACTGGTTGGCTTGCGTCACTATGTACATTATTGCTCGGATACGATGATTTATCCTCTTAACGTATCCGATGTAAACGTGGCGGTTCCAGTTCTTAAAATTTACGAGTATGGAAATCCTATCAAATGTGATCGTTTAAGTCCTACGATCGGGCCGGATTAAGTTTGATTGCAGTCTTCCTTATCAGCGCAGAAACGATCGTAAAAATCGTTACCTCCCTCTCCCTGCGGCGTCACGACAAAACATCATAAAGCTTATCAGGGGGATGTCCCGGTTTGATCGGGCGCGCACTTTCGCCCGCCTCTATCTCACACGTTTTCCAATTAAGCCAGTCGACGGACGGCGCGCGCGGCCCTATCCTCGGGCACGTCGCGTCCCTATCTTATCTCAACAGGCGGGTCGGACGCGGGCCCAGCGGCGGCGCCCGGCGCTCGGCGCGGCCGCTCGCGGCGTCGCGCCATCTCGACTTCTTCTCCTCGTTTTTCGCTACTCGCTCCGGCGAAAATACACGCAGACGACCGAGCCATGCCCCAGCGACAGGAGCTGCCTGAAATAATTGCGCAAGGACGGTCGGAAATGTCTGGGGGGGGGGGGGGGGGGTGAAAACTACGCTGAGCTATAAAATACCACTAACACTCTTTACGTAACGGAGAGTAAATAACATATGAAGGGTTACGGGAAAGAACGATCAAAGTCAATTTGACTTTTAAGATAAGATACTTTTTTAAGCAAAATATTTTTGAATAGAAACTCAACTGTATTTGGTTTGCAGTCAAGATATATTTTGTTCACAATCAAACTAACCCTGCTATAAAAGGTCATGTTTTAAGTAAATTATATTTCAAAATGGAAATATTATTTTTTTACGAATTGACTTTGATCGTTCTTCCCTGTAACCCTTCATAAATATATGGAAGTGTTCACTTTAACAAATGCGTATATTATGCATTGCATTAGTTTTATTGCACGCGTCGTTTATACATTTTGGCTCCCAACGTGACGCTTTTCATCTGCCCAGGTTCGGGACAAACCAATATAGTATTCTGCTATTCCTCGAATGTTAGGCTCTGATAGTTTATAGAAAACATACGCACACACTCAATCTGTCCTAGTTTAACCTCTGGGACGCCATTACCACAATTTGGTGTTTTTTCTGTTGTGACAACTTGCGGCGGCCGATCTCGCTATTTATGATATTATAGGCTCTATTTATGCCTTTACTACGGTAAAGTCGCCTGTCATTGAATAAGCCACCGTTATATATTTATATGCTTGCATTGACACCACCTACAAACAAATTTTCGAGGGCTTCGAATAATTTGCGTGTAATAACTGGCTTCCGGGATATTCTCATTCATTTTACGCTTCGCCTTCTTTTGCTTTCTTGTCTAATTCTGTAGTTGCCTGGTGATGTCGCACGACGTCACGCGCATGAATTTTCCAGCGGCTGAGAATCCAGCGGACCTTTCCAGCGGATGAGGATTCCAGCGGAATAAGCCGGAATATTCTCATTCATCTTAAGCTTCTCCTCCCTTCAATTTCTTATCTAATTATGCAGTTGCCCGATGATGCCGCACGACGTCAAGCGCGTGAATTTTGCAGCGAATGAGAATTCTAGCAGCATAAGTCGGGATATTCGCATTTATCTTACGTTTCGGCTTCTTTTGCTTTCTTATCTAATTGTATGATGATGTCGATGATGTCGCACGGTATGACGTGCACGAATATTCCAGCTCGTGAGAATCCATCTCGGAGTGACTTATCAGCCCAGTAAAAAAATCCTTGAGCGGCAGATGTCTCGAATCCCTCCAAGCGGCTCGGAAATGTCAAGCGGTAATTGGTCTTCCGTCTATATGTGGGCGTAAGTCGACGCGACAGGCGTGACGCGACGGGTTAGATCAACCCTTCGGCCCTTAGGCGAGGGTGCATTTTATTGTGCCTTGTCTACTCGCAGAAGGAAGCTATTTTTCACGGAATGTCCTTTCGTCGCCCGCGCGGGCCACTTCGTCAACCGTGAACGTGCCTTAGATCGTTAATAACCGCCTGGGAGCCGGGGATATCTCAGAAGACGTTTAACGTACTTACATGTAAATACATGATTTAAATAACAAAATGTGTAGATTTACATTGAGTCAGTTACTGACTTCAAACTTAATACAAGTCAGCGCAGACCCGGTACTGTCATCGTGTCAGTACAGCGCTGTTGCGTCAGTGCTGACTTTAGTTCCCACCCTCCACCACACGCGCCAGCGGTAGGTACTAACCACGTGTAAACGTCGAAGTCAGTCGCTTGCGCTGTATTGTAGGGTAACGTCGCGTCGAATGGAAATAAATAACTAGCGAAAATGACCCATTTTCCCGACTGACTTCAATAACATGCGTACACACTGAATAAATACCTGCGAGTGACTGATTACGTGTAAACGTGTACGAGTCAGTTCTCGACACCAGCATTGTCGCCTAGACCTACACTAAAACACTATATTAAATGTCAATGGAGTAAGTGATATACAAACATTGCGTGCTTACTA
Organism: Micropterix aruncella; assembly: GCA_944548615.1. NCBI lineage: Eukaryota > Metazoa > Arthropoda > Insecta > Lepidoptera > Micropterigidae > Micropterix > Micropterix aruncella. Next base: position 30,117,291 of record OX155951.1, read on the forward strand.
ACGCATTTAATAAAGCAATGAATTCAATTCTAACTAAGTGTTCATGCTAATTAAGTACACTACAAAAAACACGACCAAAATTATTACATATCCACGTCCATATTACGAAGAAGCTTGCAAAAACCCCAGTTTCCTAAATCGAATGACGGTACTAGAGAGATATCCTTTACCGCGATTACAAAATTTCCCATTACGCTGCGGCCGGTTCACGGGTTAGGTGGATTAAATAAATAATTGCGTTTTTTTAGCATTAATTTCGTATTAAAATTAGATATAATGAGAAATAATCGAACATCTAATTTATTCTTTAAATGTATACATTATTTTTAAATTTAGCTTCACAGAAGGATTACGAAGTTGTCCCATTTTTGTTTCTAACCTTACCGATTCATAACTTGCCTAAAATATCACGAAGAAATTTCTCTTCGACGTGTTGACTTTGGACATTATGTGTTTCGACAGGTTCTACGCTATTGTTTTTAATAGTTGTTTTCGCACTTAAGAATTATCAACTACTACGGGCGAATCCGCCACCCTAGGGAGTCAAAACGATATCAGATTATTCTTTCTCCCACGAAGTTAACGTAAAGATGTATGGACAACATAGTCCACCAACTAACTACGCCAATATGCCCGTAAGAGTCCAAGGCTATACCGCGAGGCACCGGGAAGTGAAAAGAGCGGGCCGACCTCACGCCCTTACCCACCAGTTTAGATGGATTTGTCCATCTTCCGGTCTGGTTTTTCAGTTCGAATTTATCGCGGACCGAGATGCCCTTTGTCCGTCAAGGTCACTGGGGATCGGGTGGCCAACGGATCATTTCAAGGATAGATGACGTCAGGTCGACTACTACCTCCGCTGCTTAGAAAACATACGTCTGTAGACCCCTTCCCCTACCCCTGGTTGTTCGCCGGATGGGCAGCGTGGCTAGCAAACCGGCCAGTGTATCAACCCCCCTCCCCTATGTCCACCCAAGGCTTTCCTCCGAATCCACACGTCTGATCTTAACCAACACTGACTGCAGTTTATAACCGCAGGCAGATCTTACAGCGTCCCTAACAGGTTAAACCCCTCCGAGGAGGCTACCGGGTGGGGGTTAAAACGTGTGTTGAGCAGACCAAGTTAACAAGAAAATTGGCCGACGGCACCCAATCTGCGCGAAACCATTACGAACCTGTGGGAACTATTAGGAACCATTACTTGCGCAGTAATTCTGTTGTTTTGTCTCCTTATTTTTTTATTTAACCTAGTGTGCTGGGTAAATGTTTACACTGAATTAGATTTGGGCCATTCGCTTCAACTGTAAATAAATTATTTGAAAAGGGATGAATGCGAGGGGCGCGGCTGACAGGGGGTAGTAATTGTGTGCAGATTCCTGCGAAGCAAAAACTGGAATGGATCAAGTGGATGAAGCATATTAAAGGGATTATGAAGGTGGAGTGAGCCAGTCACTGTAAGTAAGATCTCAGCATGCGTACACCTAGCGAGCTTATTTTATTGATTACTACTGCAGCCTAAACTCTGCACGGGGAGTCACGTAGACTTCGTGGCTGGAGAAGGTATTCCATCTTTAACTATCTGACTATTCGTTACTAAGTCCATGACCTATTCCATTAAGTGTCTAGGTGATTTTTTAATAGCACGGAATTTGTATTCATAGAGCGACCTTCTATTATGATATTTACTCACTGTCAAGGAAGCAGTGATATATAAAAGTAATAGAGAGACGCGAACGTAAAACTTAAACCGGGTAATAGGGGTAGCCAGCGGCCCGGAAACTTGCGTGTAGAGGTCGACCGGAATGTTTCAAGTAGGTAGATAAAATAAGGGGATTTAAGTCGTGTAACACCAATATAGAGTTTTTTCTGTCCTTTTATTTTATCGGACTGATTTTTTAAATGGTTAAGTATGGTGGTCGGTACAAGTTTGATCATCTGGTCGCTCGTCGAAAGATTTTTAAAATATTAAAAATAAATATTTTCTTATAGTCTATCTCTTTATTTGTTACATCTATACATGCTTATCATGTTATTTTGAACATTTACCGCGCTCGTGACTGCAACAATAGCTATGTAATTTGGCTAGGAAAACGTCTAGTTTGCCTAGTTTTTGCGCTTTACTTAATTATCTTTAGTTTTGCTGCATTTTCCACCAAAAATCAACCAAATTTCTTGTCTAACCACAGTTCATGCATTAACTGCGTGGTGTTAGATTATACAAGCTCTGTCCGCTGATCGAGGGGTAAAATTACAGGTAATATCAAAGATAGAATATTTATTATGTTATGTTGGTTGTCATGAAAAAGTCTGTTGTACGTCATGAAAACTTGGTATTTTTGCCATATTTCGTCCATTAGTAAATTTATTGAAAATCATTAGTCTTTGTTGGTTTTATATTATAAGGGCATCCAAACTTCTGTATCCCTTACGACTTTTATTCTCAAAGGTTATAACTACCCAAACTTAATAAAATAGGCTATTGTTCAAAGCCCTATTTGAAAGAAATAGCCTTAAAAAAAATCAACTATAGTCGTACATCATACTTGTTATTGCAAACTTTTACACATATTTATGACTTTATATTAGGGTACGTATTCGAGATAGAGGATAATAGTAAAGAGTAAAAATATAGAAAATTTTATGCTCTATAAAATTTGTTACGGCTACTTTGACCAAAATTTACATTTAAGGAGATAAATGGATAAAACTAGATATATTTATGATTTTGGCTATTTTAGTTATGTGCCAAGTTAGTACTTGGATTTAACACTAAGAGACTAGTTTTTTATTATTATTATTATTATTTATTCCGTAGCCGGCGATTGGGGAGGGGGTCGCCCTCGCAGCCAATACGCTGCTGTCGGTGCCGCTGGATCTCGTACTCCATTCACGATTCGCTTCCATTCTTGATTTTTTGCCATGCCTCGAGCATCCCTAGCCGATAATCGTTGATTTTCAAGGTCGTCTTTGATGTTATTTAGCCAGGTTTTCTTCGGTGCCGATCGCTGAATTCTCCATTCTGTCGGACGGTCTCGCCAAAGACGTTTACGTGGCAAGCGATTATCGTTCATTCGGCAAACATGGCCGAACCATCGTAGTCGACGTTTTTGTACTTCTTCTTCGATCGTTGTTACTTGATCGCATCTTTCTCTAATGGTCTCGTTTCGAATTCGGTCGCGGCGTGAGACACCGAGAATCTGACTAGTTTATGAAACATATTTTTAAAAATGAAGTACCAGAATACTTCCGATCGCGGAATCACTAACTGCACTAGCCTTGCGGGAGCTAATGGGCCCTTGCTGAGTTGGCCACGAAGACCCATTCTGTTTCAGGGTCGGTCACACTCACGGGTCAACACCCATCCGATGGCCTCCACGCATGGGGTGCGAGCCTGGGTAGGACACTGGGTCAACCAGTCTCCCCTGGGAACAATACTCTGGCGCTCCTGGACGGTCTGCGCACCGAGCGGCGCAAGCCAATCGGTTGTGCTCTCCGACTAACAATCGGGGGAGTCTGGAAACTGTATTGTTTCCTATAGAGCGGGGGTAGTTGTCTACCTTACGGTGACTGCTCTTGAAATGACCATTGGCCATCCGATCCCGGTTCAGAGTCGGGCAAAGGACGCCTTGGTCCGCGACAGATTCGGTGCACTCCGTTTCACCGCTTCGTAAGGGAGAGGACCGCGCAAGCGACCTCGAACTCGGAACCAATCGAGAGACCGGAGAAATCTGGTCACAATTGGAAGTGAGGGCGCGAGTATCTCGAGCCCGCCGGGTTTATTCCTGGCTCACTCGCGGTAAGGCGTTGGACTCTCACGGGTTGTGACGTAGCTGGACGTAGAATGTACTGTCCAAAGTCTTCTACGTTCACTGCAGGGCGATAGAACGACTAATCGTTAAAACGTCCTGTGGTGACAGGCTCGCCCGTTGTAGTTGACACCCCAAGATGCACTAGCCTTGCAACTATTGCCATTCATTTGCTTTTCATTAAATAATCAATTTTAGAAGTGGAGATATTTACAGTAAATAAATAACGTAGGGTGCTGTAGAAATTCGGATGTGCTCTACTTGTGGTAGGAAAGATGACTGTAGAGAGGGCTCGTAAAACTAAATCTGGGCATAGCGGCCCGCGTGGAGGGCGCCATAAAATTGAATGTGTTTATTGTATGGCGGTTTTTATTACCTCTATACAAGTTATTAACGAGCGGGAGACATTTGGCGGCGAGTGCGCCTCCACTCGCATAAATATCAAAGAACACGTCTAGCGGACAGCCGCGGCCGGCAGCCCGCCGCGCGCCCGCGCCTTTATAAATATGTAATCATTTCCAGCTGGGCGAGAAGCACAACATAAAATAACGCAGTCGACAGAGTGCCCTCGTAGCTCTACGCTACGCGACACCAGCGATGCCCTTACAACGCACAAGCGGATGTGAAATATGAATAGGAGCTGAGTTTATTCTGCTACTTACTAAATAACATAGGTCACGTCGCAAATCCTCTGAAACACGATACAATTTATTTATGACATCGCTGGCATCCCCCGGATTCCAGCATTGCGACTTATTGTTCCACCGCCAGCCACTTAGTCGCAAGGAAATAGCAGTCATTTGCAGATCGAGCATTGGCCACATTTGTACTCCCGCACCTCTATACGATAGACATCCTCCTGTCCCCCCAATGCGATTGCGGTCATGCAGTCTGCACTGCTGACCACCTTTTTTCAGTGTCCAATTAACAGGAAGCTAATGGGCTCTGTTGCAGTTGGGCCACTACGACCCATGTGTTAGGGTCGGCCAAAATCACGGGCCAACATCCATCCGGCAGAAGTTCGAGCTCGGATAGGACTCTGGCCTGCGGACCTGTATCCCCTAGAAATCGCTCTTCGGGCGCTGCTGGACGGTTTGCGCACCGTGCGGCGTCAGCCAATCGATTATGCATTCCGACTGATAGCCGGGGGAGTCTGGAAACGGATTTGTTTCCTATAGAGCAGGGGTAATCGTTAACTTTACGGCCACTGCTCTTGAAATGACCAATCGGCTTCCCGATACCGGGTGAACAGCTGGGCAAAGGATGCCGTTGGTCTGCGATAGATTCGGTAAACACCGAATCACCGCTACCTAAGGGAGAGGACCGCGCAAGCGACCTCAAACCCGTAACCAATCGGGAGGCCGAGGAAATCTGGCCGAAACTGGTAACCAGGGGGCGAGGTGGCCCCCACTGGGTTTTAAAAAGATAGGACTTTATCGAAGTATCGTCTTATCGCATACGATTTTACTGAAAGCTGAACAGGATCTCCCACATTAACATTATATTATAATAATATTGTATTGCGCAGTTTCTCTGCGTGTGCGAACGGAGCTGTTTGTTTCACGTGGTGCTGCATGTTATGCGCCTGAGGACTCAGTTCAGTAGTTAAATAAACTCATCTTCCATGATCTTTACCCCAAAAACAGAAATAAATCCAATTTTCAAATACCTCATTGCTACATAAAAGTATCAAATTCGGTGAGCACATTCAAAAATAAATTGACATAGAAATCCCATTTATGTAGATACCGAGAAAATCAATACGCTTTTTTATAAATTCGGGGAAATGATCATTCGAATTCGTTACAGCAGGAAAAATCCAATCTGTGATTCATTTTATATTATATAATGAAAACCAATGTGTGAAACTTTGCAATATATCTTATTGGTTCGATTTTCTGCGGTGAAATGAAATCTAAATTAAATTAACTCACAATTCAAATATACCCGATCCATCTGTATTCTTTTCCGCGATTTCAATAACCCAACTCGTTAAAAATTATTATTCTATTCGATCAGAACTTTTCAGTTTGTTTAAGGAAAATTGCGTCCGTTATTGATTTCGCTTCCGCGGAATTCATATAATTGAAATCGTCGATGGAAATTCTATGGCACGGCGAACGAGGTTCGATTAGTTTCAGTTCACTTCTGTGAGTATCGTCGGGGTCAAAATAATCTCTTCGGGCTATTTTGTGATGCGATTATTCAATGTTGTCATTCAAAATAGTGCGGTCGGCGTCGCAGCGCTATACTGGTCATTTAATGTTTTCTCTTCCGTGCACTCGAACTAAGTTCCCCACAGTTTGTTCAAAGTTATACGGTTGTGCCGTTATGGACCAACTGCACTTTCGGAACGTCGGTCGTCCGCTTTCGCGTAATGCACAGAAGTGGATCGCTGAAAGCTCGGACACAGATTCATCAGGGAGCTGTTTGTGTATTGACAATAGACATGACACATGTGCCAATCACAAGAGCATTGGTATTTCAATACATTGTTGGAATAGGCCCTAATTACATTATTAATTGATCGAATCGCGAGTGTCCGCGCCCTATGGCCACGGTGACACACGGGCGCGGTCGGTACGGCGGTTATTAAAACGCAGTGTGTGCTTCGTAAGTGTTTAATTGCAACCGAAAGAGCGAACGATTTTTGTTCGCTCTGTTTGCGAGTTACTTGCTGTCTACATTTTCTGCCGTTGCGAGTGGCCACATTATTTATCAGGCCAGTCTCTAGGGTGCACAATTTGTTGTGGTGAAGACGCCACAATATTAAACCTGCGAAAAATCGTATTTTGTTATAACGTTTAGTATAAGCCATTGAATCCTACCAGATTAAATGCTTTGGTGGAATCCGGGAATATATTAACTTAAATCACAAGTGGTCAGCATTAGGTACCCAGCTCGATTCGATTCGCGCCGTATTGCTAGCGCTTCGCTTCGAAATTCGCCGCCGTATTGTATACCAAAATACCAAGTAATACCGAGATCGGATCTTTTAATGAGTTGATGTGTAATGGTTTAAGGCGGAAGGCGATGGTAGAAACTTCGCCCATCGCCTGGGCAGTTTAACTACAGTAGTCATTTTCTCTACCCGAGATGTCATGCAACGACATCGTAACACGCGAGGGGTTGACGAAAAAGACTGGTTGTAGACTGTGGCTTCTACTCGCCAGGAAAACCGTTTATTGATGCAAAATAAATTCAGTAACAATTACAAAAATGATTCAGAAGACTTAGCGAGAGGTTCAGGGCTCTTTCAACATCGAGTACCGTACCATAAATCGGAGGGGGCGAGATTCGGAGTTTTACAACAGATAAACGTCCCTAACGAAACAGTCAGGTACGGTACACAATTACAGACATCTTCGGGAAGAAAGCAGCTCCCGGCTTACGCCATTAAGGGAGTAACCCCTGGGGTAAGAGTACCGCTGCCTCAGATTTTCCCAAATAGGCACCCAGTGGTCTACAAATTCCTGAAAGTCGGAGAAGCGCACCCTGCAATCAACCATATCAGGATACCATACAGGCAGCTGGCCAACGCATGTAGCAACCACACCTAGCAACTCATCCAGCGCGACTGTCAATATCTGACAATATCATATAGTGTGTTCCGCGGTCTAAGAACCGGTTGACGCGATCCACACATACACCGCGGATCGTCGGTTAGTCCAAATTTGTGTAGTTCACCATTGAACTCACCGTGGACCTCCACAAGTTGTGTGGTATGGTGGTCAAACCATAGAAAATAACTAATCTTCATTCTATCGGCGATCTACGGGAAGAAGTTGTAGATGAGGCGGCCTGTGCCGCCGCCGGCATCTTACCTTTCCTGCCAGATGCGCCAACTCTCACCACGAATAAGACGAGAAGAGGCTCCAGCTTTGATAGTCGCCGAGTTGATCTACAGGCCAAAATAAGCTGTTGATCCAAGAAATAAATATGTGAATAAATAAATTTACCCGAACCCGTCTAGCAGTGTCACAGTATCAATTAAAATTTGAAAAGTGTCGCTGACGCATCTAGTGTACTAGAACGTCTTTCCTAATCTGTGACGAAAGTGAGCCACCGTTAGCTCAGGGCGCGCTGCGCCGACCGCGACGCCATGCCATATCTTCCCCGCATCCCGCTATCATTTCGCTCCGGCAGAGAGAAATGCTAAAGAGGAAACGAGCAGAACTGGAACGCGAAAATCACGCGAGGTACCACTCCGTCATCCATCGCACTCAGCCTGTGAACACGAGACAACCCCACACTGACGAAAACAGAATTAAAATTAGCTCTTTACGACACGCGCTCGAGAGCCGAGCGTTTCCCATCCTAATTAGACCGCAAAAAGAGAGAAAAAACGAATGGCTCCGCGAGCTTTAGACGCGTTTGTAATGTCGTGACTCAGCTTTAATGAATGTAATACAATAATTTGTCTCTTTTCGAATAATGATAATGTCATTATTGTGAACTGTAAGTAGGTCGTACAAAATCGATAGGTAGGTACATCAATATTTTATGTGCTATACAGTTTACCTATAAGGTATACAATATTTATTTTACTATAATTCTATATATTTTCACTTCGCAAGTTAAAGAAAAACAAATCCGACAAGTTTTAAGGTTTAGACATATTAACTAAAATAGCAATTATAAACAGAACTATTATCTAGAAATTATTATAGTAAATTTCCATTACTTTCTTGGAAATCATCATACATTTCTTGGAAATCATCATACACATCATGTATTTCTTGGAAATCATCACCGATGGAAACCTTAACTATGATCAGCACGTGCAGCACTTATTATGCTCAAAATTAAATGAATATGTACATACTTATAAAATAATAAAATATATAAAATCATCGGAGACTCGAATTCAAATTATTATGGCTACGTATATCCGCATCTACAATACAGCATTATAATGTGGGTCAATTCAACAGAAGTTCAACGAATATTCAAAATACAGAATTCCTGTCTTCGAGAAGACTGTCTATGTTGACTGTGCCCTCTCTGTATATACTTTAATGTTGTGACTTTGTTAAAAATAATACGGATATCTACTCCTTACGAAGAGATGTACATTTAAGGGCTACGAGGAATAGACATCTCATAAGCCGTCTGTCAGTGAGGACAGAACTGCGTAAAAAAGAAACCTAAGTTTTGTTGTGTTAAGTATTTTAGTTCTATTTCGCACTATATCAAAACCGTGGATCAACCAGGATTTAAGCATGCATTAAAGCAGAGTAAAGCACTGGTTCAAAAACAAGTGTTATTACAGCGTAAATGACGTTTTAATGATAATGACCAATACGTATTATGAAATATTCTCATTTTAATTTTCAGACATTTTAAACCTATGTTCATTTCATTCTAGCTTTATTTTCTGACAAACAGTAGATACCTAGATAATTCCACGGTGAAATTTTAATTTCAATTAAAATTGACATTTTACATAATATCTAGTAATGGAATATTAGTTATTATTATATATGTTATTTTTATGATGAAACCTTTATCTTTTTTGGATTTGTTTTCCTGTTACTTGTGAATAAGACAATACTTATATTTAATTAAAATAAATATTGCACACCGCATAGGTACTTTATAGGCACATAAAAGTGTACCTACACAGAAAGAAACGATTTCTCAAATTGAGACTCGCGAAAGTTTTAAGTTTATAGTGTTATTTTAAGTAGATATTTTCTTAGAGGAAGTCAGTATTTTTGAATCGACAAACGTGAGTTTTTTGTATCAATGTAATATTAGTTTCAAAAATTTCGTTATTTTAAGTATATATTTTCTTAGACTAAGTCAATATACTCGAACCAACACATGCGATACGTTTGCATGAATGCAAAATTGGTTTTAATATTTTTTCTAAAACCAAGAATATATTCTCAAGTAAATTCTTTATATTACTTAATTTAATAACATATTTTTATCAAAATAAATATCATTGCAAGTCTTCGTTTGACAAATGTGTTTTTTTTATTAAATACATTTTGAGTGTTCTTCCTAGAATAACCAAATTAATTGATTTGAAAGCACATAGATTCTTAAGTCAATTCCTTACGTCACTTAATTTAATAACGTATTTTAATCGAAATAAATATCGCTGCAAGTCTTCCTTAGACAAATGTGTTTTTTTTTATTAAAGACATTTCGAGTGTTCATCCTAGAATAACCAACTGAATTGATTTGAAAGCACATTGATTCTTAAGTCAATTCCTTATGTCACTTAATTTAATAACGTATTATTATCGAAATAAATATCATTACAAATCTTTGTTAGACAAATGTGTTCTTTTATTAAAGACGTTACGAGTGTTCTTCCTAGAATCACCAACTGAATTGATTTGAAAGCATATATATTCTTAAGTCAATTCCTTGCGTCTTTAAATTTAATACCGTATTTTTATCGAAATAAATATCACTGCCAATTTTCCTTGTAAAAATGTGTTTTCTTTATTAAAGACATTTCGAGTGTTTATCCTAGAATCACCAACTGAATTGATTTGAAAGCACATATATTCTAAAGTCAATTTGTTACGTCACTTAATTTACTAAAATATTTTTATCGAAATAGATACCGCTATAAGTTTTCGGTAGACAAGTTTGTTTTCTTTTTAAGCACTTTTCGAGTGTTCATCGTATAAATACTAACTGAATTGATTTGAAAGCACGTATATAATTAAGTCAATTCGTAATGCCATATAATGTAATAACGTATTTTTATCGGAATGAATATAACTGCAAGTCTTTTAAGGACAATGTGTTTTTTTAAACATATTTCAAGTGTTAATCCTAAAAATACAAATTATATTTGGACTAGGACTGAACTAAATAAACCAAGCATCGTAGTATTTAATATGACTGACCGTGGTATATATTTATAAAATAAAGTACATTTTTTTAAATCTGTTTTTATTTTAAATTGAAATTGATTTACGTATTTATCCTTTATTTGAATGTATACTTTGGACCCAGAAACACTAAGACTTCTAAATTTTAAATAAAATTAATAGTTTAATTATGCATTGCCAAAAATAAAGAACTCTTGATATAAGAAAACAGTTTTATTTTAGTCTTGCCCCAAGACACGTACATACGCTGCGAAATTTGACCCCAGAATCCAGTCTTGAGTCAAGACTAAAAGAATAAAACTTAAGACTTGTAAATTAGCAAATTTTAGGTCAAGAATTTTATTTTTTTTAGTCTTGACTCAAGACTCGTACACGTAATAGTCTTTGGTCAAGACTCACAAACGTACGTATCTTGAGTTATGACTCGCAATTCAGATTTTCTTGGCATGCGTGATGCGTCATTTGAATGTCCATTACACAAGGTTCATAGCTTCGTAACTATACGTAATATTTGGGTAATAAATACACTTTATTTTTCACTATGTCTGTAATTGTGTATTGCCGGCCTTAGTGAGCTGCGAATGACTGTATGCGTTTGCGAATAAATACCCTGAAAACAAGAGACGGGGAATCCCCTATGCCGTTCGATTTCCGCGCGCATATGGTTTAATTGATGTCAGGGTTGCCAACTTTGTCGTAGGAATTTTTAAAAATTACAATATTGTCCATTGTCTTCAATGGAGGCTGGGGCCTTTATACCCCCTGGGCCACGGGCTGCAGACCAAAAAGTTCTTATATAGATCCGCCCCTGCTTCTACTGAGCACGTAGAGCTAGCATGATCCTTGCCAGATTGCAAACATCTAGGTTTCCGTTATACACAAAATTTAAAGGACGCGTTATGCCATGCATACCAAGAAAATCAAAATTGCCAGTCTTGACTCAAGGACTCGTATGGTTACAGGTCTTGACCCAAGATTCGTATGTTTGCGAGTCTTGACCCGAGAATTTTGTTTTTTTGTTAGTCTTGTAGGTACCAATGCTAGTTTTGTCAGTGTTACCAGATCAGTTATACAAAATCCCTCCAGATCATTCCAAAAACGCAGTGGCTAATCGCGCCCGTCCACTTATCGTATGCTTTCTGTAATTGCGAAAGGCAAACGAACACGTTAGGTTAGGTTAGAACATATAAGAACTATTCATTTGGACGGGCGCGTAGCCACTGCCTTCCAAAAAAATCGGTTACACGCACCCATTAAATGTAGATTTCTTTGGCCAGCTATTATAAAGCTATTAAATAAATTTGAAAAAAATGTTTTTTTTTTTAATAATTAAAAATAAATTTAAAGAAAAATGTAGGGGTTAACAAGAGCTTTCCAACGATATATCATGTCAAGTTTGGACCTATGGTTGTTAAGATATGTTTTTTTATCTTTGAGCTGCCGCCATTTTGAAACAAGATGGCGGATCTGGCTCTTCTGCGATCTCATCTAAGGTATTGGGCTAATACATTTTTGCAAATACATACAATACAATTAGCCGCGAGTAGGCTATTAAAATGTTTCCGTCTCTACCGACCTCTACAATTCGATACCCTAGTTCACAATTATATATATATTTTTTTGTGAATGAAATTGTAACTTTATGATTTATGTCCTAACGTCTTTACTACACCACATTCCCCCCGTAATTAGTATGATTGTGAGCTAGGGGATCGATGTGTCAGTTCCTTGATTATTTTTACAACCCAACGATTTAGTTAAGATTCCACAAGGAATAGTTTTTGGGTATATTTCTGAGCTAATAAAATCTCAATAATGTACTAGTACTACTAATAAGGCAGGGTAAGATATGCCTTAATACTACTTACACAATAATGTACATTGGGTAGACGTAATAAAATAATTGTTATTGCTCTTATAGTATAAAAACAATATATTCAATTATCTGGTAACAATCCGGCTGATGATGACGATGAAATTCAATTAATTAAGTTATGAAAGTTTTACAATACCTTTTTGCGCGATTTTCTATTCGCAAAATTATCAATTATATCATTGTATGAAATCTTGTTCATTAGTTCTGACTCTATGCACAAAAGAGCTAAGGCGTTTAGTTTTTCTTGGCTTAAGGTAGATGTTAGATAATTCTTCACCCGTTTTAAGCAAGAAAAGCATCCCCATATGAACAATTTGTCACTGGTGTACATAAGGCCATGCGAACTGCTATATGCAAGTTTAGATAAACGTTTTGCAAATTATGTTTTTTCAGGAACAGGAAGACAAACCTTTCACACAGACATTCCAAACACAGAATCTGGTTTTACCTAAATTCTTTCAAAAGAAAGTCAGTCTCTAAATCATTAGGATACATTTCTTCAGAGAAAAGGGCTTTTTCCGTAAGGGTTGATGATGACAATGCACTCATTTTGGTCATAAAAATTCATTTAATTGGAAAAACATATTACATGTTGAATTGTTTGTGTGGATCTAATGACATTTAAGTATATAAATATGAATGTTATTAATTTCTGTAAGACATAAAAAAAATTGGCCCCAAATTTGCCACCCCTAAAATCGAAAGAAGTGGAAAAAATATACAATTCAAAAATACAAGTGAAACTGCGATGATAGTTTTATTATTTATATCGAGATAACCAAAACCCTATAGGTTTTTGTCAATAAATAGTTACCAAAGTGTCATAATATCATGTCAAACGCGATTTACTGCACTTTAGCATGGAAACAGCGTAAAATTTACTACTTTGTATTAGTTATTCTGAAATTTTCGCAATTTTTTAATGACCAAGCAAGATATACCCACTAATCCCAATCGGTTGAAAGAAATCGAAGCCGAATTTTAAAGCGGTCGGGCATAGCTAACTAGTTTTTTAAATAATTCTTCTTCTTCTTAGGGTGCCTCTCAAACTAGTGAAGGTTGGCAGTCAGCTCTGCATACTTCTTTTTGTCCTTTGCCAGGCGAACAATTCGGCGACACTTGTAATCCCGGTCCATTCTCGAATGTTCCGCAACCAAGATTTCCGTCTACGGCCAGGTCTCCTCTTTCCTGCAACTTTTCCCATCATAATGAGTTGCAAAAGTTGGTACCTGTCGTGTCTAAACACGTGACCCAGGTATGCAACTTTGCGCTGTTTGATGGTCTGCAAAAGATTGCGTTTTTGGCCTACACGTAGTAGAACTTCCTCATTGGTGACTTTCTCAGTTCAAGATATCGACATCTCGAATGCTTCTATACGTTTTCTGAGATCTTCCTTAATAGTCGAGGCCTCACACCTACATAGAAGTGTGGACCAGACGTAGCACTGGAGAAGACGTATTCGAAGTGAGATTTTCAGGTTTCGATTGCGAAGAACCTTTTTCATTTTTCCAATGGCGCTGCGTGCAATTTCGATGCGAGTTTTGATTTCTACTTCACAGTCCCAGTTTTGTGTAAATCAGGTGCCAAGGTATTTATATTTATCAACTTGTTCTAGTTTTTGACCCGCCACAGATACGCTAGGTTGGATATTGGGATTGTTAGAAATGACCATAAACTTAGTCTTGGTGACATTCATCCTGAGACCAGCTTTGACACTACACTCGTTTACTCGATCAACAATCTCCTGTAACTCGGCTTCCGTATATATAGATGCTATGAGAACAGTGTCATCGGCATACCTCAAGTTGTTGATGAGGCGGCAATTTATTTTAATGCGACAGTTCAAGTCCTCCAGAGCTTCCGTCATGATGGCTTCAGAGTAGATGTTAAAAAGAGTCGGCGACATGCATGCCCTGCCGCACTCCCCTCTTAATGTCAATTTCCTTGGATCCTTCCCCTTCAACTCTGACAGTGGCGCGCTGATTCCAGTACAGATTTTGTATTATACGGATGTCTTTCTTGTCCAGTCCGATGTCGTTCAGAAGTGCAATAAGACGATTATGTTGCACTCTGTCAAATGCTTTTTCGTAATCTATGGAACATAGAAAGACATTTTGCTGCATATCCTGACATTTTTGCACCAAAACCTGTACTGCGAATAACGCTTCTCTCGTCCCCACTTGTATATATGTATGTATTCTTTATTGCACACCAAATAAAAAGGTTACAAATAGGCGAGTTTAATGCCTCTTGAGCATTCTTCTCAAACTAACCTTAGGGATGTAGGAGTGAGCATATTGGAGTACTACAAAGATGTTTAATTAGATTGAATGTAGCATATATAAGAGTATATAAGAAGAATATATGAAAGAAATAATAGTGATATATAAATAATAATAATAAAAGTCAATGTATGCATGCATGCATATATACCATATACATATACACTTCGTCTTTTTCAATAATAAAACGATTTAATTATCTAGTTGTTTTATTTGCAACAAAGGAAAACTACTGTACCTACTAAGGGAATGAGTATATTTTTTCAAGCCAAGCATGGGGTGATATGTCTGGCAACACTGCCGGGCGAACGCAGAAGGTGAACAAGTATCACAATTCTATTGTTGTTGGCCGACGGCTATACAAATTTGTTTGTATTGGACGAAGATGGAACAGTCTGTTGCTGACACTTCATCATTGCTGCAGTGATTGCTGCTGTCTTCTTGGAGCATTCCGGAAGCCGTCGTATCGAATTTTATTGGTAAGTACTACGTATGTATATCTATATAACCTAAGTGCAATATTATTTATTTAGAACACCCTTGTTAATGAGGGGGGGAGGGAGGGGGAGTAAGGGGAATTTTAATTTTGTTTGAAAAGTTAATTTTCTATCGAAAATATGAGAGCTAAAGTGAATTCATCGATGTATATTACAAATTATATAACTTTTATGTAAAATAATTTCCAATTGTTGCAGAAAATGGAGTAATCGTAAGAAGAACAGTCGGCTTGCGAATACAATGCAATGATTTAATTTTATTTTTCTCACATTTTCTTTCAGGTGACATTCCAGCACAGATAACAACACTGGGACATCTTCTACCACCTCGAGGAAGACTTTCTAAAAATGTTAAGTTCTCTACAATTGAAGCTGTCGAGGGATTAATAGTTAAAGTTTCAGTAAGTTTTTTTTTTAATTATTTTTTTTTTAGTGACTTCCCGGTGCGACTGGTGATGAGTCACATCGCTGTGCAGTTCGAAGTTTCGAGTTCTTCTGTGCAGTTGTTTTGATGTATATTATGTTATTTTTTTGTACTTTTTTAAATTTGTGTTTAATGTAGTTTGTCTATAATTTTTTTAAACAGTTATTCTATATTTTTCTGAAATTTGGTTCAAATAGCTTATTGTATTGTCACTTATTATTATTTTGTCGAACTTTTTTAAAATTAGTTCCTGGCTCATACTGGCCAGGTCGACGCTGTTTTTAGCTAGACCTTTTGTCTACCATATATGCACCTGTTTTATTAAAATCATAATATTGGTAAATAAAAAAGTTGACAATAAACATTTTTCTTTCATCATTTTTTTTAGAATGTGTACAGTGTATTCAGAATATTATGCGCAGGTCAAACGACAGTCAAACATCTGTTTACTACTTACATATATATACACCGTTTCATGCCTGGAAAAAAAACAATCTGATAATTCTGTTCAACGTAATCTTTACTTTTTTCAGACTGCTGAGGACGTCGAAAATGTGCAGTAGTAAAGGACGGGATGTGCAGTAGTAATTATTATTCATTGTTCATTCTACATTGTCAGTCAAGTATTTTTTTTTATTACCAAAAAAGTTGTAATACCATAACAAACATAACTACACCGGTTATGATTTTCTGGACAATGTCTTCCGCTATTTTAGTTATATTTTGTGGCCTTATATAAGTGTGTGTGTGTGTTTTTTTTAATTTCCTTGATATTGTATACCTGCGTTAATGTCAAATTAATACACATTATTTTAAAGTAATACATTGTTTATTTTCATATCACACAATCATAATTTTTGCATTAACATAGCAATAATAATACCCACATTAATCTTGAAAATATTGTGAAGTCTTGTGTTAAGTTTCTTTATTTCATTTTAATAGTGGTTACAATTAAATTGTTTATTTATTAACTGAATCCTTATGTGATTTGTGATTTTTGTTTTTATACCCAATTCATTGACATTCGCTAGAAAAGCATCACAGCTAGAATAATTTTATTATATAATTTAATATTATTTTAATAATGCCAGAATGTATTTCTCCTAACCTAATATATTTTAGTATTCATTTCATTTTGCATCTTTCTTAAATCAACGTAAAAATATTGCCATTTGGAGGATTTTCAAAAAACAAAAAAAAAACAGAGTAGATTTTTCAATTTACGAATGTAAATGACTGATGACTGGAAATATTTTTTTATTGCATTTGGATCTTAACTTATTAAAAAGTATTTGTTTCACCAACTCGTAAAAAAATATCACTCGTTTTCGATTTGGTGAAACCAACACTTTAAAAAAAATCCAACCGTTATAAAAATTACTTCCGGTCATCAGTCAAATACATTTGTAAATTGCAACATCTACTCTTTGTTCAAGCAAAAGGAATATTCTTCAATTAACAATATTTTAGTGTTGATTTAAGAAAGGTATAAGATGAAATAAATTTAAAAAAGTATTAGGTCAAGAAAAATCTATTCTGACAATAAGAAAATAATATTGTCGCATCAAGATATTTTGGTAGTCTTGGATAAACACTATCATGTTATTGGATTAATAAAATCATTTTCTTAGATAAACACAATATTTTATTGAATAAACAAAACTAATTTCTGGGTTAAACAGATATATTTCTTGGGTAAATACTATAATTTTCTCGGATAAATACTATAAAGCTTTTATATAAATACTATAATTTCCTTGGACTAATGAAATAATTTTCTTGCATAAACACAATAACTTTCTTAAAAAGAAACAATAATTTTCTTGAACAAACACAACAATTTCTTGAATAAATACAATCATTACTTGGACAAACACAATAAGTATCTTGGAAAAACACAATAATTTTCTTGGTTACTATGTTTCTAAATTTCTAGGATACGCTACCATTTTCTTCGTTTTATAATTTATATTCTTGGATTGAAAAGAGCATTTGTTTTACACGGAGAATGTATGTTCTTCCTATGAGAATTTATGCTTCCTTGCAAGAAGACACGCATTTGTCTCAATTTGACACTATATTTTATTGACACAAGACAAAATAATTGAAACTACAATTTACTCTTTCGAAGAAAATATTGTTTTCCTCCTATGCTCAAACTCGGGTTATCTTGACCAATAGGATATTGCTTTGATCTAAGATACCATTTCTTTCTGTGTATCGAGTTTGTACGTCTTACTTAGAGTTCGCATTAAAAATTATTGCTGGTAATTATTATTATTATGGATAACGTAAGAGCTTCTGCCAAGTCTTCCCCACTCCACTTCACGTTTTCATATATGGCATGCCGATAAGCAAATGTGCCTTTACAGAGCACGCTCTGATTGTTCAGACGAAATAAAGCTGAAACGTCGCCTTTTCGACCTGACGCTCTGCTGTGATTCCGACCGAGGGTTCAAACGGAGGGCTTTCACCTTCCCTTTTTTTCGTTTTCTTAAATTAAAGGAGCCGCTGTCTCTAAATCGAACCCAGCCTCCGGTCCCTCTCGAAAGGCCCTTCCACCTGAAATTGAGTTTACCCAAATCATTCCGCCGCCGCTGTCACCGCGCGGGTAACTCGGTAAGTTATATACCTTTTGTCCATGCGCTCACGCCTAAAGTTCTACCTCAAAAGAAATTTCTGCTTCCGGGAATTCGAGGTAATTGTAGTAGTTTTAATTATTACATAAAACTCGCTTTGGTAGGTAATCTACTCACAATTTAACGCTAATTATATTTTGAAATCACTGGAGGACGAGTTGCACTAACAATCGAGTTTACTCTACTAAACGCCGTTATCTAAACGGTCCTACCTCAACTTCTATCATTTTAGGTATATTAGAGGGTGAACACCGTTTAAACCCGATAAACATCACATTTGCAGTAATATTACAAGTGATATAACTTTAAATTATATACACATGGCTAAATAAAGATCTAAGGTACATTCTGATTAGATATTAATATTTTGTTAAACTCTTCGAGAATATACGAATTACGCGGGGAAAATCAGTGAAAAAGTTCAAAAATGCTTTTTTTGAGATTATATTCTCACCCATTTAAATCACTTGTTGACAAACGCAACCTTTTATCTCAAAAGATCATTTAAAAATTATTAAACCCTTTAAACGTGTACAAATTTCTTATTCAAATGCAGCAAAATTTCATTTTCTGCTACTTCCGATTTACATTTTTTACTTGTTTTTTTGCTGAAGAAGAAGAAGAAGAATAAGCTCAACTTAGTATTTCATTATACTACATCATTTGTTATTTGTTGAAAATTAACCCCTTAATTGCTTTTCAATTAAATAAATAATGAAGCGAAACTTTAGGGACTAGTATTAAATTTCCTCCGTAGGATCCTTCTTAGCAGAAGAGGCCTTCAAACAATATCTTTATTAATTTTGATACTCAGCCTCTGCACAAAATACGATATTAATATAGGTGCTGTAAAAATGTCGTTCTCTATATTTAACTTTTATTATAAAAAGGTTTTGTGAATTAAAACTTTGAACGTTAATATATTTTTCGCATAACAGTTTAAATTGTACTGCAAAATCCTTACTATGATAATGATTAAAGTTTCGGTTAGAATGAATATAATAAGAGTAAAACCGCAGAAGGCTAAATTGCGCTCGCGAATATACAATTTAGCGAAATGCGAATCTGCCCGTAAAGCCCGCCATCTTTATAATTTATGAATAATGGATTTCAAGTGAGAGATATCTGGCAGCGAGTCAAAGGCACTCAAATGTGGGTGCGCGCTTGAGCTATGCGAAACTGAATTTTATCATATTTACCTAAACAGGACTTTAACTTTGATCTTAGCTCGATTTCAATAAAAGCCCGCGCCTTTGCCGCCACCCTAAGCCTCTGAAAAGTAAGTACTCGAAGGGGAATAAATTGTATACAATTGACAACGAATCGATGCTCCTTTGATTTGTTCTCTTTCGGGTAGGAAAGGGCGTCCCTTACTGGGAGATTAAGGTTACAGTGTCTGGGGCCCAATAGGGTTTCTTTTGTTTTTCTGAAAACTTCGTTTACATAGAAATTAGGCATTAAAAATTGTAAAATAAAATAGCAAAAGACGAAGAGTAGCTTCGGGATTAACAATTCTAATTCAAATTCAAAATTATTGTATTGATTTCAAGTTATCAATAGCTACAATATACCAAATACATAACCTAACTAGGCTGCCGCCTGTTCCAAGGTAGACATTTTATTTTAATTATAATCATCTTAAGAAATCTAAAACATTGTATTTATATAAATAAACAAAATCATACTTAATGTTAAAAGAAATATCCTAATTACCTAATTCCCGTATGTCGAACAAACTATAATATTATATTAGGTATAAGAAAAGTGAAACTTTAAAGGTTTATATTATTTTTGTTAATTTTGTCGTTTATAACGATGTGTTCTTTTTCTTTCAAATTATTGTGTGTAAATATTTTGTTTTATATTTAAGAAACTAGTGTTTTTATTTTCTTAAAAATAGAATAGAGTAGAATAACTTTATTGTGCTATAATAACATTGCTTAATAAATATTACACTGATTTTATAAAGAACGACAATTTACACACAAATGGCGGACTTATCGCTATAGCGATATCTTACAGTCAAATCATGTGTGCCCCAAAGAGTTGAGAAGTATCTCAAAGATGAGGCATTTTACTCACTGGAGAAATATTACCCGTGTGATGACTAAAATAAAAAGTTTCATGCTTATCTTTGTAATATAGTTAATACACGTTACATTCTTGCTTTTTTAAATTTATTTCTTTGTGTTATCTAACATTTCTTATGCCCGCTCCATACATTCGCCAGCGATGGCCGCATCGCCTATGTCCCTTTCGCATATAATATTAACGAATTATAATTAGATTACTGACAATTTCCATCTCGATGTTTTTTTTATTTAACTTGACATTTGTACCATTTTATTGATTATTATATTATTACTATTATTTTTAATTGTCTCCCATAATCAATTATAATTCTTACTTACAGGACCATTTAATTTTAATATTATAATTTCATGACTATCTGTAGTTATAAATATCTAATATAACTCAATTATGTGGTGAGTCTCTAATGAAATATTTAGTATACATTTTAAAGTTATTTCAACATTAAGCGGCTATATAAAATGTCTAAACAACTATGTTAAGTTTTTTGAAGACAATAAATGCGATTTGATTTGATTTGATTTGCTCTTTCCCATACATTTTTCTGACGTCATAGTGGTGCCGACTCGCTTCCACCTTAGCATGATTGGCCATCATCGGGCATTGTGAAGAGGGGCCTTTACGTGTTCATGTTATATTTACGTAAAAATCTTTGATTACCTTTAATATTACATGTATGCCATTATACCAATAAAATGAATATGAAGGTGATTATAAATATATAGAGACAGAACAATAAAAAATCAAGCATATACTCCTCTCCATAATGTCATATTCTTTGACATCAGTTAAATACTTTCGCAAAAACTTCTACACTTTGGCTAATTCTGAATTTATTTTTCACTCTGTCGATTTAACAACTTTTACCTACGTATTTTACTGCTTATATAAAAGTTTTTCCGATATAACGACTAGCAATATTCCTGGAGTAGAGTTTTATAATGCGTACGTCCCGTGTAAACATAGTTTTAACCCTTTGTAGCCCAAGATCTTCAAACAAAAAATAATGTTGATAATGAGATAGGTTTAAGCAAATAAAAAAAGACGTATTTCTCAGATATTCAAAAATATTTATTATTAATCATTTATTTGACATTTAAGGGAATGTGACATTACTGTAACATTGAGTTGAACGTATAAAAAACATTTATGGAAAAAATTGAAACAATTATTTTGTTTATTATAGCGTAATGCTACACTGCATTTTTCGCAAAATGTTTGTGAAACGCCAGTGCACTTGGGAATGTTGCAACGTATCCTTTTTCGGCCAATGACCGACCTGGTCCTACCTTACTGCCAATGGAGGAACATGTTGCGCAGGGCCCTTATGTTTTTTGGCTTGAATTTCGTCTTCTAAAGACCTTCGACTCTTGATGTTAGGCTTCAGGCCACGCTTGCATAAGGTCTCGCCTATCTCAAGTCTAAATTCTGCTGAAGACATTTGTTTGCCGTTGAGATATTTTGCCTTCCTTACTCTTCGGTATAATAACCAAGAATTCGCCATAGTCAGTTCCAGTAAATGTTAGAACATCCTAACTTGCCATCTTTTGCTTCGAAATTTCGAATGGATAAAATTATAATCTTACCTACAGTTACTTCACACAATTGTATACACTTTTTATATTTTTTATCAGTCATTCAACACCTGCCTTAGTTCTAATTTATCACTTTCATCAACGCGCAAGCTTTAAACTCACATAAGTCGCTTAGTTACGCTATCTATGATTTTTACTCGATACTAAGTGGTAGGATACAGTAGTGCTAGACGGATTCAAATGAACTAAATGAATTTAGTGCCTTATTTAGGGCGATTTTAGGGGGATTAGTAGTTTGTTACAGAAATGTCACATGAAGCTACAAAGGGTTAAGTAACAATAGTAGTAAAACTATTGGGCCCCTGAAACTGTGCCCTTGATTTTTCAAAACGAAGCAACATGGACAGATCCTCAATATTAAAATATGGTTTTCATACTATTTATTCGCGATAAATCGATAGCTTTCAATAGGGTCGCCCGTTGCAGCCGCGGTGTTCTATGTATCGGCTTATATTAATAGCCACCATAAATCGTAGCGGCGCCTGGCTTTCTTTACTTCACTGCTGCAGCATATTGTATTTTTTTGCGCTTTCTGAGCTGCACTATGCTACGATAAAAGAAAAAAAACACTCACTTCTCAGCTACGTAAAAGAAAATGATCTCTCAGGGTAAGATAATGCCGATAAATCTTAAAATAATATTAATAATGAACGATAATAATGTCCTATCCAAGGATTTTATATAACCTCATTAGGATTTTATATACCTTCTACCAAAACGAAAAATTCAATCACTATTGCGTACCAGTAAGGATAGTAAAAATGCAATTCCTACTATAATTCTTCTTTTTAACACGCTTTTATTAGGTCGACCTGTATGTAACTAACTATGTAATGGAATCTAAGGTAACTAATTTAACCATCTTCCAAGGATCGTAGCGTCATAAAAATTGGCAGCTGTATAAAGTTCTGATGACAATACAATAATATGGTACTGTCGAACTGATCTGATGATGGAGTCAGAAGATATGAACTGGAACTTCATGATGGAACATCGTATCATAGCTGTGTTTGGACTTGTTAGAAAAGTCTTGGAATGAACTTTGACTACGATTAGGTTTCAAGGTCTGATGATATGGTTTTTACGTGCATTTATAAAAGCGTGTTTTTAGTGTTTTTTTTAAACTACTAATTTATTTTACATATTCCTTCACCGTTTATGCAGCTAGACTATGGAATCAGCTCCCGTCAAATATCAGAAACGCTCTAACGGTTTCTACTTTTCAAGTGTCTATGAAAAAGCATTTCATGCCCTTTAAATCCCTAGTTATCCTACGTCTCATCCCATCCTCTCCTATCCATCGCTCCTTGCGAATATTCTCCAAATCCTAATTATATATTTTTTAACCGGCAATTTTGTTACTTGATTAATTTTCGTTATGTAATTTTTTATTTTATTTTATCTAATGGCACCTAAATTCTTACACTTCCACGAAGGTCGGCCGTAAATAGATTGTACTTTAGGCAATTAGTCCGTCTGTTGTATGTTTTTTTTTAAATGATAAAGAATTTCATAATAATTTTGAAACTCTATTCGAGTTTGAAATTTATCAGAAGTGGTATTAATAAGCGCTCTATAATCTAACACAAACGTGTCGCGGTTTGGGTGCGAATTTCGGATCCGATAATACAGGTCATAGTGAATAGAGTGAGCATAAATAACCTTCACCACATGCAATGTGATTTTGGCATAATCGCACTGGCTTTCACCATATTACCCGCGGTTAAAATTCGACCACATGCTATTGATGTCGCCACTGCCTACTAGTGAACTGTATATGTTATGCTATCTATACAAAATTATAAGTTTATATTGGGCCCGATTGAGTTTCTTTGTGAACTACAACTGAAATTAGTTCAAGTGAACGAGTTAGAGCAATACCTTAGAGCGGAATATTGAACGAACGATCGACGATTTTTCCGCTTCAAAACTACCTGTCGAACTTATACTCGTCCGAATAAATTTGAACTCATTTTGTGCGGTCTTAGAATCATTTGATTTATCTTTGGTGGGTAGTTTTAATGCGAAAAAGTGACAACCGTTCATTTTACATTCCGCTCTAGCGTATTGCCCTGTCTCGTTCACACGAACTAATTTCCGATTTTAGCTTACGAAGAAACGCAATCGAGCTTATTATATGTATATGTTATGCTATCTATACAAAATTATATAGTCGCAAAATTATATGTTTGATCAGAATAAACATGCCCTAGCTAATAGTTTAACTTCATGTGGTATACGAGGTTGGGGTAGGTCTGCACGTACTGTTCTAAATCCGCTTTTGACAGAGCAAAAGACGCTTCTTCGGGTTATTATCAAGAAGCCCCGAAGGTACTTCTCAAAGGTACACGAAAATCAGGCAGGTATATGCAAAAACAGCCCTTTTTAACTAGGCACCTAAAAAGTAAAGATATTCACTTTAAAACTGAGCATAAAATTGCAACGAGAGGCATCACAACCTGTAAGCACATCATACGGAAAATCCGAACATCTTTTGCCCAAAGACACTTCGGCTTTATAGGGCACAAAATTTATAATAATCTAAAAGGATCTACAAGTATAAAAACAAGCCGAAATATGAAGTCAATCCAATTAAAATTTAAAATAATCTTTACTTCAATTTGGAAGAAATGAGGGAGAAAAGGTAATAAGTTATATTTTAAAGTTAAGTTTGGATGCGAAAATGTATTAGAATGTCATATATTGTAATATTTTTTTATATTATTTATTTATTTGTTCTATAAACTTCATATTACGACTTTTATTTTATTTTTTATTTCCATGCTCATGGTTTATCTATATTTTTAAATATAATTATAGGTTCAATCCTAATTCATTTATGTATTTTATATTTTATCACATTTTATACGGGGCGTTATTACTGCATGGGCATTTTTTTCTGTGAATAAATCAGTACAACGTGGTAAGCAACTTTCGATAGGCTGTTAAATAAAGGTTTGAGGAGCGTTTAAGCGCGCTGCGCCATCTAGCGGTAGGTAATAGGTCGTAAATAAGCAATATCAGCGACATTTTACCAACCGCTATATAGCGCATCGTGATCATAGCTTCCCATACTATTTAAAAATAAAATTAAATAAATCAAATTTTCGAAAAAAAAAACAATTTTTGTTTCAAAAATTCATTATATTTTATCATTTCATCAAAATTCATAATTTTTTTGTTTTTTTCAACAAAAAAATATTTAAAGTTGCTTACTTCGTTGTACCGATTCACCCACACAAAAATGCCCATGCAGTAATAACACCCCGTATGTTTCATTTTGATACTATGTGTGCGTGCATATGAATAAATCATCGCCATATATAGAGTCTTCCTTAGTACGGGCTATGGCCTAGTTAGGCAGATTCTGCAATGAATACAATGTAAATGTATTTTTGAATGAATAAAATTATTTGAAACAACTAAATGTTATTTGTGCACTCATTTCATATCAGACTGAGCCACAGCAAAGCGTAGCCGGGCTTAGGTAGTATGATATAGATTTACTCCTTTGCTCGGGTTGTGGTATTGTTAGCAAGACCGCATGATTATCTGCGCACGTCATAGCAGACGCTCTGGGACCACACAAGCGATTACATGGATTATTATCCGTGGAGCGAGGCTAAGACAACGCTGTAAGCTGTGTCTAACGAGTTTAAACGATACTTATGTGGGTTTTAGTAGTCGACGGGGTTTTCAAACTAAATAAATGAACGTTAAACTCAACTAACTCGATGAAATCGATAACTTCGCCTAAAGTACAGGCGAATTAAACTTAGAGAAGGCTTTTGATGGAGTCAGACACAGAAAGATAGACGAAATTTTCTAACAACTAGGAATAGATAGCAAAGACTTGCGTATCATTATCAATCTCTACTAAAACTAAAGAGCGGACATCAGGGTTGGCTAGAACATTATATGGAGGTACGGCGCAGAGTCTGACAGGGTTCTTTAATATCATCTTTGCTTCTCGTAATCTGAGTCCATCTTTTATTTTACTTTTTTTATTTATTTAGGTAAGGTAAAACCATGAACTTATAATTAGATACATAATTCTTAAAAACATGTTCTCATACGAGTTCTTACCCCGAATACGACTGGCAAAAGTACAGAAAAGCTACTTGTACCTTAGCATTAAATTCTATAATCTACTCCCTACAAAATTTAAACAGCTGGAGGACATAAAATTTAAAAAAAACATCAAGGAGATGCTGATAGGCCACCCTTTCTATAATTTGGCCGAATTTGAGGGCCACGATTTTTCAAATATTGTGCCCATTTAAATTACTTAAAAAAGTAGAGCCTTATTGTCTGATTATTTTATATGGTCTTATATCTGTACTTTTAGTTTAAAATGCATAGCTTAGATTTAATTTGATTATTTAACATTTTACTGACAATTTGAATATTACGATAAATAATTTTACTACGTATCTTTTCGAATCACTAACTACTTCAAATATTAAGCTTCTATTTTGATTATTTATATTTATAGTTTGACAATCTAGTAGTTAATTCTTGACTAACTATGTATGTTCAGTAAAGAGTAGTAGCGAAACTTACTACATAACCCAATTATTTTGACACGTCCAAGAGCAGTCTTTAGCCGTCAATTGGACACGACAAAAATGTAATGTAATGTAATGTAATGTATACCCTTTATAATTTACGCCAAAATAATTCGAAAAATATTTTACAAAATTTATTATGCGAGAACATACATCCGTAAATATTTATTAGTTGAAAGAAAACGGATTTCTACTGCGCGGGAATAGATGATAGTCCCCCCGACGTTATAGATGGCAAATGTAACTTTTCCGAAACGACGGGAAAACCCATCGTCCGATTCCACACAGCTAGGATCCGTCGTCCTCCAACCAAAAAATGACAAATAATCAGGATAGTTATATAGTTTATATTCATACATACATATTATAAATTAATTGTTAGTTACAGTTACAGTTGTCGGACGGATCGCTATGCCGATTTGAAACTAACTTTGTTTCTGCTATAAATGTCAAGCTATGAATTTGTTCAAGGTATACATACACCAAGGTTGCGAACGCAAGTGCTTTTTGGTATTATTTATTGTATCACCAACGGCATTGATATAATAGTCCCAACTGATTTTATTTATATTCCCCGTGAATGTGATCTTGCGACACTTTAAGGCGTTTAGATCAAAGCCATTACTGATGCAGTAAACCGACAGTCAATTTAAATCCGATCGCACTACATAAATCCGAAAGTGAGGTAAAGGATAATAGCAGTGTGGAAGAACTACAGCTACACATTGACAATGTTACAAGAGTATATGATGAATATGAGTTGAAGATGAACACCACAAAGACCAAATATATGACAGTCAGTAAAGTGTCCGTCAGCACACTTTACGTGACAGCTTACTTTACGGAATGCGATTGATAAAGACTGCAGACTGAGTAGCAAGTAGATACAATCCGCATTGAAAAATCTAGGAGTGCATTCTACAACATGAGCAAGCATTTTTTTGGAACAAACATGAACCCACAACTGAACACCACACTTCTAAGATGCTACGTATTCTCAATTTTATTATATAGGGTGGAAAAGCACTCACAGAAACGCTGCTAAGAATTCTTGAAACCTTTGAAATGTGCGTCTTTGGGAGGATACTACGTCTACGCTGGGTTGACAAAAGTAGGAATGAAGATATCTTTGAGGACGAATGATCCGCAGGCTCGAATACTTCGCTAATGTCCATGCATCATCCCGGCAGATATAACATTATGCATCTAATAATTCAAGGCGTAATGTCGAACATAAATCTACCATAACCTTGTTTCGAGCACGGCCGATAAAGTTTTAATAGCCAATATGATATACAACGTTCGTTAGCGGATATGGCACCAAAAGAAGAAGAAGGCGAATTAACACGATATGAGTCTGTGGTGATTATATTCGTTAACTTAAGTCAGAACTCAGCCGAATGACTACCGAGTTAATATTTTTTGAGTATATTTATTCAGCGCTAAGGGGTGCTGGCTGGTGATTGTATGAATTGCTAAGGGAGCTAATAGTTAACGCCTCTGCGCCGCTTAAGCGGATTGTCGCGGCAAGTGTGCACAATGGCAACCGCAGCTTGGAAATTGCCCGACTGCCGACGCGGCTATTGTACCTGCCAAATCGACCGCGCGCCTCTGTTGTTGCCTGTGAAAAATCGCCCCTACGATTGCGATTCTCAGAGCAGGGTAAATGGAGCGACGATCGGGCTCTCACTCTCCAACTCCTCGACAATACCGCTCCCGGGGGAGAGATCGAGTAATTCCCCTATGTTGGCCTCATAATTTGGCTTCAACGCCGATGTATTTCTTGATCTCCACTTCAAATACATTTCGGACATGCCTAACCCTTTAAGGACCATGGGACATATGTGTACCATAACTTCAAAATCATTTTATAAATTATCGAATACGAATAATTTATAAATTATATTTTGTTTCTATGTTTTTGAGTCTTATTTTTCAATTATCGTAAGTGACCAACGAACTCTGGTGATTTTAAGTAAATAAATAAAATATTTATGGCGGCTTTGATAATTTGATTTTTTTCTAGTGCGTGTTTTAGTACCTACGTATGATTTCTGAGTTAAATAATACCAAAACAAATTTTGGAAAAGGTTGTAACTTTCAACCTTTATGGACGGCAGGGACACGTATGTCCCATCAATTTATACAAAATCTATTGAACCAATTATCAGAAAACTTGGCATACATGTTATTTACGTAGCCCTTTAACAGTTTTATGTATCAAAAATTTCCATACTCCTTTGAGGATCTTAGCGTAAAGCTTAAGATCCTCAAAGGGTTAAAACCCTTCCGAGAGTCGTTTATTGTGCAGAGAAATTCGACAATCTTTAGTTACTGCATCCACTAAAGCGCTCAAAGCTTAAAGTACTAACATTCATTAGAAACTGATATAAACTGTGTCAAGCGTTGCGCGTCGCTTTAATGAATGGTTTGTTTAAGTGAGCGTCTCTAGAGACCACTTCTTATGTAAGAAATGAACCTTTTTTAGTGGATTTAGTGGATGCTGAGAAGTCAGGGTGATATACGGCACTTCTGCAGTTTGTCGACTGGTAATGCTGAATCTTTTGTGTATTAATATAGTATCAGCGGTTTCTTTCATTTCGTTCCCTCTTCGTAATTATAAGTGAACAGTATTCATTATTTTTAACTAATAAATGAGTATTTTTCCACGACTGTCCAACAAAAAAAGGAGTGTAATGTCTTCAGGGTCCATGTATGTTAGTTTTCCGTTTCTTTATTCCACTATAACTTCTAAACACTGTAACCGATTTAGAAGTATGTGGTTATCTCATCCTGAGTATCATAGGGTTACTTAACTGTAAAAATATCAAGTAAATAGTTGTCTAAATGTCCAAATCTCCAAATGTCAAGAAATTAACATGTGTCAACCGAAAAGTCTGATCGAGTACATTCCGAAAATATACATGTATCTGTATAGATAAATACATAAATTACTAATATTTCCTAAAAAAACGATACTTGACTTTCTGTAACGGCTGTCGTGTTTTTTATTATTTTTAAATATATTTCATTAGTGAATTTAGTGGATGTTAAGAAGCAAGGGTGATATACTTCACTTCTGCAATTTGTCGACTGGCAATGGTAACTCCTGGGTATATAGTATTATGTTTGTTTATTAATTTAGTATCAGCGGTTTCTCTCGTTTTGCTCCCTGGTAGTAATTATTAGTTAACAGTATTCTAGTTATTAGGTATTAAATGCGTAATTTTCTTCTTCCACTGTAATACAGTCTGGCCTTTAAGGGTAGAAATCATTTCGACGTAGGGAGGGGGGGGGGGATATTTTGATGTGGCAGCACTAACCCTTATGACAGCTGATTTTTTTCCGTCCTGGTTCAGTTCATGAAATTGCGTTCATTTTGTCATTAATTCTCGTTATTCATATTCTTTTGCATCGAAAATGAACAAAACTATTTGAAGCGGGTCTAGAGAAGTCGTTTTCAGTGTCTCAAAATTTACTTCTAGGAACATTTTAGAGTTGTACTTTGTATAACGTTTCTTATAGTTTAACCACAAATTTGTTGGTACCTGTCTCGGGTGTAGTCAAAATTAATTATTATTAAACAGAGGCACGATTGCCGTTTTTCACTTTCTTTCAAGTACACAATCATTCAAACGTCGATGTTACGTGATACATTTAATAAATAAGCAGAAACACTAGTCTGAGTTCAATACGCCTCTTGGGAGATGGTACTGAGACATGTCCCTAAATGATTAATCTTACTATTCTCACATAACTGTGTTGCAATATAAATATTTTTTCCCCAAAACGTAGGGCCAGACTGTGATTGCTTTGCATTCTATATTTTGCCCTGTTGTATATTCTTTACCGCGAAAATTGTATGTTTGACTTTTGAGTAGTTTTAAGAAATGCTTGTAAGTTTTACCGCGAACTTACCTATATGTGTTTCATTTAGGTAATTTATATTTTTATAATTTATATAATCACCTATATTTCTGGTCGTAACGGTCTCCGTTCCATCGGGTTCAGAAGAGGGAGGAAGAGAGAGTGCACCCGCGTGGTCGCGCGCCCACCTGTGCACTATAATATAGCCTGCGCACTTGACTGTTTCCGAACAACGGACTCTGAGAAGACTAAAGAAGTCACTAGAATCTACAATGCAGTCGCTATGGCCGAACACGGCTAGAAGGATATATGTGTTTCATATTAGACTGCTTTGTATATTACGCGAGTATATTATACTTTTAAAGTTTAACTCGTTTGCGAGTTCACCTACTGCCAAGGTTTATTCGGTTTATCCTGAGTCAACTTTTAATATGCATATAGATATTTTGACACGCTTTTCGTCTGAATATTATTATGTAAACTGACACTATAAACTATTGCGGACCGGGTTCGCGACTCGCCCTCTGAGACCGGCGCTGCGGCGCCGTGCAAATAATTCTTCAAACTGCCAGTTTGCACAAGATCTCACATGACTACGCTGTCAAGTTTGTCTTTGTTGGGTGGGGCTTTTACTCATTACGAGCGCACTAGTCGCGGCTGCGGTCTCGCATTATAATAATACTGGATTTACCCCTTGCTCCATAGTAGATTGTACTATTGCTTATATAGCTTATTAGATTGTTCAACTTCGTACTACGATTTAGTAACTAGGGTTTTACTACGAAACGCAAAGTGTAGTTAATACTCATACTGGAACCCATAGTTCCAAAAATTGATTAATCTTCTCTTATTATGTTTAATTTGGCGACTTTAGTGGTATAACAGTATGGCGGCGCACTGTAGATGTCGCTCTAAATACGCCTATACTGTATAAAATAATAGTATCTAAAATAACAAACGTTGTTTTTTAATATAGCTCTTATTATTTACTTAAACGATATCAATTTGTAATTTGGTATATAGGTTTCAACTAAAATAATTACCCATCTTTAAGTTCAGATAGACTAATAGATGGCATTCTATTTCTCCGTATTATTTTTGGAATCTAATTAGCCTATTTTTCAAAAAATGCTATAAATGGCATTATTATTTGAATGTTATTATTGTTAACATTAGTTAAATTAGTGGGTTTTTATAATAAATCAGTCCTTAAAAAAAAATCTGTTGTATTACTTTTCTTACCCTTATATTATTATTAGTCTTATTACTTTTTTCCACTATCAACGTGTTCATGTTATTTCCATATTAATTTGTAATGCAAGCATAGGCTGTAATGCAAGGATATTAATTTGTAATGCATAGGATAGTCAATTTGTTTTGTTTAAATATGTTTTAAATATACTTGTATGTATTTACTATCTACAAGTTTACTATAAAATAAAATAAAAATAAAATAAGAGTAACTTGGCTGTATGTTGCGCCTAAACAGCTTACAGTGCTAAAATTATTTTCATCGTTCCTACTCTTATTTTTGAGCACGATATCCAGCGCCTTCCCTGCAAATTCAAATAATATCCAATCAACATAAAAAGCTCGTCTGCCGACGCGGTGCCGGCGTATATTTGCAAATAGGGTCAATGGTGATGCGATATCATTTATTCCGCACCCCGCCACCGGGCGGCGAGGATTGAGAGGGAATAGAGCAGTCATTTGTCAAAGCGTTTGACGGCTTCCGCCATACATTAACTGGCAAACTGTACGGAAGCTATGCATTAGTTATTATCGCCGGAAACATTGCGTGATGATTGTCAGGATGCGAGCGATTCGCCGAATTAATAGCAATAAATCATAAATGGGATTGAGAAACCTGGAGATATAGAGGTAATTTTTAGTTTTATAATTAATAGTTTTACGTGATATTAATAATTTCAACGAGTGTTAATAGTTTCAATGTAATAATTAATACCTAATATTTAAACTAAATTTAACAACGCGACAAGACAAAGGAGGGGGACAAAAAATTAATATACAGTCTGGCCAGAAAGAGTAGACCTGTAAAAATTGCAACATATTGCAACACAGTAATGTGATTATAGTAAGGCTAAATAATTTAGGGACACGTCTCAGTACCCTACCAAGAGGCGTATTGTACTTAGACTAGGGTTTCTGCTCCTTTACTGATTCTATCACGTAACATCGACGTTTGAATGATTGTGTGCCTGAAAGAAAAAGAAGAAAAAAACGTTAGTTGCCACCGTTAAATAATCATTAATTTGGACTACGATTGAGACAGTTAGGTACCAACACTTTTTGGCTAAACTATACGATATGTCAGGAAAAACAAAACCACAAAATGTATCTCGAAGTACATTTGAGACACTGAAAATGACTTCTCTAGCTCCGCTTCTAATAGTTTTATTCATTTTTAACGCAAAAGAATATGAATAACGAGAATTAATGATAAAATGAACGCAATTTTTTGAACTGAACCAAGAGTGAAAAATCAGCTGTCATAAGGATTAGTGTTGCTACATCAAAATATTTTCTCCCCACGTCGAATTGATTTCTACTCTTAACCGACAGACTGCAATATGATAGTATCGCAGTTACTTTATAATATATACGTTTAGTTTAATAATGAAGCAACACAAGATTCAAAACAATTTCAAAAAAAATCATTCAGACTTCAAAAATTGCCTTATTTACCTAACATAAATACGATGATATATTAGGTAAACAAGTCTATTGTAGCCATAGATGTAGTATTATAAGTAGATTGGCAATAGAGTCAGTGGAGCGAGACTAAAATGAAAATACACTAGTGTGCGTGTAATGTGCGTGTGTGCGTGTGTGACAAAAATAGTGCTGTGCTATCACTGCCTAAACTGAGATTATCGATAAAAACTGGCTGGTATCTCGTTTCCCGATTTAACGCGTGTGTACAAGTGTCAATAACTAAGAAGAAATAATAATAAAACTACAGATACAATGTATTCGATTTTTATTTTCCGCCAAACAGAAGTAATTTATTATAAAAATGTCGCAAACTTTCCTTTGATGCATTTTGCAATTTTGCTTCATACTTTATTCTAATTGTAAAATAAGTTTCAATTATTGCTTTTATTAGCGAGTATTTATGATTAAATAATGCTGGCGAATCATGCATATGATTGTCAAGAACACTAAAAAAAGATTTACAGGACACAATACAACCGTTTACCAATTTTTGAAACATGAATTCGTTAATATTTTTTCCCTTAACACATTTACGAAATACTTGTTCAGATTGAACACCTATATTATAAACATCTTGCGAAGGATAAATGAGGCCACCTACGTCCTTCGTGTATATAAGTGAACCTACTTTCAATTTACAGAATAGCGTTACAGAATTTTTCACATGCCCGTTTTTTTGTGCCCTTATATTTTTCAGTTTTTTTTGGTTAATGTCTAACCGTCTTCTGAGAATGTCAATTGTTTTCTTCATCTTTTGCTTCCTCGGGGTATTTTCCAGACCAACAACGTTTGCTGTAGAGGTATTGGCAACCGGAGATATATCTCTGTAGACATATGATGACACTTTGCGTGTTGGTTTCAATGCAATCTGCAAAGAAATATTAAGAATGTATACATAAGTAGATTTGATTGCGGTCTTACCCTTATAGTATTTACATAAAATATAGTCTTTCGGGAATAGCGTAACTTTAAATTGGTAAAATAATTAAAAAAATCGGACGTATACATCCGAGATTACCCCATACCAACAAACAAACTTTACCGCTTTATATTATTAGAAAGTGTAGGTGTATCTGTGTTACATAATATGATTAAAATGAAAGTTTAATAGAATAATGAATTTTAATGAATGAATAAGGATAACGCTGGTAGCGAATACACAGACTGTTGGACATGCATAAACATAATAAAGCATATCAATAAAACACACATTGACGTTGAGTTTCCTCAATTCCGTAGTAGTGGCGATCATATAAGTAGTGCAGGTGTTACCATTATAGCAGACCGTACAGATAATAAAATGAATAATTAGGAAATAACTTACGGGCATGAACAATGTGGGTATTGAACCAGACCGCAGCTTTACTCTTTGAGAGCCTCTATTGGCAAAACATTTTTGTTCAAAGTGTCTGCTGCATAAAGTTGAATATTTATTGTGAACCCAATTTTCCCTATTTATCATTTTTAGCCATTTTTGTCGAACATCATAATTTACAGGAAATCTGAAAGATTTAAAAATTATATTGTAAGGATATTTATAAGAATGCTATTTGACTCCAGAACCCTAAAAAATAAAAACAGAAATTTGATAAAATTTCTACCAAGCAGAGTTTGGAATAGGTAGAGTATATTTACTTAAACTTTGTGGAATATAGACAAGAAATGGAAAGTTCCTTACGACATATTTTCGGTGCATTTTCGGGACAACATTTGAAGAATGTAAAGCACACAAAAATAATTCGGTCCCTTGTTGTGTGTAGCACAATCTTTAATTACAAATAGAATATACTAGAATAGATTTATATTTTCGTAAGATATTGACATACCATTTGAAAACATAAATGCCAATATTAAATAAAAATCTTTATTCTACCAATTCGTATGGAAATAAATGTAACCTATAAAATATTTTTGTTTACTCGAAATATGATGCAAAAACTCGCATGAAATAAAAGATTTCAGCGTAAGTGATATCGCGATACTGACTATTCAGGGTAGGCTATTTTATTGTAATTTTTTTATACTAATTTTTGTCCGTGTAGGATTTTTGGAATTATTGCAGTATAGGAACCTTTCTCAGAAATCGAAAATATAAAGAAATACTACTAGATTCGATCATTGTAATGCTAAATATGAAAGGAAAAAGCTTCGGACCCGTAAAATTTTGAAACCAAATTTACATACAAAAAAAAAAGTTTTTTTTAAACTCAGTTTTAAAGATTGTTTTAAAAAAACTAATCTAACCTACCGCCAAATAGGTATTATTTAAAATTTAAAAAAAACGTAACCTACCGAAATGTATAGGTTTGGCGCTTTTTTGAATGCCTATATCTCGCTTATTTATTGAGACCGAATACATATTATTGCAGATTCGGAATCAGCGTGGTGAATATAGTCTGATGACGTTAAAAAATCAACAATCTAGAAGAGGTTCCTATACTGCAATAATATTGGATTTTTAATATTCTCATTTTTTTTATAAACCATCGGATATATCTCACCATCATTAACATTTTTACATGATATAGTATTTTTGCTGTTTACTTTACTTGTTACGATCTCTTCTAATAAGGCCGCATGTACGGCATACCGTTGTCAGCCAAGTTACATATCGATATGTGGATATCGATATTAGCGCTCTCACTATACATTTGAGGTTAGAAATACTAGCAATTCACGTATTTAATATTACGTTAAATTCAATTCCTACGCATTCCGAGCATTAATATTACAAAATGCAATATTATTACCCATCCATTTCAGGATAATTTTCATGTATAGAGCTCCAAAATATTGCATTTAGATAATCAAATCTTTCAATCGTACTTACATGTGAAATGAATATTTCTGTGGATTTTCTTTCTTTGATGACTTACATCCAGGTACTGCACAAGTAATCATAATTGATTACGTCTATGACACACCAAATTACACCTTTAAACGCGAGATTTTGCAAAATTAAGCGGGATTTGTATCGGCCCAACTGACGTTGGGCCGATACAGGCCGATAGCATGTACGTGAATGGTCTCGCCTGTCTATCGCGCTCTAACATACCAGTATCTATGTTCTTTCTCTTTCGCATTGCCAATCTAACAGTAGTATAATAAATCTATGATTATAGCATACTTGTCGTCGTCGTATACCTTACATACGTGGATGAATTATGAGATATATATAAAAATTAATATTAAAGCGTCGCGAGAGGAATAGTGCAGCCTGTCTGGGGATTTGACTGGAATTTGAAAGTTGACCATGTCGACACTAGACCTATGCTGTCTATTTGATTGGAATAAGATTTTGTACATAAATATTAAATCATAGTACGCTCTCCAATCGGACAATATATCAATGTCGTGAAACTTGCGCAATCAGATTTAAAGTTCGGAAGTTTTAGAAGTTTTATAAATAAAGTATCTCGGATTCCATACTTGTGCGAAGTACTTAATATGATGATGGACGTACTCCTTATGTTTTAAATATCTTTGATTTGGTAAAGAAAGCCAAAATGACGGAGGTTTTCTGGTCACGTAATCGATGTGTTAGGTGAATTCAATTGATTTATTTCAATTAATTGTATATGGTTAAGTTGGCAATAGGTATAGAAAATATGTAAATCTTCTTAGAATTATGCACAGTCCTGCATGGTTATAATGTGTATAAAAACCTTCAGATCATCCGCAAATAATATTTTTTTTAAATTATAACATACACTTCATTTTCTAAAGTCTTACATAGCTTAGTCTTACATAGTCTTACATAAAGGTGCATAGCTAAGAAATGGGTCAATAATTATCGATCCTGTGCTTAGGGCCAGATTTGTATATCGGTGTGACGTCTGGGACGTCTAAGAAGTCGTCAACCGACCTCCTAAAAATTATACTTATTGGAGAAGCTAGGCTCTTACAGCAGAGATATACAATTATGAGGGAGATATTGTCCGACCCTTGACATCGTTTTTATTCTTTATTAAGTAATATTAATTATTTTTATAAGGCTATCTATGCTTCTACGTTCTAATATTAAACTACTGAAATGATCTCAAATTAGAGAATACACTGCAAGTTTTAATACAACGCGAATATAATATATGTGCTACTACACTCGACAAATGATGAAATCCCTAATCAAAGGTCGGATAGAATAAGATAAAAAGCGTTATTTGTCTTGTAAACCTTTCACGGTTGACCCGCGTTCGCAAAATGGATCGCGATCATTAATTTCACTTGAAAAGCGAGGGTACACCGCGGCAACTAGGCCGACCGTCGCGAGTATTATTTCTAGAATCCAATCTGTGTGAAATGATGTGTGACCGCGATAAATTCGCACTCTGCTTTACCCCCTCACTCGCTCGTATAACATGACATTATACGACACTTCTGTACAAGACCGGCAGGTGCTACGAAACCGAAATCTTGTACGTCGCTTTATTTTAAAAGTTTCTGCCCTCGGCCTCATTAAAATCCCTGAAACTCGCTCGCAGAGTCATGAGTATAGTAATAAACTTTAATGACTCTTGCACACTCTGTTTGGTTAGAGTAAAAGTTTCGTAAAATTGGCGCTTGCCACCTGAAAATTTAAAATGATAAGGGAAGCGTAATAGAAACTTGGAGCCGAAAACTTTTATCGTGACGTTGAAGTTTAAATGGTATTGATCCGGATCTGCATTAATTACTTTCTGCATCCGGATCAGAAGTGGGATCTGGATAGGCGGTCGAGGAAACAGACGTATATCCGGCTTCCGCCGCCCGCAGCGAATGGACCGATTCAATTGAAATAATTTGAGATTGCGAACTATTAGCCGATGCAGACTTGCCAATAAGAAGTTTCGCGAGAGGGAAGTTTTAACTCGCCTCGCTTATTTCAATCCATTTAACCATTTATCCTGAAACTTTCGACCGGCCGAGCCGTTGTTTACGTCCATTTTCGTCACGAACTTGCGCGAGAGAAAGAACTCCGCGGGAAAGCTTTCTCTCCACCAATATCGCGCTTAACTACAACAAACGACCGCTATTAATTTCGTACATTTATAAATTTTCCTTCAACAGAAGATACTAGGGAAAATTTACGTATGATATTATTTTGTAATATTTCAACATCCTCGCTCACCACACCTTTTTAAGCGTTGCCACCGGGGAACTTTACGCATGATAATATTTTGTAATTTTTTAACATCCTCGATCACCACACCATTTTTAGAAGCCCATCCAGTGATACCACCAGGAACTCTACGTATGATAATATTATGTGATTTTTCAACATCCTTGGTCACCACACCTTTTTAGAAGCTCATCCAGCGTTGTCACCAGGAACTCTACGCATGATAATATTTTGTAATTTTTTAACATCTTCGATCACCACACCATTTTTACAAGCCCATCCAGTTATACCACCAAGAACTCTACGTATGATAATATTTTGTAATTTTTCAACATCCTCGGTTATCACACCTTTTTTCGAAGCTCATCTAGCGATACCACCAAGTAATTATGATATTTTGTAATTTTTAACATCAAAAATATGGTTTAAAAGTATACCGCTTTTGTTTTTAAATATCGCAAATGACCAACGAACTCTGGTGATTTTAAATAAATAGATAAAATATTTATGCTGACTTTTTCAATTTGTTTTTTTTTTCTTTTAGTACGTTTTATAGTAATTTTAATTTCTGCGTAAAATAGTAAAATAATGAAATTTTGGAAAAAGTTGCAACTTAGCATCTTTGTGAACCACTTATGTCCTTATCAATTTATGTAAAATCTATTGAATCCACAAAACTTAACATAAATGTTACTTACATCGCCCTTTAACGGTTTGATGTATCAAAATTTTTCATACTCTACCGCAAAGCTAATGGGTGAAGGGATTTATTAAATTTACATGGTTTCTCGTCCAGTTTGAGATTCGATCTGGCCGTATCGACCATGAACAGATCTTTCCATCTAGCATGAGTGTACGCTTGATGATCATCGGCATACAAATGATAAGATGAATTAATCCAGATGTCCTTGGATTAATTAATAAACATTGAGAAGATTATTGTATATCATGGCCCAGTATTTTTTTCTGCTAATACACCAGGTGATTTATATTCATCACTATAAAAAGCACTACTTAGGTCGCCTAATATAGTGGATCGAGTTTCCGAATGGCGATTGTCAAATTTTGCACGCCGAATTTGGGTCCATTTGCTCCGCTCGGAGAGCAGACTTGCGACGCGCGCGACGTGACGTCATTCGATGCAGCGCGGAATTAATCACGCAAGTTGGACGTTCCTCCGAAATGGCGCGGGCCGCCCGCGGCTCGACGGTGCGGCCGCCGACGCGTGCCCGAAATTACTTTTTATGGGCAACGCCGCGCCGCTTTCCGCTTCCTGATTGAATATCCGCTCGGGCGCGGGTGCCCCGGCGATATCATCCGCTCCGCTCGGCCGCTCCGCCTCTGCTGTCGCCCGCCCCGCGGCCGGAACGAACTCCAATGCGACGTCTGCTGATTTACGACCCACGATGGCACGTTTGCGTCGCCGACGAACAACGTCTCTGGGACACACGTTTCAACCGCGCGCTGCTAACAGTTTAATTTTAATCCCTAAAATAGTTCAGTTTTGTGTAATGTCGTCGTAGCAGTCGTAGCAGATACGTACTAATTTCTACAATCACTCGCATATGCGCCCTGTCCAAATGTAATAATGCACATAAAAATACGTAATATTATTTTTAATTTATGCTATTTGTATTTAACAATGTGTGTATCTGTTATCTGACATTACTTTCACATGCAGCATCATCTCAATTTAGTTTAAAATATGAATTGATTGTTTAATATAGCCTATCTTAAAGGAGTCGTAAATAATACGCGTGTTTCGGACAATTGCGATGATTAAACTACTAGTGATAGATACCTATAGTAGATACCTCGCAGGCCTACTAACTCGTGACCGTGACAAACGTTGTCAAGTACGGGCTGCCATTCGTAACATTTTCCACTTTGAATTTGAACCCGAGTTGGATATTGTTCCTAAGATGAAAGTTTCTCCAAAATGGTGCGGAGCTACCCCTGTTCTGGTGGTGCAGCCACCGATGCGTGACCGAATTTACTTTTTATGAGTGCTGCTGTCCGCTTCCTGCTTGAATATCTACGCGGGCGCGGAAGCCCCGCCATTATCATCCGCTCCGCTCGGCCGCTCCGCTTCCGCTGTTGCCCGCCCCCCCCCCCCTCCCCACCCCCAACCGGAATACTTCTCAACCGCACCAGATCAGTGAACCGCACATCAACCGCGGACAACCAACTAGACACACGCTTCAACCGCGCGCTGCTATCAGTTTAACTTGAATACGTAATATAACACAGTCTTAGCAGATATATAGTGATGTATACAATCACTCAGTACGTAGATAATATATACATACAAATATCGATTATTGTATCTGCTATGTATGTATTTGCTACGACTTCGGTTTTGACATCGCGTGCGCGCGCAACTTCGACACTATCAATTTGGTCTCAAATATGAATTAATTGTTTAAGATGGCATGGCTTGGAGGAGTCGTAAATTAAACGCATGTTTCGGAAGATTACGATGACTAACTAAGGATGATAGATAGTAATTACTGCGCGGGATCTACTAAGTAGCGACCGTGACATGTGTTGTCAATTAAGGGCTGCTTGTACGTACAAATATTACTATTTCGAATGGCGGTCGTTAAATTTTCCACGTTGAACTCGGGCCCGAGATACGCGCGCGACGTGACGTCATTCGATGCAGCGCGGAATTAATCACACAAGTTGGACGTTCCTCCGAAATGGCTCAGCGGTGCAGCCGACGCGTGCCCGAAATTACTTTTTATGCGGAACGCCGCGCCGATTTACGTTTCCTGATTGAAGATCTGCCTGATTGAAGTTCCCCCGAACCGATATCGTCCGCTACGCTCGCGCGCCCAGCAACCAGAAAAACTCTAATGCGATGGCTACTGATTTACGACCAATGATGGGCCGTTAGCATCGCCGACGAACAACGACTCTGATACACGCGTTTCAATTTTAACGCGAGGGAATTACTTACAGTTATATTTTAATTCGTAAAATACACGTTTTACTTTCCCGGCTTACCAACCGAGTTTTGTGAGTGCGCGAAACTTTTTTTCGAGATGAAGATGCAAATATTCATATTGAACCCCCCTGAGACGATTAAGACCATTTCCAGATGGAAGTATGTGTCTGTCTGTCTATGTGTGTCTGTGTGTATTCCGCCATGATAGCGTCCAAACGCATAAACGTTGTGGTTGAAATCGATCCACCTAGACATCTCATACTCGAAGACAATGTTTACAGCCTTTGCAGACCTTAGGCCTCAAAGTTATATAAACTTTTGATGAGAAGCGTATGTCATGATGTTGATCAAATGTCGTGTTGACGAATGGATACTCCATGCAAAAATTTTCATCGCTACTCCGATCAAGTGACAGTACTAAATCTTACTAGTCGCACTAGTCATATTACAACCTCGAAAATATTGAACTCGAAATATTGGAATATTGTATAATACATAGATGCCTTTTAGGGCTGATATCACATTGTGAAATATTGGTTGAAATATCTCATATACAAGTTACGCTAATAACATTTAAATTTCGCCATACATTTTAATCAAATATTAACGCCATTTGTTGGCGCTTGGCCCAAACGGAGCTGAGAAACGAACCACGCCATCCGAGGTGGTTAAGATGGAATCCAACCGAGCTCATCCGCCGGCCGAGAAAGAGCGCTCATCAATTATATTTTAAAAATTAATATTCAGATGAAATCAGTCCTTGGCTAAGTGGCCGGTTCCCTGGTAAGTGCCGGGAAAGTCTTGGGGTGGCACAATCAATTGTATTTATTTAATTGATTAAGCACAGTTTCTGAAAGAAATATTCATCGAAATGGAAGCGCTGCTATTCACGTGAACATGCCCAAATCAAATACTCCTAAAGATGAAATTCAACAGCATGAAACTACAGCCCTTGTTATCTCGAACGCCCGTGTCTTACTGCGTCTGACGCATGCCCGAAATTAGTTTTTACGGTCGACGTATCGTTGGCCATTTCCCGGTTCAATCGAGCGCGACGCTTCGCCGTTGCGCCGCACGCGGAAGAAGTTGAAACTGATGTCCCTAAACCGACATTTTCGAGACTTAAACATGAATATTTTCTTTTGTGCCAGATTTACAAAAAGTAGACTTTCTAAAAAATCCCACGTATATTTCGCGCCGTGGTGGCCGCCGGCCCCCAGTTGGCTTTTGCAAAACACCGACGCCGTGTGAATGCTAACGAAATCGTCGGGACGAGCGTGAGAGAAAAATATGAATTATGACCGGTAGCAGTAGTTCCAGCACGTGTTCTCAGTATCGGAGGATGTGTGAAACGTGACCTTTTTATCTTGTATGAGTTATTAATAAAGTAACCGCGGTACCGCGGGGATAACATGGACCATTATCACGCGAATTAATGCGGCAATATTTTTGGATATAATTTTACTAACATCTTTTTATTATTTTCTAAAGTTATATACATCCATATATATACATTAAATTAACAACAATTATAGATAAACTTATTCCAAATAATATACAAACATATAATTATATATCAGATGGCAACTTTAAAAAAGAAATAGAGAGGTAAAAAGAAAACAATTAATGGAAAAAATATAGTCATACTATATATTTTAATATAAAGGAATTTTAGAGATCTAGTGTATTTGGAAAGGTGTAGGGTAAATAGGTAAGGATAAATTGAGACTAATGCAGCAGTCTAACTGATTACGTAGTACAGTGTTTTTCAACCAGTGGGTCGCGACCCCCTGGGGGTCGCGAAGAGACTCCCCGGGGTCGCAGACTATCTAAAAATTAAAATCGAAAATATTACAAAATCT
The DNA here is from genome assembly GCA_944548615.1 of Micropterix aruncella. Lineage (NCBI taxonomy): Eukaryota > Metazoa > Arthropoda > Insecta > Lepidoptera > Micropterigidae > Micropterix > Micropterix aruncella. The sequence goes on from OX155951.1 coordinate 30,160,442, forward strand.
TTATTATATAAAATGCAAGCATTTACAGCTTCGAAAGAGAAACATATTTATAATGTATTTTTGGTATTTTTTACAAAACTTTATGTTGATCTGAGATGGAAACAGGTTAGTACAGCTACGAAAGTGAAAAACAGTTAAAATTAATGTGTTTTTTGCCATTGTTTTAACAAAAAACTCATTTATTGAATGCTTACAGCTACAGACGTGAAAAAAAATAAGGGGGTCCTAGAAAACTAAGTTACAGTCTAAGAAGTGTCGTGTAAGTGTTTTATTTTTTATACCAAAAAGGTGGTCGCGATCTAAAGAGAGGTTGAAAATACTGACATAGTATATAATGCAGCTATGCATTGTCTATTACCATATATCAGTTTTTGGTCTCAAATTCAAAATGACGTAGTATAACAGTAAATATATGCAGTTATATACTGAAGTTCGTTCTCTTTCCTTGGACAATCTATGTTGTCAAGAAGCCGATTTTTTTGTTTTTGAATAAATTGAAAATGTAGGTGCTATTATAGTATAATTGTCCTTAGGATAACGAAGAATTAACTCGAGGAACTTGTCATTCTGTGTTGCTGGCGTGATTGTTCATAGGGTTCGAGTCGACATCATTACGGTTCGATGGAAAAACATGAGTGACTCTTTCACAAACAACTGGCGTATATCGAACCCTTGAAATAGCATGTTCCAATTATTTCATGAAGGCCTCCTATTGATCATCCTCAACAAAAGCTTAGGGGTTTAATAAGAGATGTAAGACTGATTTCGCACGATCTTCCCAAGCTATTATTCCGTACATATAAATAAATAAAAGAACTAATAAGAGCAGTACAAAGTTCTAATTACAGCAGGCTTTTGAACCATTTAGAAAATCGGAAAATAAATCCTAAAATTTTCTTTGTTTTTTTTACTACTATTTAATATAACCTCGAGATCTAATACAACCCCTTGCATCTAATATAACCCCGAGATACCGATTTTCTTGACCATTATCTTTCGTCACTCATGGCTAACCCCCCGACTGTTTCTCGTATATGAAACTTTGCGCACTTGACTGCGTTGATATCCAAGCTTGTTCTGTTGACAATATCTTGTTAGTCTATATAGATCGCTTTGGGTACTCAGGCAATCCCTTTCTTTTATTACCGTCATTTATATTGTCATGTCATCGGCCTAAAATAAGTAGTTAGTGTATTGAAAACACTTTCCGATATCACGAATGTATTCACTAAACAGCAGAGGTAACAGTGAGAGCCTTGAAAAACTCTTGAAGGAACCGTGACGAAGTCAGAACTGTGTCTCCTAATAATAACGGCTCGGTGCCTATTTTGGAGGCAAGATTATGGTATATTTTTAGAAAAAAATCCAGCTGTGAGCCCCTGTAAATCGTAATCCCTCGATGCTTATTTCAGTTTGCTGGATATGAAATTATTTGCCTGTTTTTAATACGCCGGGTAATATTACAACAATAAAAACTAAGTTGTAATGAATGCGATGCGACGGCCATAAATACGGCAAAAGAGCGGTATCTCATTTGTAAAATATAATCTGCGATAAAACATTTACATAAAATTTATATTTTTTTCTTTTTGACACAACCATGGCACTCTATTAAGAGTCAGGAAGTTCAGGAAATCAGAAGCTCGCCTTATTACAGAAGTGCCTAGCAAGGGCTCGGTTTCACTTTACTGGACACACTAGAAATCATTTACATTTAACCTGGACTCAGACAGATGTCTACCAAATTTTAGACGCATATAACAGTATTTCTGGAACTTCAATTCCTTCCTTTTGTACTCTTGCATTTGAATGTGTGTTACTATATACGAATAAATAAATAAATAATGTAAGCTACCGATAATTTCTATTTTTTTAAAACAAAATAATATGATTTTGTCTTCAAAATATTCAGTGGATCCAGGCTTTGTTCTTTATCGATGATAAATGAAAATTAATGCTTTTAACATCACCACACCATCATTCCACGATACGCTTTTTTAATGGGCAGTAGTACTCGATCTTTGATGGGATAGAAAAACTTTCCCTTGTTACGTTCCTAATTTCCGTATCCTGTTTGGGGTGAACTCCAATTAAGCGCTGCACTGCCTGTCTGCGGGCTTAGAGCCCGAGTCTGTAGCAGCATCACTACTGGCTCTAATCAAAGTTACGCCGTTAATTCTCTCCCTGCCGCCGATTTAACAGAGGAAAACAATCGACAGCGGAAACAAACACGTTTCCGATACCGCGTGTACACCCTTCACAGATGGCTGCGTGTGCAATATTAGCTTTACAGATGTGTGCGTGTGCAAAGGGACGAGATCTAATGGATTTACGCGAGATTTAATGGATTTACGATTTCTCATATGTCAGTGTGTTTATTTCAATGAATATGCATAAAAACATAATATTCACTAATTTACCATTATCATTTCAAGAATTAGCGTCAGTATTCAACAAAATTTTACTCTAAAAAGAACATAGTGTTTTTATTAGAGTACCAACCTAGAACGGGCTAGTCCCAGATGGGTGACAGAATCAAATAAGCAAAAGGTTAAGGTTTTGCTATTCGGTTCCTGTTATTTTTGTAAGCAAATCAATGTTTTATAGTAATTAATTCTTAAATAAATAAATAAAATATTGGTAAAGAAAATTTAGCAACTAATCTCTAAACCGAGGAGAAGATTTGTTTATAATATTTAAGTTTAAAATACGCAAAGCAATATTGATAGGTAAAAAAAATGGCAGAAATATTTTAGCTATTTCTGCAAAAATATTTCTGTATGTTAAAACTAAAATTTACCGATCCATATACAGGAAAGTGTATAAGTTATACAAACAAAATAAAAACTACATAACCGTTATCATTGTTTGATATAATAATGACCTAACAAGATAATTCAATTAACCATACACAATAAAAAGAAAACATTATTTTAGATCTACAGATATTGGAAAGTGTAAATCAGTATTGAAATGCACGGTGGATCTAATAATATGAGATACATCTTAATAGGGGTGCATATATGTGAAAACGCTTAAGCGTTATATTACTTTACAAACGACATTCTATCTTTTTCATGGATATAGTATAATTTCACTGATATACGGTGTATTCAAAAAGTTCCACAACATCGATATAGAATGTCTAATGGTGGTTAAAAAATATCACTATATTAGTTTTCCCCTTAAGTCGTTACCCTTGTCGTTACCTTAAGTCGTTGCCTTAAGTCGTTACCCTTGCGAGACCGGTTAGTAATACTTTGGAACGCATTGATAAAATCTCTAACTAGAATGCTGTTCAGAACCGCCATCAGATTCCTTTTATTGATGAAACATCCTTAATATGCATGCCCTTAATTACGGTTTGATGTTACGGGGAAAAGCATATAGTCCACAGGAGGGTAATCAGGCGAATATGGGATATATTCTACGACCGAAACCCCTCAATTGGCCCAAAACTAACCCACAAGAATGCTGGTATATGACGGCGCATTGTCATGTGAAAGACACCAATAACCGGACTCATGTACTTGGGTCGGATACGAGGAATTCTTACTACCTGCCTATTAGAACTTCCACATGGGCCAAGAAGTCCTGATGATTTTACTACTTTTAACCCTTTGAGGACTATAAGCTTTGCGGTAGAGCATGGCAATTGTTGATGCATAAAACTTTTAAAGGGCTATGCAAATGACATGTACGAGTATGTCAAGTTTTGTGGAAATTGGGTCAATAGATTTTGTATAAATTGATCGGACATAATTGTTTATGTGGTTCATAATTTCCAAAATTTTATTATTTTATTATTTAATTCAGTAATCTTTCGTACCTACTAATAAACGTACTAAAAGAAAAAAAATCTAATTGAAAAAGGCGCCACAAATATTTTATTTATGTTTATTTAAAATCACCAGAGTTCATTGGTCATATACGATATTTTTTGAAAAATATTGCAGTATATTTTTAGACAATATGTATATTTTTAAATTATAAATTATTCGTATTCGATCATTTATAAAAAGATTTGTGAACTTACGGGACACATATGTCCCATGTTCTATAAAGGGATAAAATAAATTGAATAGACACTGATGCAGATCACGTGTACACGAGACACCGCACTGACAACCATTACAAAACAAATACGATTCATAGATGAAGTTTTATCTACGTGGCTCTACAGTTGTCCAAGAGATGGTGCCACATGCTTCATCTACAAAAAAATCGGTCCCGAAACTTGTTGAACTTATTATGAATATGTATAATTTCTACTAATTTATACAATATTTTTATCGATATTTATTATTTCCTAGACTATTAATTAATATTATTTTTTTAATGTGGGTTATTATGCACTGGTTGATAATTAAAATTCGTATGAGCAATATTCTATTTACAGCGTTTGCCTAATATTTTTCGACGAATCTCACTGCATAAATATTATTAACCTAATTATAACATTATTTTTATAATCTGAGGTTAAATAAATGATTATGATTATTAAGGTATAGTTTATTCAATTACAATATATTAGATGTCATCATAAAAGCATTAACGATGCTGAACCAACAAGCTTTCAAGGAGCCGTCGTCGTCGGTGGCAAATAATGCACTTAAGTGACATCTACGAGACGACAGCTACCTATCTATTATAGAGAAATGAGTGACGAATCAGCTAATGGAGCCCTAATAGATTTCAAGCGACCTGCATCAATATATCAATGGGTAATAAGTAAATAGTGAAAACACATTTTTAAAAACAAGCTTATATTAAAATGCTCTGTCCCGAGCTGCCGAAACCTGGGTGCAGCAGCCATGTCATAGTGGAACTTAGAATGGGCTATCATAATTGAATGATATACAGAATTGTGTGCTGTTGACCGTTGAATAGTCCCGAACGGGCTATCATAATGCGTATACAAAATTTCGTTTCTGTGCTGTTGAAAAGTCCCCTCGTCGGGAGCCAATCCTAGGCGCAGCAGCCATGCCATGGTGAAATTTAGAACAGGCTATCATAATTGAATGCGTATACAATTTCGTATGTGCTGTTGACCGTGAAAGAGTAGCCTCGTCGGAAGCAGATCCTGTGCATGCTCACCATAAAAATGTCATCGGAACTGAACCAACATGTAAAATTTTAACTTCATGGGATAAGAGGAACAGGTTTTAATTTAGCTTGCGAGATTTGACCTAAACAAACTAACTAACATGGCAAGGTAAATAACAGCAAGTAAAAATAACCTCTGCTTTAAGATTTTATTCCGTGTGTTATGAGAAAAATCTATTATTAATTATAAAAAAAATTATTACTTATAATAAGAGACTGCGATTGCAGCCATTGGTATTTAGCATATAACCTTTTCACTTGAGAAACCAAAAAATAGAATATCTCGGAAAACCAATTTTATTTCTCAAGACATTTTCATTTATAGAGAAAATCATTTCGAAGTTGCGGACCGCTTTACATCCTTCTTATCTGTATGTTAAAACAAGATTTTTTTTCAAGAAGAAACTACGAAGGGAATAAATTTCCCTATAAAAAGGTGACGCTAAAAATACGCTTTAAGAGCGATCACGTGCGATGCGAAAAGCTCTTAAAATACGGTTATTTCGGGTTTATCTTTCGGCGTCAAGGCCCAATTTCAGGGAAATGATCAAAAGAATTTAAACAATTAGGCGAGCGCGTTATGCAATCGAGTATTTTACCCCTGAGCTTCCCGTTAAATTTATGACGACCATTAAAATTTAAATACGCTGGCCGGATTAATAATATTTGGCATTTTTGCCGTTTATTTGAAATTCTGCTGCGAATGGGTTAATTTAATTAACTCGGTATTTATGAATTGTATGCGGCTATATTAATATCATATATTAATGTTGGTATGTATGTTTTTTTTATTGTAGCGAACGTTAGCGGTCGTAGTAGTCGTAGCGGTCGTAGCGATCGCAGTGGTCGAATCAGGCGTAACGTTTATGACGATCACTAGATGGTATTCAATTTTGTAAATAGTTGTATATTGCAATCACATTTTTGGAAAACATCTTGCGCTGTGTTTCGTAACTCACAACAGACGAATCACTTTTTTAACGATTATTATTGCTGTCCAACCATTGAAATGTTAAAACGATAATGCATCTAATAATCTTTTACGTACTCTTGTTTTTATATTTGTTTCTGCATTTATTTGCACAGCATAGAGATTCTAAAATAAATAAATAAGGAGTTAAAAAAACACTAAAAACACGCTTTTGGGCTATGATACGATATTCACATACACACTGCTATGATACGATATTCCATCATGGAATGCCAGTGCCTATCTTCCGGCTTCATCATCAGACCTTGAAACCTCAAAGTTCATTCCAAGACTTTTCTAACAAGTCCAAACACAGCTATGATACGATGTTCCATCATGGAGTTCCAGTTCATAACTTCCGACTCCATCATCAGATCAGTTCGATAGTACCATATTATTGTATTGTCATCAGAACTACATACAGCTGCCAATTTTCATGACGCTACGATCCTTGGAAGATGGTTAAATTAGTTACCTTAGATTCCATTACATAGTTACATACAGGTCGACCTAATAAAAGCGTGTTTAAAAGGAAATCGCCTATTTTAACACGCTTTTATTAGCTTGACCTGTATGTATGAATCTATCAATGTAACAGAATCTTTCAAGTCGAATTTTAACCATTGTCGTACTAACATGAACCTTGCCAGTTGTGTGTAGTTCTGATGAGACAATACAGTAATATGGTACCATCGAACTGATCTGATAGTGGAGGCGGAAGGTAGTCCCAGGAACAGCATAACGAAACAAAGTGTCCGAACCGCGTTTGGGCTTGTTGGAATTGTCTTGAAATGTACTCTGGCTACAAAGATTTCCTAGGCCTGATGATGGAGCCGGAAGGTGGCACTGAAATTTTATAACGGAACAACGTATCTTAGCCGTGTTTGGGATTTTTGCAATCGTCTTGAGGTGTACTCTAAATATGAATGATTTCCAGGGTTCTGATCACGGAGCCGGAAGGTAGGCACTGGAACTCAATAACGGAACAATGAATGCTTAACGTTTTTTGGGCTTGTTGGAATCGTCTTGAAATGTACTTTAATCATGAATGATAAGATTGTGATAAGTCTAAAATTACTTTTTAGTCTTAGCACGTTTTATGATAAGACTAAAAAGTAAAAATAAAATAATAGTTTCAAAAACTAAAAAACACGCTTTTGTTAGTACTGCACTAATAAGCAAAAAATAATGACACACACTTTTATCACTGTTTACCCCGTAAGGGACTTAGTGTAAGCCATGTTTGGAATTAACTATATTATTTGAGTGTAAAAATGTGGGGTGCTTTTTCTTCAAATCAAATCATCATAACGCTTCTCAGTGAAATGTTTCCAACAAGCATTGTTATGAAACATTATGTACCTAAACAAATGCTAGAAAAGCGCCCCACACTTTTACACTCAAATCATGGCTTATACTAAGTCCCTTATGGGATAGGCAGTGATAAATGAGTGGTTAATTATTTTTAGATTTTTATTAGTGCAGTACTTACAAAAGCGTGTTTTTTGTAGTTTTGGAAAGTATTATTTTATTACATTTCAGAATTACAACAATTATACCCTTACAATGTTTAAAAGTGTTTTGAATCATGGCAACAGCATACGTCTGAATATTTCTCTATGTATTTCAACAAACAAAGAGGATTCCCACTGAGCGGCAAGTTGGAGCGCATTAACGCTGTTTACTTGGTTAACTTATCAACTTACTAAAAGCTTATATTTGGCTGCTCCGGAATGCTCGTATAACAAGCTCAACCAGTCGCCCGGACGAAGCGAACCATCAAGATAAATAGTCGCGCAATATTGCAACTTTTACTGCCGCTGCCGTGGCAATTTAGCAAATGATGATAATAAGACGCTAGCTTTCACGTGAAAAAGCCGAAACCGGTATCACGAAATTTCTTGGAACAAATTGCTTTCATTCGAACTTTGGTTGTTCCGTATTGTGACCCCAGTAGGTGAAATGTTATGTACAAGTACCACACAGAAATTTTCCGGTATAAACAAGAAAAAAATAAACGAATGGTCAAAAATCAATTTTATATTTATGAAAATATTTTTCGTAAGCGTTGATACGCTTTTTCATACTTATATACCAATTTTTCAGAACATTTATTTTGCTCCTCCGTGGTGGCATCGAAAACATGTTTCTCGTATTCTTAGACAGCGTCTTCTGGCGTTGAAATCGTTGTCCGCGTAATTATTTTTAAAATGTTGGGAATGTAACGACCCTTAAGTAGCGTCACATGCAATCAACAAATGCATTGATTTCCAGTAAAATACACTGACACAATTCAGCTATTATTTTAACTCGTGCAGCGATGAATCAGCACGATGAAACAATACTTTTACTCGGAATATTTTGGATTGCATCATTTCCCGGCCTATATAAACCGGCGAAAAGGCAACCAAAGTATCATTCCTCGAGTGATCACCTCCCCCAAGGTTGCGACGGCATATTCGGTACCCCTCTCACGAGGTCGCTCAACGAGTCCGGCTCCTAGGTTTCCTTTCCCTACCTTTCCCAATCAGTCTGCATTCCCACAGACTCGAGCAGTGCCCAGTACTAGATACTAGGAGCACAAGTACAATCCTCATCCATACACCCTCGCAACTTCAGCCGCGCATCAATCCGCGACAACACAACCTATTCGGGAAGCGTTATAACTGGCAATATCGCTCTCAATTAATTCAATAAATACCTTCTGATTCACTCAAAATCGCCTTTTAATACGGAGATAACCCGCAAGTTTATACCACCACCTCACACCGCACAACCTGGAGTCTAGTGAGGGGTGGTCTCTCACAGGAATAAGAAGAAGTCACAAGGTGCCTCATAGGCGCCTTCATAGGGTGGCTCTTAGGTTCTACGTTTAAAATATAATTTGTCTGGCCGTGCGAGAGCTGGCATTGTCATGGTGCAAGAGAATGCAGCGTTTACGGTTGCTTTTACGGAGTTCATCAATAACTTCCGTCAAGCAAATGTTAGTGTGAAACACAGCAGTCAGAGCATGATGATTCACCGAAGCAATATTGGCCATGTGTCCAGATTGTCTAATAAATGAAGCGATCATTCGCTTCACGGCACTTTGCACGCGCTCCACCTTGGTTGGGTTCAGCTCAGCTTGGAAGACCCAAATGCTTAATTGCTGCTTTGTTTCGGGGTTATATAGTATCTGTAAATTGATGTTTCTTCACCTGTTACTATATTCCACACCAAATTTGACGCCCCTTTGTTGAATCTGGTAAGCATGGCATCGCACCAAGTGACGCGTCCCGTTTGTGAGCCTCAGTCGAATTGTGTGGGATTCGCCGCGAACACAGCGTTCTCACAGCCCAATGTTTGTATCGTATTGGCTGTAGCTGACTCATGACTATGGCTAAGTATCCCTGATTCCCATGGCAAGTGGCACGCTTTCTGTTTCGCTTATACGGCGCAAACCATCGATGTTGTTGTTGTTGACAGCGGTGGGCTGGCGAACTTCACGGAATTCTTCACTAAGGTTGAGACGACCGCGTTTGAATTCTGCAAATCAGGTATAAGTTGTTGTCTTGCTTGGGGTTTATCGACAAAAGTGCACAAATTACACTTAAAATCGTAAAAAATCATACAGCGAAAAATTTCAGGAATCAAATCAATCGTAACGCAGACCCGCAATTTCATAAAATAACGCCACAAAAAAAATACGAATGAAATAAACTTCATCCTACAGCCAAAGATTTCTATTTTCAAAACATAATATGTTTTTATGTAAGTGGTCAGTTCCGGAAACTTTCAATGTGATCATTTAAATTCATTGATTGTGATGAATTTGTTGACAATGATGAATGAATGATCATTAATTAAATGAATGATTATAAAATGATCATTAATTTTTTTTAAATACCATTTCAACTATCACTAGATACATTTTATTTTGTTTTATGGATTTCGCTCAAGTACGGTATGATTAGTAAAAAAATCTCTTATGTTTAATCCAAAATTAAAGATTCCTAATTAAATAGCCAATTACAGACGGACCTATATATCAAACTCATAACACGTGTTTTGTAAGAGATAGGGCGCTCTCTTAAAGAGCGTACCACTTATCTTGCAATGCGCGTTGATAAAACCTTACACCCAAATTAGTCCCAGGCGCTTCTCCGTAGCCTGAAGTAATTGCGCTTCGGCATCATTATTAAAGCTTTAAGCCATACAATCCGCCTCCTTTGACAAAAGACGTCGCGATATTAAAGCTGGGAAGACTCGAGCTTTGCGTTTCGTTTGAGTTTGAGACAATTCCCTTGCCGCAAGTGGATCTTCAAATGTTGTTATTGAATTACCTTAGAATGAACACTATTCGTGAGTAGCTAGGACTGTAACTTCGTATTTTAATGTAGCTATTGTGGGGTCGATTGCGTTATTCAATGGACCAATTGAAACTCTTACTTAATGTCGAAAAGTAAACGAACATTTTATCGAAATTCGAACTAAGTTTTGTAGTTCGATTAGCTGTTGCGTTTTTTCTTGTATCATTTTTAAAGTGCGTTTCGAATCAATCGAGCGGTAGTAGCTGGTAGTAAATTCCTCAAAACCGTCGTTAAAAAAAATATTCAAAAACGTCTAAAAGTCGAATGTTCAAGAATAAAATCAAATTCGTTCGTACGAATGCGTATTTTCTGTGTAGACAAAGTTTATAAGTAAAAATAGTAGGCCCCATTGGGCACCATAAACTGTCGCCTTAAGAGGGCGTCTTTTTACTAAGGCTAAACATTTATACAACGGCTGTTAGGTGTTTGTAACGTTATCATTCGTCTCCAGAAATATAAACATACTCTTCTTCTTCTTCTCGAAGTGTCGAAATCTCGAAATCTTGCGCTTTTTAACGGTGTGCAACAATTTTAGGGTCGTACCAGCACGCTGAAGCACTCGTTGCAAACTTCATGGGTCCAGCTTATACGGAGCACCACATCTCAAAAGATTCTAGCCGCCCGTCTGGTGTCTTCTTTTATGGTCCACGCTTTGCTGGCGTACATAACCACTGGCCAGATGTAGCAATGCAGGATCCGAGTTCTAAGTCTTAGATCTATTTTCCGGCAACACAAGACTTTTCTCATTTTATTGAATGATGCACGGGCGATTTCTATCCGGGTCTTAATTTCTTGATCGTAGTCTGCCGGACGCGCTCAAGAACATACTCTACATAAAATAAAAAAATAATATTTATATTTTAATACAAAACGTATTTGTATATACTTATATAATAATATTAATATAATACTATTACTATGTTTTTACACAATAATTGCTCATCTAGATACAGGTGTAAGAAGCCTCGTTAGATGTGCATAGCGCTATTTGTTACCCTAGTAGTGTCGATTCTAAGCTGTTCTTTTACAATGTTTAATTTATTTACTTCGGTGACAATGTAATTACTTATTTTGTATATTAATTAATTGAATTTGAAAAATAATTTATTTATTTGGAAGCTGCTAGGAATATTCATAAACAACTTCGATTTTAATTTCAAATATCTATTTCCAGAAATTTAAATTTATATTTAGGTTTTGTCTTTCAATAAGCCTAGATACCAATAAGCCTATGTAGATACCCTTCATATGAACATATATATTTAAAAAGATTTAGAGAATACTGAATAACAACGTTGCAAACAGTTTCTACGTTTGTATGGGGAGTTGGCCGCGATGAAACCTTTTGAAATGTTCTTTGCCAATAAATGCGTCAATATCAAATAATTCCTTTCCAGGCGCATACCTAAGAATGCATTTTTACGAGTTGAACGAGCGTTTAGGTCGCAAGATCGATATAAAACGTCGTCGCAGCGCAAGCCTTCTCCACTCCTCATTCGCCTAGTTTTACTTGGCGACGAATTGCCAGGCGGGCGAAACTTCGGACGAACAACAATCTGCATGCGGGGCTCAGTATGAAAATTGTTACGGCAGCTTCACGGCTCGAGAGCTTTCAGCAGCGCGGGCGGCGGCGGTGGTATTTCACGCGGAAATACTGAAAACTAAACTTCTAAAACAATTCTTTGTCACATTTTTCCTCTAGTTTTAGCCCGAACTCGGCCACGCGCATACTATCCAATAACGATTTACGTATTTTAGCATCTTGCTGCAAAAAATAGGAACTCGCACTCGCATATGTATCGTATTTTCTGGCAGTTAACGGTTCCTGTGCAGTTGGGCAACTAAGACCTGCTCGTTACCTCTCGTCGGCACAACTCACGGTTAAACTCCTATTTAGTAGCCTCCTCGAAGAAAGTCAAGCCCAAAAAGGACTCCGTTTCCACTGCTATGGCAGGTGGATAAGTTCTAATGGAGAATGCCCGTCGGGCCCTGATGGGCGTTTTCCGCATCGTGCAGCATCAGTGGAGGGGACTGTGCACTCCGACGAATAACTGGAGGAGTCTGAAAACGAACTTATACGTTTCCTAAGCAGCGGGAGTGGATGTTGACCTGATGTGAGCTACTCTTGAAACAACCCGTCGGCAACCCGATCCCGAGTGGTAGCCGGGCAAAGGACGTAACGGTCTTCGATAAATTCAAACTAAATTACCGCTAACATTACTTAGAGGCCGCGCAAGCGACTTCGGACCCATAGCCAGACATAAGTACGCAGAAATCCTGATCCTGATGTCCTCTGGGTCCAATTCCCAGTGCCACGCGGTAAGGCGTCGGACTCTCTCGGGTTAGTGACGTAGCTAGACGGTGAACTGTTTCGCCCACAAGTCTCTAGGTCCACCCTATGCTTGAAAGAACGATTTATATCGTTATACCTTCCTGGGGTGGCGTGTTCATCCGTTGTAGGTAAAAACTCCATAGTACCTTATTTCTGTTGTTAGAAACCGAAATCTAAAGGATTTAATTGTGTAACTATCATTGTACAGTCTATATGACAACAGTTACCAGCAACTCTAAACAAAATAATTTAACTCAGTTACCGGCAACTATGGCTTGAAAACTCAATGTGCAGAGTAGCGCTTAATTCAGATCAACAACGTCGAATAACAACATTACCAACATAATTTTAATCTAAAACATTGTAGTTTATGTGTAGGGAATCAGCGGCTTTCTAAAGTTTCTGAAACATAATAATATTTATATACATACAGTTACTTATAACATCGTTATATTATGTTTAGATCTAAATCTCTCAGTCAAACTTGCTATTAAACTCAGCTTTTACATGTACGGGATAAGTATACATTGTATAATTCAATTATGAGAAGTAGATTGGAAACAAATGCAGTTATATGGAATCCACATCAGGATCATTATATCACTATGTCAAAAAAAAAAAACAAAAATGTTTCTTACGTTTTATATATTTCAAGCAATACGTATATTATCCATACTTATACCCTACTGGTTTTTTACTAGGCATGGTGGGCTATAACTATCTTAAATTGCGTAGAGAAATGTTCGCCATGGCTTACGTTTTCAAGCTGATCCGGGGCATAGTTGATAATCCTAGCATGCTAGCGAAGGTTTGTCTCTTTGTTCCGGATAATTATAATCGTGCTCGCACTCATAATATATTTGCGAAGCCGTCCTCGCGCACCAACCTAAGTCAATGGAGTCTGCTTACGCGAGCTTTGCGGCACATAAATGCGCTATGTTCGGCAGCGTCAGACCTTGATATTTTTACAGCGAGCCCATATATCTTCAAGGTGTGGGCATTGCGCTACTTGTTTATATCATAATAAGATAAATTGTTTTTATTCTTTTTGTACTCTGTAAATTTGTATTTTTATTCTTAATGCTTGTAAGGCAGAAAGGCTTCGTACACGGGGAGAATTAGTACAGTGGAGAAATCTATCTATGCTATCTAATACACAAATCTATGCTATCCAATACATTGACGTTTTCGCATTTGTGTGCATGACTCGCGCTCATACGAGCGTGAGTCACGCACACAAACGGGAACACGTCAATGTATTGGATAGCGTATGTAGATTTCTTCACTGTACTAATGCTGCCCGTGTACGAAGCCTACCTGCTCTCCCCTATTTGTATTTAATGTTTATTTAAACATGTTGTATATGTACTTGCTTATGTTTATATTGCATATCAAAGGTTTGGTCTAAACCGTTATGTTAATTTGCTTATGAAATTAAATAAATAAATTAATTAATTAAATATGATATATAATACAAAAAAAAACAAACTTCGTTTAACATAAAGTAGTGATAAATACTGAAAATAGCGCGAAGCGGTCTCTGCTACGCGCTCATTTTTAATTGAAAAGAACACAGCTATATTCAGACACCGAAAGGAAAGAACTACATAAATTAGGATTTACGCAGGTGAATGTTGAATTTTCTTCGCAGCACGCTGCCGTAAATCACCGCAACATTTACATAACCCATTCTTATTAAGCAAATGTACATTCATGGTCGGAATGCTATCACTAATTAAAATACTACGGCATTCGCTGCGGTGCTCTATTCGCGTTTCTGATTTTATTCCAACGAAAAATACACTAAGGAAGATAAGATGGTGACATCTGAAATATCACATTGCAGACCTATGCTGGTTAAATGGTCTTATTAGTCAGACGATGGTTAAATTATTCTAACAACATTTTATATAGAAACAAGACGAAATGCGGTTTACTTTCAACCCTTTACGGCGCAAGGGCTTTTTATATATTTTTTTATTGCCAAAAAGTGATACCACAAATATAGATAATGGGAAAAATATTTTTAAAAATCATGTTAGAAAAAATATTTATTTTAAAAAAAAAATGCTAATATAAAATCGAAGACTATCGCGGTTGTTTGACATTATAAATAGGATAGAAAGCGAATTTACCGCGTGAAATTTGTAGCACCTGACGTTTCGGTGACGTTGCAGCCGCCGTTGTCGGCGGCTGCTGCAACGTCACCGAAACGTCGGGTGCTACAAATTCCACTCGGTAAATTCGTTTTCTATCCTATTTATAAAAAACATGGTGATGCAGAAATTCATTATAGTGTTAAAACATACTAAAAGTTTGAAAGTTTTAAAATAGGAAGTACCTATGAAAAGTTTTAAAACAGTTATTATTCTTGTTAAAATTGTATGCATCACTGCATAATAATAAAAGTGTAGCCTATCTCTCTAAATATTGTAAAATACAGTTGAATTACATCAATTGACGAAAATCAATAGCTTACCGTTACTCCACAGCAATTTCAGTTCGATATTTTCAGTATCACTAATAAAACACACAATTGAACTCGCGTGCGAACTACACGAACCGGTTTTGGAGGGTTTCTCACTTCAATTGACCACACAATGTAAAATAGCGCCATCTAGTATAATTAAAGTCAACTAATTCGTAAGAATACTCTATACTGTAGAGATACAATACTGCGCTAAATGGTATGTTTTTGTTTGTTTAAACGACTTCGGGAGTTGGAATTAAAGTTGGAAAGGGTTAAAGTTTACAGTTGGACTCTTTCTTGTTAATTCTTAATCGCAGAGATATTACGAATTATATAACTTTAAAATATATACAGATGGGTAAATAAAGCTCTAAAGTACATTAAACGGCCGTAAAGCGTTAAAGTTTACAGTTGGACTCTTGCTTGTTAACCTTTAATCGCTGAGATATTACGAATTATATAACTTTAAAATATATACAGATAGGTAAATAAAGCTCTAAAGTACATTCTGATTATTGATTATTAGTACTCCTAAATATTATAAGAGCGCGGTAAAAGTCAGAGAAAAAGTGCAAAAATGCATCCTCCAAAATGCATTCTCACCAATTAAAAATATTTGTAGCTAAACTTCAATCTTAAAGGCCATAAGTCGATGAATGTTTAAAAAAAGAAAAACCTGGTTGCTCGTATAATGGTTTTATAATGGAGTATAATGGTTGTTCAGTAAAAACAACATAAAAACAACCACTGTAAAAGATTTATCAACTTATTGACATATAAATTACCACAAGGATATGTAATTTAAAAAACCTAAATAAATCAAAAAAACATTTTGGCTCGATTTAAGCGATATTTCTTCGTGTATTGCTCATAAGATATATAAGATTACTAAATAAACTATGTTACATGCAACATTAGACCTCTACCACTAGACCTCTACCTCTACCATAAGATTTTACTAGATGAAAAATGGTGTTTTTTTTTCTCTGTCGATTTCGTGTGTCAGATTATCAGATTTATCTGAATCAACATTCTCTTAATAGAGTACGATTGTTATGGTAAGACTATTACGAGTAGGTGTGTATGTTTGTAATGCAGGTTTGCTTCTTCGACGTCGATCACAACTTGTCGAAGTAGAGCACTTACTTGGCCAAAACATCCGACCGGTTCATGCTCGCAACCCACAGCCCGTCTAGTTTGAAGCGATTTCACCCGTTCCCCGCCCCCTCCCCTCTTCCCTCTTCCACCCTGCACCAGCGGGGTAAGCCTCTACATCAGCACCCCTCCCTCATACCACTTCTCTTACCCTGATGTACCAAGAGGAAAGTTTTTGCTACGGCGCTTGCAGTGATTTAAGGGTATCCGGGTGTGCACGGTTTACTTTTAAAACTGTGCAAGCTTGTCGAGTTCTCAAGTTACAACGTTCCGAATATTAAATTTGACAAATTTTAGAATCGGAATGCGACAGCAAGAATAAACTGGACTAATCAATATTTTAATTAATGCGTTTTGTGCGGTTGTCTTTGCACTTAGTGGCTGTAAATAAATTGCAGTTAGTGGCCGTAATGAATATGAAACGGTTAGATTACTGCATTTTATAGGCAAACTATCATTAGTTGCTCCAATTATTTCACTGTTTATTTATATACTTATCATTTGGTGCCGATATATTAGGCATCCTTCATTTCAGAAATTTCTTTTTGTAGAAAAAGTAGTTGTCGTACTACTATTAAAAAAAAGCTTTTTAAATACGTGCAGCTAATCTTAAAAATTACACTTTATTTCAATAGGGAAATAAACTATGACTACCTTGAGTTCCAAATTCAAATTACTTTATTTCACTAGTAGATTTAAGTACTTTATTTTACTATTGCAATTAATTAATTTGAATTTATACTCAAATGCTGTCAAATTCGAAAAAATAAATAGCAACATTATGTTCAGGCAGACACGACCCAATTAAAAGCAATGTTTAAACAATTAGAAATCTGTTAATCTTGTAATTCTTGGTAATTCCTTGATTTTTTTTAGATTTAACATAGTTTATCATTAAACAATGGGACCGACGACTAGATGATTTACAAACCTTCGATATTACTTCAAAATACGCCAGAAATACATTCTCGCTATAATTACCATCGCACCTATCCCTAAAACGTTTATACAATATTTCGTATTCTGCACTGGATTTCTTCAGTAATTATGTCTGGCCTTAACGGCGGCAATGATTGTAGATATTGGACTATTCAGCAGTTTTCATCATAAATCAAGAATTTATCTTACTCGCACAAAACTACCAAAAAAATAGTATTTTCCGTTACAAACAGCAAAATAATCATCGGTTCCTATGAAGGATTTATCTACAATAATATATTTGTATTACGTCATTGCAAGTAAGTAATGAAGCGGGAGTGAGAAGTAGGTCTCACGATTTTCTACAACCGTTAATAAATTTCTTGTTTCACAATTTATTTTTTCTTTTTTATTATAAAAATAGTGTGAGCCCCGTGTTAAAAGTGATTGTATTTTATTCGAAGACATTTTTTTTTAATAATCCTTCTAGAAAAAAATGTGTTTTTATTCGAAGACACTCACCGACTAGACATTATATTTTGTCTTCTTATAAACTAAAAAGTCACTTTTAACACTAACATCATAAATAACTGTTTTTTGAACGATACATGCTATCTGTGAATACACTCGTGAATGTAAATAGCAGTATGTATATGATAGGTAAAGACTCCGATTTGATATCCCTGGTATCAATAGTAAAGAAATCCTTTAAACTCTTGTTAACTTTTTAACTGAATTAATAATAATAATAATAATAATTTTATTCATTCAAAAACATAAATTTACAATTGTATTAGTTGCAGAATCTGCCTAACTAGGCCATAGCCCATACCAAGGAAGACTATGTATGGCAAAGATTTATTCATGTGCACATAGTATTAAAATGAAATATACAAAATATGATAAAATATAAAATAGATAAGCGAATTCAAATTAAACTTATAATTATATTTAAAAATATTGATACAGCATGGTCATGGAAATAAATATTAATATTAAATGTCGAAATATGAAGTTTGTAGAACAAATAAATAATTAGTATTTTTAATTGGATTGACTTAGTTTGTTGGCATGTTTTTATAAATTCTTTTAGATTGTTATAAATTTTGAGCTCTATAAAGCCAAAGTGTCTTTGGGCGAAGAATGTTCGGGTTTTCTGTACAATGTGTTTACAGGTTGTGGCGCTGCTCGTTGAAATTTTATGCTCAGTTTTAACGTGAATATCTTTACTTTTTAGGTAGTTAAGAAAGACTGTTTTTGCCTGATGTCTAATATATTCAGCTCTGCAAACAAGTCGTTTGAGGGATACCCTCGAGAAGGTATCGTTTTTTTATATATCTTCTCCGAAATAAATACTTTTATACAGTTTTGCAGTAAAACTACCATTGAACTTTAAGGCCCAGTGACAGGCAAGATATGTGTGACGGTTATATTAACATTCATACAAATGATTCTACTATAAATTATATAATGATAGGTAGCCAAAATCCAAAGATACTCATTTATATGTAAACAAACGTTATGCCGCATTCTATGTAGCAGAAAATCCAAAAAAAAATAAACCTTTCGAACTGTACTCGTTTTTGTATAACATTCGGCAAAAAAATCACTTGGTTGTTTTTTTTGCGGAATTCATTAATTTTGAAAGATTTACAACCCGCGGGGTCACTAAAAAATCACTTGGTTGATTTTGATGAGGGGTTCGTTAATTTTAGAAGATTTACAATACGTGGGAGGGTGGTCACTAAAGAATCACTTGTACTTGTTGACTTGTAAATGACAAGTGAGCTATGTATTTTAAAATAAAATAGTTATGTATGATTATTAAATAAAACTTTAGTCTCATGAAATCTCTTTTATTATTCGTGTAGCATTTGTAATTAAAACATTGTAATTATACCGTTTATTTTGATTATGCGATGTGACGTTTGGGGTGGTGCCCCTTCTTAACTTAATTAGTCAAATGATTAAAGGCAAAAGAGCGTTAAAGTTTATTAGAAGGCTTAGATGACTAATAAAGTTATCGTTTACTTCAATTATAATTACCTACTTCAATTTTAACATCCTTGGTACATTTAACTCTGTCCGTTTTGATACAAATCTGTGTTTGGGTCATCGTTAATTTCAGAAACAATGCCGTCTGAAAATGCTAAACAGGAATTTATATAAATAGGTCGTTGTTTAATGTACCTAGGTATACTTAGCTAATAAATGCGGGATGATATTCCTGAGACAGGTTTGAAGGGAAATAGAGAGATGAGACGGTTTCATCGATGTCGATATTTTAGATTCATACTTGATAAAACGTATATTATGCTTTGGCTCATAGTATTACATCGTACGGTATAATTAGATTGGATGGTGCTACTATGCTTTTCACTGATTGTCACTACTTACTAATGAGCTGAATTTCCTAGCATTTTCGAAGAAGTACTAAAACTAATAACGAAGGTTAAAGTGACTATGGTCGCTGAGATTGGGCAGCCATGTATTTTATTTTATTCTTATTTTTAAGAAATATACAGCAATAATAACTACAATTAATATTTCAACAATAAATCAACTTATAGCTAATGATATTTCTAACGATTTACAATATCAATTTACGGCAAATAAAAAAACTTAATATATAAAGCATAACGGATTAAAAATTGCAACGAAGAAATCACAAAAAGGATATTGGAAATATATAAGGAGATGTAAATTGACGTAAAATTTCTGTTTGTTGTTTTTAAAATTGTTTGGTATGTATATATTCTAAGCTTATTTCTGTGTGTAATTGAGTATATTTGAGTTTAAGCGTGCGAGAGTGTGAGTAAAATTTTTAAAAATATATGAATAGTTTAATATTGTGAGAATTTTTTAAAGACCTGGAAAAGAGATAAAATTCTAAAAATATTGCTTACAACTTTTTCTTACGTCACTTTTCCAGATCTTCAGCGGGTTTTGAATTAAAAGTGCTATAATCTGTTATTTAAAATGCTGTAACTCCTTTATTGTTAATTAGGTAGAATGAAAAAAGTGTCTTAGAATATTGAGAATAGAGCCTATAACGTTGTTGTACGTAATTCCGTAATATCTTTAGTTGTTTAAAAATTTAATAACGTTTTCTTAAAATTATGAATAGAAAATTAATAATTGAAAATCAAACTCTAAAACCGCTATTATTATAGCGGAATAAAAATCAGTTAAGTCGAAGAGAAAAAAAAATATAATAAAAAAATCGAATGAAAATGAATTATCTTATTATACGAGTATAGCCAATACCTAGAACAGGGACGTATTGTAAGTCGCTTCATCAAGATGAAATTTGGGAATGTATATGATGCCGTATATCAACTAGATCTTTTAAAACTTGGATTGGCTAGTTAACAGTTGAAACATATCCGTAAATTTAGTTAAATTTGACAAAAATATATGTTTTATGAATTGCTGTCTCTTAAAAATCATAAAAAATCAATCAATAATTATTATAGGTTTATTAATTGCAATATAAATGATATACATATTTCAATAAACAAAATATCGTTCGAAATATCTGGTGGTAAATTTATAGTATTTCTTGTGATGCCATGGTATAAAATAGTATTTTTCTAGGTTGTGTTTTCTATTTTTTAAATCTGGCCACACTGGTCGCAACCAATTGTACCTGTACACGGGTAGGTCTTTCTGAATCTTTTTCGTTAATAAATAATAATAATAAATAATTCTTTCCCGGCAGACAGAAAGTATTGTGAACGCACTTCTGTGTGTGTGTATGTATTCCTCTACGTAGCCCCCAAACGCTTTATCCGATTGAGCTGAAATTTGGCATGCAGAGATCATTTGCTCACGATAAGAGTTGATAAGGTTGTGGTTGAAATCGGTCCACCAGGGGGCGCGCTAGTCATACTTCGTTGGTCCGAATGCGTCGTTGGTCCGAATCCACATTGTGAAATTTTGGTTGAAATATGTTAACCATTTTAATACCACGGAAATACTACAAATATACTACATTTGCGATCATAATAATTTTAGTCGATAACTATCGGGGGGGAGGGTTAGCGCGAGGGGGGCTCGTTTGCTTGCCGGAAAAGTCTTGGGGGGTGATACAAACTTTTTTTTTAATCGACGTATTGCTTCTAATTAAAGCTTTCCTCCACTATAAGTGCCGCCGGTACAACTAACTAGCCACATTTTGGAGGTGTATACTAAGGATATAGATAGACTAATCCGGGTGTCCCGCCGTGGGATGAAATGGGGCAATCCACCGAATATCCAGCGACGCTTAATAGCCGGTATCAACACTAATCTCCCATCGCCAGCGTCCCTCTAAGCACGCCCTTGAACGTAAGTCGCTCCTTAAGCAAATGACTTTCCGGAATGATCTTGTCGAAGTCGGCCAAGCCGATTTTTCCTGTCTATTTCGCGCGTGACTTTCTTGACAATTTAAATAACTATTACGGGCGGTTATGCGAATCAAATCTTCCGAAATACTTTCAAAAAGATATTTGGTAAAATGGAGTTGTTATGTTACTGTTTGACAGCACGATTTAATCGAGGCATACATAAATCAGTCAACTTTTGAAAAATTTTGGCAATTCTTTTTTTAAAGTTTCTAGCCTAAAAAATATATTTTAGCAAGGGTTTGAGTAAGAAAAAATATATTTTAGTTTCTAAAAAAAATACGTTTTACTTAAATTCCACCCCAGAAAAAAAGAAAGCTATGATAAAAGAATAATATAGTAATCAGAATACGAGAGTTTCTAAAAACGTACATTATTCTTAGTTATACCTCCGGTAAAAAGCGAAAGCGTTAAAAAGGCTTGATCAGTATTTGCCATCACAGTTCCTCCTCGACGTCAACCAGAGGGTTATCGAGGTACCCCACCTCAGGACATAACAGGAAAGAACGAGCAATGTCCAACGTCACCGCGTGGACTTTGGTCGATCTTTCCGTTTTACGTTTTCTTCTCTCTTCATTTCAGGTTATGATCATTCTGTCGAAAATCAATTCATGATTAGATTCGTTTGGGAACAAGCCACAGGATTGCATTAGTATCTCAATTTAAAAAAAATATCATTGATCGTTTTTTCCACAGACATACTAGAATAGGCCACGCGACCAGCTTGAGAAATCGATAGAGGAATAGAAAAATAAAGCTACATATGCCCCCCCCTCTATCCTTGTTTAGTCGAGCATGCGCGGTCATACATAATTACATATATACTGAGTGCAACGCTTCGACGTCATAATATGTCTGCTTCGTGAGTATGAGCGTTCGTTGTATTTTTAAGATTTTGTTAAAGCTGTGTTTCAATTTAAAAATTTATGTAGAATAATTCGGAATTAAAGGATTACGAATTAGTATACTCAATTCAAGAATGATAAACGCGCATGCGCGACTATACAAGGATAGAGAGGGCCTATATGCAGCTTTCTCTATCTATTCCGTACACCTTCGTACTCCGGCGGTCTATTCTAGTATGTAAAACTTCATATGATTACGATAGCTCAATGCTCCACATACGGAATCATTACCCTTTTTCTTGTCACTACGCTTCGACATAAAATGCCAATTTCTATTCATAGACCAGGGAAAGCCTCGGAACGTGCCGATTTTCGCCGATTTGCGCGGAAAATCTCCGCATTAACGCCTCATCAAATGTTTTTGTTTCGCTCAAATCCCCGATTTTTCGCCGTTTATCTCGTCGCGGGCGAAATTCCAGAGCGAGCCGGCCCACGTCTATTTCCCAGCGCGCGCCCCGCCCCGGCTTTCACATATGAAACATTCTGTTTTTTGTTATTTATTTCTCCCGCGATAGGGACGACGATAAAACATTTAGCCGCGCAGTGCCATTGGCTATTAGCTTAGACACAGAGCAAAGAGATATAAAGCGCCCGTTCTGCTTTTTGCGCTCTCTGCGTTTTGGGGGGATTCAGCCGCGCGCTGCGCTCTGAATATTTCACGGCCTCAATTATTAAAAGGAAATCACTCCTTGCTTCCGCTTTTTTCCATCGGTATCAAATGAATATTCAATATCAATGTATTAGATGCGGTTTGATGCTTGTGTATATTGGGCATTAAATGGTTTGTACACGACTGCCCAATAAATAAGGAGTGTTTTGTGTCCAGGGTTTATCTATGGATGTTTTCCGTTTATTTATTACACTATAACTTCTAAACGCTTCAACCGATTTAGAAGGCCAAATCGTTCTATGGAGTTACACAATCTAATCTAGTATATATGTATATAAAAATGGATGTTGGTATATCTGTATGTCTGTCTGAGCCTAATAGACTTCGACACTGTTTGACCGATCGCTATGAAAATTAGTATACATAGATATTTGAGCACGTTTAATAATTTCGCGCTATTCACTTTGTTGTAACTCGCCGCTAGATGGCGCCCCAGCACATCAACTTCTCTACCGTTCAACCGATCGCCTTGAAAATTGGTATATTCGAGTATGGATAACATTTTCGCACTATCCATTTTGTTGTAGATGTAACTCGCCATTAGATGGCGCTATAGCACATGAACTTCTATATTGCGTAGAGAAATTCTAAATTGCGAGAAATGCTCTCCATGGCCTACGTTTTTAAGCTGGTCCGAGGCCAAATTAATAATCCTAGCATGGTAGCGATGGTTTGTCTCTTCGTTCCGGATAACTACAATCGAGCTCGGTCACATACTCTATTTGCGGAGCCGTCCTCGCGTACTAACGCATGTCGATGGAGTCTTCTTACGCGTGCCTTGCGACACATAAATGCGCTATGTTGAGCAGCGTCAGACCTGGACATTTTTACAGCGAGCCCATATCTCTTCAAGGTACCTATATATGGGCATTGCGCTACCTGTTTATGCTAGAATAAGATCTATTGTTTTTATTTTTTAAGTATTCTCTTACTTTTACTATTTTTAATGCTTCTACTTGCATATTCAAAACATGAGTATGTACTTAAAATATATATTTTTTTATATTTTTGTTTATATTCCATCTCAACGAATTGGTGTGTACTGTAATGTTGATTTGTTAAATAAATAAAAACTGTTGGATTTTAGGTTTATATATACATATAGAGAGTGGACTGTAAGTAATGTTGGTTATTTTATAGAACTTTAAACATCATTGTGGAGAGGAGAAGGAATCAAAGTTTACGCACCTTTCTACTTTCCGCGCGATTTCTTGCCGTTTTCACTCTCCGAATGTCTTGAAATGTTCAGCTGGCCAGCTCACGAACACGAAAATTACTGAATCACAGCACGATAAACAAGAACACTTAAAACAGGAGTACGTCTGTCCCGGCCGGCGCGTAATTTATCACTGATTGGGAGGGTAGGTTGGAAATAAATATACATGACACGGACATAATAAATATATATATATATATATATATATATATATATATATATATATATATATATATATATATATATATATATATATATATATATATATATATATATATATATATATATATATATATATATATATATATATATATATATATATATATATATATATATATATATATATATATATATATATATATATATATATATATATATATATATATATATATATATATATATATATATATATATATATATATATATATATATATATATATATATATATATATATATATATATATATATATATATATATATATATATATATATATATATATATATATATATATATATATATATATATATATATATATATATATATATATATATATATATATATATTAAAAATGGCCTAACCATTACCCCCGGGCTTGAAGGGTTGCCTTTAAGAAATGTATTATTATATATGATTTGATTGTAATATTGGAGTCCTGTTCACCCTAGAACGGGCTAGTCCCAGGTGGGTGACAGAAACAAATAAGCAAAAGGTTAAGGTTTTGCCATTCGGTTCCTGTTATTTTTGTAAGCTAATCAATGTTTCATAGTAATTAATTCTTAAATAAATAGATAAATAAATATCTAAATCTAACTTACGTACTATGTAGCCTCAAGCTTTACGATACGAAACTAGAAATAAGTGCAATATCGTATAACTTAGGTGCTAACATAACTAGTTGGACATACTAGTCACTGCGTAGACAATGGACATAGTTTAACAATAGGACGAACAAAGTTGCCTTTCGACGTCCTAATAGTAGCGACCCGTCAGAGCCTTCAGCTCTCACAACGGCACATTTTTTGTGTTCAGCTTCCTTATCATCAATGCCTGTAATAGAAGCGATTTTCAAGAAATAAGATATACATAATAAATATATATTACAAATGGCCTAACCAAATACCGTTCAACCGATCGCCATAAACCCGCCATGAACGCCGCCCGGGCAACACCGGGGAATCAATGGTATTTCTTAATAAATTACGCATAACCTAACTATCGATACACTAGGATATGAAACAGCGCCCAAATAAATAACATTCGCAATCCGCGTATGTTACTCGCCGCGGCTAGTTCACATACATGAATATTTGTCTGTGTTATTGCAGAAGCGATAGAGGTACGTGTCATGGATGCGAATTATCGCGAAACCGACGAGCTTCTTAAAATGAGCCACGTAACGCGAACACGTGTAACTTTTGAAGGAAGCGACGGGTAACATCTGGACAATAAAACCCTCGGGCGGAGGCCTAATCCAGAATCGCACACTCCTTTGTGTCGGAAACTCAAAGGAACTCGAATGGGAAATTCTGAATGTTTCAAAATTATAAGAAGGCGGCAACGAGACTTCGCTTTTCGACTAATGCTCGGCAGAAAATTACACAAGTTTGACATAAGCGTCGTATCTGTGTATGATAGCTTTCCGTTCCAAGGAAGTTGACTTCTCTGTTGTTTCATTATATTTTACTCTCCTTATATTTAAGGATTTATATTTATATTAGGATTTATATTTTACTCTCCTTATATTTAGGCGTAAAGTTTCAAATCGAGTTTCTAATTTCAGTAGGGTGGCGTTTATTTGCCTTCTGAGACGCTACCTATACCTATATATCTATGATATATATAGAGTTGTCAACTGCAACGGGCGAACCCGTCAACTCAGGAAGTTTTAACGATTAGTCATTCTCTCTCCCGTGAAGTGAACGCAGAAGACTTGGACAAAACAATCCACCGTCAAGCTCCGCCACGTGCCCGTAAGAGGCCAACGCCTTAACCGCGAGATAACTAGGTGTGTTACCCAGCGGGCTTACACTCACGCCCTTACTTCCAATTGCGACCATATTACTCCGGTCTCTCGATTGGTTACGAGTTCGAGGTCGCTTGCGCGGTTCTCTCCCTTACGAAGCGGTGAAACGGTGTATACCGAATCTATCGCGGACCACGGCATCCTTTGCTTGGCTGTTCACCCAGGATCGGGTAGCCGATGGTCGTTTCAAGAGCAGTCGCCGTAAGGTCCTCAACCACCCCCGCTCTGTAGGAAACAGTACTGCTTCCAGACTCCCTCGACTGTTAGTCAGAGATCACACTCGATTGGCTTACGCCGCACGGTGCGCAGACCGTCCAGGAGCGCCATAAGGTTGATTTCTAAGGGAAACTAGCCCTAAGGCCAGAGTCCTACCCAGGCTCGCACTTCATGCGTGGAGGCCGCCGGATAGGTGTTGACCCGTGAGTGTGACCAACCCTGAACAGAATGGGTCTTCGTAGCCAACTCAGCAAGGGCCCATTAGCTCCCAAATATATAGTAAAAGACGTCCTGTTCGCTTTTTGTTCTTCGCCACCCGCCACCTTCCGCTGAACGCTGATCTTATTTTATTTTATTTTTATTTTATTTGGTACCCAAACAGAATATTGACAACACATACAGTGACATATATATACTACAGTTACATGACTACATCAATATCCTTTTGATATGAGTACACAATTAGCACAATGCATGAACAATGGTTGAATTTTTTAAAAAATACGTATAAAAAAAGGAAAAAAACAAAAAATACCAGAATTACAGTATTTTAAAGAGGGACGCTTTGAAGGAGCATAAACTATCATGAAATATATCGATGCGATTGTCAAGATGAAATTTGTTATACAGACGACATATACGTGGGATTACGTTATTTACTCCGGTATAGTTTTTTGCTAAAGGTGTTTTAAATAAGTCTGGGTATGGAAGACTTCTTTTAGTAATGTTAAATTGTATTTTTTCTATACAAGAGGTATCGATTTTATTGTTTAAAATTTTGTACAGGAACACTAAATCTGCAACCTGCCGGCGTTTTTCTAATGTGACAAATTTAAAAGTCTTCCATGCCTCTTGTTGGGCTTGTCGCCGCCGCGCAGCCCCCGCTAGGTATTTCGAGGAACTTGCCCGCGTTATTTATTTCATGATATCTCTAAAGCTATTCCACCTAAAAAGTTACAGTACATGGCTAATTTTGTCTCATTTTACACCCGTGATGATGGACTAATTTATTTGGATGTAGATTCATATATTACTGCTTCGACAAACTTTTGGATTCATATTTTATGTCTTCAACAAACTTCAACCATATTTTTTTCTTATTTTTTGAGCCATAAAAGCAGTTATTATAGTTTAAATATAAAAGTTGGATTTATGCCGTCGCGGACATTTTTATAGATCTCATTGCCGAAATTTTTGTTTTACATAGTTTTCAAATATACCAACCGTTTCGTCAGCGCACGCCGATAAAGTACATCACCAGCACATTTTCTCCGACTTGATTTACAAATAACGTGATTTCGAATTGAAAACTAATATGTATCACAATGAAATATAAGAATGCAACGTTGTTTCAAAATTTCAAGTCTTTCAATCTATTACTTTTCGAGTTTTTAGAGCACAAACATACTCAGACTGATTTTTTATATATAGAGATTATTAAATATCAAAATCAGTAAGCCTACCTTGTAAACTACAAGAATGGTCTAGTTGGTTAACTCAGAAATTAGAAAAAAATATGGTTTTATTAAATAAATAAATAATGATGACTTTTTGTGCCATTACACTTGAAGTTAAGGCTCAGTGATAGGCGAAAGTCACTTTCCGTGTGGATGATCTTAGCATTCATACAATCGTTCTGCTATAAATTATATACGGACAGATAGCCAAAGGTCTTCGAAGTTTACAAGTTTTTTTTTTGTAAAATTCGACGAAAAAAGACTTGGTTTTTTCTTGCTGTTTACTAATTCTTTACTGTTTTTTTTCTAAATTTTATTAAGAAACTAATGAATTTTTTAAAATTTCTAACCCATTTAGCTCGTAATTTGACTCGTTAAATTCAAGATTTCTCCGCTTATTTTTCATAAAAGATCGACGATTATTAAATAACACTTAAGTCACACAAAATTTCCCAAAAAGACCTTGCATGTAACTTTTCGTATAATATTTCTAATTAGATCTGTTATATTTATTATACGATGTGGTGGTAAGGCGCAGAACACTGCGCCGTAACTTTTTGGTCGATTTTGTGAATAAATACTAACAATATCGTTTTTTATGAATTCCCTCTTGTTACCTAGTAATTAATCTTGTTTGTCATTTATATATTTATATAATTTATATGGGGGTCGGCCGAAACGGTTACGCGCGGATCTGTCAAACGACGCAAAATGTATATAGGCACTGACGGCGCACGACGGGTTAATGGTTGATTATAATTATAATTGACAATTATAATTGACAATATTTTTTCTTTTCTTTCAGCCTCGCGTATACGATATGAGATCACGAGCGGTAACATAGGAGGAGCTTTTGCGGTCAAAAACATGACCGGAGCTATCTTTGTAGCCGGTGCGTTGGACTATGAGACAAGGAAACGCGTAAGTATTCATCTATTTTCCAAAACGCTGTAACTAATATTATTCTATTACAGTAAATTTAGCCTTGAGTTCAGGTGGAAATGCAAATGAAATATACCATCAAGGGAATCCCTATAAAAAAACGGTTTTTTACCCTAAGTTTTTTTCCGGCAGATAGCCAAGGACTAAAACCATCTGAATATTAATTTCATAAATAAAATCGATGAGCGTCCTCTTTCCACTGGCGGAAGAACCGGGTTGAGTCCTGTTGCTGCCGCCTCGGGCGGCGCGGTTCATTTCTTGGCTAACGCTGGGGGCCAATCGCAAACAGATAGCATTAATATTTGATGAAAATGTATGGCGGAATTTAAATATTATTATTGTAGTCCTAAGTCTCTAAGTCCAATATTTCGAGATTGAAATATTTGATTGTTTCTTTATACTTTTTATTGTGAAGTTTCACAATGGGCGGGTTTAGTGTCGTACAACAATCTCTTCCAGCCAACTATAATATAAAGTATTTTTTTATGTATGTGTGAGTGTAACATGTGTGTAAGTATGTGTCTTGTTATTGAATTCGATCGACAGAATCGAAATGCAATTCCGTTTATTTTATCCCAACGGAGAATGGTAACCTGGCCGGGAATCGAACCTAACAAAGTAAGATCAGGCGACCCAACCACAATGCCACCGGGCCGTGTTATGACAAGTGCTCTAGACCCCTGGTATACAGATTTCAATCACAACCTTTTCAACTCTTGCCATGACCAAATGATGCATGCATACCAAATTTCACCTCAATCGGATTAACCGTTTGGGCGCTATCGTGAAGGAATACATACACACAGATAGACAGGCAGACAGACAGACACACATACATACTTCAATCTGTAAATGGTCTGTCATCTCAAAGGGGCTCAAAAGGGAGATTTCCGTCTTCATCTCGGAAAAAATCCACGCGTTCACAATACTTTTCCTTCTGTTCGGTTGGTGGGCCGGGAAAGTAAAAAGAAACCACAGACTATTAATTCGTTACAATTATATAAATCCTGGAAAGGGTGAAATGAAATGAGGCGCTCACAATATTGGCTAGGTTCGCTTATTCGTTTCCATTCTTTACAATAACATTCACGAGTACGTTTTTTTCCCAGGGGACGCGAAAAGCAGAAATATATTTTATTAACGATTGCGGGGGTGAATATTGATTTATGTTTCCTAGACTGAAATTTGGCAACATTCACTTGTAGGGAGAGCCTCCAACTCCTCCTTTTCTCTCTCTCTCTCTCTCTCTCTCTTTCTCTTTCTATCTCTCATTCTCTTTAGCCTTTCTTAGCGCTCGCCGGAGCTGCGTAAGGAGTTGTCATTCAAAGTCGTCTAACGAAATGGCCATCAATGCGTGCCTATTTAGACGTCGGGCTTTTCAGCCTGCTTTCACAAGCTTTTCCGCCTTTACACAAATAAACAGAGTCTCCTTTTGTCCGCTTTATTTGCGCTTATTTAATGACGAATCTCTTCAAACGTATAAATCGGAATATATTCGTAATCTTTCAAACACACGGGCGCCATCTTTAATCATAAATTAGTATAGTGCGAGCCCGGGTAGGACTCTGGCCTTGGGGCTAGTTTCCCCTGGGAGTCAATCTTCTGGCGCTCCTGGACGATCTGCGCACCGTGCGGCGTAAGCCAATCGATTGTGCACTGACTAACAGTCGGGGGAGTCTGGAAGCAGTACTGTTTCCTATAGAGCGGGGTTGGTTGCTGACCTTACGGCGACTGCTCTTGAAACGGCCATCGGCTATCCGATCCCGGGTGGAACATGCCGGGCAAAGGACGCCGTGGTCCGCTATAGGTTCGGATTACACCGTTTCACCGCTTCGTAAGGGAGAGGACCGCGCAAGCGACCTAGAACTCGTAACCAGTCGAGAGACCGGAGTAATCTGGTCCCAATTGGAAGTAAGGGCGTGAGTGTAAGCCCGCTGGGTAACATCCCAGGTTATCTCGCGGATAAGGCGTTAGCCTCTTACGGGTATGTGGTGGAACTTAATGGTGGACTTTTTTGTCCAAGTCTTCTGCGTTCACTTCACGGGAGATAGAACGACCAATCGTTAAAACTTCCTGAGGTGACGGGTTGGCCTGTTGTAGTTAACAGCTCTATTTGGGTCCAAAAAATATTGTTCTTTATCTCACCAAGAGGCGTATCTATTTTTTTCAAATATTCAGTAGAGGCAAAAGTCTTTTTAATATTGAGATAAGTCGTTTTACTCTAAAGCAAAATGAATTTTATTTTTTTTATCAAATACTCAGGAACGATAGGAATGTCTCTTTGCTATCAATGTAAAGGAACTTTACAAAATTCATTTTCATTTACACTAGATAAGCGTTTTCAACTCTCCTGAATGTTTGATAAAAAATTGATACGTAAGATAAAGCACGATATGTAATATGTGACTCTGTGAGACTGGGACTTCGTGGGATAAGGGATGACACGTAATACATGTACTTAATGAGTCGAATAAAGAAAATATGTTTAAACTAATCTTTAACAATAATACCGCTTTAAAAACTCAACTGGCGAATAATAATTGCTTTCACCTTATTCAATAAAATATCTTTAAACACCTATTATTTATTTATTATAAATAATAATAATATTATCTTGATAACAATAACTCTTTCTTGATTCTTTATACAGAGCTTAGGTCCATTTTTAAAATATATTATTATAAATCTATTTTTTTACTACATTATAGTGTAATTCATTCAACAAAATAAAGGCTGCCATTCTCAGAACAAGCATTTCATTTAGTAAGGTGGAGACAGCTACATATATCACTGCTGATATGCCCGTCGACTATTTATTATTATCTTTTTAAGACGATATTGAATATGAAATTCATTTTTTCCTTTTAATTTTTATTCTGAATATATTGCAAATTTAATTCTGAAAGTTTTAATTGTTTGATTATTTTTTAAGGATAATAGTTGTTATATTGATACTTTTTTTGTGATTATCTACAGATAAACGGCACATAGGCATTTATTAATTAAGCACGCGGAGTGCACATATGCTATTAAACTTTAATTAATTCGTAATTATTTAAACATATTAGTAATAATCAATGTATAGTTTGTATAGTTATTAAAGTATAGTTTGTGCAACAATCAATCTAATTTTTTAAAAAATGCATTTAGTCGAAGCGGTTCTACTTATATT
Source organism: Micropterix aruncella (assembly GCA_944548615.1). Classification (NCBI taxonomy): domain Eukaryota; kingdom Metazoa; phylum Arthropoda; class Insecta; order Lepidoptera; family Micropterigidae; genus Micropterix; species Micropterix aruncella. The sequence goes on from OX155951.1 coordinate 30,192,729, forward strand.
CTAAAAGTATTCTGCAAATTGTGATAAAAGCAAATCTTTTTGGACGCGTGTTCATTAGACAGACCCAAATGGTCAATTTAGCCCGCCGCTTTGACAAATTTGGCCCAGGGATTTAAAATGGCGACCGTTTTCCAAAATGGCCGCTTAGAAACCAAAATTATTTTTCTCGTGCTGATTTTAATGGCCGATGGGTCCTATTCGGCTATTTTGGGGTTGTACATTTCAAATATAATGCTGAAAAATAAATTTCGTTAATTTTGAAAAGATTTTGAACATTTTTAACGAGTATTTACTTTTACCTTATTGTTATGTTATACGCGTCTTTTTCGAGTATTTGCACTCTTTGCAGTTTACAGTTTATTTTGACGTAACGCTTTCACTAATTCTACATTGAACTCATATTGTAAATTATTAATTTTGTAAACATAGCAAAAATGACATTTGAGCAAAATATTAAAAAAAAAATACATAGCAAAAAAACATAGCAAAACATAAAAAAATGACATAAATAAAATAAATACGTCCATCTGATAGGTGACGCCATCACGTTTTACTGCAACCGTAAAAATAGTTGTGTATCATAATAAAGTGTGTTGTTTCTTTTTTATTTCTTGTCAATTAAATATGATGTGCGTTTTTATGATATGCGTGTTAAAATTGATTTCATTGTGTTTGAATAGATGGATCGATGATTGCCTTCTTTTATACTAGCCCTCGCGATAATATTATGGGGAAATACACCTCATATTTATCGAGTATTCATATTACAAAAATGAGTGAAAGTAAGCAGGAAATCTGGCAGCGAATGCTGAATACTGACGATTGGCCCCTGAGTACATATTACAATATTTGGTTCAAGCAAATGCTAATTAGGGCAGATGTAAAATACACAGCACCGACATAGCCCTCGGTTCAAAAACGACGTAGGTAGGTAATTAATCTGCGTTGCAGGATCTGCAGAAAGTTATCTGCAGGAAGTAATCTGTAGGAAGTTAATCTGCGTTGAAATACCTACGTTTATTATACCATCTATATGATGTTTACTTTTCCACGTTTAACATTTTAATATTATTCACATATTATATATGAAGGGTTACGGGAAAGAACGATCAATGTCGACTGCTTTAAACTATAAGAATAATACAATAATAAGAATATGCGAGCCTTTAAACAAATACCTTTTTCTTAAATTATACCATTGGAAAAGCGAAAACTTGAACGTTTTCTTCTCTCTTCATTAGAGGGAAGGTTATGATCTTTCTTTCAAAAATCGATTCATGCTTTGATTCGTTTGGGAACGAGCCACAAGATGGCATTAGTATCTTTTTTTTTTAATACATTGATCGTTCTTCCCCGTAATCCTTCATATAATATTATATATAGTAATATATGTATATAGTAATAAAATAAAATATGTAATACATAGTAGAATTGGTGGAAAAGGTCAGTAAGTTCAAGTATTTGGGAAATCGGATGAATGAGAATGAGGACCATGCCCAAGAAATAAATGTCCGCATTGAAATGCCGCGCTCAATTTTTTTTCAAAATGACCAAAGTTTTGTGTAGTAGAGATCTGAGTCTCGGCCTAAGGCTACGTATAACCCGCTGCTACATTTTCTCTGTTCTACTGTATGGCGTAGAAGCATGGACTCTCACACAAAAGACGTCGAAAATGTTGGAGGTTTTCGAAATATGGATATACCGCCGTATCTTGAAAATCTCATGGCGTGACCGATTCACTAATATTAAAGTACTTAGCCGACTTAGGAAGAAGATGGAACTTCTGAACACCATCAAACACAGAAAAATGTCGTACTTCGGTCACGTCATGAGGAATGACATATACAAATTGCTCTAGCTCATTATCCAAGGCAAGATCGCTGGGAAGAGAAGCGCCGGCGGGGTGCGGAATTCATGGCTAAGAAACCTTCGGGACTGGTTTGGCTGCAGTACCACCTTGCTGTTCTGAGCAGCAGCCTCTAAAGTGAAGATAGCTATAGGGACGCCGTGGTCCGCGATAGATTCGGTATACACTGTTTTACCGCTTCGTAAGGGAGAGGACCGCGCAAGCGACCTCGAACTCGTAACCAATCGAGAGACTGGAGTAATCTGGTCGCAATTGGATGTAAGGGCGTGAGTGTAAGCCTGCTGGGTAACACTCCTGGCTATCTTGCGGATAAGGCATTGGCCTCTTACGGGTTTGTGGCGGAGCTAGACGGTGGACTGTTTTTGTCCTAAGTCTTCTGCGCTCACTCCATGGAGATAGAATGACTAATCGTTAAAACTTCCTGAGGTGACGGGCTCGCCCGCTGTAGTCGACAACTCTAGTTGAAGATAGCTATAATGTTGACCAACCTCCGATAGTAGTGAAACTCGAAGAAGAAGAAGAGTAGTAGTAGTATTCACATACATCACAATATATTCGCTATGGAGAATTACGAGCCAAAAAAAATATTTCGCCCCAAAATACCTCGTGCGGCGTCGTATACAATATCAGTATTTAGATTTCATGCTTTTCAAACTAATTTCCGGAGACCTCTGCAGCTTTTACATAAATAAATAAAAAGTCCGCTATATAAACTCCGTTTGTCTGGAGTTTGACGTGTAAGTTCATCTGATGTTCTGTTATTTTAGGATCAATCCCTGTCTAATTTTGGATAAAGTTTTATTATTATTACATTATACTAATACGGCAGCGTTTTACCTTGCGAAATTCACAGTGCTCTCGTACTGACATCCGTCGTACATGAGACTGCGGATTGACGTGATTCAAAGCTGACGTAGCTTTGTTTGATTTACTTGTGCCATAATCGCCGCCAATGTAGTGTCGCAAACAGCGTGTTTTAGTTGCACTGAAGTTGGGAAGTTTATGTATATTCAATTTGCGGTCGGCTTACTCCTTTGCTTTATTGGCCTTTCCGGAGGGTTGTGCAGCTACTAGGCCAAAGAAAATTTTGGGTAGTGTGCATACAGAAGACTGAATGTGTATGTCGGAGTTAAGGGTTCCTGCGTGCAGTTGGGCCATTAAGAACTGCTCGTTATTTATGGTCGGCTCAACTAACGGTTCAACTTTTATCCAGTAGCCTCTCCGAAGAAAGTCGAACCCTTCGGGCGCTCCTGGGCTGTTTGCGTACCGTGAGGCGTCCGTCTGTGTAAAATGTGGCAGCAATTGATAACTCATACCTGACAGAGCAAAGTTCGCCGTAGACTCCTATGATTGTGACCAAACTCCATACCTCACCAAGGAGACCGCATGAGACCATTTCGTCTGATTAGGCGAAGTTATCATGAAGAAAACCCGATTTAAATTACGTCAGTCTTTATTTTAACGATTTTACAACGTTATGTACAATGTAGCTTATTAATTGTTCACCTACGTCGTCGACTGCTGAATCCGAACTGAAGAACTGTCGCATTCTGTGATGCAGTCGACGGTTTTGGTCCAAGGCCCGTGACGTCTATCGCTGGTCAGTTTCCCTTTAGCTGGGCTTCAGTGAACCGGGATCACTGACCCGGCTTTCTGGGTGTGGCAGGGCTGCACACCCTGCAGCAGGTATCTCTCGAGGCGCCCATTAATACAGGGGAGAGCTGCGGTAGAGTTGTCTCTCATTTTATTGAACGTTTCCCAGTGGCGTCGCCGCTTTCTCCTGGGGTTCGCGGCGGGCTCGACGATCGATGCGGAGCGGTCGACTTATCATGCCCTGCTGTCGCCCGCTTGGCCGCGTGGTGGGTGGCCGCTTGTTTTCGCCCTGCCTCCTTCTCGCCTACCTCGGCTGTCTCTAGAGGCGACGGTCTCTCTTGCTCACCGATATTCGCAACAGCCTTAGATAGTAGCGATCGTAGTAACCTAAGTAGCGATCGTAAACTAAGGTAGCTTACGCTATATCTCACGGGATGTCGTCAATCGCTTTAATTCAGAGCATGAAGGATAATGATGGACGATCCTAAGGTTATGGTAGTCCACTCTACAATCAATTATAATTACCAATATCACGCAAAAGTCTCACAGATTACGATGATCACTTATTCGCAGATGAAACCTTGTGAATATGATTTGCTGTATAGTCCAGTAGTACTAATTCGATTAACTTTATTGCGCCAATAAGTGCAGCTATAGAAAATCCGCCACTGGATGCATTATCAAAACAAGGCGGAGGCAGGCGAATTAACTCCTTAATTTAATTCGTGTGTTAAAATGTGCGTAGCTTACGAGCGACGGAGATAGGATTAAAAGCGAAACTTTGGCAGAGTGACCTGAAAGCCTGACCCGCGGACCTCCGTGTTAAATTGTATTTCGGCCCCGAATTAGGGCTTGGAGCACGTCGCTTTAATGTGCACACACGAGCTGAGTTAGACAGCTTAACCGAGTCCAGACTATTAGAGCAGCTTCTGGCCGTATCTTGTTTGCCTTCCGGCATTACAATTCCGGCTGTACATCGCACCGCGCCGACGGCGCCGCTCGACGCTACGTCAATCCTGAATACACCTCGCACTCGCCCTCGGCATAGTAAAAAGAGAATAGTAGGTTCACTCCATACTAGAGCACTGATTTTGCACTCATACAAGCGCGCGTTGTCCGTACTAATACTTAGATTCTCACGTGTCACGGTAAGCGAAAGTCAGGGCCGCCGCGCGACAGCTAGGTATGTAAAAGTGGAATGTTGTATGTAGAGGCTCTAATGTAATCTATTTATGTAATGCCAATTTTATGTAATAGAATTGCGATTTGTTTTTTTTGAGGGCCACATTTTAAGGCTATTTAGTTTTATGAGCATTTTACTAAAACTTTTACATAATTTATTGTAATTTTAGGGCCGTGTCCACCCTAGAATGTGCTAGTCCCAGTTTGGTGACAGAATCAAGCATAAAATTAAGGTTTTCTATTCGGTTCCATTTATTTATATAAGAAAAATCAATGTTTTATGGTAGGTAATTAATTATAAAATAAATAAATAAAAGAAAATAAAATGGAAATTTCATTTACGAGTTTTTTTTATAGGTAATGGTTTAACAGCTTTGAGCATTTCGGCAAAATTGCATTCATCATAGCAAATGTTAAATAATATTATTACACTATATACTACATATATGATGCACTACATACTACATAGTATGTTTTGTATATATCTATCTATCTAAATAGATAGGTAGGTACCAATGTAGGTAGGTGCGTAGGTAAGTAGGTGGGTAGGTAGGTAGATGCGTGTTTGTGAAGTACCTACCTAAACTTACTAAAATATAGATATTTCGAGTACGTGATACAAGTGATAAATATTGTTAGTATTTTTTGGGGAACTAGCTCTTGATCTAAAAAACAAAAATACATAAATGTATATAATCATTATAAATATAAATTGTATATGTATCGTGGAAACCCTGGTGCTTCGGCGCAGTTTAGATGATTATTTCGAACAAGCTCGAGATGACCTACTATTCTATTTTACTAAGGCCTCGGGAAAACGGTAGACTTGTATGCGAATGTTACGCATTATTAAAAACTTTTGAGGTCGGCACGGCGCGGCAGACACGCTGCAAAATTTTCACTCATAGGAATTTCAAGCAGTATGGAAATACGGTTTGGATCGACCGCTCTCTCGTTCGTGTTTCCGCTTAAACTCTCCCCTTAGTTTTGGTTGAGAAAAAAAAACGAATAGATGGCCAAATCTCGTCGCCATTTTGTCGCAGGCTATATACATCTCTATAGATAAATGCTTAGGACACTGGTGACGTGAATACCTAAAAACCGGCAGTTACTTGGAAAGCTTATATTTCTGCGATCATCAGCAAAAACTGGATAGCTTACATAACAGTAGTTAAACTATGCGAGTTATCGGCTAGTAGGTGAAAATATGCGAGTTCTAGATAAAATACCCTAAATTTCAAACTCTTCGCTTAAAAATACCTATGACGTCATCAACTGGTCCTCGCACTCTGAGTCCCTATTAATGGTAATAATTCAGAACCGGCTTAGTTTAACAACTCATGTCCACGATTACTAAACTATAACAGAGTCTCCATATACCTACTTCTTCTCTATACTGCCCAATATTAAAATTTTAGTTTTAGAAGTAGAAAGTAGAAAAACATAAACACAAAAACTAACCTACTAGTGTAATGCTCTTACAAAGGTAGATTCTTTTCTTTTGTTTTTGAGTTTTCCTGTGCGCAAATAACTTTAAACTTATAATAAAATATATAATACTATACTAAAATCTGAATTAGTTCATGCAAGCGAGACAGGGCAATATAAAATGTGCGGAATATAAAATGAACGGTTGTCACGTTTCCAGTATACTCACTGATGCCAATCACTAAACCCAATCACTGATGCCAATCAGCGCGTCAAAACTTCATTTCCGAAATGAGTGTTCTTTGGTGCATGGTTATCTCTCGCGGAGGTGACGTGAATTGGCCACCAAGATTGTGCGATTTCACCGCCCTAGACTTTTTCTTGTGGGGTTTTCTGAAGTCGCACAAGTCAAGTTTTCTGAATACCCTCAAAGTCAGCATAACCCAGGCCATCACTCATATTCAGCCGGATCTATGTGGCAGTCATTGAAAATTGGAACTCTGGGATCCGTGCCACCGTGCGAAGCCGCGCCGGACGATGTTATTTGCCTTAGAACATGCCCTGGCCTAGTTAAGCGACTTTTATTCATTACCCTATCTCCTCAAGAATCAGTTTTTTGCTAACGTCTCATATATATATATACAACATGATATGGTAAACTGTACAAACGAACTTGTGTAATACTATAAATAAATAAATAAATAAATAAATACAAACACGGGCTTTCAAATAAAAAATAATTCCGTTAATACCTCACACACAGCTTGTTTTAATGCACAAGCTGTCAAAATCGACCTTCCATTATTGGAAACCCCTATTATTATATTCCCACAATATATACATTTATACATGTATATACGTACCTACATAGTCAGTATATTTGAATATTGAAAATATTGTATTTTGTGGATAACTATTACCAATATTACCAATGTGTAATATAATAAATTACCAATGTATAGATAATTTATTACCAATAAATAATATAAAAATAATTAATTGCATTATTATACTAAATTCATATTGGTGTGTCGTTTTAGACATGTTGCATTAGGATGATTCGTATTACGTTTAGACATCAGACGACAGATACACTTTTGGGACAGAGTATATGATGCTACCTTTCAAAAATTCTCACAACTCGTGCGACGATGGAGGGATGCAAATAAAAGCGAGTCGCTCGGCGCGGCAGGCAGTTTTGCTTTCGCATTCACGTTGATGGATAATAATTAGGTCAGATGGCGGATGGCGGCGTCGTTTGGGCTCTTATCTGCTCGGGGTTAATTCGCAAACGTCGTTTGATCAGAAGGCGGGCGAAATGAGAAACTTTCATCGTCGTGCCGGCGTTTTAGTGAGCGGCGAGGAGCCGCGTAGACGTCCCAGAGCCAATTACTCGCCATCCCACAGCAAACTTCGCCTTCTTTGCACTCTATTATTGCCAAATTGGACGCTAATTCGCCCCACTATTCGCGCCACCCGGGCAAAGTTAGCTAGAGAGACGAGCGGTACATTCACTTAGACGATTATTTTCAACACTTAAGCCCGGCCTCCACTTAAGCTGTGCGACGTCGAGATGTGTTTAGACGATTATTTTTAACACTTAAGCCCAGTTTTCACTTAAGCTTCGTGGCATCGAGGAATGTTTAGATGATTATTTTCAATACTTAATCCCGGTTTTCACTTAAGCTGTGTGGCGTCGAGATGTGTTTAGACTTAGACGATTATTTTTAACAAGTAAGCCGGTCTTCATTTAAGCTGTGCGGCGTCGAGATGTGTTCAAACGATTATTTTCAACACTTAAGCCCGGCTTCCACGTAAGCTGTGCGGCGTCGAGATGTGTTTAGACGATTATTGTCAACACTGAAGCCTGGTCTTCACTGAAGCTGTGCGGCATTGAGATGTGTTTAGACGATTATTTATAACTCTTTAGCCCGGTCTCCATTTAAGCTGTGCGGCATTTAAGATGTGTTTGGACGATTATTTTAAACACATAAGCCTGGCGTCCATTTGAGCTGTTCGTCGTCGATATGTGTTTGAACAGTTATTTTTAACACTTAAACCCGGCGTCCACTTGAGCTGTTCGGCTTCGAGATGTGTTTAGATGATTATTTTTAATATTTTAGCCCGGTGTCCACTTACATAAGCTGTGCGGCGTAGAGATGTGTTTCGAGGTGAGCTCGTCATGATAGATGCGTGCTTCTTCCATTTATGCTGTGCGTGATTAGTTAAGCTCAGTATTCCAGTTGCTTGAAAAGCGCGGACGTGTTTTAATATGCCTAACGTAGAATGAATTTGGCCCTTCTAGATTTAGGATCGGAAGAATACAGCGATCGTTTATCGAATACGAATATCGTTTAGAAAAGCTAGCGCTGGCAAGTACGTAATTAAAAAAAAGAAACGTAAAAAATTAAACGCCTATACATAATATGGTTAAGTAACCATATTATATAAAGTGAATTTCACAACTAATTTAGTAGGTACCTTGAGTATGGAAAATTTTGTTTACCAATTTGTCCATAGTTTATAAACACTTTTCGAATGGAACGAATCATGGTGCGCGTGGGTGAGTAGACGGGCAGAAGAGTAGGGGGAAATATGATGCGAACTATCAAATCGTTCGCCGAGGCAGTCGAGGCTGCGCGCGAGCTGGGTCAGCACGTTGTAGCTCGGGTTAAGCTATGCGGCATAGCACTACAGGAGAGTATAGAAAGCGATGTTTAAAACTTATTAAGACCGCTCAGCGCACCGTACTCAGCCACAGCACTTTAATCTGATGACGCCGCGATTTGCTTAGGTACGTACTTATGACTTTCCAGTTTAACGTGCGAACGCGTAAATTATCGTCGAAAGGTCCTACAAAGAAGCATCAATGCTGCCAACCGCCTTTTAAAAAAGCAAGCCCATCTAGAACTGGGAAGAAAGAAGAAACTCGCAAAAGTATTGCGCTGGACGTACGCTCCGCACTAATGCGAGACGCAGACTGAAGCCAAATGCCGTAGATGTGCAGTTTTGTTTGGCATTGAAAGTGAGCTAATTTTGCAGCATGACAAGAAAGAGGATAGCAATACAGTCACGGGTGACGTGAATCGAATCGCGCTAGGAACGACCTGGCCGATGCTATAAAAAAAATAACTGCGACAGCAATATACTTCAAATTTGTGTATATTTATAATAAAGTATCATTTGGATTCGGACGAACGCCTTTACTACAGTCTGCGGCGATAAACCTCGAAAAAAGTATAAGATAGACTTTGCAACTGTCTTTTATTAATTAAAAACGTCTTCCTAACGCTGCAGCGCAGCGCCTTAGGGACAAACAAATCAAGAGCGTAAGACGGACATTTCTCGCGAAGCAATGCGTGATATTCCTTGTCGAGCGCCGCCGCTCCACGTTTTTAATTAAATTTTTAATTTTGTCCTTGCGAGGAATCCGAGCTGGTGCTGGCTGCTGGCCGTGCTCCAAGCCGTGGCAGCGACCTGGGCTGCCCGCTGCCCCCTTCTGAATTATACGCCCCTCCGAGCGACTCAAAGAGAATCGGTCAGGCCAATTGGTGCCGGGGTCGCCGCGGTTACGCCACATTTAATCCAGTTCGTTTGATTTAACAAATCAATTTCCAGCTAAACGAGTAAGCGCCGACCTACCTCCGTTCCCATTTGGCAGAAAGCACAAAGCGCTATTTAATGAATTAAACTACAACTCGACGAAAAGGGACAGCGGGAGAAAACGGTACACTTCTGAAGCTCCGTCGACACATCTAAAGTGCTCCCTAGGCGGTCGAAATCGTTTGTCACACACGTGAATTTTTCGAGCTTGAAAAGCAATTTTAACTTGACAAGCAAGCCACATGTTGTGGACAATGCTTGATGAAAATTTATATTTTTGCAATGCTTGTGAAGCTTTGTTTGACCGTCTAGAGAAATGCTTGTCAAGCAACTCACATCGAGTGTTCTCGAACCTTGCGATTTTTCGGTATTTCCACTGACATCGGGCCTGTCCTACGGAAATACGGAAATGTAACGGCTTTTCCACGATTTCTGAGAGTACAAGGAATTTGAAGATGATTTTTTAATAATACTCAAGTTAACATTACAATTCTTCTGGCCTGTCTATTTGAAAATTCTTTTTCATGTCTTGTCGCTCCATCCCCGTAACGTATAGAGGTCTTTGCGCTGATAGGATCTCTCAACGAAAGGCCTTGAAAGCAACCTCCTCCCTATCCTATTCGCGAAATTGTTTCTACCTGCGAACAGGTAGCACTAGTAGTGTTTACTTTGTTGAAAATATAGTTAAACATAAAGCCTAAATAATATTATTCTATAAGAATTATTTACAGAGATAAATAACCATTTATGTCTACCGTTTATCTAAACATCTAACTTAGAAAATACATGTTGCTTACATCTAATGACTCTAATATCAATGTAAATAAATATTACCAAACTATCGATGTTAAACAAAAATTTTAAATGACTCATAAATAACGGGACTCTCTGATATAAATCTGCAAAATTTGGCGTTTTTGGTAAATATATATCTTTTAAATGTTTATTACCTACGGTTTGCCATCCCGTCCAAGCGCGCGACGCGGAGGCGCCGCGTAAAAAGAAAGCTTGATAAGCATGCGCTCATCAAGCTTTCTTTTGCATGGCTACCTAGACGGTCAAAATTGCTTGACAAGCACGCGTTTTTTTCAGCGCGCGATGCGAAGGCGCTGCGTGTATAAATGAGGTAAATTTGTGTATACATTCTTGACAAGCATGCTTAATGTGTCATTAAGCCACGTCAAGCGTTGCTTTTCAATCACGTAAATGTTTTACAAGTAATTTTGATCATCCAGAGAGCCCTTAAGGATAAGCGTATGCTGAGACGCAGATGACGCAGCGCAACATAGTACAGATTTTGCAAGACAGGGCAGTTGAGGCAGACATATCTGCGACGCAGCTAAACGACACAGATACATTCGTTCGCATCCTAACTAGTTCAAAGAATATAGTTTTCGAGTTTGACGACAAAAATGGGTTAAGAGTCAGAGTGAATTGTTGCTTTACAGTTTGTCAAAGCGTAAAAAAAACTATTTGGAAAAGTGATAATCTGAAGAAAAAAACGCTCTACCTACTTATGGAGAATCTGTACTCTCGAGAGAATTATCTGACAAACATTTTAAGAATGTAATTAAATGTTTTCCCATTTTTGCGGCAAAATGATAAAATCTAGCTAAAAACATGTTTCTACATGCACGCGTCGTGCAGAAATCTGTGTCGGCACTATAACGAGGCGCAGAGCAGAATAGACACATGTCTGCGTTTTAAGTGCCTGCGCCGCAGCGTACGCAGCTCTCAGCATGTTCATGCATTACAAAATCTGCTCTGCCCTGCGTTTCTCGGAACTGCGTCATCTGCGTCTTAGCATACGCTTAGCCTACGAGTTGCCAAGATACTAGAAACACCAACCTACTCCCCAGAATGACGCACAGAATTTCCGTTCTGCATATGTAAATCCGAACCACTTCAGCGCTCCCTGATGGATTTTCATCTCAATTAGCGGCTGGAAGCTTTCTCCTTAATTTCTTTTCTCCTGGTCCTAATTACAATAATAAATTGCGATTACGAGTATCCTTAAATCACGGAAAGCAGGCATCGCATTATATTAAATGGGAAGGTTAACGTTTATTCCGCCAGTATGGAGTGGGCACAAAAGGCGGCGCCGCCTTTTCGCCCTTACGTTCGCTCGCATTGTTCCCGTGTCCGGCTCCATGCGAAATAAAAGAGCGCGCCTTTATTTTTGCTTTGATTCCGTTCATGTCGGACCGCTTTTCAATTAGACCCAATATGTTACTGACCGCACTCTGCCGCTGTCCTGAAAGTGCACAATCGACGACAAACTGTCGCACTTTTTTCGCCTATTTTTCCCGTACACTGCGCTACGTTATACTTGCGTTTTCCTTGTTTTCTTCTGCACCTATGAATGCCACGTTTTACATTTATTAGGTCATTATTATTTGTTAATTTCTATAGCCACATGAAAGCCTTATTATTCTGCGAACAGCTATTATACCAAAGTTTGACGAAGTTATGCGAAATAGGTTTAGACGACGAGCAGCGTAGAATATTTATGACGCGGTTCAAACATAAACTTAAGTTTGATATTGTTGACATGACTTAATATTAAACTCTATAGGTGAATTATTGCCGTTTGTATTATTTGAGTCATACCGTATGTATGTATTTTTTAATTTAATTTAGGGCGCGTTTTGTAGATTACTTCAATTTACATAATTTATGCAGTGGAGTTAGCCCCCCAAAGCCCGAAACCATACTTGACGATACGTGCGCCCAAATCGATCAATCTGGTGTGTCATTTAAATAAAGGAACTAATGAAAGAAAAATAAGGAGTGTAGAAACAAAAAAAAATACTCTCGATAAAACAACTTCTAGCTATAGTATAAATCAGTGTTTTTCAACCTTTTTTAGATCGCGACCCCCTTTTTGTTACAAAAATAAAACTCTTACACGACCCTCATTGGACTGTAACTTAGTTATATCAACCCCCCCCCCCCCCCCCCCCTTAGTACCTTCCACATCTGTAACTCTAAGCATCCAATAAAATAAAGTTTTTGTAAAATCAATGACGAAAACCACATTAATTTTTACCGGTTTTCTCTTTCGAAACTGTGCCTAACTGTTTCCATCTTAGATCGACATAAAGTTTGTAAAAGTAATACCAAAACACATAATAAATATGTTTCTCTTCCGAAACTGTAAATGTTGGCATATTAGATGAATAAAGATTTTGTAACGTTTTTGATTTTTACTTTTAGATAGCCTGCGACCCTCCAGGGGTCTTTTTACGACATCCTAGATATTCGCGACCCACCGTTTGAAAAACACAGGTCTAAATAATAAATAATAAAATATACTTATCTAGAGAGCTTTGATTGACGCCGGAACAAAATTTTTAACGCTTTTAGATAGGCCGTAACTTTATTTTGTAGTTCTTCTTACCAAAACACTCCGTTTTAAACGTAAGCTAATAACTCTATATGGTTGCACCCCCTTTTTATTATACCTTCTGTCTCTGATACAATGCTGAATTTGCGATTGCTAATAAAGTCTGAAATTTTGAAATGAAGAAATTTGAATTGTGACAGCATATTTTGGAATTTTCTCAATAATAAATCTTAATTAAATAACAAATTTATTGAATATAGTGCAATTCTACAGTCTGGTTCCACTTGCTGTTAACCCTTGGAGTAAATGGGTATTTTCATGGATGCATCTGTCTCTTTTGCAGGATTTTCGGCGACATCGACCTTAAAGTATTATAACTACGAAACTACTACACCAATCATAAAAAGAACAACTGCACAATGATTGCATTGAAATTTCGAATATAGAATATTGAAATATCATTTTGTAAAACAATTAGATAATTATGAATAAATATGAGAACGTCAAAGAAGTGAAAAAAACGCGGAACCAGATCTGGTCGTATCATACTCAACGGATAATTGTTTCAGAACCAGATTTGGTCGTATCATACTCAAGGGGTTAAACACAGGGCGCGTCCAGAAGGTACTCTATTTCCGTTTGCGGTACCGTAGCGAGAATTATTAAATCGACTCCTAAGATCATGGGCATCGTCATCCGAAATACATAAATTATCAAATATTTGCATTTAGTATCGGTCTGAGCTGTAGGCTACCATCAGGATCACTGGTGGCAGATAGTGAACGGCCATCAGATATGATGATTCGCTGTGAATATACTGAATAAGCAGACCCCGACCACACAGCGGCAAGGTTACGAGAAAGTAGTGGGAAGTCTTGTGGAAAGGACTCACTAAAAAATGCTACACAAGTTCAATGAGTACCGTGTGTCATGGCGAATATGTAGGTACCGCCAGTAAAATGCACATCCATCCCTGCAGTGGGCAGCTGTGCATGCAGCAGACCCAAGAGTGGAGGTCAAGGAGACCAGTACAGTCGAGGGTCACAATTGTTGCGTCGGTAACAAACAACGATGCGGAAGGCAACGGGAAAACCACCGCATAACCCCATTCTTAGGAAAATCGTTATGACTGAATACAATAAAACCATGGCTTTCAGTCCCGGCAGACTTTAGACGGTCAGAGGGTACGAAGAATTCCGGGAGGGTTAGCAATTTCAACTCAAGCATCACCGAGTTGTTCCGCGTCGCAACATCACGGGCCCAAGTGGCCATAATCACCGCCGACCTCCGATAGGAGATGGCACTCTAAGGAGAAGAATAAAGGCTCAGAAACGTGAAACAACGCGATGTTGACCACGACCAGCGCCACGGTCCTCCATAGAGAATAGAATATTTTTTTGTGCTATAAAGACATTACTTAATCATTATTACAATGGTTTTATAAAAAAATACAATTTATGCACAAATGGCGGACTAATCGCTATAGCGACATCTTAACCCCCCAACCGCGGGAGTCGCGCTAGCCGCGTTTAGCTCTTCGTTTCGGCAGCGTACGCTATTCCTCTTTTCACAAATCTTTAAGCTATTACTGCTCCGGGTTGCGCTATTTCCTTGTCGAATCTTTTTCTGTTGCCATGCAACATCGATAGTCTAATGTCGCACGCCCGAAAGGAACGGATAAGTTATGACCTATATCATAGAATATAGACCAGGCACCGTACAATTTACATTCAGTTGTAACGCAGTAGTTGTTCAAATCTTGTCTTTCATTTAGTCGTTGATTGTAGATTCACAATAAGTCGTAACGTGAAATTTCTTCTGATTACGAGACTTAGGGGCTCTCTAGACGATCAAGCATGCTTGACAAGCATCGCGTCGCGGGCTGGGAGGGTATCGTCAACCGCAGGTAATATGCAAATATTTTTTTTTAATATTTACCAAAAATGCCTAATTTTGTAGTTTATACTAGGGAGTCACGTCATTCATCAATCAATTGCGTCTAATTAATGTTACTCCCTGGTTAAGGTTACTCCCATAAACTATAAAATTCGGCATTTTTGGTAAATATAAAAAAATAAATATTTGCATTTTTCCTGCGGTTGACGATCCCCTCCCAACCTGCGACGCGATGCTTGTCAAGCATGCTTGATCGTGTAGAGAGCCCCTGATGGTACTCAATACTGTGAAAAATGATCAACAACTTTTCCTCTCTGTTTCTTCTCTTGAACACGATATTCGCGTTTCCAGCATAACGTCAATACAATTCCATTTGAAAATTCCAGTTGCTAGTTTCCTTGTTTCATTTCTTTAAGCCTTACAACTATTTTAAATATCGAATAAAATTGTCCCGCGTTTTTATATTTAAAAAATCGGTTGTGTCACCCCAAGACTTTCCTGTCAAAACTTTTTCGACTTTTTGACTTTACGACTTTTCGAATTTTGTGTCTGCTGTTGACCGTTGAGGAGTTCCCTCGTCGGGAGCCAACCCAGAGTATATCAGCCATGTCATGGTGAAACTTGGAAGATGCTATCATAATTGAATGTGTATACAAAATTTTGGGTCTCTGCTGTTGACCGTTGAGGAGTCCCCTCGTCGGGAGCCAAATCTGGGTAAAAGGATTTCAACCACAATCTTTTCAGCTCATGCCATGACCAAATGATGCCTGCATGACAACTTTCAGCTCAATCGGATGAAGCGTTTCGGCGCTATCGTTGGAGAATACACACAGACAGACACACAGAAGTGCGTCCACAATACTTTCCCCCTCCAATGTGTAACGTCCCGCTCGGGACGATCGCCTACCTACGGCAAAATGTCTAATGGGCAGTTAAAAAAATTCATATTCAATGCGATCATTTTACAGTTCTTCTTTTTATGATCCGTATAGTGGTTTATAACTTATTGACGTTTTTCTCAAGGCCGTCGATTCACGCCGATTTCACGCTCGACGGTTTCACGTTCGAAACGGTACGGGCGAGATTTTACTTCACAAATTAAAGGGTTAAACAGGAAAGTAATAGGAAAATCGCCCACGGTTGGAGGGTTAATTGTCACAAATATAGATCGCTTAATAAGTCCCGTAGTTCAACTTTTTTGTTTAAACTTTAACAACAGAAATTAAACATTTTAACCTTCTCCAGTATGAATAAAGGGACAATTATTATTGCCCGCTGGTCACATCCTCGGCCGTAATAGTTTCATTTCGCGGAGGGCTCTCTGAATATGAGGAATATATTTGTATTTTGCGGCGCCCGCGGACGGTGCGCGTGTTCTCTTATTGTTTCCAATAGAGCAACCGGTAATTCAATTACAATTGCGTAACCCGCAGCAAGTAAATCATGAATATTCCAGCGAGGAGCGCCCTGCGAAGCAACGGCAGAAGCGAGCTTTTCCACCCGCCCACCGCCCACTGACTGACTAACTAATCAATAACACCCCGTTAGGTGCGAATGCATTCTCCCTACATCACCGCGCTCCCACTTTCATTAAACATGCACAGTATCCATCGTAGGTTAGTTAGTTAGCTAGCAAATACTAGTGAATTTAGCAAATTATTCAAACTTTAGGGAAATCAGACTTTGATCGAAATTTAGGGAAATCAATAAAAACATCTCAATGTAAAAAAATGTACTATCATCATGAAATATTAAATAATTTTTAATTATTTCATCTTTTATACATATGATTTCGTTCAGTAATATTTATTTTATTTATTTATTAATTTATTTATTGGTCTACAAAAAAAATACACCGGTAGCACTTAACATAGATTGTGTTGCTCCTAACTAGGCAGAGCCTGTTCTAAGGAGAACACCAATACAAATGATTATAAACTACATAACTTCCAAAATAAAAATAAAAAATTTGAATCAGATCAAGTTAAAATAAAATTCTCACTACATCAATATAATATTAGAACTATAAACTTGTAATACTAAATAATAATGTATAATAATAATAATAATATATAATAGCAATAATAATAACTAATAATATACAACAATTAGTAAAAATACGTATATAAAATATATAGAAAATAAATATATTTATTTATTTTAAAATTGTGATGAATGTTTTCTCTGTCTCTCTCCTACCAAGGTTTATTAACCATAATGTAAGGTGATATTTTTGTTGGTTGTTGCTAATTTCCAATATGTTCTCTTTACTCATGATATTAACCATTCTTGGAGCAAGAAAGCTGTTACGTTAGACGTTTCGGCACTTCAAAGTTTCCCTTATAACGACCTGATCTCTCCCTGTTTTTAAGTATAATTAAAAATATATTTTGGAATTGGTCCTTTTTTTTGTTGGAAAAAATTATATGGTCTGTTTTTGTCTTGAGAATTTTAAAATGAAACAAATTGCTGATATATTTTATTTTATTTTATAAAATGTTACATTATACTTAAATTACTCTCCTCCAGCTTCATTCCCTTCGTCCTCGTCAGTTTTAGACGTGGCATGTTCCTGATTTTCTTCAGAATTAATAAAATCAAAGTATTTCATTCATGTATTGATTTATACACTTTCTTTGTGTCATTCAGCTTTTCCTGTTTTAAATTAAAACCTAATAGTTCCCTGTAAATTATTTTATTTTTTCCGGGACATATCATGATTTTGACATTAACTATGGTCAATAAACATAAACAAAACTATACAACAAAACAACATATACATAAAAAACAAAACAAAACATAAAAATAACTATAAACAAAATGTCTTCCAGACATTGAATGATGCACATTCTTTTCAACACAATTTTGTTTTATAAAACGTGAGAGGTTGGTATGTTTTATGAATTAGGTTGATGGTTAACCTAAAATCGAACAACTTTGCAATCATAACTCATATTCGCCAGAAAGGTCACTTTGAATGTTTTTGTTTTGAGCGAATCAATTGGATCCGTAAGCAATTTGAACGAAAAAATCTAAACGCTTGTAATTTACAATAAAATGTAAGAACATGACGGCTATTGATCGTCACTCGTCGGTTAGTAAGACTTTTTTTTACTTTTTTGGCTCACCAACCGTCGAGGAGGGAAAATATTGTGAACGCGCTTTAGAAATCCGAGATGAATACGGAAATATCCATTTTGACCCCCCCCCCCCCCCCCCCCCCGAGACGATTAAGACCATTTAAAAATTACAGTCTGTATGTGTGTCTGTGTGTGTGTGTATCTGTGTGTCCTCCACGATAGAGCCCTCACGCCTAATGCGATTGAGCTGAAATTTAATATACGGGCATCATTTGGTCATGGCAAGAGTTCAAAAGAAGAACTCTTGAAATCAGTCCAACCGGGGCGCACTAGTCATATATCAATCTCAAAATATTGGACTTGGAGACTTGAAATTTGTTACACAGATGCTTTGGTACACATTGCAAAATTTTGGTTGGAATATCTCATATACGAGCTACACTAATAATTTATAATATATTAAATTCCTCTATACATTTTTAATAAATTATGATCGCCATCTGTTGGCGTTTGACCAAAACCCGCCCTTAGCCGAGAAACGAACCGCGCCGCCTGATGTGTCGGATGGAACCCAACCTAGTTCGTCCACCGGTCTACAGAGGGCGCTCATTATTTTTTTTTATAAATAATATTCTGATGAAACCAGTCTACTTGCTGGGAAAGTCTTGGTGTGACACAACCTTTTTTTTTATATAACAGTAGCGTAAGGGAAAGATAATAGAATCGCGAGCATTCTTGATATTTCTAAATAAAGCTCTTAAGCGGCTATCCCTGACAAATATTTAAATACCTGTGCGAATATCGAGATAGCCCTGAATGAGACTGCCTTAAACCGTTTAGACAAAGCTGGTCCATCAGTGGTGAAAGTTTTTCGCTTTAGCGAGTTAAAGTGTCCTGCGTTAGAAAGTCTGTCGCCAGATTTATGCTATGAAAGACCCCGTTGGAAAGTTCGCTAAAGTAGCTTGTTGCAAGATTATGTTATTAACTTTTGTCAACGAAAAAAATAATGTATTTATTTATTTAAGCAATTCACAAATAAATTATAATATACAATTAAAACATCTAATAAAATATTACACTAAATTATTCAATCCACGGCAAGAACTGAAACTAAATTATTAAATATATGTTGAAGATGTCGCCTAACTAAGGAAAGCCTGTACTTGGGCGGGCAGTCTATACACAAAGAGGTACATTAATATATATAAATATATAAGAATTTTGAAAACCAAATCACAAATAAAGAAGTTAATTTATAAAAATAATAAATAGGTAATATCATCAAAACCATGACAGTTATTTAATAATCAAATAATTATAATAATAAATAAATTTAATGAGTTATAAAAATTAAGAGCAATAAAATTAATCATAATCGCCATAGTCATCAGATAGGCATAAACTTAATTAAATAATCATTTAAGAAATATTTTAAAATGACAAATTAATAAGTTTAATCAATTATAAAGTTAAGAGCAGGAACAATAATCATAATCGTCATTGGCACAAAATAGTCATAATCAAATAAGCAGTTTAATATTTTATAATAGTTTTCTTTCTATAAGAGTATTGCCATCAACTAGCAGCCACTTCTTTTAAACGGTCAGGCGTTTGATAAATTCGCGCGAAGCCCCCCATATATGTATAATATACATGACTAACAAGATAACTGATTAGGTAAGAAGAGATAATTTATGAGAAAACGATATTGTTAGTGTTTATTTACAAAATCGACCGCAATGGCAAAGGTGCAATTTTATTCGCGCAAAGTCTGGCTATTGACCGGTTAATAGCCAGCCAAGTATATAATATAACCGGTGTTTATGCATGGAATACACATTCCAAAGTATTTTCGCGTATTTTATCTACCTGATGCACTCATCGATGAATTTCTCATATAAATTCGGCCCTAATATCGGCAGTGAACGAAGTGAACCACGTGATTGAAATAGTGGAGTCGTTGACTAATGAAATCCTGCCGATGGAACGCTTGCGCCGCTCGTCCAAATTGGCCGAGAGTGTCTTCTCGGTGTTATTATGCAAATTTTAAAGTCGCACAGAGAGCTCGCTTGCGCGGACCGACATTGCCCGAGTTGATTGCGTTGAATTACTTTACCGGGGCTAATTTTATGTGTGATGATCCTCAAGCGCATGCCCTTCTCTATCCCATTTTCTAGACTTCCCCCTTTGATGGCGTACATTTGCATTTCCACCGACCAGCGAGTAAGTACTGGGATAGTAATGTATCCCGAAGAACGGAGACGTACTCTATGGAATGTGAATAAATATGCTTTAAGTTTATTTTTCAGGAAATTTAATATTTGAAATAGGTAGCTTTAGGCCCCTTGTTCACACACACGGCGGCAAAACAGACGGCGCTGCTGCACGGTGGGTCGAAACTGTAAGTGACTTCACTGTTTTCTTTATGCCAATAGATAGACCTTATTAACCTTAACAATAGTTGACCTTTGTGATTTTTTCCTAAACTTTATACTTTAGGCAAAAAAAAATATTTTCTGATTTTTTTAATGTGACGGATCAAAAAGAACTGAATTGCTGCTTTGTCGCGATCGGACCGGATAAAAATAATAAAATTATATATTTCAAAGCATAATTTTTATTATCTTAAGTTATTGAAAGCCAAATTTAACACGGAATAGAAAGTAAAACTACATAATAACACAACTAATTACTTCAAAACTAACAAGTTGTTAGCTTTAAAGTAATTACTTGTGTTATTATGTATTTCCTTAATATCCCGTGTTAAATTTGGCTTTCAATAACCTAAGATAACAAAAAAATATGCTTTGAAATATGTAATATTTATCATTATTCCGATCATTTGTTTGGCAGAATGGAATTTTTATGCACACGTTCAATATGCCGAACGGTTGTAGAGTAGACAAGGATTAAGAAAAAAGTCTTCGAAGCGGGATCGATTAGTACAAGCAATTCAGTTCTTTTTCATCCGTCCCAGAAAAAAAATCTCATAATATTTTTTTAGTTTAGGAAAAAAATACAGAGGTTACCAAATTGGCCGTGAGTTAAACCATAAAGAGGACAGTGAACAAGAAAGTTAATCCTAAGTCACTCAAATTAAAGTTACGACCCATCGTGCGCCGCCGTATCTGTGAACAAACTTCCATAGTGATTCATACAACACTGATGACCGCGCCTAAACATGGAACACTAACCGTAGGTTTTCATGGCAACAAAATGTGTGTGAACAAGTTGCCTAACGATTTCAGTTCTGGTTTGCTCGTCTTTCAATGTAACTATTGGAACTCAATTGTATAATTGGACATATCGAATCCACAAGTTTGGAAATCTGGAAGAGGTGCTAAGGATTTCAAAAGAAAAATCCTGAGCAGACAAATAGTGCCTTAGAATGATGAACGTAAAATGAAAAAACACGATTCGTAAAAGCCCAAAGACATCAAAAGAGATTTCCAAGATTGGGAAATCGATGGAAATAAGAAAGCCGACCAGCTGACTCCAAAGAACCTCGAGGCCATATTAGTCAGTTGCTTATCAATAGTATGTAGGTACAGCAGCCCAAGGATTAAAATAATCGGAGACACAACAGACTCTTCAATGAACAGAAGAAAAACTATAAGCCAATAGACTACGATCTGGCAATCTTTAACATTTCTCCTAATTTTCAGCGTATTCGTATTCTTGTGTGTCTGTATGAAGTTGAAACTTGAATGCATTGTTGTTCCACCAGTATGAACTGAGACTCGCGGCTTCGGACAACTTGAAGGAGAACTACACAACAGTGGTGATACACGTAAAGGATGTAAACGACAACCCCCCAGTCTTCGAGAGGCCTACTTATAGGACTCAGATCACCGAGGAAGACGATAGAAATCTCCCCAAACGAGTGCTTCAGGTCATTTCGACATTCATACGCGGTCGACAATGAACGCACGATCCGCCAATAATATGAATCCACCGACAAATAAACTATCGTACTGAAGCGTTCGCCTGACCGGGGGAGAGTAGCGTGCGACGACACGCGAAACTTTCTCGATTCATCTTACTGGCGATCATGCGATTGTCGCCCAAGTTATTGTTTGTTTTCTGGGGCATCTTGTTTTTCGTAATTTGTCAATGTCACTTTCTGCGACGTTTGTTAAAATATTTCGCTCGCGCGCCGTTCGGATTACTTGCATAGAAGTAGTATATCCTTTCGGCTGTCGAGTTGTCGCAGCCGTTGATATTGCTGTGCTTTGTCTCTTATTTTGTGCATTGTGCCGTTTTATGTCGTCCGTTACCATTTCGCTCTGCTTTCGTTTATTTTTCCTCCTTCGTTTTTATATTTTTTATTCCAGGTAGCCGCTTGTTCGTATTTTATTTTTGCTTAACATCTAATGCTTTAGCTTTAATTAGGTTAAGATTTTTCACTAGTTATTTTTATTTTTAATAATTATTCACAAGCATGTTGTTAAACGAAACGTGGTATCATTTTGAAGGAATGAAATCGTCGATTTGCTCGCGCTCGTTTGCGGAGAGACAAAGGCTGTTGCAGCGCAAAGACCACGGCGAAAAACTTTGGTTATTCATCACGCGGTAGCGGGAGTAAAAGCTTTAACGGGCTCGCAGCAATCCGAGTTGCAATAAATTACCACAACGACTTCCTCTTATTACCAGGAAACGTTTCTCCGGTAGAACAATCAATTATACGGTTAAGACGCCGACAAGCCTACTGTTTGCTGAAGACTGTGGGTTCACATTAAGAGTAGGGTGGCGCTCAGTCACCTCTCTCGCTCCCTCTCTCTTTCTAACCTCCACCCTTTCTTCCTCTGCCAAAGTTTCACTCAGTTGTAAATCGCTCTAAATCTCGCGGCGAGTGTGAGCAACAAGTCATTAATCTAAATTTACTTGAGACGTTGAACTTCTCATGCGCCACTCCTCCTATTCCGTATATTTTAGGCACGCAAAACATCTTATGCTACACATTTAATTAACACGCCACCGTTGCTTATAGTTCAAGAGGCGGCGACAAAAAAGTGCAATAGTTTTGTAAACGCTGATGCTTTCAGATCAGATAGTAATTTGGCCATAGATTGCTGGGGTAGTCAGCAGACCAGACTCCGGGACACCTGGCACTGGCGTACAAGGAACGGTGTAATTTTAATTAGTACCCTCAAAGCGTTTTGGAAAAGCTGAAAATTCATCAGTAGACAGTGGATGCAATGCAGAACTCGACGGAAATAGACAGACTGCTTAACAATAGAATGCGTGGCTTCAGCATTACTCCATGCATGTTACAAAACTGAGGTCCATTATATTGCGCGGCACATTAGACCAATGCGTAATAGTTACCGACTAATACGTACTGGCGTATTTGCAGGGACTTCATTTTTGTGACATGTATGGAGTAATTCTGACGCCACGCGTTCTATTGCTAAGCAAGTCTGACCATTTGCTTCGAGTTCTGTATTGCATTTACTGTCTACTGATGAATTTTCAGCTTTTCCGAAACACTGTGGAGTATTAATTAATATTACGCCTTTCATAGTTCGCCAGCGCAAGGTGTCCCGGAATCTGGCCTGCTGACTCTACCCCAGCAGTCTATGGTCGAAATACTGTCTGATCTGAAAGTATCAGCTATTACAAAACTATTGCACATTTTTGTTGCTGGCTCCCAACTATCAGTCTATTCCTTTTATAACACGCCGCAAAATATCGACTAGATTCATCCTTTAAATTTCTGATTTTGAATGATGCCACGTATCGTTTAATGTGCTAGCTCAATTTTTTCGCTGTTGCTTGATTTGTTGTGTGTTATTTTGCTTGCCCTGTGATCCGCCCTGCCCGGCCAGTACACGCTTAGACTGGTCGCCTCTGACGGCAGATACGAGAACTACACCACGGTGGTAGTTCACGTCAAGGACGTCAACGACTTGCCGCCGATCTTCTCGAGATCTTCCTACGAGACCCTCGCCCTGGAGGAAAATCCAGGTCCCTACCCTTACCAGCTCCTTCAGGTTGTTTTTTATTTTATTTTATTTTGTTTTATGCTTTGATTAAGTGTTCTAAATACAAACAAGTAGTTTTCAATAATGAACACCTGTCCAGTGGGTGCTTAGCCATAGGTACAAAAACAAACAAAATTACATAAAAGATAAAAAAAACTAAAATGTTTATTTATTAACATTTTTATTTTTATCGAAAAAAAAATCTATACAAAAAAACTACCTAATGTAAAAATGTTTTGAACTATTACGAATGCTACCATGGGAAATCGTATTTTATGTTCAACTTCATTCAGTGAAAAAAAATCTCAGTAACAAAGACTTTTTTTTAAGTTACTCATGATTTTTGATTCAGTTTTTTTAGGTAGACCGAATTCATATAAATAAAAATATCTAATGCTTACCAATAAAACTTTGTATATTGCTTTTTACACGACTGCCCAACAAAAGAGAGTGTAATGTGTTCAGAATTCATGTGTGTATGTTTTCAGTTTCTTTATTCTACCATAACGTCTAAACCCTTGAATCGATTTAGAAGCGTGTGGTATTGTTAGAATCGTTATGTCATCCCGAGTGTCATAGGGTACCTACGTCCCGTAGGCCGCCACCCCTTACCCTCATATAAGGAGAAAACAGCGTATTCAATACAAATCGCCGTGTTATACAAAGTGTGTTGACAGTCATCATTTGACAGCTTAGTTTTTCGTTCTTCCTCTTCGCGGCCGTCAGGAATAAACCCGGTAGACCAAGTACAGGAAGAGAAGTATTTGTAATATTAATTTAGCTAAATAAATTATACAACGTTTTCAATTATTACTTTCCACAAAATATTACCGATTTTTAAATAACCTTTTTTGGTTCTTACGAATTTATTACACGACTGCCCAATAAAAAGAAATGTAATGTATTCAGGGTTCATCTATGTATGTTTTCCGTTTCTTTATTCCACAATAACTTCTTTTTTTTAATCAAAAGTCGTTTATTTGCTCGTACTGATTAACGCACTTCAAGGATGTCACTAATTAAAAACTCATTCTTTATAGGCGTATTTATCTGATGCGACTAATATGATTCTTTTGCTATTTATTTCTGTCCAATTAGACTTAAACCTTGCGAATAAGACATTTATACCCGTGATTTCCTTTTTTTTTTTTTTTGATGATAACTATACCTGAACGCTGGTTTCAAAAGTTATATTTAAAAATCCAACACACTAAATCTGTGCGTTTCTAGATATATTTATATGTAAATATTTTCGACTTTCTAAACCTAGAATAGGCCTAAGCTACGTCACACGATTGTGTAAGTATCAAAAGCCAGTATCACCATTTTAATGTACCGTCAAAACAAATTGCGAAACAAGCATTAAATATTTATATGCCTCGTAAATTGTCTGAAACCTGAATGGCTAATTGACATTTTAGCGTGACAGTCGCGAGATAAAATGAACAGCGTCGGTACATCGTGTGATTACCGCACTCGCTAATTTCAATATTTGCGCCACGCTGCTTCTATTTACGCCATTTTCATTATACCTCAAACGAGAATTCAAAATCTTGGTAAGCGAATAATTTGCTTGCCGACACGTCTGGCGGTTTTATTTGAAGGGTGCACATAATATCTTACTCTTATTAAAATTTGCTTTATATCAGCTGTAAAGGGCTCTCTAGACGATCAAACATGCTTGTCAAGCATTGCGTCGCGGGCTGTGAGGGGATCGTAGGCCGCAGGAAATTGCAAATATTTTTTAAAAATATTTACTAAAAATGCCTAATTTTGTAGTTTTATATCACGGAGCTACGTCATTCATCAATCAATTAAGTCTAATTAACGTGACTCCCTGGTAGAAACTACAAAATTAGGCATTTTTAGTAAATATTTAAAAAATATATTTGCATAATTCCTGCGGTTTCCGATCCCTCCCAGCCTGCGTCTCGATGCTTGATAAGCATGGTTGATCGTCTAGAGAGCCCCTAACAACTGAATTTAGATATATAACATGGAAGTTATCATTGCCTTCTCTATTTCTAAAGTATAATATGTGTAAACTGTCTTATTTACTGCAAATAGCGCCAGCTGGCAATGAAAAGGTTCACACATAGGTTCACCGCTTATTTAGAATGCAGCGTTGCCAAATCTATGTTCAGGGCTTGAGATACAGAAGGCAATGAAGTTATGCATTATAAGTAATTGCGCTTTATAGGTAATAGCGCTGCTTGCACAGGTAATAGCGAGCGTAATTTTGCCTGAAACAAAAAAACTAAACCAAGATTTTAGATTTTTACATATTTTAAGATTTTTACATATTTATTTTGTAGATAAACAAAAAAAAATACCAAAAGTGATCATTTTTATAATTTTAACTTTATTTAAAGAAATAAAATCTATTTTCGCTCCAAAATTTTATGTTTAACTAGTAAAAAATATATAAAAACATTTTATCCGTTTTTTTTAGTTCATATAAGAGAGATTTTTGTTTTCAACAACTCGATTTGTTAAGTAATTTATTTTTATCACCGGCGCAAAACTGAAAAATATGGTTTTGAGAAAAACGCGTTTAAAGTTTTCTTTGAATGATAGTAGTGAGTTGTTTATACTTACGCCAATCTTACACTATCAACTATTCCAGAAGTTAAGAGATTCATGAATAGATTTTAACTTTAAGTTTAAAAAAATATGAAAAACATGTTTTTTTTATCGTTTAACCCGTCGGACGCCGACAGTGCCTGTAGGCATTTTGGGTCGTTTGACAGGTCCGCGCATAACCGTTTCGGCCGGCCTCCATATATATTATATAAATATATACTATACATAACTAATTGATTAATTACTAGGTAACAAGAAGGAATTCATGTAAAAAAGTTATTGTTAGTATTTAGGTATTCTCAAAATCGACCAAAAGGTTGCGGCGCAGTTTGTTGCGCGTGAGGGCTGGCTTCCGAGCGGTTTAAATATGCTCTCCTCCCTTAACAACCTAGCACGTTCCCAGATATTAGGGTTATTTTTTAAAATATAAAATAAATATATTGTATTCATGAAATACAGATGCGAATTTCAAACCGCGTCTTTCGGATTTTAGGTAGGTAATATACATACTCAGATACCACTAGCGCCCGCTCTGTAACTAGTCCCAAAAAGTTTTAGCCATCACGTGACAGGTACGCGAACGTGTACCCAAATGATCCTCCGAAGGCCTTTGACATCCTCAATCCCGCAAATCGCTCTCGAAAGCCGCGCAGGTATATAAGATGGGTTATGCGTAACCTCTTCAAACGTCCACTCAAACTCCGCACAACCGCCCCCTTGGAGAGGCGACCACGTATATGAATTGACAGGTGCTTCAAGCGGTGATAGCATCGCATACGTTCCGCCTCATTTTATTAATAACATCCCGCCCTCCGACCCTTCGCTTCTCACCTTTATGACGGTACCGCGCGAGATCTTGTTCGAGATTGACTTTTCCCAGGGTCGTGGGACTTGATTGAGTTGTAATGTCGTCGCCTATTATATACAAGAGTGGTAAATTAGAATAGTGGCCCAGCGGGTGGGTTAAATACCGTTTAGTCTGTACCTACATTGCCGGTGCGAAACAAACAGCTGGAAAGCAAACCAATTATTTTGCTTCTCTTTCAAAATATGACGTTAACGAAGGCGTTGCTAAAGAGAAATTTTCGGATTCCAACTGCAAAGAAATAAACTAACATTCAAGTACCTATAATTATAGAAGCTCACGCGTATCTCAAATTGCTTTCCTTGGTAGGCTTTCTTTATTTGGCTCGATATTTAAAGCCAGGTGATCTTACAATCAACGAAGATATTATTTAGGGTCGTGCTGCCACTCAAATCGACCACGAAATTATCTAACACTACGCAGGAAATACGCTCAGAAATTAGGCCAGGCGCGCACTGCGGTGTGGTGCGTTGCGGTACTTTTTCCTGTCACTCAAATAGGCCACGAAATTGTCTAATGCCGGTTCCAGATATTGGCGAATGTTTGTCGAAATTATCTAACACTACGCAGGAAATACGCGCAGAAATTAGGCCAGGAGCGCACTGCGGTGCGGTGCGTTGCGGTACGTTTTCCTGCCACTCAAATCGACCACGAAATTATCTAACACTACGCAGGAAATACGCGCAGAAATTAGGCCAGGTGCGGTGCGTTGCGGTACGTTTTCACGCCGCACGGAAAAAAACGCATTTATGTGGTAACCACACCGTGGTGGAATTTTTGGACTTTTATGCCATTCGTTGTTTACGCAAGTCTCGTAAACATAACTCTACAGTATGGAATAATTTGTCCGGTGATGCACCGCAGAAAATCTGTAGCAATCCACAGAATTTAAATCCGGACCATTTTTTTTGATAATTTGACAGACAGCGCGCTACTGTGTGATTCTCTATAGTTCACAGATTTTCCGAAAATTAAACACACGGAATTTTACCGCAGTACGCGGTTTGCCTTAGGGAAAGATCGAGCCCTAGTCAGAGATCGTAATTACGGCAGCGCTATTCATCGATTACAGATATACTGCTGCCACCATAACAAGGAGTCAGCTGGAAATACCAGATATTACTGTAGACTTATTGCCGAACCGCTCGCTACCTAATTCACAAAAGGTTAAACTAAACCTTTTTAACGTCTATCCATCTTCACCTATCATGTTTTATTTTCTCTCTTTCGACCTCTGGACAAAATCCTATTGTAATCGCCCTGAATTTCTCTAATACCACGATCAGGAGTCAAAGTGGCTGTATATTTTTGAGGCTAAATGAGGATCCCTCAATATCGGTATTCCCCGAGGCGAAACTGAGGCCATCCTCTGAGGCTCGTTACCTCACTTATGCCACTAGCAGTAATAACAATTCACCTTGTCTGAAATTGCGATCTTGCCCTTTAACCCTCCCGGCCTAAGGGATCGTTTAATAAAAGGGGGCGGTCCAAAATTGCGAGGGACTTCGCTGCCAGCATTATCGCTAATAAATTAGGTCTTATGTTTGATGGGGAATCACTCAAACTATTCCTTTGATATTATTTCCGGCAAACTGAGCCGATTCCCATCCCCTATCCTCAATGATGGTATTGCATCTTAGGACGATCTTAGGAACTTAGGATATTAGGACGTTTCCAAAAATTACACAATTAATTGTGATTTCACCAACTTAATGAGCTTGATACCGCTTCATAATCTAAAAATTACAACTAGTAAAATTAAAATAGAATAAAAAATATTTTAGTATATACCTAATTATCGCTCGATCTTCAAAAAAAACTATTTTATTTATTCGCCTTAGATATATCGCGAATACATAATAAACGTTAGTTTGATTGGAAGAGTGAATAAATCTGTTAAATGCTCTGTTTTATACACGACTGCCTAACAAAAATGAAGTGTAATGTGTTAAGGATTCATCTATGTATGTTTTCCGTTTCTTTATGGCACCATAACTTCTAAACGCTTGAACCGATTTAGAATTGTGTGGTATTGTTAGAATTGCTATGTCATCCCGAGTATCATATGATACCTTAACTGACCAAATATCAAGTAAGTAGTTGTCTAAAAGTCCAAATGTCAATAAATTTACATAAATATATCGTATTTATCAAATGAAAGGTCTGATTGAGTACATTACAGAAATATGTATCTACATGTATAAATACATAACTACAAATATTACAAAAAATAACGAAATAAAAATAATTATAAATACAATAGTTCACTTTCTATAACGCAAGTCGTGTTTTTTTATTCTTTTTAATATATTTACTTGTTTGCCTTTACATTAGGAGGTAATTAAGCTACCTATATTTTTTATGTCCACAAAGTACGACCATTTATGATAAATAATAAAATAATGAAGTCAAATAAAAATAGACAAATTAATATTAATAAAAATAGTAATATAAATAATATAAAATACTAATATAAATTATATTATCAAAAAACATACAATAAAATTAAGCTAATAAAAATACAGTATATCCTAATGTCACAAATCCTCAATGTCATATAATTATCTCGACAAATCAGTTGTAAATTACTTAGGCTATTAGCATAAGCTTGTGTAAATATAAAAGTTACCAAAGTTACCGTGTTATGTGCCGCTTTAGAATAACTAAGAGTAGAATGGCTCAGCCTTATTTTAGGCAACGTAGGTAGATAGTAGCTACCCACAGCTGGCGGCAGTATTAATTTTCAGCATCCCTGCAAATACTTTTTCAACTCTCCATCCGACTCGTCTTTGTAGAATGCTTACCTAATAATTTCTTCTTGGTTAATTTCCTCCTTTCGTTGAAATAGAAATGTCGGCGGTTGAATATCTCATTTCCGAGTGCTTAAAAGTATGTCTTCGCGGATTTTATTTTCATAAACTCTTCCCTCGCGGCGATTTAATTCAAAGCAGTTACTTTCTCCGTGATCAGTTTCGGTTTTCATCGAAATTAAATACGCACTTCGGCAGGTCTATAGGCTTCCAAGTATAAAATTAGATAGAAGTCATTAATTTTGTCATTCGCTCTGATAAGGAGGGAATATTTT
Source organism: Micropterix aruncella (assembly GCA_944548615.1). Taxonomy (NCBI): domain Eukaryota; kingdom Metazoa; phylum Arthropoda; class Insecta; order Lepidoptera; family Micropterigidae; genus Micropterix; species Micropterix aruncella. The sequence goes on from OX155951.1 coordinate 30,223,241, forward strand.
ACAAGGCGGTGTACGTTGATTATAAATCTGCCTCAAGTTGACTCGATTATGAGCGTTCTTTTCTCACGGCGATTTATTTTAAAGCAGTCCCTTTCTGCATGAGTATGGGGTTTCGGTTTTCGCCGAAATTAAAAACGCACTTCGGCAGGTCTAGGGCTCCCAAATTAAAATTAGATAGAAGTCATTAATTTTGTCATTCGCTCTGATAAAGAGGGAATATTTTACAAGGCGGTGTACGTTAATTATGAAGCTGCCTCAAGTCGACTCAAGTATGAGCATCTGCCGCATATATTATTAGGTAAAGGTATGGTAAGGAGATATCTTGAGCGTCGGCCTGCGGCAAGCGGGGGTAAACTTTACGACGTCAGCTATCGAATTTCACTTGATTACCCGCCTGGGGCGTTATCTGCGCTCGTGAAATCGGGTATGCACATGTCGATATGCCTGCAATTAGAGTTATTCAAACCTGCTACTAGATATACGTGGCGGTATGCTTACCCGTGCAATTAACTATGCTATAATCGAAGGGTTATCGCGTAGAATATACGGTATAAGGCCTCAAACGCACTACGATTAAAAGTCGCGCGATTTTTTGTTCGAAAAAATGTGTCATATATTTCTATGAGAGTGCGATTGAACTTGCGATTAAGAACGCTGAAAAAAAATCGGGGAATGACTCAATGTTGCCGCGACGCGGTTATCGCGGAGTAAATTGCGATACATGGCATAGTACCAAGGTGCGCGATTATCGCGGACTTAATTTGGTTGCGACGCGATTGTCGCGGAGTGAATACATGATAATCGCAATACATGATAATTGCAAAATTGAACCGTTCCATTTTTTTGCAGCAGCGATTTTTTAATCGTAAGCGCGTGCACTCTCATAAGAAATACATGGGACACATTTATCCGACCAAAATATCGCGCTACTTTTAATCGCAGTGCGTGCGGGGCTTGGGGCCTAGTGCGCATTGCGATTTGCTGCACGATTTGAAATCGCGACTGATAAAAAAACGTAATCGCGAATGAACTTGCTCTGCGCGCACTACTGCAAAAAACGTAAAATTCTTATTGCTAAAATGGATATTTTTGCGACAAAGAAATCGCGTGACTTGGTCGTAGTGCGCGCGAGGCCCAAATAGTCGAAAGAAGTGTCAAAATATCCTCTGCATTTGACCCAATTAATTTCTACCGCGATAACGTGCCTTTGTTCGTTCGCGTTTCACTTGCGAATGCTAAGTAGGAATGTTTGAAGTGTGGCGTGGAGGGTTGTAAAGCACGCCGCATAATCCCGAGCCGCTGGCATTTAATCCCTCGCTGGAGATTCGCGCTGCCCACTGAGTGAGTTCCAAAGCCGACACCAGCCGTTTTAAAATTAATTAAAGAACGTTGTTTGTACATGCGTTATTAGACAGTGTACTCGGAGCCGTTTTTATCCGGTTCCGGGAATCCGGGAAATCCCTTATTACGAACGAACTGCACTCCGGTATAAAAAGAAGATAACTTCCAGGGAAAAAACGGGTCAAACCCGCGTTGGCACAAATAAACCAACGGCACTCCTTCTCCCCTTCCCGTTAGAAGCTGTTCGCTAATGGAGGTTAGGAATGCAACCGGGATATTCGTCGCCCGAAGTCACCGCGTTGTCGGCGCCGCTTGCCAGAAGCAAGAGGCTCTGTGGCCCGTTGACCGGCGACGTTTACCCTCCGACCTCTTCCCAGCGTGAGTAATGGCTCACCATAAATCATTCAGCCACCGCCTCGCTAACTAATACACTTGCGCGTCGGGGCATTATCTTAATTTCAATACAAGTTTGTACGACGCAGTGTGGCTTCCGACCTTCATTAATATTTCATAATGTGATACCTAAGTAATAAAGACGTAGGGTAGTCATCTTATCAAATGACGATTTTAGCCAGTGCCCGATTATCCAATAAGCCAAGTTGGCTCCAGCCTATTGGCCCCACGCTTTCAGGGGCCCCGCGACAAGTGATCATAACAATCATAATGTTCTTAACTGTTTCTAATATATAGAAAAAAATCATTGAATTGAAATTCTAAAGAGAAAATGTTTAAAAAACTTTTTTGTTATAATATTATCGACAGCTGGCCGCTGTCAGCCTTTCCGATCGTATTTTGTTAAATATGCGCGTCTTTGCTACGCGCCATAGTCGTGTATATAAACAAAACACGGTGCGATCGTGTTTTGTTAATATACACGACTATTCTACACTATATCGTCTTCGGAATGTTTGACAGCTTAAAGGAAGCTCCCGAAAAGTACAAAGGGGGCCCCGAGATTTCGAGGGCCTAAGGGCCTCTATATGGTCTAGCCCGGCATTGATTTTAGCCGTCATATTCAGCTGTCGTGTAGAATTACACAATATAACGCGTTCAGGCACGTTATGTTACAAAGACCGATCATCGAAACACGTAAAATCGTTAAACGAACAGGGCGCGACGGCCATTACGCAATACCTCATTCGTAAGTTAAAATAAATGACGCAGGAATCTTGTATATAGGTAGGCAGTTATCGAAATCTCGACCGGTATAACGAAATAAATTGAATAAAACACTGATTCTTCCCAACCAATAATCGAGAGTGATATGTCTGTCACCTTTTTATTCAGTCATTTTAAACTTGATGGGTTAAGCCATGACGCGCGGCAAGTGGGTAGGTAAAGATAGTTACTGACGCCAGAAACAAAGCTTTGCATTATGAAGGCTTTTGTCGTCCCTGCTCTTTTGTTTTCTTCTTCATTATTACCCAGAGAACGACGTTTTAAAAAAAATAACACTTGCCGCCTCAGCACCCTCGACTCCAGATTAAAATACCGATAAAATATACGTAGGTGCTTATAATATTTATATTTACATTATAACTCATAATCCCTAGCTTCTTTCCCGAAGTGCTTGTATCTTCAGAATATTTTTTAGCTGCACGTACACGTTGCATGGCTTGTTTTTGTCATTCGTATCGGTCACTTTATAACTATTGCCAGCATACTCATATTCATTATTTCAATACAGGTCACAGCGACTGATGGAGATAAAGACAGGCCTCAGAATATCGTTTACTTCTTGACTGGTCAAGGAATAGACCCCGACAATCCAGCAAATAGCAAATTCGACATCAACCGCACCACTGGAGAAATATTCGTTCTTAAGGTAAGTACGCTCTTAGAAAACGATATAAATTCTCCCGTAATATTGTACTAATTTTGTAAATATTTTCCAGCCTCTGGATCGCGACCAACCCAACGGCCGACCGCAGTGGCGATTCACAGTATTCGCACAGGACGAAGGAGGCGAAGGTCTCGTGGGATATGCCGACGTTCAAGTGAATCTGAAAGACATCAACGATAATGCCCCAATATTCCCTCAAGGTGTATACTTTGGAAACGTGACTGAAAATGGCACAGCTGGCATGGTTGTCATGACCATGACTGCCGTCGATTATGACGATCCATCCGAAGGAACAAACGCTAAATTGGTTTATTCTATAGAGAAGAACGTTATTGAAGAAGAAACTGGATCTCCAATATTTGAGATCGAAGCTGATACTGGTGTAATTAAAACGGCTGTATGCTGCTTGGACCGAGAGAGAACTCCAGATTATTCTATCCAAGTAGTGGCAATGGACGGAGGAGGGTTGAAAGGAACGGGAACGGCATCAATACGGGTTAAAGATATAAATGATATGCCACCACAATTTACAAAAGACGAATGGTTTACGGAAGTCGATGAAACCGATGGTACAAATTTGCCTGAAATGCCAATCCTCACTGTCACGGTCCATGATGAAGATGAAACTAATAAATTCCAATATAAAGTTATAGAAAATAGTGGTTATGGAGCAGATAAATTTACTATGGTTCGTAATAATGACGGAACAGGATCGTTAAAAATTGTACAGCCATTAGATTATGAAGACCAATTACAAAGTAATGGTTTTAGATTTAGGATACAAGTAAATGATAAAGGAGAAGATAACGATAATGACAAGTATCACGTTGCATACTCATGGGTTGTGGTAAAGCTTAGAGACATCAATGACAATAAACCTCAGTTTGATAAAGCAAATATTGAAGTGTCCGTTTATGAAAACGCTGAAGTTGGTAAAAGCTTGGAGACATTCAAAGCAACAGATCCGGACCAAGGAGGAAAAAGCAAAGTCTCTTATGGAATTGATAGGTCATCCGATAGGAAGCGACAATTTTCAATAAGTCAGGAAGGGACAGTGAGCATCCAGCGCACTTTAGATCGTGAAGAAACACCTCGCCACCAGGTAAAAATACTGGCTATTGATGACGGTGTCCCTCCGAAAACTGCCACTGCTACTTTAACCGTTATCGTTCAAGATATCAATGACAATGCTCCAACATTCTTAAGAGATTATAGACCCGTCCTACCTGAGCACATTCCTCCAAGAAAGGTGGTGGAAATACTGGCTACTGATGATGATGATAGATCTAAAAGCAATGGCCCTCCATTCCAGTTTCGGTTGGATCCAGGCGCTGATGACGTTATAAGAGCATCGTTTAAAGTAGATCAAGAACAAAAAGGAGCAAACGGTGATGGCATGGCGATTATTTCTTCTCTGAGATCTTTCGACAGAGAACAACAAAAGGAATATTTAATACCGATCATCATCAAAGATCATGGAAATCCTGCTCTTACTGGAACAAGTACGCTAACTGTAATAATTGGTGATGCAAACGATAACAAAATGCAACCAGGCTCCAAAGAAATATTTGTATATAATTATCAAGGCCAAGCACCGGATACAGAAATAGGTAGAGTATATGTTTATGACCTGGATGATTGGGATTTGCCGGATAAGAAATTCTATTGGGAAGGAACTGAACATCCAAGGTTTAAATTGAACGAAGAGACTGGCATGATTCAAATGAAGCAAGGAACAAAGGATGGAAAATACCACTTGAAGTTCAAAGTTTATGACAGAAAACATACACAAACAGACGTTCCTGCCAACGTTACCGTAACGGTAAGAGAGATTCCACACGAAGCTATCATCAATTCAGGATCAATAAGAATAGCTGGAATAACCGATGAAGATTTTATAAGAGTATGGAATTACAGAACTCAAAGTTTATCCCGAAGCAAATTAGATAAATTTAGGGACAAACTGGCCGACTTGCTTAACACTGAAAGGGAAAATATTGATATTTTCAGTGTTCAACTTAAAAGGAAACATCCGCCTCTAACTGATATAAGATTTGCAGCTCACGGATCACCATACTATAAACCTGTCCGTCTAAATGGCATTGTGTTAATGCACAGAGAAGAAATAGAGAAAGATGTTGGCATCAACATCACCATGGTTGGAATCGATGAATGTCTTTATGAAAATCAGATGTGTGAAGGATCATGTACAAACACGTTGGACATTAACAACTTGCCATATATGGTGAATGCCAACAAGACGGCATTGGTTGGCGTAAGAGTGGATGTGATAGCGGAATGCACATGTGGCGCTCGAAATTTCTCCAATCCTGAGACATGTCAATCCTCTCCGTGTTACAATGGTGGTCGGTGTATCGGAGGAAAATATGGCTTAACCTGTTCTTGCCCTGCGGGATACACTGGCCCTCGGTGTCAACAAACCTCGCGAAGTTTCAGAGGTAACGGATGGGCATGGTATCCTCCTCTCGAAATGTGTGATAATTCCCACTTGAGTTTTGAGTTCATTACTCGCAAAGCAGATGGGATGCTGATTTACAACGGACCAATCGTACCACCCGAAACTGATGAGGTCATGGTATCAGATTTTATATCTGTGGAACTAGAGAGAGGATATCCGAGGCTACTCATTGATTTTGGATCTGGAACCTTGGAATTAAGAGTGAAGACGAAAAAGAGTCTCGACGATGGCGAGTGGCACAGGCTGGACATATTTTGGGACACTGAAAATGTGCGTATGGTGGTCGATTTCTGCAAGTCTGCGGACGTACAAGAATTGGAAGATGGCTCAGCGCCAGAATTTGAAGATTCAAGCTGTCAAGCTAGAGGAATAATCCCTCCATTTAATGAATACTTAAATGTGAACTCACCGCTACAAATTGGAGGACTGTATGTCGAACAGTTCGATCCTACGCATTATCATTGGCAATTCATGCCTGTCGGGAAGTCGTTTGATGGATGCATTAAAAATGTCGTCCATAACAGTAAGCTGTATGATCTCGCTCATCCTGGGCTTTCTAGAAATTCCGTCGCCGGATGTCCACAAACTGAAGAAATTTGCAATCAAGGAGAGCATACCTCTCGCTGCTGGGAACACGGTACTTGCGTCGGAAGCTTTATGGAGGCTCGGTGCCAGTGCCGACCTGGATGGACGGGTCCGGCCTGCGCTACACCGACGACACCGACCACTTTCAAACCGCAAAGTTATGTGAAATATGCTCTCAGTTTTGAACCGGATAGATTCAGCACACAATTCCAACTGAGATTTAGAACGAGAGAACCGCACGGCGAATTATTCAGAGTCAGCGATCAACACAACAGAGAATATGGAATTCTGGAGGTGAAAGATGCAAGATTACACTTCCGTTACAATCTTAATTCCCTACGTACCGAGGAACGAGACGTTTGGTTAAATTCAGTGGCAGTCGATGACGGTCAGTGGCACGTCGCCAAAGTCAGTCGCCATGGAAGTGCGGCAATTCTTGAATTGGATGGAGGCGAAGGAAGAAGGTTCAATGAATCGTTCAGCTTCGAGGGCCATCAGTGGCTTTTGGTGGACAAACAAGAAGGAGTCTACGCAGGGGGCAAAGCAGAATATACCGGAGTGCGGACGTTTGAAGTTTACGCCGATTTCCAAAAGGGCTGCTTGGACGACATTCGGTTGGAAGGCAAACACTTGCCGTTGCCGCCAGCTATGAACGGCACTCAATGGGGTCAAGCTACAATGGCACGAAACTTAGAAAAGAGCTGCGCTTCCAACAGCCCTTGCATAAACGTCATCTGCCCAGATCCATTCGAATGTGTTGATCTTTGGAATGAATACGAATGCACGTAAGTATGGTTTTGTATGTCCTAAAATTGAAATTAAATTAATTTTATGAACAATTAATTTCGATGCTACTGTGAACGCACTGAGAATGTGAATATTTGAATATTATATATAATATTATATATATCAAGTTTGTAAATATTTAAAATGTATTTCCATATAACTTTTACTAATTCTTGAATATAAAATTGGTAGTGTTTATTATACAGCTAAAGTCTTTCATGTATATATTTATGAATTTAAGTAATGATACTTTATAATATATTTATGATAACAATTTCTATAGCTGCGGTGAAGGTCGCATCATGGCACCTGATGGTAAAGGTTGCACTGACAAGAACGAATGCTTGGAGATGCCCTGCTTGAACGGCGGTACTTGCATTAATCAAGACCCGAGGCTTCGGTACCGTTGCGATTGTCCCGACGGGTTTTGGGGAGAGAATTGTGAACTGGTGCAGGAGGGTCAAACGCTCAAGCTCAGTATGGGGGCCCTGGCAGCGATTCTCGTTTGTCTGCTCATCATACTAAGTGAGCTAGGATCTAATACTTTTTCTTAGCCGAATTTTCCCTTTATTTTGCATGCAACTTTCTATGCCACTATTATTTAATACATGTTCACAAGCTAGCTTATTTACTTATTTATTTACATAGCACTTTTTTATAGATGTATTTTTTTATTTATAGATAATAACAAATAGTTTGCATGTATTTTATATCCATACATTATTAGCGACAAAACTCAGTGCGGGAACAGGAACTGTCTGACAGTGGTGAGTACAATTATTCGTAAATGAAACAGGTGCCCGGCAGGGATGCAAAGTACAGGACGAACGTGTATCAACGAAGACGAGTGTCAATGGTTTCCTTGTCTCAACGGAGGCAAATGCATTGATCGTGATCCTCCCATACGCTACGAATGCCTCTGTCCATCTGGTTACACGGGCCATCACTGCGAACTCGAGCTACTAGCATCAGGAATTATAACGCCTTCGAGAGATTTTATAATCGCTATTATTATATGTCTTAACATCTTGCTAGGTAAGTTTTGTTTTTGTTTGCACTTATTGTTTTCCTACCAAAACACACTCAACGTGTAAGAATTCGTGAGCACCAAAAATCTACATTTCACTCCTAAAAACTTGATTTGCATGCCAATTACCTTAAAAGCTATTGTGTTTATTTTATCATTAGTCTGTTAGCTATAGGTTAGTTCATTATTTTTAAAAATCAAAGAAAATATGCCTTACTTGATTACCTTCTTAATTACCTAAAATAATATTTTAATTTTACCAGTTTTAGTGTTGGTGTTTGTGGTATACAACCGTCGGCGTGAAGCTCACATTAAATATCCTGGACCTGATGATGATGTTCGTGAAAACATCATTAACTATGATGATGAAGGCGGTGGCGAGGACGATATGACGGCGTTCGACATTACTCCACTGCAGATACCTGTAGGAGGACCGATACCAGATCACATCCCTGGAAAATTACCATGTAAGTATAATCCTTTATCTTCTTTTTATTTCGCATCAGCCAAAATCTAGATTTAGTGAAAATACATTCATTTATTTCCAGACCCTGTCATTGGAGTTGGCCTTGCACCTGGTCTTGCTCCGGGTTTGGGTGGATTGGGAACCGGAATAACCGTAGCTCCAGGAGAAGCGACCGTTGGAGTTTTCATCGAGGATCACAAAAGACGTGCCGATGGCGACCCTAACGCGCCACCTTTTGATGATCTGCGTAACTACGCTTATGAAGGAGGCGGCAGCACTGCTGGATCTTTAAGTTCCCTTGCTTCTGGTTAGTGTAATTAATTTGTTTAATAGTGAGGTAAAAAGCGATACAAAATTACAGTATTACCAGAAAATTCTGATTATTGGTTAATTGTAGGTACTTGTCATATTTCTTTTAATTTTGGTCTCCACCAATTCTCTCCCCTTTTGAAGCCATACTTGATGTATGGAAAAGACTACGATTACAAACTATGCCGGCACCCGGCACAACTTCACCGTTCACCTCAAACCGCTATATATTTTTAATATAAGATCTTGGCCTCTCCAAGAAAATAAGCAATTCCTTCCTAGAAAAAATCTAAAACTGCAATTTTTGCATCTCCTGTTTTATGGCTTAGGAGAGGGAGTGAATGAGTGTTGATATGAAGGCTCGCATGCGACAGTATAGCCATCCTAATGATTGCCTACTACATAATAAATACAAACGGAGCTGCCATGGAATTCAACGCCGACTGAAGTCGGACCCATCCTAACATTATTATTGCACTTCTGGGAGGTGAGTGGTGGACTCCGGACTAATAATCGGTTGTAGTAGGTTTAGGACTGCCGTCCAGCCGCATGCATGTGTCTACTTTACTATCCACTCAGTCCCTCTTCAAAGCCATACCATTTGAAATGCGAAAATTGCAGTTTTAGATATTTCCTTGCAAGCAGTTGATTATTTTCTTATAAGATACCATAATATTTAGAGAGATAAAACGGATATTTGGCTGGCAGGCCACAAGCGACAACATTTACCGTGTGAAGGTGAACAGTGAAGCCGTTCCGGGTATATCATATATACTATATCATAGTTATATCTTAGCATAGGGCTATACATCCGAGACTTTCAGGAAAATTATACTGCTCAATTACCGTATCGACCTCCAGAATCCAGTCTGAAAGCTCCAGGCTTTCTAAATTATAGAAAAGGGTTTTGCAGGGGAATGTTTTGTGCCTTTTGAACCATCCCGCCAAACTGTATTGGGAATTTAGAAAGTCCTGTCAAACCCTTGTTGGCACGAGCCACTTACCTTACGAAAAACAGAAAAGATTTTGCCATGGCGGTGAGTGTACCATCGTTGATCTAAGGCCCACTTGTAGCCAGCTAAAATATGTCTAGCTATGCAAGGGGTAGTGCTATAGAGGAGATATGAATTATCCTTTTAATACCTCCAGTGAGCCAGGTCATTTATATTTGGGCTACGCTTTAACTGTAAAAAAATGTGTATTATATAGATGGGTATATTTAGAGGATAGTTCATTTCTGCTCTATAGCAATACTTCTTGCACAGCTAGACATATTTTAGCTGGCTGCAAGTGGACCTTAGATAGAAGGTACACTCGCGGTACACACCGCCATGACAGTCTTTGCTGTTATTCGTGAGGGAAGTGAGGAAAGCGGCTCGTGCCAACATGGGTTTGACAGTACTTTCCAAATTCCCTATACAGTTTGGCGGGATGTTTTAACAGATCAAATATATGGCAAATATATAAATAATAAATATACATGACTAACAATATTAATTTTTAGGTAACAAGAGGTAATTCATGAAAAACCGATATTGTTAGTATTTATTTACAAAATTGACCAAAAAGTTACGGCGCAGTTTTTTGGGCACGAAGGTTCTCAATAATCTAGGCAGCTTCAGACTGGATTCTTGAGGTCGATTAGGTACCATTTTCCTTTCATCAGAGAGGTCTTTTTCCTGAATTCAAACTAAACTACCCTAACATGTATTCCCTTCAAAACTTAATATTTACCATATATACCAAATTCATATCATTTGAGAGTTGCGTTTGTTTAACTTCCAGGTACCGATGATGAACAACACGAATACGATTACCTCGGTGCATGGGGACCCCGTTTCGATAAGCTCGCCGACATGTACACCGGACCGCACGATGGCGAGATCGAAGAAGAACCGTAAATTTTTTGCTGAGAAAGGCGGAAGCATAGTCAATTTAATATTTCACTTTGTTTTGTGATTAAGTGGTTAGTTACCATATTAAATGAAAACATTCATCATTTTGTACAACTATGATTATATCACAAAGACGAAATTGGATCAAGAGCCAGTAAATTACTAAACTAAGAGTGATGAAAGTTTTAACATTTGACATTTAATTATCATCACAAGTTGAACTCAATGTGAATACTCATCGTCGAGCATATTCAATGCGATTAAGTTCGTCCTATTGAAAATGATCCAGTGATTAAATAATAAGTAAGAAAAGTAACATTTGACACAATAAATATGCCATTACTTCATTCATTATAAGGCCAGTACGACAATTTTATGTTAAGACTGTTTTGTTTTGGTGCATTGTTGAATAACATAAATTTTGAAAAATTTGGTTTTGTTACGGCCAGTATCATTTCTATACTCAGTAATTAATTTTGTTGTTACAAAGATATGTCAGTGTCTATCTGCTTGGATTTGACCTTTTTTATTGTTTTGAACAGACTGTACATAATAAGCTCATGTGGCAAGGGTTACATTATTACTCGTATTGCAATGAATGTAAAATAGGTTAATTGATAGAAAAACGACGTCTACTTCGAAAGTACGTCTGCCTATAACCCCATTTGACAAGTATAATGTTATTTAAATTTTCGGTAGCCTTAAAAACTTACCTAAAATTAAACATCCAATCGTGGAAAAAACTACCTACCTACACTTGACGATGTGTCCAATGTTTACACTAAATGGTAACAATTTTACAATTTACTCACTAATATTGAAGAGTACATGCAAAAATATCTTTTGTATGAATGTAAATCCAATGTCCTAGGGCAACCCTGTATTTAAAAAATGCATTTATAAAATCCAAGGGAGTAGCGCTATTGTACTTCACATAGCTATGTATATAAGCTGAATTAGCGGGATGCACGTTTAAGTTCAAAAATAATGTGGTTATAACATATAATTATGTAGATAGCATAGTAGTTCAAAGCTTATACCAAAAAAATGTAATCTAATTTATGAATTAATTTCCAATTTCCATACTGTTCATTTTTGTTTAAAAGTCTAGTAGATAACTTCATTTTATGGGTTTAGATCTGGGTTACTCATAAATTAGCTATGCGTGTTGAGCGACCAGTGCCAATGAAGAATGTTTGTATTTGAGTAATTCTGCATTTCGACTCTCTCCAAAACTAATTTTAATTCTGATTTTGATATTCAACTTTACAAAATGTAGCCAATAAGTATGCACTAAATAATAAGATTACATCGCAGACTATAGAAGCACGGATGAATCTCTTTAGACATACTGTGAAATCCCTATAAATTAAGAATGTAATTAAAGATATCATATATTTAAGGAATGTAATGTTTTTGTTTAAGTAATTGTGGTACCTACCCTTAATATAAAGTATTAGACTTCTTCCACAAACTCTCAAACGATAGATTACCTAATTGACATTCTCTTAGGCATAATTTTTCAGGCACTTTTTACGTCACTGTAATTATGGAAATAGTTTAATGTGTAAAATATTTTTTTGGAATAACTTTTGTTATTTAGAAGAAATGACTGATTTTTATTGCGTGTTTGAAAAATATCTTAGCAAATTACTCTACCATTTCAATACAAAATAAGGGTTTGTCAAAAATTACCACTAGAAATAAAAGTCATTAGATTTGTAGACCTATTTAATTTTTAGTTTTGAATAAGTCACCACAGCAATTACGTTTCCTCGTTTCATTGCTTATCCAGAAGGAAATCGAACTTTTTGCCTAAAACGGTATCCCTCGGCATGTAAAAATTAAACTTCTGTTTGGTTTCTGTCTAAATAAGCCGCCTTTTCTAAGGTGTCCATAATTATAAAATACATATATAGATCACTGCCAAATGAAAGTTTTTTTTATGAATTTTAAACACGTTTCGAGAGCATAATGTTAATTCTTATTATCAATCTCCAACATGGTATTATTTTAGTTTCTTCCAAGACATCCATGGTGGCAGGTTTATCTTTAAAAAAATGAAAATAACTTACATGAATATTAAAGATTGAGGTGGACCCAATGGCCAGTGATGCTCGAGGCATATTCTCGGATGAACTCACCTCCAAAGTTTGCACATCCTTAATTCAGTAAGCAAAAATGAATCAAAGTTCGGACCGTGTATACTAATTATTAAAATATTGACATTCTTGCCAGTCTTACCTCCTATCGTGGATTTGTATCCGTCGAAGTTATTACAAAGAGCCTATTATTTGCTTTTAGACTGATAATATAAATTCAATGTTTTTCATGTTTGTATTTTTATTTGAACTGTGATTATGTAGATGTATACTAAATTATGGAAATAAAAAAAATAACATTGAAAAAAAATCTTTATTTTTCCTCTTATTGAACAATCCTCGCAGTTATAATTTTAGTTGAGTTGAGTTGAATAACCTATGAACGATTTATTGTTACATTCCAGTAATATAATAAAAATATTTGAATAAGCGAATGAAGTAAAGCGATTGCCGTTTATGGGAAGCCATCATCGTCCTCTTCAGCCATTTCCTTGGCTAATTCTAGATCTTGCTGCTCACGTTCCCTTCTCTCTTCGGCGCTCTCCAATTCCTTGCCATAGGACTTTGGAGGATAGCGCATGGCTTTCACACTTTGATTGTGTAGTTCTAAGCAGAAAGATATTCTCTGGTGGAAAGCCAACTGCGGCTCCCTCGAGCAGTAAATGTCCGAGCTCTCCTTGCTGCTCATGTACCCCCGTTCCGGGTCCAGCGTCGCCTCGATGACTCCGTCTCGTATCGCCTTAGCGACGATGAATTCCGCATCCTCAGCCGAGTCCAGGCCCAATTTCCTGGCAATATCTTGAGGGGAAATTCGAGAATAGGACAGTCCAATCGATCGAATAGCAGTTTTTATAACGTTGTGACGCAAGCGAAGAATCAAGGTGAAAGTGTGGTCCGACCGAAATTGAGGTCCAAAGTTTTCGAGGACCTCGCCGAATCTGCTCAGATTGCCCATCCTGACGGCCTGCGTCAGCTGGAAGTACGGCGCGAGCGCTTTACGCAAAGCGGCCTGGCGGAACACTTGACGCTCGGGAATGTCTCCCAACAGCAGTTCGACGACTATCGCCAGCTTTTGGACAGTCTGGCGAAAACCGACCGCCGCCGTCTGTGGAGCCTTTCTCATCGCTTGCACGAGATGCTTGTGTGCATCGCTGTATTCGAGCCTAGCCGCCTTTATGCGACCGAGGTAGTACAAGAATCGAGCCCATTCGTTGTTGCTAGCGGTGTCGGGGAACACCGACTTGCTCATCAGCTTGTCCGCTTGATCGTATAGGGAATAGTGCAAGTAATTTCTTAAAAGGCAATTGATTAAGACTGCCTGTCCTTCGAAATCGTTTCTCAAGGTGGACGTGCGAAGTCGAGCGTGTAAGAAACCACGTATTCCATCGAGTTTATTCGTTAGTTCGGCTACTCGGGAGTGATAAAAGTAGCACTTGGCGGCAACGAGATCGAGGGTCCTTCTATTCTGCGCTGTCACTTTTCCCATGAGCTGTTGGCAGCACACCGCCGCTTCCTCCAACTTGTTGGTATCTATTAACCTCAATAATATAAGAAGGTGAATGTACGAGTCGACCTCGGGCACGGGAGCTTTGGGGGCGCTCCTGGTGCGCGGCGCTTCAGCAGTTTCCGACGTGGTCGGCGGCAACTCCTCCACGAAAACGAGAAGGGAATCCTTCTCCGCGCCGCTGGGATACAGCTGATTGATGACTCCCCTTAGAACGGTCGGGTTCAACTTACGGCGAGTGCTCGGCAACGACCTCAAAACGCGAAGAATGAATCGAGGCTCCTTTGATATTACAGCCTTGTCAATCTGGCGCCCGTGCTCTCTCAGATCGTGCACGGTTAGAACATCGGCATCCTTCTTCAAATCGCCAGCGTCATTGTCGCTGACGGCCGGACTGTCGGCATTTTTCATTTCCACGTCTTGATTTTGTTCCAGACCGCCCATCTTATCACACAAAATTACTCACACGGCAAAATTGATGGTAAAATATATAAATTTACTTTCCGACGAATTCTATGACTTGCACAACCCGAAAACAATATTCGGAATAAAACCATAAACTCGGAAAATCGGAAGCAAAACGTCTTGTAATTTACCATAAACAAAAGCATATAAAACGTCAAATTTTCACACAAATTTATTTCACACAAATACAAAAATGTCAATTATTTCAAATAATTATTTCTAAAGTACTTTTAGTGCTGTAAAACATAAATATTGATTACGAATTATTAAATCGCATTTTGAAAAGAACGTGCGGTTACTACGATTGTCTAGGTACGATCATGGTACGATAAAATAAAACTATAGTTTAGCACTATTTATTATCATAATGGTGCTCCTACCTAAACGGCCCATATTATTTGCTGCAATATGTGGCTGCAATGCATTTGCCCGGCAACTTTGCTAGCCCAGCTACCAGCCCTCATATGCAATATACGGATATATTTTTGTATATCCCGGCCATATAGCCAGATATATATTTCTTATGGCCGAAGCAATTTTATGTGTGGCCGGCGTGTTGCTGGACGATCGCTTCGCAATCGAAAATACTGCAATATAAGCCCGGCCAGCTTTATTGCTGTTTCGTTTTGCGGCATAAGTGCGTCCCTTTCTGGTGCGAGCCACGACGCAAAGACATCTTCAATCATGTGATGATTAATTTTTTTTGATCTATAAAATATTATTATCTATTCTGATATTATAATGTACAATAGCGTGAAATAATTTATATTTTATTAGTGTATTTAAATGTTCATATACATCATTAATAGATAATTGTATTGTGAATTTATTATTAGTGGTGAATTCATATGGAGAAGATCTTTCAATTGGTATTTATATAAATATATTCAAAAATATTCAGGCTTATATCTAAAGTATCACCCTTATTGAAGTCAGATCGAATCCACATTATCGCCTATTTTTGTCGTTTTAAATTTTCATTTAAAACAATGTAAGCCGCTGCGACACGAATATTTCGTCGGACATTGTTGCTCGATTGTGTAGCCTGTTTATGAGTCAAAATTATGAGCCATACTTGAAGAAATTACATTTCCCAGCCACATGCTGCAATAAAATGTTGCAATTATTGCAGGCTGTAATCGGGCTGTAAACCTAAGGTAAAAAGTTACTGATATTGCGTTTAGGAGCCCCATTAAGGAAACATACAGCTGTTTCAATATAATAGATACAAAATTATTAAATGTTAAAAACAAAGCTTTTTTATGAAGTATTAAATGTGTGTCTTATATATTATAAAAATCCACCACAACACTACGCAATCCTCCACATCACTACACCCCCTCCACAACACAATCCTCCACATCACTACACCTAAATTCACGGCAAACACAAACTAAAACAGTATAAAAGTGTGTTTGCTTAAAACGACCGAAAACACACGTGTATTTCGCGAAGAAAACGCAATTTCAGCAAAAATTGAGCCAGCAAGCTATTAGTAGGTCGGATAGGCTACCTTTTCGTGCGGCAAGAAGTGGTTTTAGTGGAAACATATAATTAGTTTTGTTTTTAAAATTTAATAATTTTGTATCTATTATATTGAAACAGCTGTATGTTTCCTTAATGGGGCTCCTAAACGCAATATCAGCAACTTTGTTACCCCCGGTTTACAGCCCGGTTACGGCCTGGCCATAATTGCAACATTCTATTACCGCATGTGGCTGGGACATTATAGCCCGGCCATTCTCGACAATATTTCTGCAAGTATGGCCCATAATTTTGACTCGTAAACAGGCTAATGGCGGACGAAACGTGTCGCAGCGGCTTATATTGTTTTAAATGAAAATTTAAAACGACAGAAAAAGACGAGAATGTGGATTCGACCTGACTTCAACAAGCGTGGTACTTTACATATCTAGGCCTGAATGTTTTTGATGATATGAATACCAGTTGAAAGATTTTCTCCATATGAATTCATTAATAATAATAAATTCACAATACATTATTATCTATTAATGATGTAAATAAACACCCCACCCTAGAACGGGCTAGTCCGAGTTGAGTGACAGAATCAAATAAGCAAAAGGTTAAGGTTTTGCCATTCGGTTCCTGTTGTTTTTTTAAGCAAATCAATGTTTTATAGTAATTAATTCTTAAATAAATAAATAAAAATAAATTTTAATAGACTAATAAATAATATAAATTATTTCACGCAATTGTACGTAACAAATCAGAATAGATAATAATATTTTATAGATTAAAAAGTTAATCATGGGATGATATAAAACTAAATGAAGATGTGCCTAGCATCAGAAAGGGACGCACTTATGGGGCAAAACGAAATAGCAATAAATCTGGCCAGGCAATATTGCAGTATTTTCGATTGCGATGCGATCGTCCAGCAACACGCCGGCCGCACGAAAAATAGAAATGTAGGTATATGGCCGGGATATACTGAATACATTTCCGTATATTGCATAGTATGGCTGGTATTGCTAGCAAATTATTGCAGCCACATATTGCAGCGAAAATGTGGCCCGTTTAGGAGCACCTCATAATAATAAAATAATGCTTAAAGCGGCTACACACGGCCCTAATATCGGTGGCGATATCGGGAGAGTGGTGGGGAGCGCCCTAGATCGCTTTATTGATCGCCTCGCGTGTAGGCAAATCGTAAGCAGTGTTATTATTGTTCCCCCTAACTCTGACATCGGTTCGGGCGAACCTACGATTGTCGCGTCATATGTAGCGAAATCGGAACCGATTTCACCGCAGTGTGTCTGCGAGAGCAGTGGAGACAGGACATATTTTTACAACAAAAAAGGAGTGTAATGTGGTCAGGGTTCATCTATGTATATTTTCCGTTTATTTATTCCACCATAACTTCTAAACGCTTTAATAGATTTAGAAGTGTGTGATATTGTTATACTAAAATTGTTATGTCACCCGGAGTGACATAGGGTACTTTAACTGTCCAAATATCAAGCAGGTAGTTGTCGAAATGTCCAAATGTCAATAAATTAACATAAAATATCGAGTTTAGTGGCAAATAAATGGTGTGATTGAGTACATTTTGAATAATATACATGTATCTATATGGGTTATAAATACAATACATCACTTTCTGTAACGAGAGTCGTGTTTTTATTCTTTTCAATATATTTACTTGTTGATGTTTTGAGTGTCAGCGGCATCTCGATAGTTTTGCTGCGCAGTCGGTTTTGCACAAGTGGCAGGGACGTGTGTAGAGTACGGACGATTTTACCCCCGATTTCACTCTCCCGATATCGCCACTGAATTTAGAGCCGTGTGTAGCCGCCAGATTCGAAGTAGATTCGACCGTGACTTTTTACCTAAACCATAGACAGTCATGTGGCGTTTTTGGTGGACTTGGTGTAATAAGTTTATTCCAATCTCGTTCAAAACATATTAAGACAAAAAATAGGCAAGGTAGGAGATTTTCATAGACAGCAGCCATAGTTGCTTAACCAACCAACCAATTTTCGCGATTTTGGATTATTTGTTAATTTATTTAAGAAAAGAAGCGTTTAAAAAGGTCATCTGCGAACATTCGTTTAGAGCGCGACCTTCATCTTATATTCAAGTGAGAGATACCGGTAGACATTTACCCTGAAGTTTCAATGTGTTCTGGCAATGGTTTGCAAAGAGGACGTGATATCATGGTTTAAAGAGTTAGAAAGCTATAAACGAATCGACACGATGTGCACATTGTTAAATATGTGTTTGCCGTTTGAATTGCGGTTTATAGGCACCTGTTTGGAAGAGCTCGGCAAGCGAGACTTCCAAGAGTTGCGAGGCGCCGAACTCCGCGCGAACAACCCGACAGATTTAGCGGCGGATATCGGAGGTGCGAACACAGACCCCAGGACGCGCCGGAAAATGGCACTCTACGTGTCTCTCCTGCGGTCGTGCAATTATGTGTGCGCGACCACCCTGTACAATGTAATGGTAGGCTTAGAACAGACTGGTTTATTAAGCGGACTCTACGGAGATCCATTAGAGGAACTTCTTTTATTGTATACAATGGCTCTTCATCATCCGGCTTTCACGTTTGACCAGAGGTCACATTTTGGACAGATTTTAGACCAATTAACGCTCGAAGACCAGCGGAGCACCTATTTAAATCCGCCGGTCCATTCGCACAGTTTACCGCCACCGAGTAGTAGTTGTGTAACGCATACAAGCATAACCACAAATTTAATACCTCATCCAAATGTCACAGGACTCGGACCGCCTCAGAATATTCTCTACATGAAATCACCACAAATGCCGGTAAGTTTCTTGACTTTTTACAGCATTGATTTGCATTTAGGTAAATATAATCAAGACGATTTGTAACAGCAATGCTTACAAAGGCTGCATCAATCTTGCTTTAGCAGTTCTACACGACAGACTTGAAACCGTTCTAATAAACTTCTGGACATCTTGTTAGATGTCTGCGGATGACAGTCTGCAAATATCTGGGTGTTTATTAGGTGTTGATACCAGTTCTACATTGATTTTTTTACATCACCTGACTATTCACCACGCTGATTCCGAAACTGCAATAATTTTTTGTCGGACTCAATAAATAAGAGAGATATAGGCATTTAAAGAAGTGTCAAACACCTACAATTCGGTGGGTTAAGTTAGTTTAAAAAAGAAAAACAATTCATAAACACCTTAATGTCAGTAGGTTAGATTCGTTATTTTTAAAACCCCAACAATTGAAATATTTCAAAATTAAAAAAAAAACAATGAAAAAAAATGTGTAGTCTGACGATTTTCTATCAGTTTTTACATTAAAATGATCGAATTTAGTAGTTTGTGTTTTTTTTTTAAATAGGCGAGGTAGCAATACCTAATACATTCCAATATCTGCATTATGCAAGACAATTAATCGAGATATTACTTACTCTTTGATTATTGCATGGCTAACAAAAAGTGCAATATCCACTGACTTTCTTTTATATGTTTACGATGCTGTCTCCACGGACACAGTATACCAGACAGTAGCTTCTCTTAGAACAAAATTGAAATCGAAGCGAATACGTCACGAGTCAAAAGGACCCATAAATGGCAGCCAGATGTCCGCTACTTGGCCCACGCGGATATGCAAACGTTCGTAAATGACGCCAACCTTTACCCGCGTGTAATGCTAACCAAAGGCGTTCGTCGAGACGTACCCCTCTATCCACTTCCCTCGCACCCTATTCCTGCAATGCCCTGTTGCTCGAGAGAGCGTCTACTGTTCTCTCGGTATACTGTGGTACGGATAAGACTCTGCACAAATGCCTGCCCAGATGTAAGTTTGTGACATATAGAGGCGCTTTATGTTTAGTTTTTGTCACGCAATTTTCATGCATATTAGCCATAGTGCCACATATAGAGTGATGTACCTTACCTTTGTGGCATTATTACCTATGTTTTAAGACAACATTAACCCTCTGCCTCCCTGCTTTCATTACAAAGCAAACATTATTATCTCCGAGTATATATTCTCTGATTTCCATACAATGTGAAATATTTACCGAGATGGGAAATGACTGGAGACCGCATTGCATACCTCCGCTTTGGAGTATACCACCGTATACAGTGGTCTTGAACGTCAAAATAAAAAATTGGTAGAGTTGCTATGTAAAATCGGTATATTGGACCAAAAATCGGTATACATTTGAAAAAAAAACCAATATTTAATTTATTAAACATAATTAGACATCAGGAAATATTAAAAAGTATTATTAAACATCAGAAATCCTCTTTATTACATCAGGAAATATTAAAAATTATTAAAACTAACAGTTAGTTGGACATACATCATAAAAATGAAGTACACTGTTTACATCAAGAAATCATAATGAAAACGAATTAACAATAACATACTATTAGTTATTACAACCAATGAAATCAACAACTTAAATATAATGATTATTTACAATCTTTAAGATAGTACTTACCAATATTTTTTAGCCATAGAAGCAGTAATTTTCAAACTAATTTCGAAGTTGTAACAAATAGCGTCATTAAATAGACTTTCTTTGTAATATGAGCAGGATGCTCATATTACAAAAAAACCTGCTGGGTACTCCGGTGTCCGAACGCTTCTTGTTCGTCTGTATATTCTTTCTCTTTCATGCAATGCAAAATATTCATCCAAAAATATTTGTTAAGAGATGGGGAGAGAATCTTGCGCTGTGTCATTATGCCGACATCGGCCGTGTTCCCAGGTTTTCTAGCTCACCTCGCTGTCGTTAAAAACAAAGAATTTTCCTGTTTGCTGAGATATTCCAAATAAAAAAATATTTTGTGATCTTTTTTTTGAAATGGTACCGAAAATCGAAACCCACACAATTGTGCAAGTACCTTTATAGATAATATATAAATTCATATATACCTATCGTATAAATTGTACTCATACATTTGTGTGGTTAAGAAACTTATGATCACCCACACAATTGTGTGGGCAGGGTCTGAAACAAGGGATATATGAAATTCTTAAATCTCAGATTAATAGTACGACTTGAATTACACATGCATGTTTACCTGGCAAGTCTCTTCACTTCTTTTTTTACTTATTTTCTGTGGCTTCTCTTTTGCTAAAACTTTCTCTTAGGTACCAGTCACATCGCTTGTGCACATTGGATTGCTTCTTAGATCAGTGTCTGTGGCGAATCGCCTGACATATCATTGATGTCAAAATCTGCATTGATGCCTCAATTCTGCAAACGACCGACGACTAATATCAACCAAATTCTAGAATAGAACGAAATGTTGAAAATAATTTCGACCACAGAAATAAAACTGAAAATGACTGACCACAGAATAAAACTGAAATGGTTCATTATGATTTCCTAATTTTCTCATTTCAGGTCACAGTTCACGGACAAGAATTATTACCTGACGGAAACACTATAATCACAGATATGTCAGCACCGCCTGGAATTCCCCTTCCACATTATGATTATGTAGTGGGCCATAATATCTGGGCTGGTTTATTGCCTTCACCAATGAATCCACCCATCGAGGTAAGCACATTTAGTTAATTTTTCACAACAATGGGGGAATTCCAGTTGCTTAAGCATGAAAGTCTATAAAACCAAAGTTTGATGCTTACATAACTCAAAACTACATTAAAACCCCACAAATATATTGTGCTATGCGTTGTTTTTAAATAAAATTTGAGAAATATGGTTGGCAAGAAAAGAAAAATAGTTAAAAGACAACATACTCATTTCACTGAAACTCCCCCTATTCAGTTTAATTCTGATCAGTGTTTGGGGAGGATTCCAATCATATACTTTAGCCAGATATCCTTCAGGTAAAATAAAAATAATCGCACAGTTTTAACTATTTATTGAAAAATAAAAGTGAGAAGCGATCATTTTACATCTTAAAAACCACGAGTGGACTGTGGAATGTCATCTGATGATCAAGGAGATTTATTTATTTTGCTACGGATCTTCTATGGTCAGCACAATACTTCTTTTTTGTAAAATAGGGCTTTCCTTTTTCTTTTGATTCCTTCATAACTTGATACTGCCGCCTTCTACTTCTTTCGGCTCTTCAGGTTTGTTTGGCGGTTTCTTTTTTTTTTATTACTTTCGGTAGTTTTCTTGGTTTGGGTTTTCTTTTCTTTTTTTCAAATTTTGATTCTCAGGTTGATTCAATGTTGAGATTAGGATTTTGAGAGACATGCCTTGTTAAATTTACATGTCTTTTATCAAGATTCAGGCGTCACTAGCAATCGAGGGCATATTTGATATACACATGAACACACATTGAGGCCAATGAAGGTGAATTTTTACAAGGAATTTGTCAAAATTGTAAGAGTTGACATTTTGCTTACCTGATTTAATGAAGAGCATCACGCTTACCAAGATGACATTTCATACTCTCTTAGCAAGCTATCATGTTGATTCAGTGTTGCCAGGTATTGTCTATCTATTATAAATAAGACTGATCAGAAATACCGTCCAATCGAAATTCACCCAATCCACTTCTACAATTTAAGTGATTTTAATCTTTCTTTCGGTAATGATTTGTTGTTCGAATGCCAACTAGCTTTGAAATAGGATTAAGGACTCTCCTATTTAACTTGGTCCTCAAAAGGGTCATATAATCCATACATAGCCTATATGCTGTCGCCAAACTCGGGGATTTGACCTGTACTAGATTATGCGGCTATCCTTGCAGATAATGCGGTAAACCTGGCAAATATGCTGCGAGCACTGAAGAATGCAGCCATGAAAGTTGGGCTCAAAATCTGCAGAGGGAAGTTGGAATATGTACATATGACCCGGAGATAGAGAGGTACACTGGCCACAATCGTGGATCAGATACCAGAATCTTGAACGCATGGTGACCCGCCTGTGCCTTACATCCTCTATTGACTTCAAAGGTGTTGTCCAGAAAATCCAAAATGAGGATATTATTATACGATATAATAATAAAGTCGTTTGTATTGTACGGCAGTGAATCCTGAACGGTGTAAGAAAAACATATCAAACAAGGTCTTTAGACAAGGTCGAGGGACAAATGATGCCATTAATTTCGTTACTCAATCCGTAGCTAAGAGTATTGACCAAGGGAAAAAAGCCATGGCAATTTTCCTCGATCTGTCTAAAGCATTTGATACTGTTTCACATGCGATACTTAAAAAAAAGCTCTTTGGATATGGTATACAGGGATGCTCGAATAAATGGATAGAAAGTTATTTGAAGGACAGGTCACAGATTTTAGTGATTGACGGCAAAGAAAGTGACAGTGCCGAAATATCCTTTGGTGTACCTCAAGGCAGCGTACTTGGCCCTATTCTCTTTCTGATGTACGTCAATGATTTGTGTGAATTGCCTCTTGGCGATTATGCAAGAATTGTCTCCTTTGCTGATGACACAGTTATCCTCGTTGAAGCAGAAACATGGGCTGAGGTACTAGTAAAGGCACAAAATAGCCTGGACAGTGTGAAAGCATGGCTTGATAGACATGTCCTAACTCTGAATGCCTCAAAAAGCAATTTCATTGTGTTTGGATTACGTCCTGTAGTCATCACACTTCCTCCATCATTGACAATCCACTCTTACCACTGTAATAGGCAACCATCCTGCGCTTGTTACCATATCCAAGAAAAAACCGAAGTCAAGTATCTGGGTGTCCTAATAGACTCTAAATTGAGCTGGGATAACCAATTATTACAACTCTCTTCGAGGTCTCGGAAACTAGTTTTCGTCTTTAGAGAATTACGCAACGTCCTTTCTAAGAACTCCCTAAATATGGTTTATATGGCCCTGTGTCAGGGTTTATGGGTACACGGAATAATAGCTTGGGGAGCATGTGTAAAATCTGTCTTGGATCCTCTAGTGAAAGCCCAAAAGCTTTTGTTGAGGGTAATCAATAGAAGGCCCCCACGATATGACTCCAACATGCTATTCAAAGAAAGTAATGAGTTAGACATACGCCAGCTGTTTGTGAAACAGTCACTCATGTTCTTCCATCGAACCTCAGATAAACGACTACGAAGCCAGCAACACCGAACTACAAGAGCATCTGCAGGTCTGAATTATGCCGTTCCCCGAGTTAATTCTTCATTTGCCCAAAGACAATTCAACTATATAGCACCTAAAATATTCAACCGCCTTGATGACAAAATAAAGGAAATAGAAAATACCATTTTATTCAAAAAAAATATTAAAAAATGGCTTGACGACATAGGTCGTTCAAGGACAGAGAAAGAACTGCTGCAAGTCATATCTTAAAAAAAATTTATATATTACTGCATAACTTTACTATTATACTATATAATATGATATAAGATATTAAACAAAATGTACTATATTGTAATATAATGCAAAAGAATAATACTATAATATATTTAGATCGTTATATTTATATATTTGTGTATGTATGTATATGTATGTGTGTATGTGTATATGTATCTATATGAGTACCTACGTCAGTTAGGCTTCTCCACCTAAGTCAGAAAGTAAGTCGTATGCCCAGATACAGGCTATATTTGGCCTAGTTGGGTATACGCTGAGCATGGTCATGTGAATGTGGGCCGTTGTTTCTTCGCACCATTACTTGTTATGACCATTTTTATGCGTTTTATAATTATGTTTGATACAAATAAATAAATAAATAAAATAAATAACTATCAGTATTTAAAGAAAGAGTTTGACGTAAAATCTTTGGTCCCTGGTAAAATGGATGATATATGGCAGATACACTACAACAATGAGCTTCTGTAATTTGCAGACCTGCCTGCGATAGTTCCATAGATAAAGAGTAAGTGTACACAGCGGTTGGGTCACTTCAAGACAGCACTGTCACACAATCCTCAATAAAGCACTTCAGAAACTCCTTTGAAGACCAGTTAAGCCTAGATGTCGGTGGATGGATAACATAAAATTGATCTTAACCTGCGTGGAGCCAATGACTGGGAAGAAATTGCGACCGATCAAGCAGCATTGGTATAGGAAAGAAGCAAGAGTCTCGGTGCCTCGCATGAGGCGTCGGTCCCCGACGGGTCAGTTGGCGAAGCTAGTTGGTGGATTGTTTCGTCCTCAAGTGTGTACGCTCAGGCCAAGTCGAGAGAACGATTATATAACGTTATACCTTCTTGAGTTGACGGGTTCGCCCGTTGTAGTCGATGACACTCCATCGTAAGACGCCTTCTCTAGATTTGCCGGGGCTTAAACTCGGGGCCTTTGCCGTTCAATATATTCGTCAATAATCTGAGTAAAGGTCGTTGGATTCGCTAATGGTATAAAGCTAGCCAAACCAGCTGACCCCTCGACTCTCTTCAGGTCCAAACAAAATTTTGGGCTAGCGCTTAAACTGCCCTCTCTGCTCTACGCCAACTCCAGAATAACCAAAAATTCGATTCTGTGCAATTCCAAAGATCCGGCAATATCGAAGCACGTAATAAGTGGCTGTAGTGATTCAAATGAACTACAAGCCCGCGTAGACTTCCACAAAAGGTTCCTTACTGGAATCAGCCAGAATGGCACTGGTCTGGGGTATGGCAGTACAACCACGAGCGACGTGGACTTGAAGAAGTCTCTTTTGCGGGGAGATTACGACAGCAAGAGTATGGCTCATGCTATTGGCCTTCAATGCCAGAATGATTGGACAACAATTGGTGACTTTTGCATTCCGCCTCCAATGCACTGGAAGGTAATGCTCTATGACTGGACGCCAGAGATGCTGAAATTTTATTTGAATGCCTTTCAGCATACACTTCCAGACCCCAGTAACCTCGCTCGTTGGAGCTTTGCCGAGGATAGTTCTTGTCCCCTCTGTAGCAATACCCCTTGCACAGCTAGGCACATTCTAGCTGGCTGCAAGGTGGCCTTAGATCAAGGACGGTACACTTACCGCCATGACAAAGTTCTCGCTGTTATTCGCGAGGTAATTAGTCTCTCAGTGGCTCGTGCCAACAAGGGTTTGACAGTATCCTCCAAACCCCCAATACAGTTTGTGCGGGATGGCTCTAAAGGCAAAAAACATTTAACTACAAAACCTTTCTCAATAATCGAGAAAGCTACAGATTGGATTCTGGAGGTTGATTCGGTCTCTAAGCAGTATAAATTCCCTGAAAGTCTCGGATGCACAGCCCTCCGTCCAGATATAACTCTTTACTCTCTATCTCGGAAGGTGGCTCTTATCGTAGAATTAACTGTTCCATGGGAATCAAATATCCCAAAAGACCACGAGTACAAATTAAATAAATACCATGATCTTGCAAATGCCGTAACCCGGAACGGCTTCACTGTTCACCTTCACGCGGTGGAAGTTGGCGCTCGTGGCCTGCCAGCTAAATCTCTATTTCACCTCTTTAAAGATCTTGGCCTTTCCAGAAAAATAATCAACTCTTTCTTAGAAAAATTATCTAAAACTGCGATTTGCGCATCTCAAATTCTATGGCTTCGAAGGGGGAGTGAATGGGTGGCAAGGTGAACGCTCACATGTGGCAAGACAGCTGTCCTAAACCTACCACAGCCGGTTCGTAAGTCCGGAATCCACTGCTCACCCCCCAGAAGTGTAAAAAAAATAGTATTATGATGGGCCCGACTCCGGTCGGTGAATTCCATGGCAGCTCCGTTTGTATTTATTATTTATCAACTGGGAGCACTGCGGTCTGCGAGCGTTCGATATCTATTCAGTTTATGCCCGAAGCCAAGCTCATAATCTGCAATTTAATATCAATAAAGCGTTCTCTCGTCTCGATAAGATTTCAATCTGGCTAACGAAACGGTGAATCGAAGCGAATGAGTCCAGTTGATACCGTTCAAGTACAGTCGAGTTAATCAAAGGAACAAAAGAGAGGAAAATGTTTAAGAGGAAAATGTTTAACGACAATTGCAGAATGTTATAATTAGAAGTCGGATAATAATAAAGCATTCAGCGATGACGACGAAGTCTACAGTGCTTAACGTACGATTACTCTAACGTTGGACGTGCGCACTAGGTAATCGAAATGAAGGATTAGCGTGTTTTTTTTGATCTGCATCCGACCTTTTAGAGTTCTCTTCTGGTTTTAGCAAATTGTTTAATTAGTGATTTATTTTCAGGCGCTGAATTATCCGACGCCGTCGTCTCCGCCGACGACGTCGCCGCTGAGCTCGCCGGGCGGCAGCCGCGCCTCTTCGCCGCGCCCGGGCCGGCCGGGGCCGCCCCCCGGCCCGCCCCCCGGCCGGCCGCGGCCCCCCGCCTTCCGCCAGCCCCCCCCGCCCCCGCTGCTGCCCCCGCACCTGCGCCTGGGGCAGCCCCACCCCACGCCCGCCATGCTCGCCCACAACCTCAACGCCGCCCTCAACATCGGAGAGGTTAGCCCTTTTCCTCTTCCTCCCTTCGAACGCATCGCCGCCGACCGAACCGAACCTCAGATATCTCTTATCGGAATGGAAACCGGCCGCACGCGTTTTGCCGCCGGTCGAAGGAGCTTTCGCTCGGACGGTACTACCCGCGACCAAACTTCGAAAGAAGTGCAAACTTTGGGAAATTTGCCTCCATATTCCAAGCGGAGGTATATGCCATTATTAAATGTGCGGATATCAACCTCCAAAAGAACTACGCCAACCGCTGTATCTATATCCACTTTCATAGCAAGGCGGCTCTTAAGGCACTAGCCTCGAATACTATTAATTCAAAGCTAGTGCAAAACTGCATATCACTACTAAATTCCCTGGGCGAAAAGAACGGGGTAATTCTAAGATGGGTTCCTGGCTATACAGGAATCGAGGGAAATGAAACAGCCGACGAACTCACTAATACGGGAGCAAAGGGAACGTTATACGGCCCTGAACCTCGCTGCGGCGTACCAAAAAGCCTCGCAAACCTAATGCTCAAATAAATACGTTTAGAATCCGTCAACCGCTGTCTTCAGGGTTGAACCGATCCAAAGTGCTAATTGAGGCTCGAGACCCTAAGACGGCCCATGAGGCGTTATCGCTAAATAGGAACAATCTACGCATACTGGTGAGGACGCTCGCGGGGCATTGTGGCCTCGACGAACGCTCGTACAACCTCGAGCTCCGAGACACAAAAATGTGCAGGTTCCGCCGAGGGGCCGAGGAAACTCCCCTGCGCCTCGCGTGCGAATGTGGCCCGCCGATGCGTAAAAGATACACCCACTCGGGCGGTCATTACCTCCAACCCGAGGAGGTAAAACGATCCGGCGCCAAAAACCTCTTGCGGTTCTTAAATGACACGAGGCTCAGCGCAGAACTATAGGAGGCGGCGAACACGATAGATCGGCAACGGTCGCAGCGTTACAAGGCTCATAAAGACCTTAGAAAGCGCCCCACGCGGCAAATTTAAACTACCCGGGAGCGACTGATGATGGATTCCGCCTCGAGGTAGCGGAGGCGGCGCTCGCTTTGCTCCGGAGCGCGGAGGGCGAGCGACCACTTGGGGCTGCGGCGGCGCATGGCTTCCGCCGCTCCGGCGACCGATCGTTGGCAGTTTCAAAATGGGCGCAGGGAACCTCCCCCCCTCGTCCGCGGCGGTCATCAGCTCGGCCGACCGATACGGGGCTAAAGTTGGACGACCGCTGAAGATATACATAAAGACGGCGACGATTGGAGATTCCGGTCGCCTCGGAATACTTTCAACGAATATAAAAAAAAGCCAAAAGTCGATATGCGCAACTTCGACTACGACGGTGCGCGTCGTGCCCGGGGATCGGAAGCATTTCAGACGTGAACGATGGGATTTTGCGGTTTGAAGTCTCTTTAACCCCGTGAGCCCGCATTTTCACAATTAGCCTATGCGTGCTTTCCCGTACGCAATGCGTAATACGCCCAAAACCGTACGCAATGCATAATGCACCTTTTTTGATATTGTAGAATGTTATTGTTTTTATCCTCTCTTTGGACTATCTGGTTTTCCGAATATTCCAGCAGACTTTTCCTCGGTTAAAAAGAATTCGAACTCGAGAAAAACAACTCGAGTATCCCAATTTAATATGACAGCTTTTACCGACGTTCTTGGAAATCTAAGTCGAGACGTCTACGAAATAAAAAATTACCTCCCCTAAATATTCTGACAATGATGCCGTACACTATGACCTAAGTTCGTCGATTAGTTGATTGGTTAGCGGTTACAAGGATGACGTTCACGACTCGATCGCGAAGATAATGTTCATGACAAATTACAAACATTTTGTATATTTGACAATTGCCAATTGAAATGGACCATAGCTGTCGAAAAAATCTATAAATGGCATCGACGCTTTCAGATCGCCCTTGAACTCCAAGTGCTGCAATTTCGGCAATGAAATGCCTAAAAACGTTGCCGATTACGATTTATATATCAACGTAGTCGCATGTTTCCCTATTTCAGGTAACGTCATAGCGACAATTGCTAATCCTTCGATACCATATTAGTTATTTCGAATTGAAATTGAAATACGTGCAGCTGCAAATTCTTTTTGACTTTTGGTACTTGTACTACGCCAATTTGTCTACATAGTTAGTTTGTTGAATGTCTGGGCTTTTTTCTCGCACTTGGCCTCTTGATTGGGCCTCATGTTTCTATTTGTGTTTATGTTACTCCAGCCAACCCAGGCTGTCCCAGAAAGTTAGCAGCCTGTTTGGGTTGCTACAGGCCTCCGGGACAGATGCTGGAGATTGTAGTATTCTTGCCCGTTGCTCTGCCACGCTCCTGCATTCCATGAGCACATGCTGTGGCGTTTCTTCTTCCTCCATGCATCCTCTGCATAGAGGGCTGTCTGTCACACCTATGGTAAACAGGTGTTTGTTTAGGGGACAGTGGCCTGTCATTGTACCTATGACTTTACGGATTTTGTCCCTTTTTAATCTGGTGAGGTTGCGGGCAAGTTTTTTAGACGCTTCCGGAGCCGCGTTCTTTGTTTGCCTGCATCCTGCGTTTTTTTCCCATTCTGTAAGGTGGGTTTCATTGGTGTTCCTGCGTAGCCATGTTTTTATTTGGGCCTGGGGTATGGGCATCAAGGGTTCCGGTCCATATACGATTTTCTTTGATCCCCTTCTGGCCAGTTCGTCTGCTGCGTCGTTGCCCAGTGAGTCGCTGTGCCCTTTAATCCATTGCAAGGTCACTTTATTTGACCCTGCAATGGATTGAAGCGCATTGTGGCATTCCAGTACAAGGACAGAGGTTATAGTATTTTTTGCTAGCGCTTGTAGCACGGAGGCACTGTCGGAGACAAATTTGTCTACATATTAGAATCTTCGTCGAAGATCGCATAGATGTGATAAAATTTTTCACCACAAACGACGCTAGCTTCTACAAACAAAGCAAAAGCCGAATTTTAAATTCAACATCCTAAAGTTTATATTGTTGCTGGTCTTTTTTTGTTCCAACTTTCAATACAAAATCACAAAATGAAACAAACTTTACCGGTGGATTCGTTCGCTTTTTTGCACTGCGTACAAGCTAAATCACGCGTAAAGATCGGTAAGAATCTTTTTTTTAAATATCAATAATTCGAAGATCTTTTTTTTTAAATACCAATAATTAAACCGTTGAGTATGATACGACCAAATCTGGTTCTGAAACAATTATCCGTTGAGTATGATACGACCAGATCTGGTTCCGCGTTTTTTTCACTTCTTTGACGTTCTCATATTTATTCATAATTATTTAATTGTTTTACAAAATGATATTTCAATATTCTATATTCGAAATGTCAATGCAATTATTGTGCAGTTGTTCTTTTTATGATTGGTGTAGTAGTTTCGTAGTTATAGTACTTTAAGGTCGATGTCGCCGAAAATCCTGCAAAAGAGACAGATGCATCCATGAAAATACCCATTTACTCCAAGGGTTAACTAATAAATTCAAAACTGTAAAAGTAGCCGCTTTCTATCCGTTATTTGATACTAATTAAAAGACTATTTTAAAAATATCTTTTAGCGCAAACCTCGCTCTTGAAATTCAGGGAAATTAGACTAAAACTTGGACTCGAACGAGCGAAAATTCGGGGACGTTAGACCCGTTCGACGGCGGCGCGGCCGGCTGCGCTCGAGGCGGGCGAGCCGTCCGAGCCGAGACCTCGGCCGGCCGGCGGACGGAGACAGAAGTCGGCGGAGCGCCGGCCTTCCTCCTCCGCGCCACGGAGGGCGACGCTCCATCGCGGCCCGACCGCCACCGCGCCGGTCGACCGCCCGACCGGGAACGGTTCGGCCGTCGGTCGCCGGCGGGACGAGGACGCCCTTCTCTCGGAGGGCGGCCCGGTGGGCTAATGGCGGCTTTCGGTTCCCGCAGATGCGAGCGGCGGACGAGGAGCGGCGGCGCGAGCTGCGCAAGCTGAACGGGCTGCGCGCGGGCGGCCGGCGCTCCTCGGGCAGCGACTCGTCCGGCCCGCCCTCGCCCGCCCCGCGCCTGCCCAACGGCTCGCCGCCCGCGCCCCCCGCGTCTGCGCCCCCCGCGCCCCCCGCGCCCTCCTGCTACAACTGCGGCCTGGGGGGCCACGCGGGCGCGCGCTGCCCCGACCCCTCCATGGAGGAGGTGACGCGCGCGGGCGGCTACCGCCTGCGCTACGGCGGCCCCCGCGACGACCACGACTCCAAATAGCTCCCGCCCGCCTTTCAAACTTCGAGGGCCGGTAGGAAATAAAACGTCTCCGCGGTTCCGCTCTTTCTTTATTCGACGTTGCGAAGATGGACGCGAGGATGAGCCCGCGGATCCGCCGTCCGGCCGCATTCTCCGTCGTTTTCCGCCGACGACGGCCGCATCCGCCTTCCGCTCGGCGGAGACCGAGAGACGATCGATTTTTCATCGCAAAAAACGCGCAATCGACTCCCGACGGTTTCCAATCTTTTTTTAATTCGACGCGTGACCGCGTCGGTTGCAATTTTCAACGACGACAGCGTCTAAATCTGTAATATAGCCGACCCGGGCATCGAGACGCGTCTCGATTCAGAGCGGAAAAGAATCCAAATACCGTCTAAAATAACCTTAGTCTGGAAATCGCAACGAGACAATTAATCTACTAGAAGAAAATACCGGATGTCTATTTCTCCGGAGTTCACTGTAAATGACATTAGTTCGTTAAAATAGTTTGTAATAGTTTTTAAGTTCATTTATAAGGAACTGAATGCGAAAATAAATAACGCTAATCTGAAATTTTACTATTGAAATGCAAGTTTTAATAGCTATATTACCGATTGCGACTGTACCGCGATTAATAATACTCTTCACCCTGGACTTTAAAAGGAAAAAAAAACTGATGAATTTTCATGATTTTTTTATTTTCTATCTTCACTCTAAG
Source organism: Micropterix aruncella (assembly GCA_944548615.1). Classification (NCBI taxonomy): domain Eukaryota; kingdom Metazoa; phylum Arthropoda; class Insecta; order Lepidoptera; family Micropterigidae; genus Micropterix; species Micropterix aruncella. Next base: position 30,255,789 of record OX155951.1, read on the forward strand.
TTTGAATGAGCCATTATCGATACGCTTCATGTAATAAATAATTCGACGATAAATTAACTAGAACTCGCTCTAACGTCGATTGTAAATTATGAAACTTATCAGTTTTTGAACATATTGAGCATTTTTCAAAATGTATTTTTTCTCTAATTTTACTCATTTTATGGGATGATTTTTATGTGAATATTTAGGATTCTTTTATCAGATTATTCCGCAAGATCTGTTATGGATTATTGACGATGTTGTTATCTATGATTAATCTTTCCTGAACCCACCACGCTATGAACATTATTTGCTTTATGATTAATAAAATGTTTGAAAATCTCATTTTTTAAACTATGGAAACACTGAGCTATCGCCGAGGGCACTTAGTTTTTTTCCAATACAAAATAAATTCATTGTCGTCGTTGTTTCGCAGACAGAAAGGGACAAAGTCCTGCGTCGGCAGCTCTCTGTCAACTCTATTTGTTTTATTTGAAGTGATCACTCCCTATGAATGTGCCGTACCGTTTCCTTGGCAACAGATATGTTACATCAATATCTGTCATTTATTGCTGAAGTGAGAGAGCGGATTGTGATTTAATTTCTTATATATAAGGATGAATTTGGAATTCGGGCCCGATCAGATGAAACAGTTGGCTGAACTTCTTAAACCACCAGATGATCAGCCAGTAGAAGATTTACCATCTGCAGGTACTTACACTAATTATATTTAATTTTATACACTGTAAGTTTTTAATTAGTGGCATCCTTGTAGTGGATGAATCAGTACAACGTACTAAGCAACTTTTGACATATTTTTTTGGAAAACACAAAAAAAAACATTTTTGAATACTTTTTTTGTATTTTTTTATTTTAAAAAGTAGTATAAAAAGCGTTGAGCATGATGCGCTATTATCTAGTGGTAGGGAAAATATCGCTAGTATTGTTTATTAGCGATATTTTATCTACCTCTAGATCAGCGATGCACAGACCGCGGCCCGCGGGCCGCATGCGGCCCGCCGACACTTTGTGGGCGGCCCCCGTCCTCGAAATTATTTGAAAAATATTTCTTCAATATACCTACATAGGTAGAAAACTGTGCACGCTCGCCGAGCGCCTCACCGCTACGACGTCTCGTTCGCACTTCGCAAACATTTTCAATAATGAATAATGCTAATAAATGTAAGAACCGAAATCGTCTTAACAACGAAAATCTTGAAGGCATTTTGCGCTTAGCCACTACTAAAGTGACCCCTAACATACAAAAAATTGTGTCTTCTACACAATGTCATGTATCTAACTAAGAATACAATTTATTCTTAGTTAGATATATAGAATATTCTTAGTTAGATAATAGAATAGAATACATGTTATTCCTAGTATATTATACTGTCATATGGATAACAATGATCCGTATTTGTAATCTAAAATTTTCCATTCTTTCACTATTGTATTGGCACTGATATATTGTATATTATTATTATGACATTGATACACGTGAGGTTGAATGATCCAAATTTTCAAAGAAGCAGAAAATAAATAATTATTCGAAGACCATAACCATAACATTGTTTCATAGGCCCTCCGTTAGTTGGAAGAAGGTGATGCGGCCCTCAAGTAGAAAAAGTCTGTGCATCGCTGCTCTAGATGGTGCAGCGCCCTCAATGCCTCAAACTTTTCTTCAATACAAATTTGACAAAAAAAAAAAATATTACAAATTTACAAATTTGAAGAAACATTTTTTTTTCTTTTTTTTTTTTTTTTAAAGTTGCTTATTTTGTTGTACCGATTCACCCATTACAAGGATGTCACTAAATAAAACTAACTATGTATACCTAATATACAGTATATTCGCTCTCAAAATGCTTAACCTCTGTCAGCATAAACTAGGTATATCAAAATCCATTGACAAAAATCTTACAATCTGTAGGTCGATTTTCTTGTTTTAATTTTAAATTATTTAGAAATATATTTTGGAAACTGCATTATTTTTCAATATTTACCAAACTGCTATGAATATAAATATGAATGTTTTCTCTACATTACTGTGTTGGAACGTTTTAATCAGTTGATTGAATTATGGTAATAAAAATAATAAAAGTGGATTATTAAAAAAGATTGTTTTGGTTCTTTTTGCTCTAACTTCAAAAGTAGGGTGACAACAGTATTTTTTAAATACTTCATTGCATTACATTACATTACATTGTACGACAGTTTCTCTACAACTAATTTTGCCTGTCAAAAATAGATGCCTTGCTGACTTGTGGCCCTCGTAAGGCTTGGATCTGTGACAATTATCTAACGTCACATTTGTGATGGCCCTTTCTTATTTACGAAATCACCAAAACCCAACTGCCCCGTCTAGATGCACTGGTGACTGCTAGTTCAAAATCTTGGTTGTCCTTAGACAAATCAGCTGACCCCTCGACTCTTCAGGTCCAAACAAAATTTTGGGCTAGCGCTAAAACTGCTCTCTCTGCTCTACGCCAATTCCAGAATAACCAAAAATTCGATTCTGTGCAATTCCAAAGATCCGGCAATATTGAAGCACTTAATAAGTGGCCGTAGTGATTCAAATGATCTACAAGCCCGCGTAGACTTCCACAAAAAGTTCCTTACTGGAATCAGCCAGAATGGCGCTGGTCTGGGGTATGGCAGTACAACCATGAGCGATGTGGACTTAGGAAGTATCTCTTGCGGGGAGATTACGACAGCTCATGCTATTGGCCTTTAATGCCAGAATGATTGGACAACAATTGGGGACTTTTGCATTCCGCCTCAAATGCTCTGTGACTGGACACCAGAGATGCTGAAATTTTATTTGAATGCCTTTCAGCTTACACTTACAGACCCCAGTAACCTCGCTCGATGGAGCTATGCCGAGGATAGTTCATGTCCCCTTTGCACAGCTAGACATATTCAAGCTGGCTGCAAGATGGCCTTAGATCAAGGACGGTACACTTACCGCCGTGACAAAGTCCTTGCTGTTATTCGCGAGGTAATCAGCCTCTCAGTGGCTCGTGCCAACAAGAGTTTGACATTACCTTCCAAACCCCCAATACAGTTTGTGCAGGATGGCTCTGAAGGTAAAAAAACATTTAACTACAAAACCTTTATCAATAATCGAGAAAGCTTCAGATTGGATTCTGGATGTCGATTCGGTCTCTTAAGCAGTATAAATTCCCTGAAAGTCTCAGATGCACAGCCATCCGTCCAGATATAACTCTTTACTCTTTATCCCGGAAGGTATTATTGTAGAATTAACTGTTTCATGGGAATCAAATATCCCAAAAGACCACTTACAAATTAAATAAATACCATGATCTCGCAAATGCCGTCACTCGGAACGGCTTCACTGTTCACTTTCACGGGGTGGAAGTTGGCACTCGTAGCCTGCCAGCTAAAACTCCAACTCTTTGTAATTGCTGATTACCCAAAATTAAAACGAAAATAAAAGACGGTAACGTACCGATTGTTGATAGTGCAATAATTCATCCCACCGAAGAATTGTTGGAAAAACGGAAATAGCCAGTTTAAAACAATCTTTTTACCGCCAAATGTCACAATCAATGGACTAGTCTGGAATCGAAATCTTGAAACGCCATTACAGAAAGCAATTTTTAAGGAAACTTTTGGTAGAGGGCAAAGTGAAAAAGGTGTGTTGGCTAACCAAAAAAAATCATTTGAAAGATTGACCTTAATGTCAAAGTTGAAGCAGACTGTGTTAAAGCAAAAAGTGTCAGTGACTTTAAAAATAAACTGGACTTGTTACACAGAAATTGTAATGCAAGCACAGACTCAGGTGCATCAGCTTAATCTGCTTGCCTGTTAAATATATAATAATAATAATAATAATCATCCATCAGCTCTTTTTTTTTTTATATATTTTTATCTCCCATTTTTAACATAGGTACATACAAATTAGACATATATACAAATAAGTTTACAAATTTTTAACATACATACAAATTAGTTAAAATGGACCCTTTTTTGGGAAAAAACCAATTATCCGAATTTTTGATTATCCGAATGGGGTCAGGTCCCAATTGATCGGTTAATTGGAGTTCTACTGTAATAGCATTATGATGGGCCCGACTTCAGCCGGTAAATTCAGCGGCAGCTCCGTTTATATTTTATTTATTGTTCACTTTCTGTAAGGCAGTCGTGTTTTTATCATTTTGAATATATTTACTTGTTAAATTACAACTAATTAAAATAATCAAACCTCCATCACTTGGATTTACTGTATTTGTTGACTGAACATATAACCATTTTATATTAGCAGAAATGGCGCAGGGAGAAAATAGAAAAAATCAACCCACAGTCTATTAGTTTTTCATGATGGATTTTGACATTGTTTATGCTGACGGTTTGAGCATTTTGAGTGCAACAATACAGTACCTACAATATATTTATCTTATTATTTTCAAAAATGTAGGTTACAATATTTCAACTGCCAACACTGCGTCAAAAATTAATAAAAATGAGGAAAAAGTTAGTAAAATATTGGAAAATCCAAAGACGATTGAAGAATTTGAAGAAGAGCAAGAAAAGCAATTCGTAGGCTCTTGTTTGGATAATCGCAAGTTGCCTGTCTATGATATAACTTACCGTCAGGCTGTGTCGGCCGAAGATGTGTTTTTACAGGTAATGAAGTATGAAATAAATAATTCCTTTATTTTATATTCAGCAGTTCTTGAAGTTATCAGTCCGCTAATATTATCTGCTCGCCTTGGGTCCTTAGTGCTTGTGGGTTTTTCTCGAAACACGAAATTGTAAGCAGAGAGGAATAGCATTCTGAAGTCATAATAATGTTATTACTATTATATATTTCCTTATGCTTTATTTATGCCTGGGAAATCAGCGTTTTTGGGATAAAGGTATTGTTTTTTGGAATGGCAGCAATTTCCAGATTTAGATAAAGTTATTTTTGGAATAATCTTAATTCACGGTTTCACAATAGATGTCAACTAGATTTTTAAATGAAAAAGATAGTGAAAAAATGTCTACTACATTTAGATAATGAGATGCCTATCCAAAATTCATCAACGTAAGGAAGTTTTCGTTAAAAAATTTTAAATCACGCGGTGGAAGTTGGCGCACGTGGACTGCCAGCCAATTTTCTTTAAAGATCTTGGTCTTTCCAGAAAAATAATCAACTCTTTCCTAGAAAATGATCTAAAACCGCGATTTCTGCATCTCAAATTCTATGGCTTCGAAATGGAAGTGAATGGGTGGTAAGGTGAACGCTCACATGTGGCAAGACAGTTGTCCTAAATCCTCCTTCCTACCACGTCCGGAATCCACCGCTCGCCCCTCAGAAGTGTAAAAAAAATGTTTTATGATGTCGACTTATGTCGGTGAATTCCATGGCAGCTCCGTTTGTATTTTAGTTTATTTATTGCTCATCGGAAAGGCAAATAAGATAATTAAAAGCAAAACTGAAAAAGATAGCAACCAGTTGAAATAAATTGTAAAAGAATGATTTTTTTAAAACTTTTTATTTGTAATAGAAATAAATTATCCATGAGGTAGTGAGACAGATCGAGAATTTAATCCCATAAAATATTCCTGCAACAAAACTGAAGTAACGTAAACATTTTATCTTTCGATAGATGGGTCCCAAGACAGGAGCCACAGCGAGTTGTGAAAATTTGATAGTTAAAATCCAGCTTCCGGGTGAAGCAATGCAGCACATGGATTTGAAGGTGACGCATAGTCAAATAAATCTTGAAGGTCGATTACACTGGCTCCAGTTGCCACTTCCACAACCGATTGATCCTGATTGCTCGAAGGCCTCTTGGGACTCCAGCGCTGAAGTCATGACCCTCACTTTGAAGATGGCACGGGAGTTTGATTATGTAAACTTTTGATAACAATAAAAGTAATGAATGTGACATTTTTATATATGGGTTTGTTTGGGCAGTCCTTAGGAATACAAATATGCACATACTTAAAAATACTTTAAATCTACTTCGCAACCTGATACTAAAATACACCAGATGAGACCTAGCCACATACTTTAACCCCTCAAATGAATGGCGATTAGCTCGGGTTGCATACGGCAAAATGTTTATAAATTTATATTTACATTTACATTTACATAGAGCGGGGTTTACTATAGAGCTATAGCATTACTATAGAGCGGATTACTATAAAGCGGCGCACATTTACATTTATATTTACATTTATATAAATTTATATACATTTTGTATTCATTTTGCCAAGGCATCCCTTAAGGGACGCCTCACATTTGAGGGGTTAAGGGCAATTATGACTAGAATGTACATTGTAGTGTCCGTAGCTATGTTGTCTTTACACCTAACACCGGTTGACGTTGATATGATAGTTAAGCAGTGTTGGGCGTAGTGAGTACTTGGATGTCAGACAGTGTGATGCTACAGTATGCACGCCTAGAAGATGTTACCACTAGTCGACAGGATGGGTTCCACAAAAAAGGCACCAGTCTTTTGGGCAGTGTTAGGTAAAATTTAGTCAGACTAACGATTGACGACTAAGGATTAAGATACGTTAATCCTGAGCGACTAACAATTGATTCGTTCAGTCGTCAATCGAGACTAGCTGTGATCTGTGAGAGGTTTTCAACTTTATGACTCGTTTTGGTTTAGGATGCGTTAGCAATGGTTTTTTACCGTTGTGCCGCCCGCAAGTAACTTCCTGGTGTGCTGCCGGGTTTTTGAGTTATTCTTTAACAGGTGAGGAAACGCAACTTCTACATTTGTGGACTTATTCGGCAATGAAACTTAGTGCACAAAGCTGGCTTTCGTGAGGGATTTGTTTGAGCATCTTAAATTCGATGCAAATATGGAGGAGCAAAATGAGAATATGCAGACATGAGAGGTTTTGTCGATAAATTAATTCTGTGGAAAGGCAAAATTAATAATGGCAACATTTCTATGATTTGGTCATAAAATGAGTATGCATAATGTAGTATTCTCGGCAATTAAAACAGAAGTATGCCCGTTGTTTTCCCACTTACCTTCCTTGCTAGAATCTGGTATAGTTTGCGATTTTAGCACGACTTTCTAAAATCTAGCACGGTTACATTTGGTGAAAATTCGATGGACTTAACTTTATGAAAAGTTAGGTGAGTTTTTAGTTACGGGCGTTCTTGAAGGGGGTGAATTGGTACAACAAGTAAGCAACTATTGATATTTTTTTGTTTTTTTTTGTCAAATTTGTAAATTTTATCTTGAAATAAGATTTGACAATCGTTGGGCGCACTGTGCTATCTGGCGGCAGGTAAAATATCGTGAATAAACAATATTAGCGATTTTTAACTACCGCTAGATGCCGCATCGTGCTCAACGCTTTTTCGACTATTTTTCGAACAAAATTATTTTTTTATTTTCACAATTTTTTATCAAAAGTTGCTTATTTGGTCGTAGTGATTCACCCCCATAAAAGATGCTGGTAACTAAAAACTCACGGTGTATATACCTAGATTGGGTATTAAAATAAGATCTCAGGTGAAATATTGCTGTATAAAATAGGTAGTATGTATTTATTTTAAACCTTCCGCGGCGCTAATGGGGGGCTCCCCCCCACCCCCCAACTGCCCGTGTGCCGGAGTGACTCGAATCGACTAAAAGAGCCGTCACCAAGAAAAGGTTAAGAGCCACTGATAGCAATAGTAAATTATTTGACGCTTACAATCATTTTCAATTCTATTGAATTAACATTTTCTCGGTCGATCCGCCGTGCGCCTCCATAGCTCAGGGGTTAGAGCACTGGTCTTGTAAACCAGGGGTCGAGAGTTCAAATCTCTCTGGGGGCAATTTACAAAAGATTTTTTTATTTTTACATATTTACGTTTTTACATGTCACAAACATGTTTAGGTTATTATTATTTTTATTCATTTTATTTGTAATATAAAATTTTATTACATTATGTCGTATTGGTTTACTACTGCCATCTACAACATTGCGGTATAACTACGCCACTTCGCTGTTGAGATTGCGTCACGAGGCGCCATCTGCCCTTTATAGGGAGAAACTTTTCCCGCGTTTTTACGAAATTAAAGTTAAGCTTTTTATAGAAATGCGAGAATATATATAAATAGATAAACATAAACATGCTGTTCGCCAAAGAATTAGTAATTTATAATATGATACAGTACAGAACTCGGCATACAACAGACATAACCTAACGATAAGGAATTTTATCCCCTTGAGTATGATACGACCAAATCTGGTTCTGAAACAATTATCCGTTGAGTATGATACGACCAGATCTGGTTGTGCGTTTTTTTCACTTCTTTGACGTTCTCATATTTATTCATAATTATCTAATTGTTTTACAAAATGATATTTCAATATTCTATATTCGAAATTTCAATGCAATCATTGTGCAGTTGTTCTTTTTATGATTGGTGTAGTAGTTTCGTAGTTATAGTACTTTAAGGTCGATGTCGCCGAAAATCCTGCAAAAGAGACAGATGCATCCATGAAAATACCCATTTACTCCAAGGGTTAAGGAGTTTTTTTTTGTCGAAACGAAACTGACCCCTTTTTCATCGACTTACGCCATAACAGATTTGGTGTTTTTTTGACTAAAAAAGACTGCTGATTATGAATGAATAATTCTGTGAGGTTCGATCTTTCATGTTTTATGTTCAGTTCAATGGATACATGCGTTCATAAACGCAAGGCGTTAAAATTAATAAATGGACACAGTGGTCCATTTGCCTTCTGCGATATACATCACACTGGCAGTCGCCACATCGCGGTTATTCAGCGCGGATTAATTTGGGGGAGACGATTCTGTCTTAGTTAAATTGTAAAGCATTAAATTGACATGATTAGTTAATTTATCGGGTCAGCGGTGTTAATTTAATTATTTAATAACCGAAAGGCTAATTAAATTAATGGAATAAACTTTGATATAGAAATATATGAATTATGAAGTTGTCGATCGTGATTGTGTTGATTTATATCACATTGCCGAAATGTGAGGTACAGCAGCAGCACCAAAGAACCCGCGGAATGACCGCCAGAAGTTAGTATTTTATTATTTATTTTATTTATTTTAATGCGACTATTTTTATCTTACAATTATGTTTTATTAGGACCGGCGATGTATGGAGATAGGATTCCGCTGAATGCTCTCAACCCTGCTTTTAACAGGGTGGCGAAAAAAATCGTGTTATATCATAACTTCTTCAGAAGCCGCGTTAAGCCGACTGCTTCCAATATGCTACGAATGGTGAGTAATTTTTAAAGTCTTCGGTTTTATATGAATATCTTTTTATTTTGACTCAAAATTTTTGAATCTTATAGGTATAAACATTCGGTGTTTATTCAATAGTTCCTAAGCTATAACTTCATTATAAAAGCAATACTTGTAACTTAGTTTTCTCGACGGGTACGTCCTTTTGCTGCTTAGAATACTGTAATTACTGAAAATTTCATTAAATAAAGATGAAAGCAGAGGACACATTCGTACCGCCAAATTTATCTCAAATTTACATTCGTACGAAATAATAATATGAGTAGGTATTCTGTGCAAAAATCAATTACACTCAGAACCGTAAAATATGCTTTTGACGTCAAAAGTGTATATTGCCTGGCTTCCCTCTTTTAGTATCGGTTACATTTTCCCATTTAAGGCCCAGTCTTGATTTTCCCGGCTTTATTTCTAAGAACGTTTTATATTCAGGATTATAGTCATGGTTTGGGCATTTTATCCTTATTTTTTCATTCTATCAACACTTCTAATGTTATATTTATTATATTTATAGTTCTAGTTCAAATATTTCAATGCTATTATATAATATTTAAAAATATTTTTTTTGTGTTATTTTTTGAAGAAAAAAGAATGGTTTATATACTTATGTACTTATATACTTATATGTACTTATATAATGTATGTACTTATTTACTTTATATACTTATGTAAAAAATGAGAAAATTACTTCTGACGTCTAAGGTTTTGTACTTTGTTAACATTTTTAATATCAATGTTTAATATGAACTAAATTAAACAGAATAAATTTTACTTATTTTTTGTCGACTTTTGAGGGATTTATTAGATTCGTCGAAAAGGAAAGATTGGCGAAATTAGTTTTATTCGTCGTATGGATGAACTGATTCGAGTTACTATGTACACACCAATCCGTGGCCAGTCAAATGTTCACGATTAAGAAATATCAGGATTTGTCTTTAAAATAGTCTTTAAAACCAGCTGCTGGTTTGAGAATATCAGATTTCGTATTACATTTGGAACAGGCACTGCCTAGTTAGGAGTGACGCAAAATCATTGTGTAAATAATAATTCCTTTTTATTTTTTCAATAAATAAACCTATTTTAAACAAGGAAATATTTGAGAGCTACAATCAGAGTCAGATAGAATTCTTCCTGGAAATCCAAAAAAAGAAACAAAAAGCGGAAATATCAGCTTTAGAAAAGCATAGATATATGATCCCCGATATATGAAGCTAATACATATATCGATGTAGAATAGTCACTCCTTAGCTGTTCAAAATTACCGCGACTGAAATTCCAATCGTTATGAAATGTAGGTTTTTTAGGGCTGCTTATAGACTTGATTAGATTTTGTCTCGGCAAAATAGTTGTATTTAGAATTAACTACCAATAATATTAATATTAAAATATTCATAATACCGTAAACATTCCACACAACAAAGCCGTGAATATATGTATTCTACAGTTTTGAATAAGGGAATCACTAACATAGTATATTAAAGAAACCATGGAAACGAGAGAAACCATGGAAACAAGAAAAAAAAAAAATAACAAAAAAAAAAAAGAAGTAACATATTTTGTTTTAAAAAATTTTCATTCTTTCACAATGTAACAAATAGAAATAATTGAATTTATAATTAATTTGAGCCACATTGAAAGTGGAATTATAAAGTGACAAGAAAACAGTTTTTTATTCAACCTTCAAGCGGTAGAGACAAAAATAATAGTCAGTGTTCGGAAAACTTTCGATAATTGAGTGCACAAGAGAGAACTTCGCGAGACCAGACTTCGACAGGACCGAGTTTATAACCCGACCCCGACGATATCTACGCTTCGCAGGACAGTACTGCTCTTCAAACGGTAAGCGACAATAACAGCTTATACCTTGATGCCTCAATTATGCGAGCGGCTAGATTTACAAACTAGTGGAGACTAGATCGATCTTATAGGAAAAGAGATCGCTGCGGAATCTGCAAAAGGAGACCGTACGATACAAGAACTTAAGGTCACCTTGTATCGCAACTCGCCGAGGAGAGACACGCCTCTACGAGTACCTGGTGTGCCATCGGCAGTAAAACGCCGGTTCACATCACCCCTGGGTGCCACCAAAATTGCACCTTGTCGTTCTATGGCTACCCTAAAATAAGGTGGCAGATTTTCGATCGGTTTAACCGCTGACCGCTGGATTTGCCACTACATAGAATCGTTGGTCCTTCGAGCCGGATTCTGGACTAGATACTACAAAAAAAAACCGCTTAGGAGCTAGATTAAAATCAGAAAAAACAGAAAGGAAATATTTTTCTGAAAAATATAAAATTTGCAAATAAACCGTTGAAACTCGCTCAATCGGTTTAAAATCAATACCGGACGGCACAACGGTGCCTACCTACCACAACCTAACGATATAGTGGTAACAAATCAATCGATATGATGGCCATAAAACGCATGTGTGCGCGCCGTGGAACCCCCGCTGTCATTTATTCTGACAACGGAACTGGGTTTCACGGTTCAAATAATGAACTGAAAGCCGCCATTCGCGAGATAGATTGGGACGATCTGCGATCGCAGAGCGCCATGAAACGGATCGAGTGGAAATTCAACACACCGGCTGCCCCGCATATGGGCGGATTTTATGAGCGGTTGGTACAATCTATAAAAAAGGCACTCTACGCCACCCTAAAAGAGAAAGCTCCCCGCGAGGAGACTCTCGCCACACTAATGGCAGAAGCTGAAAATTCAGTGAACAGTCGGCCTCTAGTCCATGTGTCGTTAGACAGCCTGGACGCGGAGAGCCTGACACCGAATCATTTTTTAATAGGCTCATCATCAGGCAGATTGAATTTCGGAGTCATAGATTCAGACAGCCTTTGTTTGCGAAAACAATGGCAAATCGCCCAAACCCTGGCCAACCACTTCTGGAATCGGTTTGTCAAGGAATATCTACCTACACTTGCCAAACGGCCGAAGTGGCGGAACGAGGTCGCACCTATAAAGGAAGGCGATTTAGCCTTCTTGGTAGACCCTCAAACCCCGCGCAACATGTGGCTCAAGGGTATCATCGAAAAAACTTTCCCTGGAAAAGACGGACAAACCCGTTCCGTCGCAATAAAATGCCGTGGTAAGATATACCAGAGACCAACTACTAAGATAGCTGTAATCGCCGTTCCCGACAACAGGTAAACTCCTACAGTCGTTTACGGGAAGGGGAGTGTCTCGGCAAAATAGTTGTATTTAGAATTAACTACCAATAATATTAATATTAAAATATTCATAATACCGTAAACATTCCACACAACAAAGCCGTGAATATATGTATTCTACAGTTTTGAATAAGGGAATCACTAACATAGTATATTAAAGAAACCATGGAAACGAGAGAAACCATGGAAACAAGAAAAAAAAAAAAATAACAAAAAAAAAAAAGAAGTAACATATTTTGTTTTAAAAAATTTTCATTCTTTCACAATGTAACAAATAGAAATAATTGAATTTATAATTAATTTGAGCCACATTGAAAGTGGAATTATAAAGTGACAAGAAAACAGTTTTTTATTCAACCTTCAAGCGGTAGAGACAAAAATAATAGTCAGTGTTCGGAAAACTTTCGATAATTGAGTGCACAAGAGAGAACTTCGCGAGACCAGACTTCGACAGGACCGAGTTTATAACCCGACCCCGACGATATCTACGCTTCGCAGGACAGTACTGCTCTTCAAACGGTAAGCGACAATAACAGCTTATACCTTGATGCCTCAATTATGCGAGCGGCTAGATTTACAAACTAGTGGAGACTAGATCGATCTTATAGGAAAAGAGATCGCTGCGGAATCTGCAAAAGGAGACCGTACGATACAAGAACTTAAGGTCACCTTGTATCGCAACTCGCCGAGGAGAGACACGCCTCTACGAGTACCTGGTGTGCCATCGGCAGTAAAACGCCGGTTCACATCACCCCTGGGTGCCACCAAAATTGCACCTTGTCGTTCTATGGCTACCCTAAAATAAGGTGGCAGATTTTCGATCGGTTTAACCGCTGACCGCTGGATTTGCCACTACAGATTTTATAAATTTATAGTTTTTTTTACAGATTTTTAGATTTTAGATTATTAATATAAAATCGAAGACTATCGCGGTTGTTTGACATTATAAATAGTATAGAAACGAATTTACCTCGTGAAATTTGTAGCACCCGACGTTTCGGTGACGTTGCAGCCGCCGCGCCGTTGTCCAGGGTAGACTGAAAGAGCTGTCAATCCGTTGTTTTGCGGGTAGGCCGCATACCGCTGCCGCCACTGCGTAGGTTATAACGGTGGTGGGGGGCCGGGCTCGGAGCGCACGAATTTCGAAAATCCGTCTTGCACACAACACTCACTGTATCCTGTCTTACGTCCTTGCATTCGGTGGCGGGAACATTTTAAGAAGAGGGTTCCACGTAGAAGAGAGTTTGTAACCGTCGTCTCTATTTAAGTTTGGTGTTCTTCTTATTTCAATGGCTTCCCGGATAATGCGAGGAAAGTAGAATTTTTCCTTGGATAGCCCAATGGGCCCGGGCCCCCACCAACCTACGCAGTGGCGGCAGCAGTATGCGGCCTACCCGCAAAACAACGGATTGACAGCTGTTTCAGTTTACCTTGGCTGCAACGTCACCGAAACGTCGGGTGCTACAAATTTCACGCGGTAAATTCGTTTCTATCCTATTTATAATTTAGATTATTAAGCTTTATAGATTTTATTATTATGGGGCCTTAGCGAAGATGATAGCAACAATCAATCGCTAGCCTTGATAATACCCAATTTAATTTGCATCGAGACGAATGAAGCGAATCTATTTAAACAGACGTTTAACAAAAACTAACCGAGAGTGACAGATTAATTGATATTAGAGTAGGTAGGTAGGTTTATTATGAAATGATACGTGAATGATTGTTTTGACATTCAGATACCGATCTTCTAATTACGGTTGAAAATAGATATCCAATACGAATAGGTACATGCCCTGTTTTTAATGGGTTTGTTATCTGTTTGTTTATTGCAAGATCAGTTGTATGACCTCAGTGCAGTTACGCCAATAACTACGATTTCGATAGGATAATAAGGGATTCGCTCCACAAGTGCAATTCTACCGAAAATTATTATTATTATATTAAGGTTGCTATATACAGTACCGTGCGAATTAATTGGAACAAAGAGTATTTTTCTTCGAAAAGTGCTTTAATAGACATAAACATACAAAAAACAGTACTGGTAGTTATAGATTCTTAGTTTTAATATAAAATGTGTCCTCATTTTGCGTTGATAACACCTTTCACTCTTGTATTCATAGAATTTACCAGGTTTTGAGGGCTTCCTTTCAGTTCATCATCGTGAAACCAGACTTGAATTACTGCTGCAAGATGGATTGTACAACAAAAACCAAGATTATCAGTGCAGTAATACAAGTCTGGTTTCACGATGATGAACTGAAAGGAAGCTGTCAAAGTCCGGTGAATTCTATGCCTACAAGAGTGAAAGGTGTTATCAACTCAAAAAGGTATGTCCCCACTCGTGCGCTTTTGTCTTCTACTTTACTACTATTTTGGTGAATATATTTGATTGCCGATTCAGCGAAGAGCGCCTTATAAGAACTTCTCGGAAAGACCTTGTATAAACTGCATACTGCGCCTTTTTAGAAGTAGGAAAAATCTGGGGTAATTTGATGGCACTCCTCAAAATATTAGACTATACTAGTATGGCATGGAAATACTCAAAATAAACGAATTTAGCGGCTTTAAGACAGTATAAATTTCCTATTTTTAATGGCCAATATGGCATTGAACTATTGTCTTTCTCGAAATTTGCAAACCATTTTCCAATCACTTGCTGGTATCTGAAATTTAGCATACTGTTCGGTGACAGTACAATATTACCTATGGTACCAGCGAGCTGATTTGATGATGGAGCGGGGATGTAGCGACTGGAATTTTCTGGCGGCAAATAGTAGGACAGTCGAATTTGGGCTAGTATGTTTTGTTATCATGAGTATTTTCCATTACACATGATAACGAGGGCCTGGAGATGGACCCGGGAGATTTCCACTGGAACTCCCTGATGAAAAGTGCTAAGATAGTCGAGTTTGGTCTCGTTTGTTTTGTTGTCTTGAGTATGTAATTTCCATTACACTTGATGAGAACGGTCTGGAGATGAAGCCGGAAGATTGCCACTGGAACTCTCTAATGGAAAGTGCTAGAAAGTCGAGTTTGAGCTCGTTTACTTTATTGTCCTGAGTACTTTCCATTACACATGATGACGAGGGTCTGAAGATAGAGCCGGTACATCGCCACTGGAACTCCCTGGTGGAAAGTAAAGCTTGTTTTTTAAAATCCTTATTACTTTAAATTTATTTTTGCAATTTTATTGTAGTCCTGGCACATAGGCGCAGCCCGACTCGCTCAGTCCTGGGCTAGCAAATGCCATTTTCTCCAGCACGATCCGAAGGAAGATCGCCAAGTGCCAGTCATCGGCGCTTGTGGACAAAACATCTTCATATCTTCGCAGCAGGTTCCTTGGTAAGTACATGGCTGTGTACTTTTACACTTTTTATAATCTGTTTCATTTTCCTCTAATCTAAAAAAAAAAACAACGATCGTAATTTCAACCATTTATTTTTTCACACAAACGCTTACTTGCTAAACAATTATATTTGAAATAATATTAAGTTTTAAATTTTCAAGGAACAGATTAAGAAGACATCATTATTATTTTGTTTTATTTGTAATTCCCAACAATCTACAGTAAAATGGACAACATATACAGTAAAATTACCATTAAAATGTCATAGATAAAAATCCAGTAGCAAAAAACTGATAACATATATATATTTACGTGATAGCGAAAAAACTGATGCCAAAAACTGTTGCCAGTGATGCTATTTGGCCTGTTTTAGGGCGGACATTATTTTTTTAATACATATGCGTATGCACCTGTATACAAACTAAGTAAAGAAAAAGACATAATAAAGAAATAATGTATACACTAATATTTCTTTTTAATCCTTATTAGCTGGACAATCAATGTAAAATTAAAGAGACGAAATTGTTAAGCGTAACCATAAGAAATATAAATAGATATTATTTAAATAATCGTAAATTCATATCCTATAATCATAACTCGAGATATTCTGGACCGATTCCGAACGTTTTTTTTCTCTGTTTTCCATTCTATTATAAGGCTATACCTACCAGCCCCGGATATAAGATTTTTCCAAGACTGTGCAAAAACTAGACATTCGCGGACCTTCCCCTCGAGAATTGGAGATTTTAAAAAACTCACAAAACATACATACTGTGTGTGGGATTTTTTTGTGACCGGAAGAATACGATCCCTTAAATACATTTGCTCTCTTTTATACCTATTTGCTAATACCTTTTCCTTGTGTGTAAAATTAATATAGAATACGTACAACCAGTGCCATTTGTCACGTTTAAAAACATAATACCCGGCAAAACGTGGGCTCAATTCCAATGATTAGTGCCTCTGCTTACCCCTTCAGGAATATGGCAGTGTGTGTATATATTTTACTTTCTTGGCCAACCAACGGTTAGGGAAAGTAGTGTGAATGCGCAAATTTTCTTTTTGAGATGAATAATCATAATCATAATCATTTTTATTTTTCTAAAAAATATAAAAGTGTATACACTTGTGTGGTTTTTGTGGAAACCTGTAGGTAAAAATATAATTTTATCCATTCAAAATTTCGAAGCAAAAGATGGCAAGTTAGGATGTTCTAACATTTACTGGAACTGACTATGGCAAATTCTTGGTTATTATACCGAAGAGTAAGGAAGGCAAAATATCTCAACGGCAAACAAATGTCTTCAGCAGAATTTAGACTTGAGATAGGCGAGACCTTATGCGAGCTTGGCCTGAAGCCTAACATCAAGAGTCGAAGGTCTTTAGAAGACCTAATTCAAGCCAAAAAACATAAGGGCCCTGCGCAACATGTTCCTCCATTGGGAGTAAGGCAGGACCAGGTCGGCCATTGGCCGATGTGGGTTAAAAAAAGATACGTTGCAAGATTCAAAATTCATCTACAACAATCAAATAGGTAGATACATAATCTGGTAAAATCGTCAGAAAAATACGTATTAGGATGTTAGATAAATTACATATTAGTTAAATGTCATAAATATCAAAATGGAATAACATAGTAGAAAAAGAAATAGTGGCAATAATGTTAAATTAAAAGACCCACCAAGAAAAAACAAAAATAATCCCATTTTTTATAAACTAACAAATTAAAAAATAAAACAAAATTTGTAAAATGATCCAGTAATTGAATTGCTACAAAATTTGGAAATAATACTGTTTCAAAAGTCAACTTAACAGCTAAACAGCCTGAAGCGTATAAAAAAACATCAATACGAAAATCTATTTTGACCCCCGAGACGTTTAAGGCCAATTCTAGATTGAAGTCTGTCTGTGTGTCTGGGTGTGTGTCTGTGTGTGTGTTCCTCCACGATAGTGCCCAAACGCTTCATCCGATTGAGCTGAAATTTGGCATGCAGGCATCATTTGGAAGATTGGAAAGATTGTTGTAGAAATCGGTCCACCAGAGGGCGCGCTAGTTATAATTCTATCACGAAATATTGGACTTATAGACTTGAAATTCGGTACACAGATGCCTTGTTGGGCCGAAACCACATTGTAAAAATTATAGGAAATATGAATAAATTATATGAGATATCCACATTATATATGGAATTTTTCATATATAAAAAGGGAAGTTCCGATTCATTCATTCATTTACTGACTCACTCATCAACGCCCAGCCCTGACTCTTAGACCTAGAAAGCTGAATTTTTAAACATATGTTCCTTTTAGGACGCAGGCGCTCATAATTTTTCGGCATTCAACCCCTAAAGGGGTGAAAAGGGGTTTCAAAGTTTGTATGGAGAAACTATATACCTAGATGTACTTTTTAATTCGAAACTTTGTAAGATTACTCTAATAAACACATATGTAAAGAGGTGTTTCGTTTTTTTTTTCAAAATTCAACCCCTAAAGGGATGAAACATGCTTTCGAAATTTCTATGGATAAACGATATTAGAAGGACTTTTTATTTCAAAACTTTGTAAGATTACTCTAATAAACACATATGTAAAGAGGTGTTTCGTTTTTTTTTTCAAAATTCAACCCCTAAAGGGATGAAACATGCTTTCGAAATTTCTATGGATAAACGATATTAGAAGGACTTTTTATTTCAAAACTTTGTAAGATTACTCTTATAAACAAATGAGCAAAGAGGTATTTCATGTTTTACAAAATTCGACCCTTAAAGGGCTGAAACGGGTATCAAAGTTTATATACTTTGTAAGATTTTTCTAATAAAAAAATAAGCAAATGGGTGTTTCATGTTTTTCAAAAATTTACCACTTAGGGGGTGAGAAGGGGTAAATACCCTTAAAATCAAAATAGACTTTGAGTCGCGCGCGACGGTTCCCGGACGCGAGAAGGCGCTAGAACCTCATTATAAATTCAACATTTGTCTCGATAACATGCGTAGCGCAAGCACCGCGATCGTGACATCTTCACGCCTTAACTACTTTGTTGATCATCATGAAGTACATATTGACAGGGGTACAGACAAGGACGTAGGATATCTTATATATTAATACGCAAAAACTTACCACTTGATTGAAAAAAAAGTCGAAGCCGAGAAACCGAACAGCTAGTCTCATATATAAGCGACACAAATATTTTTTAAACTCCGCATTATTTAAGGAAATATTACATCGTATTGGAAAAATACCAGTTTAATACCACGGAAATACTACAAAAATACATAGTACGGAAATACGAGTACTATTAAAATACTACGAAAATACTACTGAAGGACTACAAAAATCCTAGAAATACATTCACGATTTTAATCGAAAACATTCAGTAATGGGGAGGAGGGGGGAGGCTCCCCCGCCGGAGGTGTTTTGTGTTTTATACCAAAGAAATACGTTTCAGGTTCTTCGCGATAAAAAATTGGTTTCTCGAGAAAGACATCTACGAGTACGGATCTAGGAATAATTCTTTGCATGCAGTTGGTCATTACACTCAGATGGTCTGGGCCACCTCGCGACGAGTCGGATGCGGAATTGCTCGATGCGTCAACAGCAATAATGATACCAAAGCCGCTAGAGAATTCAACAGCGTCTTCTACAATTATGTCTGCAATTATTGTCCAACGTAAGTTTAGGTAGATATCTCTATAAACCAATAAGATTGGCAATTCATATATAAGTCAGTAGTTACCATCTGTATATACTGTGCAAGTATATGGTTCTTTCAACATAGAAAAATCACAACTGTTTTCAATAGAAAACGACGACTAGAAAATATTACGCGAAGTTTCAGCGTCAACGCAGTGCCGAATTAAGTCTCAGGCCGTCGAAATCTCGGAGCCCTCTTTGCACTTTTCGGGGCTCCCTTTGGGCTGTCAAACATTCAGAGCCCTCTGGTCCACATGCGTTTTTTTCGCCGTGAATATTCACGGTTAATTCGCCGTGTCGTCAATGTGTTTATTTACAGCGAAATTTGTATCAGTGTTGTATGGCAATGTAGGAGAGTTTGCCAATGCAACCGGACGTTTTCACTGCGGACGATTATTGCGTCGCCTTGAAGTTGTTTACAAAATGTATGTACCTCGACGTACATACAAAATGTATGTACGTCGTACGGCGAAAAAAACGTGCAGTGGACAAGAGGTCACGTTTTCTTCTACGGCGCGGCTAACACGCCGTACGTTGAAAAAAACGTGCCATTGACAAGAAGCCCGGTGACGATATTGTGTAGAATAGACGTGTATATAGAATAACACGATCGCACCGGTAAAGTGGGCCGTTAAACATTTCTGACAACGCTTAGGCTGAACGTATGCTGATATGCAGGTGACGCAGTGCAACAACGTACAGATTTTGCAAGGCAGGGCAGTTAGGGCAGACATAGGTCGCAAGCGTATGCTGCGAGCGTAAATGACACAGATATATTCATTCGCGTCCTAGTACAAAGAATATACAGTTTTCGAATTTGGCGAGAAAAAATAGTTCAGAGTCAGAGTCTGATTATGAAATTAATAAATTGTTGCTACTTTACAGTTTGTCAAAGCGTAAAAAAAAACTATTTGTAGAGAGAATTTGTACTCTCGAGAGAGTTATCTGAAAAACAATTTAAAAATGTATTTAAATGTTCTGTCAATTTTGCAGCAAAAATATAAAATGTAGCTGAAACACGTTTCGACGTGCACGCGTCGCGCAGTAATCTGTGCCGGCACTACAACGCGGCGCAGAGCAGCAAAAACACATGTCTGCGTTTCACGTGTGTGCGCCGCAGCATACGCAGCTCTTAGCATATTATTCATGCATTACAAAATCTGCTCTGCCCTGCGTTGGTGGGAACTGCGTCACTTGCGTCACCTGCGTCTCAGCATACGCTTAGCCTAATGTCAACGCACAGGCCGGCAACCGTTGATAATTTATAATAATTATACTATTAGTCGGATCAAAAAGTTTAATAAACATTTCTCCTTAGAGTTTTAATTCAATGTTTTCTGTCTATTAGTAACAATTTAAAAATTATCAGTGTAATTATCGCAGGGGCCCTAAAAGGCGTCGGATCCACAGGCCGGTGCCTACTTGGCCTATTGGATAATTCGGCACTGCGGCTACGTTATGGAAACGTGCACGTTTGATCAATCAATCAAATATCTGTCGACGGGCCTTGCTAGAGGCCCGTGACATCTTCCACTAGGCATTTTGCCTTTTCGTGGGGTTTCACGTGAGCCGGGCCCATTTGCCCGGCTTTCTGGATATGGCGTCACAGGGCTTTGTGCCCTGTGGCAAGACTCATTGTTAGGTGCTTAGGCACCTTATCGTGAAGGATTGTGATAGGAGTGGGTAATGGCATCTTCTGTGGCAAGACTGCTGTGCTGCGATACCCGCGCTGGTGGTCCGCTAATCAAGCAGACTGGGCGGGTACGGCTTCCGGACATCTGGTGGCCTGGTGTGCAGCGGAGCGAGCTGGCGGATGTGCTCGTGAGGCGAGGTGTCGCACGTTTGATTAGATTAGATTAGATCGTAGCGCCCCAGCTAGGAGTCGCCATGGTCTAATCCTCCGGTATAGCAGGATGGATGTGGATTTGCGTATATCTTTAAATAAAATATCTCACAGACACATTAGTTTGGATGTGGAATAAGACCACCTCCGCCATGAAAAGTGGTGATGTGAGACTATAAATCTGCTTTAAACAACCTAAGGCCAATGTTGAAAATGTAGGTAGGTTAGGTAAAGATTTTTGCATCTTTCGTGTAGAGTTTCTTTTTGTCTTTTTAATTCATCTAATCCCTTCTTTGTTATACCATAGTTTTCCATATATTTCCCCAGATGTTAGATGTAGAAATTTCCACCACTAGTTACTCTACATCAATAGGTACTATCAATAGGTATGGTGAGTGTGTCAGAATATATTCCGTTGTCTATTTTCTTATTAGGAGTTTGTCATTTGCCATTATTTTCTTGGAATCTTATATTCCATTTCATCTAACCAAATTCAGCACTCAAAAAAATTTTATTACCAATTTCTTCGCCTCCACGAATCTATCCCTAGAACCCGCCAGACGCACAGAAGCCACTCTTCCAGATATTTTACACAATGTCAACAAACCATTCATTTTTTGTCACACAATTCCCCACTATAAGTAACTTGTTGCACCTAAGTAACTTTTGACAATAAGTAACCTGAGACACAGTATACCGAGAGAGCAGTAGACGCACTCTCGAGCGACATAGCATTGCAGGGAAAGAGTTCGAGGGAAGTGAGCAGAGGGGTACGTCTCGACGAACGCCGTTGGTTAGCGCTACGCGCGTGCCTTCGCACGCGTGCCTTGGCGAATATCTCAAACGTTTGAACATCTGCGTTGGCGGAGTAGTAGATATGTGGCGGCCATATGGGAGCCCTTGGACTCGTGACGTAGCTTGCTTTGTTTTCAATTTTGTTGTCAGAGACGCCACTCTCTGGTATACTGTGCCTGAGGTGACTAATTTTCATTTTCAAAAATATTTACACAATCCAAAGAGAACAGCTTGGAACAAGTCCGACAATCAGTTTTGAAGTCATGAAAACTGTATTTATGAATTTATGAAAAAAAGCCTATTAAATAAAACCATGAAATGAGAAAATCTGAATAGAAAATTACACAAAATTGAGACATATAACGACATATTAATCGTGCAAGTTTGAATGAAAATATAATAATATATTTTTTGTCGATTTTAGTGGAAACTGGAGAGGCAAACTGGGAACCCCCTACATCGCTGGAAAGCAGTGCGCCAAGTGCCCAAATAAATGTCACGAGGGTCTTTGCAGTAATCCTTGTTTGGTGCAAGATCGCTGGTCCAACTGCAATTATCTTCTTCGCATTGAAGGGCCTCGCGCTTGCAGACCTGGCTCGTGGATTGTTAGGAATTGTTTAGCTAGCTGTCACTGCAAGAATAAGATCCACGAATGGAGGACATAGTGCAACGTTTCAATTGTAAACACGGGAATGAATGTGTATGTATGCCATGGCATTGGCAATTATTGGCAAATAGGCCAATGTAATATATGATTGTCTCGCTGGTCGAATTGGTCATGAATCAGCTTGATGAAGCTGTGTGGTGGTAATTTATATTTATCTATAATATACAAGGTTTTACAACTGGATTCTTACTTGATAATTTATATTATATAATGTGCTATTGTAGGCTTTATAAACCATTAATAAACGCGAAATAAAAGATTCCAAATTTAGTTTCTTATTTCATATCTTTAAATTTCGTTGGAGTCATTCACAGAAATCATGCAACGAAGAGTATTCTGTTTACAGTTCGTTGGACAGCGCTCCTCGTTTCGCTGGACTGCATGCATAATTATTGTAATTATTTTGACTCTTCCTTAGAATTACGTGCGCAGCGTGACGTCACCGACACCCAAAAGGATTCTTTATAATAACCATCTTCATCATCCCCATTTTTAATATTATAATCTGCGATAATAGCTACGTCCTCTGCGCATTATAGATATTTGCTCTAATTTGCTTTCTCATTTGCTTGCTTGTTTGCGTGATTTTCTATTCTTGATTATGCGTTAACTGAAAACATATAAGACTATGAAAGCTATTATACACACTTTCCTTCGTAAAATTTCATCTATCGTATCTGTGTTCTTGATTGCAAACTCGTTTAGGCGTAATCACGAATTGAAAATATTTTGAATCGCTTGCTTTAAAATATACTCTATGATACAACGGGAATAAGGGCAATATCTATGTTGACTCCTTTTTGATGAAGGTATTTTTAAAGCGAAAATAATTAGGTTATATTGGGGTACCATGCGTTACTCTTCGTTTAATTTGGTGTTTGTCGAATTAGCAGAACGTTGCTGTAACGAAAACGAATAAAATGTCAAAAACGGTTGCGATAGCGTTTTCGAAATTCAAAATTGGTGTTCACGATTGGTCCTATATGTTTGTTAGAAACGTGTCCCTCATTTAGATACATTTATTTATTTATTTATTTATTTATATAAGTAATGCAGATATTAAAAAAGTAAACAATTTCAGCGTAGGAATTACCTATGCATAGAAATACTTTCAAAATTGAATCAAAAGCAGAAAAAAGAATACAATGCATAGTCTAGTGGCAACGTCACCTAACTAGGCCGGGACCTGTTCTAAGGTAAATATTTATTTTTTAAAGTGCTTGCACAAATACCGTGTTTATAAGAGTGGCATATATTCCATGTATGCACAAAAATGGAATTGCAAAACAATATTAAAAATGACTAAATACTTAATTAAATTAAATAATTAAATTAAAGTTAGAAGTGGAAAATTAAAATGACAGCAAATAAGTTCAAATCAGAAAAAAAACGCAATAATTTAAAATAGTAAAAATTAGAATAAAAACATAGTGATACAGTGTTCTCGATACTGTGATACTGTGACATAGTGATACATTAGTCCCTCAGAAAGGGCCCCTCATTTATGGTATACAAGTGATACAGCGAATCTATCGGACTAGCCCGATACATATTTGAGATATATCTGTGTCCTTTGTATCTTTTTGCTGTTATCAGTGTTATCACTTGTATCATAATAAACTGACAAAACGGCCACAGCGACAGTAGTAATTTAACAGTATAGTGGTCATTGTGATTCTTTTAAATCACAATTTAACCATTTGGCCTTACCTGCCGAGTCCTTCCTGAGAAATAAACTAGAAACAAATTTGAACATCAGTGATTAGAGCCTTAGATATTTTTTTTAATCAAATATTGTTGAAGACAATATACGACTAATTAGAGTGGCGCTTGCTACTAATATTTAATATACATATACTCAATTCTACTACTTAACAGATTTACAGATGATGTTACTTATGCGATTGATGTTATAATAGGTGCACGGAATTATTATATGGAAAAGAAAGGTCTTGTAGAGATGTCCTTATAGAGAAGCCAGCTTTCGCGCGCAAAAAACTGCGCCGCAAGTTTTTGGTCGATTTTGTAAATAAATACTAACATTTCCGGTTTTTCATGAATTGCCTCTTGTTACCTGGTAATTAATCTTGTTAGTCATGTACCTATATTATATATTTATAAAATATAAATGGGGGCCGGCCGAAACGGTTATACGCGCGGGTCGGTCAAACGATGCAAAATGCTTATAGGCATTGTCGGCGTCCGACGGGTTAAAAAAGAGAAAATATGTAAAATGCGTTTTTACATCTTTTGAGTTTTGAAAGGAGATCCAGTTATGATGTTTTTAGTGCAGGCCGTAGTGGAAGTCTCGTTAAAGTATATTTGATGTATAACATATGCAATGACATCTACTATATCCACGAAACAGCTTCAATAGTCCCCATTATAACACCAGCGCTATATTAGTGATTATTAGGAGCCACATTAGTTCACTTTACTTTTTAACGATATCCTGAAAACCTGATATATAACAGAATTGCTATGTAGTCGCTGTTGTGGAGTACCAATTTTTACAGTTGTGTTTAATGTGATAGGTTAATTTCACAATTTTGTTGTGTAAACTTATATTACTAAAAATATTACGGATCTCATCTAAACGACCAGCGGTCACAACCGTTACTTCTATGTGTCTTGAATTAGTCATTTGTTTTTGAACATTTTCATTTATTACTTTGCTAGTTAAGAATGCAACAGCTTTACAAACCTCCTCGTGGTAGTTGATGTATGCGGTGCAGAGGCTATTTCGCATTCCAAGGACCTTTTACACGCCATTCCGCTCTGGTAAGTCCATCAGGTAGAAACGTCCGGCACTGGCTGGCAAAAAATAAACGTTTTAGTAAAACTAATGCTTTCGATTAGGTAACTTTATCATAGCATTACCTAGAGTCATTTATTAGGTGTCTCTAATCCCAATTCTCCCTTCTTGTGATATCATCATCCTTACATATTAATAATATCGGGATAAATAATATTACCTTACAATCTGCGTTATTTGATTTGGTCTATCTTGTGACTATCTTGAAAATGCTATTTTGGATATGACAAATTATTATTATTTTATTTTATAATATCTGACATACCTATTTAAAAAATTGCATAAAGAGACACATTTTCGGCCTGATCGACCGTCCGATCTGACCTCTGTGGGACTACGCATTACTGATTATGTACTATCAAGTATGATCAATAAATTACCTAGTTTAATTTTAGATTAATACTTAAAAAATAATTTAAATATACTTGCGTATAATCGAGTACGACTATAGTTCTTATTTTCAATTATAGGGGCCTTCCATGTTATTTATTTATTTTTGGGGTTATTCCATAAATATAACATTTTCATAGTACACTTTAGAGATGTCACCTACGCCGGACGAACCCGTCACCCCATGAAGGTATAACGATATGTGATCATTCTTTAAACCTGGAGTGAACTTAGAGACTTAGGGACAAAACATTCCATCGGCTAGCTACAACGACAAGCCCCTCAGAGGCCAACGCCTCACTGTGAGGTACTGGAATGAGAACCCAGCTGGCTGACCTTACGGATTAGGCCGGATTTCTCCGTCCTTTTTGCTGGCTACGGATCCGAGATCGCTTGCGAGGTCTCTACCTGATGTAAGCGGTTATTTAGTTTGAATATATCACGGACCGAGGTTGTCTTTGCCCGCCATGATCACTCAGGATCGGGTAGTCAGGTCGACAACTACCCCCGCTAGCATATGGAACATACATCTCCAGAACCCTCTGGTTATTCGCCGGATGGGTAGCCTGTCTAGCAAACCGCACGGGGGACCAATCGTCCAGTTCCACCCAAGGTATTCCCCCGAACTCACGATCTTCTGATCCCAACCGCCTCCGACCGCAGAATTACAGCCTTGGCTGTAATTCTAGGTAAGCCCCTCTACGAGAGGGCTATCAGATACGAGTTGAACCATGATTTGGCAGGCCAGATGGCATAGTTTGGTTAACACCACCGTACAGCTAAGAATATGATATTCTTATCCTTAAATTACGTAACTCATTTTTGAGATTACATGTATTCAGTAAAGTTTCCGAGTTTCAAGCCCCTGAAACGTCGGGAACTTGAAACTCGGAAAGGCGAAGAAATCCGTTCTTGTCTTATTTATAATGTCGTATATCCTACTCTTCTTTTAATGCTATGATGAAAACGTTGTCTGGTTTGTGGACGCCCCTTCGTAATAATGACGAAGACGATACGCGCCGCTGTCGCCGGCGCGCGGGCGCTCCCCAGGGCGTGACGGAATTACTATTCACCTGACATATTCCGTGGGAGCCGAACTCGCCGGTTGACCGGTCAGCGTGGCGCTTTTTCGACCAGGACGCGCAGGCTCAGGGAATGTTTACGATAATAATGCTTTCATTGTTCGGTGTCCGGCCGGTGGACTCGCACGCCCGCATCGATATGATTCGCCGCTCGAATGTCGACATTTTCACTTTTGCCCGGAGCCGGAAGCCTCCGATTTTATCGCGCGGATTCTGTGCCCGGTGAAGCGTAGTGCAATTAACGCATCCTACGAGAAGAGCGGTTGCGTCACGCCGGCTTCCGAGATGGTCTGCAACGCCGACGCCGGAGAAGTAGCAATAAGAAAAACTAAATTTCGGCGACTCTCATCCACGCGGGGTTTCAAAACAAAAGACATCTCTCACGTGGACATATACAAGACAGGCTGGGTTCGAGTCCACGACGGACCGGAACCGTTCGTATCCAGCAACAAGAGCCGCCTCGTCAACATCAAACTCCAAACCACAACGACAGAAATCAAAGACATCCTATCGCTCCCAAACGACCTAACAGTATGGTCCCAAATCGGCGGGGACAAATCTAAGCGATTAAACGACGAAGATTGCCCATTTCAAATACAAGAAGAATTCTTAAAGCGACTGGGCTACAGTGATGCGACTCGAAGAATAAGATTAGGGATCGACCCAGAATTGAAATTCGCGTTCAGATTTCACGTAGGCCCTGCGGGACCAGAGCCCAGCGGTTCTTACAAAGGAGGAGTTTTACTCGTTTTAAAAGGTCTGGTGTTTCCACAGTGGAGGCTACGATCAGCGGTGGTAATCGGTAATAGATTCCTTGTATATTCCGGTACGTAAATATTATTACCAGATTTTATTCAATATCATACGTTTGTATGTCAGTTGGGCTGGATTGCGTTTCTTCGTAAACTAATATCGAAAAAAAGTTTATGCGAACGAGAAAGAGCAGCTCGTTAGAGCGGAATGTAAAATAAACAATCGTATCTTCTTTAGCACAAAAACTACCTGCCGCACATACAACAATCTGAATTAGTTTGAAGACATTTGACCGGTCTTACATTATGCCGCTTTGTGTTCGATTGGTAGTTTTATGCTGGAAAGTTACAATCATATATTTAAAATTTCGCTCTAACGCAGCGTTTTACAACCTTTTTTAGATGGCGACGCATTTTTTCGTAAAAAAAACCCTACGCGACCCCCCTTAGACTGTAATTTATTTATCTCGAGCCCCCCTTAGTCTCTTCCACAGCTGTAACCGATAAGCATTCAATATTTTAATTTTGAAAAAACAATGTCCAAACCTACTATTAGTTTTACCTGTTTTTCACTTTCGAAGCTGTAATTACCTGTTTCAATCCTAATCAACGTAAAGTTTTGAAAAAGAAAAAGCAAAAAAAAAACACAAATAAAATATGTTTCTCATCGGAAGCTGTAAATGTTGCCATTTATTATATAATGAAGATATTGTTAATATTTTCGATTTTTATTTTTAGATACGAACCTGTCTGTCTCTTCGCGACCCCCCAAGGGGTCGCGACCCACTGGTTGTAAAACACTATATACAGGCAGTCCAAAACATTTCATCGCTTTAAAATCACACCTCGATGACTCCAATTTAGCTGTTTTGAGATTAACGCGTTTTATTTTTTTTAACAGTTTTCCCTACTCCGCATCTTATAAAAATTACGTTATATCTACATCTTATAAATATTGGATTGTTATCATTTTAAAGCTCTATTCCGTTTTTATATTTGTTTTTATTCTACCCCTACCAGATGCGGAAGTCATACTTCAGTTTTGAAATATCGCAGTTAGAGACTTGAAGTTCGGTACACATATGCCTTTTTGAACCCAAATCACATTGTGAAATGTTAGTTGGAATAATATCCTATATACAAGCTACAGTAATAATATTTAAATTCCATCGTACATTTTAATTAAATACTAATGCCGCCTGTTGACGCTTGGCTCAAACCGGCCCTTAGCCGAGAAACGAACCGCGCCACCTGAGGTGTGGCAATGTAACATAACCGGCTTCGCCCGCCGGCCGAGAGACGCTGCCTTTAAATTTGGAGTTAAAGTGATGTATTTTTCTGATTCTACATATAATTATCAGTTAGTTTATTGTAACCATTTGAACAAAGTCCAATTTCAATTAACTATAATCATTCAGAAGTTTTCAGTTTTTCATCCACCTGTGACATTTTATAACATGTGTTATTTTTGTAGAATGCTCCGATCGGGATTCGACTATTTTGAAACTGAGAGGAGCCCACGTGTCATTGTGTCTGCCGAAATCACGACGCTTGGTTCTGCAAGTGACTTCGCTGAACAATGAACATTTGTATCTCGGATTTCGCACTCAGTGGGAGAGGAATTTGTGGTTCGCGTGGTTGACTGAGGTAGTTGTTTTGTCTTATTAGTTACTGTTAAGTTTCATTTAAATCACTGCTGCGGTTATTGTTTCTAGTCGAATGCGCGGAGATAAGATTTGTAGGTAATACGATAATGTGGAAATTATCTACTCGAGTGCGCGCCGATACAGCACATGTTCTTCATCGTAACGGAAATATGCTGTTATTTTTTTCGCAAATAAAAGCATACATAAACATCAATGGGTATAAAGTATTGCCGCAGCGACGGAGCAGCGAGGGTGCTGTCTCAAAGCAGAGCACCTCAACCATTACTGCGCCGTTCAACTTCGTGAGTTCATTGTTATGTCGCGCGGCTCGCACAACTGAAAATTACGGTACAGCTATTATAAAACAGTGTCGCGGAGGTTCGTCCGTCAAAACTAATTCTTCAAAAAGTTTCCCCGCCTCGCAAAAGGCGCACCACGAGCCGCGCCGCGACTCTCGCTCGGGTAGAGCGAGTGACGTTTCTGTGCCATAAGATTTCTTCGTGCTGTTGTCGTGAATCGATATACTTAGTATGTCCGCACGAGACCAGAACCGACGAGCCAAATAGTTAATTGGCTCTATCTGGCAAAACGTGATTTCTACGGGAAAATTAAAATTTACTCCGCGACGTTTGGCTGCGCGCAACGCACGGCGGCTGCAGCCCAGTAAACGGCGATTCGCACTCCCAAACAGTGAACCTAATTTAAAGTGAACCTAAAAAAAAATATGGTGATGTCTAAAAAAATGGTGTTGTATTCCAAAAACGTCAGTGTTTCGGCAAATAATAAAAGAACTATAATTAATCCTTACGCTATGTTAGCACCTATTTACGGAAATGCATCGGATTCAGAATTTGAACCTGATTCGTTAGAACCAGCATCAGCGGATGAAAGGGTATTCTCTTGGAATATCTTGCATTCATGATTCTAAGAATTTTAAGTTAATATTTAATGCAATTTCAGGGTTGCCTAAAAGACAAAAACAATATAAACTCGACGATGAGATCGCAAGACGACAATCAATTAATCCCGAGGAAACTCTCAGAGTCGCTGATCAAAGTGAAGAACCAAGGGCTTAAACTGGAGAACATGATGGGGGAATGTTTGGATCTGAGTTGTGCTGGAGCGAAACAAATACCGGAATCACTATTCCAAGCCGCCGCGTCGAATACGCAATTACTTTTGTTGAACGACAATAGTCTGACGTCATTTCCGCTGGAGATCTTCGACTTGACCTCCCTGACCCTCTTGGATTTGTCGCACAACAGCATTTCCAAGATACCGGACGACATAAGAGAACTGGATAAGTGAGTACCTAACTATTTTTTTTAAATACGCGTGTGCACATATACTTCGTTTGCCTTTATGAGTTGTGAGTAATGGTTTCCGTGGCTCTTGCATGGTCGGCCGCTCGCGCGAGACGCCCCTTCACGCCTTACCCCGCCCTTCTTCGGGTACCAATTTCCTTGGATTTTATTCAAGAAAAAACCTGTGTAAGATTTTTATTTCCGATTCTACATTGCCGTTTTCATTCGAAGGTTGTTTGCGTTCGTTAACATGCGCGAAAGGAAGCTGAGGGCGGAGTTTTGAATTCTAAGCGATTTCACAGAATGACATCCCATCGCCATAATTTATTGCCATTTCATTTGATCGAACTCTTATGTTAAACAGCATTTTTTAACGATCGCCAAACTAAATTTATATGAATTTATTCCAGTTTAAATTTACTACAGTTATAATTTTCAATAATCAAAACCTAATTAGGCTTCCGCCTGTTCTAAAATAAGCAACTTATTTTAATCACTATCATTTTGACAAATCTATTAAACATCATCGTACTTAATTGTAAAAAAAATACCTAAATCACTTACATAAATTCGAAACGAAATATCATAAAACTTATCAATAATTTATTTCAAAAAGCTAAACAATAACAAAATATATATATATCATTAATGATATTAAAATAGAGTAAGAAAAATATAATTAATCATAAAAATCATCAAGAATAGTCCAGAATACAATCTAAGTAATGAATGATAATAAAACAATAATAATTGAGAAAAATACCCACGGGGTAATATAATATATAAATACATAGTCACTATAATATTCCAGTTTACTTAAAATTTTACAAATTTAAAACGATTACTTCTCTTTATAACTGTGTTTTAATTGAAATTTGTATTGAAAAATTTAATAATATTACCCATTTTACCTAACATTACCTTAATAATATGACCTACAAAAAA
The DNA here is from genome assembly GCA_944548615.1 of Micropterix aruncella. Classification (NCBI taxonomy): domain Eukaryota; kingdom Metazoa; phylum Arthropoda; class Insecta; order Lepidoptera; family Micropterigidae; genus Micropterix; species Micropterix aruncella. The sequence continues at coordinate 30,287,472 of OX155951.1, forward strand.
AATAAACAAAATATCATAACAAAAAAGGAAAATGATAAAAAAAATAAAAATCATCAATAATAGTCAAAATAAAGTTTGAAAAATGTAATTATTATTTTCAAAATAGTCAATGATGTTTATTTATTTCAGGAGATAAAAGTTGTATGAATTTAATGAAGGTACTATTCGGTTCTATTTCTAGGTGTATTCTATTTTTAGGTCAGTGATTTATTCATTCACTGATTACTTGCAACAGTACCTTTGTTTTCTTAGCCTAGCTAGTGCGAATTATTCGTTTCCTATTTTATATGTCGCGATTTTTCGTTTTATTTTTAATTTGTCAAATATAGTCATTGACATTTTTGGGCCCGAATAATAACTTTCTTGTTTCAGTCGATAAGACCGCTTGTGTTCTCGAATGAGTTGCATATATTTGCTTACTTTCTAGTATGTTTTAGTTTGTTGTGTATCTATCTTTTTTTTGTTCGCTTTGTGATTCTGATTATTCGTAAATAATCGTATACTTCTTATTTTAGCTAATTTGATACACTTAGATTACCCAGCTCACCCAGTATTTTCACTCACAGTTATAAAGTTAATGTTTTCCGATTCTTCCCAGTCGGAATTACAGGTTTTGAATTGAATCGATAATCGATTTCATTTTAAAAACAGTTTTCGGTTTTTGAAATATAGTACGAGCTTCGGTGATACTTGACATTCCAGTAAATTTAAGTTTTATTGATTGATCACTTTAACCTGTAAAGTTGTATTTTGAATATGCGAGAGTACCTATTATTTGCATATCATATTCATATTTTTTAACAATTATATTTGAACCTCCAGCCGTTTCTTTAACTGCGTCATCGAGAGGGTTTCCTCTAATTTTAAATAAAAGAGGAGTCAATATTGTTGACAGAGACCAGAGACATTGCCTGACTCCTCTTCGTATAGTTACTAGCTCTTATTATTATTATTATTATAGTACACACTAGCAGCTTGGCAAGGCTGATGTGTGTACATATATCACATGCACTTGTTTTTAAACTTGTGACTCTTGCACTAAGAAAAATGCCAGTTTGTTTTTAAATTTATTAACAGGGATAGCACTGATCACTTCCTCTGGTAATGCATTTCAAGCATCCACTACACGATTTGTCAAAATAATGTTTCTTGGGGTTTGATGCTGCAATTGCCTTATTCAGCTTCAACGGGTGTCCCACGCAGTTGCTTGTTGGTGTTCACGGTACACATGCTCTCAAGGTTGGGAACACGGTAATAGCCGTAAAGCATTTTGTTACTTTTTATTAACAGCGAGGAGGCCTCGCTGCCTATGTTCCTCTAATGTTGTCAGGCGGAGTTCTTTCAGTCGTACTTCGTATGGTTTGTTCCTTAGCGATAGCACCAAATTTGATGCTCTTTGAACTCTTTCCAGGTGCTCTATATTTATCCTAAATATCTATCCTACCTGGATTGCATACCTGGTATGATAGATAATCTTCTACTTGAACTTGGAATTTAAATGAACGTTTTGTTCGCAGTATTATCATGATCTTTGTTCATGTTTAGATAGTGTTACTTTTGTGTACAAACAGGGCATCTCTTTTTGCAATCCCCTTTACAACTTTTTGCAAACAAAAGTGTTTCACTTATCCTAAGTATGTGGCATTACTTCAATCGTTGCCATCGCGTCTATCATGCCGTACCATGGAGTATCTAGCGTGTTTTCGCAATGGCAGAGTGCGGCTATTGTTAATGTATTCTGCCTGTTTCGTAAGATTGCGATTACGATTATAATCTAAGCGGTATGCGTAACGTAATTAACGAGTCTTAGTAGTACTGACCAGCGTCCACCGGCGAGAGAATATACGGCAGGTGGTTTACCGAGAGGCAGTACACTCCGCTAGCTGTCGCGCATCGTCGAAGTCGTGGTCAGTGGCACGGCGGCTCATCCGCAAATCTTCTTCAAATTTACAATCGAAAAATTGTGTCTGTGGACTGTCATCGTTTGGACAGCGTAGTGTCTTGTGCGTGCTCGAATTGTGATTGGCGTTGGAGTCAACCACTCATGACAACCCAATGAGTCGGCTCATCGGAAAGGGTGAAATGTTTTATTGGTTTGTTACTGTTATTATTATATAAACTAGCAGCGTAAGCCCTCTTATCCACACACGTTTTTTCGCCGTCAAAATCTACGGTTAACTCGCCGTGTCTATACGCGGTCGTCAATGGGCTATGAGGATGTCCAATATGTAGGTATGTCCACGGACACTTCGGAAAAACGGCACGGCATCGTTTTTTCCCTTCGGCGAGCCGTATTAATTACAGAGAAATTTGTGTCAGTGTTGTATGGTAATATATGAGAGCTTGTCCATGCAGCCAGACTTTTTCACAGCGGCTTCAAGTTGTTTACCAAAGGTATGTACCTAACGCGTCGTAGGTACACGAGGTCACGTTTTTTTCTACGTGGACATGAAGTCTGAGCCCACTTGTCCACACGCGTATTTTTCGCCTTGAAAATCCACGTCAATTCATCGTGTCACAGTGGGGTATGGATCACTATCGAACCTTGTCCATGAATACGGCGGAAAAACGGACGTCGCCGCCGCCGTGTCTGTGGACAAACTTCCATAGTGTTTCATACAACACTGACGACACGGCGAATTAACCGTGGATTTCCACGGCGAAGAAAACGTGTGTCGACAAGAGGGCTGAGGCTAATGCGTGTATATCACGTGCACTTGTTTTTTAACTTGTGACAGTTTTGCTCTAAGAAAAAAGTCCAGTTTGTTTTTAAATCTATTGGCAGAGCTGACATCACTTCATCTGGTACACTGAGAAAATATTGGATTGATGCCCATATTACTTTGTTTGTTATTACCGTGTTATACTAATTAACGATGTTTCAATCGTAATTTTGTTGAATTACAAGGAATTTTGTTGAAATTCCATTACTCGATTATGTGTATCAAAAATTTTCTTACGGTTAATACGGAAATAACAGTATACTGTTGTTTCAAAATGTCCGACTTTAACCGTACTTATACTACTACATGCTGTCATGTTAGAAGCGAGATCCCAAGGTCGCAACGTAATGTAATAACATTGTGTTTTACCATTACGACACGGTAACCACCGTCACGTCAACACCGTTACGCGTCATGTTCATTCATACTTATGGACCACAATCCAAGTTATATACGTAATCCTTCTCGAAACATGCGTATTTTCGTGTTTTATATCGTTATATTTTTCTCAGTGTAATGCATTCCAAGCATCCAGTACAACGATTTGTCTTTTGTTCTACCTTTGTTCAATTTATGATTATTAAACAATGTATATATCGCTATGCACGCCATATGATAGAATAAATAAAAACGATTTGTCTGTATTTCCTAGGGTTTGATGCTGCAATTGCCTTTTCCAACGCCTTATTCAGAGCAATTTGCGCCACATACGTCTAATTGCAAAAACCCGGTGCATCATTGCGCCAAAAAGCGCCATAAATAAAATTGGGTAACCGCGTGATACGCATCGCCTGGCTCACAATACCGACATCGGATGGAATGCAAATATGAGTAAATCGGTGTATACCAGTGAAAGTATGATTGTACTAAAACTTCCAACCATTCAGGCCGTTCCTTGATGAGTAATGAAAGTGGAAAATGGCGCCATTGTTACGAACTGTTTTGCATGGAAATAGTTGATCTTATCGATAGATATTTGTTACGCAATGTGCATGCTACTTATTGTTCGTGGGTAGCATATTATAGTAGTGTGGGTTTGAAATTGATTTCGGAATCTAAATCTTCACAGTAGGGGTTGACCCAACACATAATTTTATTTTGGCCGAAACCGAAAGCCGAAACAAATAAGCCCGATTGTCTTTCTTCGTGAACTAAAATAGGAACTTAGTTCAACCGTACGAGACAGCGCGATACGTTAGATTTTCAGCATCAAAACTACCTTATAGACGCCCGAGTAAGTTTGAACACATTTCGTGCGATGTCAGATTTAGCTGCTTTAGCTTCGGTGGGTAGTATTCATTCGAAAAAGTGACAATCGTTCATTTCACATTTCGCTCTTACGTACTGCTCTGTCTCGTTCACATGAACTAATTTCCGATTTTAGTTCAAGAGAAACGCAATGGAGCCCAACATCTTCGATAACTCTATGATTGAAACCTATGATTCTCATTTTATGACGAAAATAATATCTGAACTAATTATTAAAATAAACCGTATGAATTTATGAACTAATTACACAAGTGAATATATTAAAAACAATAAAAAAACACATCTGCCGTTACAGAAAGTGAACCATTGTATTTATAATTATTTTTATTACGGTTTTTTTTTAATATTCGTGGTTTATGTTTTAATACATATTGATACATGTATATTTCCGGAATGTACTCAATCAGACTTTTATTTGACACTAAACACGATATATTAATGTTAATTTATTGATATTTGGACAATTAGACAACTATAATTGATATTTGGACATTTTTTTAAACAACTGGATTTTTGGACAACTGGATTCGATATTTGATACTTGATATTTGGACAGTTAAGGCACCCTATGGCACTCGGGATGACATAATGATTCTAACAATACCTCACACTTCTAAATCAGTTGACGCTTCAACTGACTAGACGTTATGGCGGAATAAAGAAAGGAAAATATACATAGATGAACTCTGAACACAATACACTCCTTTTTTGTTGGACGGTCGGGTAAAAAAAAGAATTCACTGTGTAATAAACATCAAACATAAAGAAAAAAAATAAGAAACGGCATTATGTAAGACCTGGTGATATTTACGAAATCATAGTTTTTCTTTCATTTTAATAATAAGAAGATATATTAATAAAAGATTTCATTTTAATAATAAGATATTTATTTAATACACAGAAATAAATTATGCCAATTCCAAATTATGCAATAAAACACTCCGATAAAGAAGAATGCTTTTCTCATAAATAAAATTATTGTCATTTGAAAACCTACACTGAGAGAAAAACTACCAGCAGTAGTGAAAAGGAAAATGCCAAACTAATGGTATTACAAACTTAGCTGTATACTACTCCTACATGACGTCGCGTACATTCACTTTTTTATTAGATATAACAATTATACGCAATGATGTGACGGTAATACCATCGCACTGGATCTCAACACATTCTCACGTAGAAACTCCATTATTAATGGAATCACTTCAAGGTGAAATATATGAGTTGTTTGCCAGTGGTCTAGTAAGAATGGTGTATTATGCATATTTCCAATACGTTAATCTGAAACTGTAAGGTACTCGCGCTACAAGACACAACTTACGACTGGAATTTAGCTTATAACAACGAAAAAGTTACGAAATCTATGCATGAGCGTAGTTTTGTCGCGGTTTAATAAATGCTGAGCAATTAATGCGGTTTAATAAATGCTGCTATTTAAAGTGCAATATCGATCGTATCTGTAGCGAAAACTATAGATGTTTTAGTATCGTTGTTAAAAGTATTCCAACATACTCATCTTAGTTGGCTGGTTAATGCAATGGAGGTGAATGCCTTCGGAAGAACTGGTAATGAAGGGATTATTTCACGTTTTGTATGGTGACGCGGTATTACAGTACTGGTACTACATACTTGCATAAATTACAGTGTTACTGATTGCGTGGCAATATTGAGTTATCGCAATTGTGCTACATACTGCTAATGGGCTTAATGATGATTGGACATCGCGGTAATTGATGGCATCAAGGCGTTCAAAAGTGTTCGCAGGACGAATCTCGTTAAGACGAAAGGCAGTTAGTTTAGTGCAGATATGCAGCATGTACAACTATAATACTGCCAGAATTGAGACTGGACGGTTTGCGAACCGGTCGGCGAAGCCAATCGCCTGTGCATTCTGACTAATTTCTGAAGGGGTCTGGAGAATATAGAAATATACTCTTTCCTAAGCAGCGGGGGTGGATGTTGACGTGTTGTCATGCCACTCTTAAAATGACCTTGGCCACTCGATCCCGTGTGGCACTACGGGCAAAGAACGCCCAGGTCCGCGATAAATTCAAACTGAATTACCGCTGTAATACAACAGGTAGAGGTTGCCTAAGCGACGGAGGTATCCTGAAGGTTAATTCCAGATGGAGATATCCTGCCAAAACTGGTAGTTATGGGGTGAGACTGCCCGCTGGGTACCTTTGCCGGTGCCTCGCCGTAAGGCGTCGGTCTCTAACGGGTTTCTGGTGAACTAGACAGTAGATTGTATTGTCCCCGAGTCTTCTACGCTCATCCCACAGCTGAAAGAACGATCTATATCGTTATACCAGCCTGGGGTGACGGTTTCGTCTGTTGTAGTCGACACCGCCCTACTGCCAAAATTGAGAAGTCGGCAACGACGTTGTACATGTCAAAAATGGTCATACAACAATATACCCCGTACATTATCGGGCAGGGTGACACTTGGAAACCGAGTATTTGTTTGGCCAATATTTTAGTCAGGAAGGTCATTGTTTAAGAAGCTAACGTCTTTGTTATTTTCTCTGTGTGTTGTATTTGCAGCATAATGTTTGAAGTTATTGAATTCGCACGACGAAAATTCTGATAGTCTAGTTGTTATAGTGTCTAAAACATTTTTATAAATGAGACATTTTATGATTTCAAGGAAACAACATTAAACAAATAAATATATTAAAAATATTAAAAAACACGACTGCTGTTACATACAGTGAACTATTGTATTTATAATTATTTTTATTACGGGTTTTACGAAATATTTGTGGTTTATATTTATCCATATAGATAGATGTATATTTCCGGAATGTACCTACTCAATCAGACATTTCATTTGACACTAAACACTATATATTTTTTTTAAATTGTTGACATTTGGACAATTAGTCAGTTTAGGTAACCTATGACATTCGGGAGGACAAAACGATTCTAACAATACGACACACTTCTAAATCGGTTTAAGCGTTTAGAAGTTATGGTGGAATAAAAAAAAACTGAAAACATACATAGGTAAATCCTGAACACATAGCACTCCTTTTGGGCAGTCGTGTAAAAAGGCATTTTATGTCTATGTATAAGCTCAAAGAAACTTTCGCAAAAAATATCTATCATATATTAATTTGGCTAAAATCCAAATTCTTTTTTATTCTTGTTTGCGGTACTATACTCGTAAATTGTTTTGCCTTTTATCGTTAATTTGTTAGCAAATTTATAATTTGTAATAGTTTATAATTTATATACAAACATTTATAAATTATATATAAACATATGTATATACAACACTTATAAATTATATATAAATTTTGCTTCATCACAATTTCGTAATGCCTATTTTGTAAAAGATACATCAATAATAGCATCTAGGTAAACCCTTTGCTATTGAAGAAAGGATCGAATATTTTTTTTGCCAACCGTTGCATAATAGCCCGCGATTTGCGCAGATCGAAGTCATCTAAATGAATCCACGTCCAGAAGCGATGTAACTTCATTTTTCTCGAGAAGGAGGATCCAAGGGTATTTGCCAAAAAGCGGCCGATACGTTGATGGATGTCAAGTAATTTGCATCTTTTAAAAGGTCTAGGATAGTAGTAATCCGCGGAAGTGGATACGCGCCCGGTTCCGTAATGGAATATCAGCTTTCGGCTATCGAGACAGAAACGATGAGTATTATTTGACTTCGGAATTAAAAAAATGCATTTTTTCAACCCCTGTAAGAGGTTCGATATCGTCTAACTACTTTATTAAAAAATATCAATCTTTCTGATAAAAGTTGATAATAACGTTGATTCACTGAATGATGACCTCCCGTTCGATGACAGTTTCGTAGACAATTCTTTACGACATGAAAACAAATATGTAGGTAAACGTAAATTTTTCGTTAAAATGGAATAACATATAATGATTGCTCTATGGCCTCCTGCTTAGTATTCGAAAAGCAACTAGCCGATTTAAAAGTATGTAGTTTAGTTAGAATTGCTATGCCATCCCGAGTATCATAGCGTACCTTAACTGTCCGAATATTAAGTAAATACTTGTCTAAATATCCAAATCTCCAAATATAAATATATTAATATAAATATATCGTGATTCGTGACAAATGAAAGGTTTGATTGATTACCTTATGAAAATATTTATGTATCTATATGAATAAATACATAAACCATAAATATTTTATAAAAAAACCGTAATAAAAATAATTATAAATACAGTCGTGCATTTTTTGTAACGGCAGTGGTGTTTCTTATTCCTTCCCCTCAAATGTGAGGCGTCCCTTAAGGGATGCCTTGGCAAAATGTATACAAAATGTATATAAATTTATATAAATGTAAATATAAATGTAAATGTGCGCCGCTTTATAGTAATCCGCTCTATAGTAATGCTATAGCTCTATAGTAAACCCCGCTCTATGTAAATGTAAATGTAAATGTAAATATAAATTTATAAACATTTTGCCGTAGGCAACCCGAGCTAATCGCCATTCATTTGAGGGGTTAATATATTTACATATCATCTAACGTATCTGTGTTCTTGCTAGTGGAATCGTAATCACAAATTGAATATATCACAAGAACCTCGTTTTTTGCACGTACCAATGGTAATAAAACCCCAATCTATTATGGAATTTGGTTTCGGTTTTGACCGAAAACGAAAATATTCTCTCGGCGTCGAAACGAGTCAAACTGAAACAATGATCTTCAATTCCGCTCGTCGGATGTTTATCAGTTGAAGTTTGTCAATAGCTGTGGGATTGCCCGCCATCTTAGGTTGTTATAACGGCTGTTGCCGTCTTGTCCCACTGAAATGAGTCGCAAAGACTCTGACGAAGACTATCTACTGATCCAGCTCCGCCACTAGCCCGGAAATGCTAAAGCTCAAACCGCGAGGCACTTCGGAGGAGACCCAGTGGGACCCCTCACTTCCTGCCTACTAGACTGAAGCGGATTACTCCACCCTCTAGTTTGGTTCCAGATTCAAAGTCGCTTCCGTGATACTAGTACTCACAATCCCGCCCTCTACCTGCTGTTAGCTGTAAATTTGTAGTGAGCCCGTGGCACCTTTTGCTCGCATCTAACTCGGTATCGGGAGGAGAACAAGTCGTTTTTAAGGATAAATGACAGTAGGATATATACACAGACAGTAGATAATAAGGAATCGATTAAGTACATCAGTATGTGTTGAGCAAAATAAAGTAGTTATATAAGATGTGAGATCAGATGATGAGAGATGAGAGATTATTTCCTTAGAGATTTATAGAGAATATATATGGATGTAAAGCGGTATTCAGATCGGTCCATATTTTAAAAGCGGCGTTTAAAATTAGCAAATGCTAAATTCAGCGGTTCTCAAATTATAAAGTTTTATATTGTAATGAATATCCTTCAAAGAATAATACCGAAACTTTCCACTTTTTAATAGCAAATTAAATTGCAAGTAAGAATTGGATATATTGACAGCAGCAGCTATTTATTGTTAGGTACATGCGTCACACGTTAAATCCGGTCCACGGTCACAATTAAGAATAATAAAAGCTAAATTTTCCTCTAAAGCCGGGTTGAAACACTAGCTCCCGTCAGTTAACCGAAGTTAAGCAATGTCGGGCGTAGTTTGTACTTAGATGGGTGTCCGCCTGAGTGATGTCGGATGCCACGTGATGTTATAAAAACCGGCCGCCAGTAAGATAATTGTCGGTAGATTTCAAGATACATGGTTTTCAAAGTAGTATTTCAGTGGGACTACAGATTGGTGCATATCTCATAAACATATATTAAGTGGTTCTCAAATTATAACGTCGCATATTGGCGCGTCAGTTCCTCTGCATAACATATGATCTTCTTTGTGTAATGCATTGTACATCAGCAGGAAAAAAATACAACAAAATTTTAACAACACGGATACTTGACGCCGTTGGAGCCTCGGGTACAGATATATTAGCCTCGGGTACAGATGTACACTTCCTTAATATTTGAACAGTTGAGGTACCCATGTCACTTCTAGTTTTTACCGTTTTGTCATCCCGAGTGTTATGACACTCGGGGTTCTAAGCATTAAGAAGTTAAGGGGGAATAAAGAAACGGAGACTATACATAGATGAACCCTAAATATATTACACTTCTTTTTTTGTTGGGCAGTCATGTAAAAACTTGCACCCACAATACTCGCTTATATATCCAACAAAATAAATGATGATTACGTTCCACCTAAAATGACATGACACTTACTATAAATAAACAATAATGTAAACTTTGTATCTACCTACCGAATCAAAGACACGCAGTCAAATCTTGCACATTCATTTATCACTATAAAAATACAGTTTTAAGTATTTTACAGTCCTATTATAACATCCCACTCTAATTACACTTTTGATAAAATAGTAGATAGGTTACCACGAACGGTGGATTTTATGGTTACACTAGTGTGAAATGCCCCGGTGAACGCGGTCGAGGCATGCGCAGAGTCCGTCTCGTCTTACGCCATCTTCGGATGTTTGTGTAAATCTTCATCGTAGCAAACAAAAAATTCTCAAAATGACTGATTTCAAATTCGACGCGTCTATTAAATGGCCATTAACTAGAATAGTTTTGTAAGAGTGCTATGAATTGGCGGATGTAGATGACTGATAAGATGGATAATCTTGTCGCTATTCTTTTTCTTATGATGTTATGATGAGATTTTATTTATTTATTTATTATGGCATTGTATAGAGTTTGCAACAAGCGTCACAAGAAACGTAGGTAACATTGTACATTTCAATCAGCAGTAAAATTTACCCATAAACTCACAGCAATTTGTGATGAATATATGTGATGATTAGAATAGAATAGATCTTTATTGCATAGCTGTATGTAAGGTACAGAGATACAGATGTTTTTGTACAAAATGGTTCTATAAAGTTTGCCCACAGGTCCTACAATTTCAATTTCATGTTTATAACCGCAGGTTATAAGCACAGAACACTCGTGCTTATTTAGAGTACTTTATTTTTAATTACGAGTCTAGGAAATTAAAAAGTAAAATGAAAAAATTAAGAGTCTAAGAAGTAATCAACATATATTTAAAAGTAATCCAATTGTAATAAAAATAATACTAAAATAGTCCAAGAATATAAACAACAAAAATAAAATGTTAATACCGTAACAGTATAATAACAATTTATTTCTTCGATTTGTCAGAGCGTAAAAAATATATGATCGGTCCCACGCCGCCCAACTTAGTGATAACTTGTTCCAGGGCAAGCATTTTAAACGTAGTAGAAATAAGGCCAAATGTCGTAAGTGTTTAAAAGAAGAAAAACTAGTTTCCAAAACTAAATTAAAAACAAAATTTTCAATTATACTGAAACAACAAAAACACTTTTCATTGCAAAACAAAAAAACATTTTTTATCAGAAAATACAAAAAAAATAAATATTGAAATTAATATATAATTAAATACACTGAATCTATGCTTAATAATATTTCATTTAACATAACATTAAATATAAAGTCCTAAAGTTAGTAAAAAAATAATAGTCACATTAAAAAAAATATATAGTCACAAAGCGTTAGTCAAATAGCGCTAGCTGCATTACAGAGGGGCTTGATGCTGATTCATCATTTTGACAGTTCTTTCTTTTAACTTTCTTCGTTAGTTGTTTAAGATTTAGCATTAAGTTTCTCGGTGATTTAATTGCAACATTGGTTTTCCTTCGATTTTCTAAACTTTTGTTTTCTCTTCAGATTGCAGGAGCTGCGTTTGGATGGAAATTGCTTGAACGATTTGCCTGAGGTCATCGGCGAGCTGAAGAGTCTTCGTACGTTGATATCAGCGAGTAATCGCATTGAAGCCACGCTTCTTAGAGATGTTAACGACTACCGTTGCAAAATAATAATGGAGCTAAGACAGGTAACAATGGCCTCAATAATAAAATGACCATTTTCAACCGCCTTTTGTTCATTTTACTGAAGCTATCGGTTCAGACTATGGGCTCGTCCCTCTGCATTATGAACTATTGTTCATAATTAGGCAATGAATGCATTCTTCTTCTACAATAAGGCTTGCTGTTGACCGATGTGTTGCTCTCCTTTCTTTATTTATTAGGCTGATTGATATACTTACCGTAATATTATTTTTGATGATTGGTTTATCAATTAGAAGTCCTTTGTAGTCCTAATTCTTATGAATATTTTTCTATCATCAGCTTTCCTTGGTTTATCTTTATTATTATTATTATTATTATTATTATGTATTCTGAACAGGCAGCTTTGCTGATACGCCCAGATCAGATCTTGTGAACCTAACCATAGACAATATTAACAAGTTTTTATGTACCAATCGAGTTTTTAAATTGATTGACAAAGCTTATACTAATAACTTCAAGTGGTATTTTTTCGACATGTTCACCACTCTATTTTGCAGAACGTTCGTAATAGGATTAGATTTAAATTTTGCTCGGTTGATTTTTTTCCGTAACCTTGAAGATTTGTTTTGACGTTGAATTTATAAATATTCTTTAGCATTGTAATCATTACATCGTACCTACTGTACATCGTAATCATTACATAGTTCTGTACATCGTAATCATTGTCAATGCCGTAACCCTGATCGTCTTCTTTGTTTAAGAGTAGTCAGTCCAAGTAATTCCAAGCGTATTTCAAATTCACATTCTTATTCTTTTTCTATGCTTTATTTTCTATTTCAATACATTCATTTGGTATTCCTTGGAATTCTGATTTTAGTTTTTGTAATTTAATTTAGTGCCTTTGAATTTGTATCTGCAACTCTGCGTTGACTTGCCATCTAATAATTACCTTAGTAGGGGGACTCGGGCAATACATTTGAGAAGATTTCTGAAAGGTAAATAAAAAAATCAATCCTCAAATGAATATTGTATAAATTAACTAATTTAGGTAGTTTAATTCGCACAATTATTACCATAATATTAATATCAAAATAGTAAAGCTACAATCAGAAAAATAGCAATAAAATGTTATACAATAGGGTTTTCTGCCCCATGGGCAGGTCAGAACGGTATACCATCAATCATCTATGTTTTATTTATAGTACGGTTTATAAAACTTGCAAATCAGTATCGTCATCGTCACCGTTTGAAGCAGCACATACATATATTGTCTGCCCATTTTATACATTTAAAACTGGAACGCAATCCCGCAATTGAAGTTGAATTAAGTCGTTACAATAACGACATGTTGAATCTTGCCATGCTTGCCTGCCTCCCTTTATTCCTCTTGTAGTTGGGTACCATCGCTATATAAAATAAAATGAAGTCTGATATATAGCATCGCTTGTGAGTCGAATCGGGCATGATGGGGCGGAACGGTATAGGTACCGTTCTGTTCCAAAAGCATAGCTACCAAAGAAAACAGTCTAATTCCTAATAATATTCTACTAGTATAACTTAATACATATATAAATCCCGATTACTGTGATTGATTTGATGGAATTGAGCAGTATGGTGATAAGACGAGACGACAGTGACATTATAAAATCGAAGACTATCGCGGTTGTTTGACATTATAAATAGGATAGAAAACGAATTTACCGCGTGAAATTTGTAGCACCCGCGGTTTCGGTGACGTTGCAGACCCCGTTGTCCAGGGTAGACTGAAGAGCTGTCAATCCGTTGTTTTGCGGGTAGGCCGCATACCGCTTCCGCCACTGCGTAGGTTATAACGGTGGTGGGTGGCCGGGCTCGGAGCGCGGGAATTTTAAAAATCCGTCTTGCACACAACACTCACTGTATCCTGTTTTACGTCTTTGCGCTCGGCGTTCGGCGGCGGAAACATTTTAAGAAGAGGGTTCCACGTAGAAGAGAGTTTGTAACCGTCGTCTCTATTGAAGTTCGGGGTTCTTCTTATTTCAATAGCTTCTCGGATCATGAGAGGAAAGTAGAATTGTTCTTTGGATAGCACAATGGGATTTTGAAACTGAATCCAGTGGTTACTTCCGCTATCCAATATATGTTCGCAGATCGCCGATTTTTCTCGCTGAACGTTTTTAACAGCTTCGATGTGTACTGTCACAGCCCATAGCCACGCGACTGATTCTAACAATACCACACACTTCTAAATCGGTTTAAGCATTTAGAAGTTATGGTAGAATAAAGAAACGGAAAACATACACAGATAAACCCTGGACACAATACACTCCTTCTCTATTGGGCAGTCGTGTAAAAATATTAATTTATGTTTCATTTTCTGTTGTATTTTAATGTTAGATACATTTGATACGAGCTGCCTTTATAGGTCATTTTAATAATAGTTTTATCTTATATTCACCGCGAAACATGTTTTCCTATTAGTTTAAGGTTAGCTGTAATATATTGCTTCAACGCAATAAACTCGTTGATTAAAACCTTCTGTCTCCATGATTTAATCCACTCATGGTTCCCGACACATATCAGTTATTTTCTACAATATATTAGTGTTTTAAGGTTTTCTACCTATTCGAGTATTTCAAAGCGTAGATGATTTGTACAGCGTTTTAATAATAGAATCGATATTTTCAGGATCTAATCATGAAAGACTACGAGAAACAAACATGCTGTGAAAATGGTCTAAAGAAACACTGCAGGGCTCCTCTCGACAAAATCGATCTTAGAAATAACCATCTCAAAGGCAGTATAATACTTGGAAATTATGAGGTAAATAATTAACGTTGTAATGCGACTTATGACTCTTTTAACAATTTCGTTACTTGTTTTAGAGTTTAACTCATTTGGATGTGAGTGACAACGCAGTGACAAGACTCGATTTAAGCGCATTAAGAGGACTGAGAACATTGCGATGTGCACGGAATAAATTGCGACATTTAATACTACACGGGACGTTAATTCAACATTTGGATGCTAATAATAATGGCGAGTTTTTTTGCATGCTTTTATTCGACTTCACACATTTGTCATTCTGTCCATTTATTGCTGAAGTGGTTGAAGCGTGTTGTGTCGACATATTTAAAAATAGATTAGCCGTATATTATTAAAAAATACTCTAAACAAACCTCAGATATATCAGTGTTAAAGTCAGATATGTCAACGATTATGCTTCCTCTGTATGAAAAAAAAATCAGGTCCGAATTCTTGATGCTCTGTTTTGACCCAATTCTAGATATCTGATTGTCTTGAAATGTTGACAATGCAATATTCCACAGTTAAAATGTTAAAGACTAGCTGTTGCCATGGCTTCGCTTCGCGTAATTCGCGTTTAGAATCGATTTGTTAATCTAAGTAGGGTAGCGTTTACTTTTTAGACGCTACCTTTAGAAATATAGTGCAAGACGTCCCCCGTCAGATG
Organism: Micropterix aruncella; assembly: GCA_944548615.1. Classification (NCBI taxonomy): domain Eukaryota; kingdom Metazoa; phylum Arthropoda; class Insecta; order Lepidoptera; family Micropterigidae; genus Micropterix; species Micropterix aruncella. Next base: position 30,302,752 of record OX155951.1, read on the forward strand.
CTCGCTACCTATATCGTAGACGTACGCGTCTTATTCCTCGCCACCCGCGCCGCCTTCCGCTGAACGCTGACCTTGCTGACCGCCGACGCAGCCTGCTAAATATTTCGGAGTGCTTGCACGCGTTACTAATTTCATGATATCTCTATAGCTATACCACTTAAAAACTCGCAGTAAATGGCTAATTTTATATTTATTAACCACCCGTGATAATGGATTAATTTGTGTTGATAAGGATTATTATTTTATTGCTAAAATGTAAAAGTGTAAAAGTTGGGTTATATAAAAGGATATATACTGTTGCTGACTTTTTAATAGATCTCTCTAAGGGCGATCTTTTTATCGTTGTTTTCACATATTAGGTATATCATACCGTGTCGTCAGCGCACGCCTATAAAGCAACTCACCAGATCATTTTCTCCGACTTGATTTACAAATATCATGTTTTGGTATTGAAAAGCAATATTTATCACAATTAAATGTAGCCTATAGCACTCATCGATAATGGCAATCAAAATAATTTCATATAGATCACTGTTTACATAGTTGAAATCTCTTTATTTTCGTATTTTAGAACTGGAGCAGCTGGACGTCTCGAGCAATCCGTCAAGTCTGGAGCATATAAATTTATCTCAAAATAATCTATCGTCTCTTCCGTATTGGCTGAGCAGCTGCGACACTTTGAAAGAAATCTATGCGGATCGCAACCAGCTGACGACACTCCACGAGCAATTCTTCGCATTGCAAACGCTGCGTCGTGTGAGCCTCGGCCATAATCGGCTCGTTTCGTTGCCGCCTCTGCGCAACACTTCCGTCGTAGAGCTGCGCCTGCACGACAACATATTGAGAAAACTACCGGACAATTTCTTCAATGCCTGCAACCAGCTGCTCTCTTTGAATTTGGCGCGAAACCGACTGAGGCAACTTCCGTCCCCTTCTACAACGCATCCCCTAAGAAGATTCATCATTTCTGTTAATCGATTAACCGGAGAAGGGATCCATCCGATCTTTATCTTCAAAAGGTTGAGAATCTTCCGCGCTGCTTATAATTTAATAGAACACCTACCTGATGATATAGCCGCGATTTGGCCGGATTTAGAAGAATTGGTAATCTCAGGCAATCGACTCAAAGAACTCCCGCGGTCCCTATCATCGCTACACCAATTAAAAATCTTAAGAGTGCACTCGAATAGATTGAAAAGTGTACCAGTATTAGCGGAGAATGCATCGTTGCGCGTTCTCGATTTAGCGCACAACGAACTGGACGCCGTGAACCTCGTATCGATCGCGTCGAAGCGCCTGCAATTCCTCGATATATCTTGCAACTCGAATCTAAAAGTGGATCCGCGACAGTTCCATATGTACCGCGCGCACCGCCCCTTAAGCTTAGTCGACACTTCGGGGCAAAACCGATCGAGCCTCCCTTCAAAAACACTACCACAATACGACGCCCTCAATATCCTACCTTGGAAGCTCGGATTTTCAGAAACTTTAGGAAACCAAAAAGAACTATGCGTCTCACAAATTCGACTGCCAAATTTCTGCAACGCCGAAGGATTATTTGGAATAATCGACGGACACTCGGATAGCGGAATACCGAGACTACTCGAAAAAGTAATCCCTGGAATTTTACTAGAAGAAAAGGCGATCAAAGAAACGTGCAGCGATTACATGAAATATACAATATTGTCGGCGCATAGAGAACTCAAAGAAAAAGGACAGAAAAACTGCGCTTCTATCACACTCTGTCATCTTTGTATTGAGCAGAATCAGCAGGGGTTCGGATCGAATTCAGGAAAATTGGTTCTTCGCGTTGCCAGTGTAGGGGAAGCTGCGGTCGTTCTTGGCAGAGCGTCTGGACCGATTAGGTTAACCAGTGAAAATAATAGAAAAATCGGATTCTTCCCACAATTTCCATCGGTGATACCGAACCCTGAAACGATACAAGTAACTATCGAAGACAGCGACGAGTTTTTAATAGTCGGTAATAAATATCTCTGGGAATCTATAGATATAACCACAGCCGTTAACGAAGTCAGAGGAGAGAAAAATGAAATATTAGCAGCGAAAAAACTCCAAGACTACGCACAGAGCTACGGAAATGAAGAGAATATATCGGTTATTGTTGTTAAGTTCTCTGATATTGATTCCGATGTGGATATATTGATGAAAGAGCTAAAGAACACGATTAAGAAGACCCAGAGCGAGTGCTGTTGCGAGAAGAATATTTGTATTCACGGGCACGTGTTGAGCGAGCGCTCGTCTCCGAGCGGGCAGAGCGATCAAGCTTGCGAGGTGCAGCAGAATAATAGACAAAATCAGAATCAAAATAACATGCAGAAAGCTCCGTTTCTTCCTAATAATACGCGACAGAGTTGCAGGGGCGTCGCTCGGGCGATACGCGCCAGAGTCGAAGAAGAATTCGAAAGGGACAAAGAAGACACTGATTCGGCGCTTTCCGAAGAACAGTTCAAATGCTGGGAGTACATGCTCGAGCAGAACACTCAGCTGTTATTCGATAAAGAATTGGATACGCTGTCTTCTGGGATCAGCCGTCCTGCTAGCACACTGCAGAGCATAAGGAAGCTGTCGCACAGCAGTCCTCAGTTATCAGCTGCGTCGACGCAAACGAAAAATATACCCCCTGTAATTCCAACGCCTTTATACGCATCAACTGCGCCGTTTCCGTTTCTTTCGAGGCATTTCAGCAGTACAAGATGGGGCAGAACGCAAGATCTTAAAGCTGACATCAGATTCGGATCCGGTCGGGCTTCTAACATACGGCTGCTGCAAGGCGGGAGGAATTCGGCATATTTTGGATCCCTTCAGCGGCTCGCGCCTTACAACAACCTCGAATACGACTTCGCGGTGATGCAGGAAAGACCGCACGATTCCATAGACCACGAAGGACGAATGCAACAATACTGGGGAATAGCCAGCACAGAATTATAAATTAATACAGAACGAGACATAGTTCACTTCTTTATTGACGACTAGAACACAGTAATTTTAGACTTGATTGTAAATAAAACTAACTTTAATGATGTACAATATAAAACAATCCATTGGCCGTTTATCAATCGAGGCGATGGCAATATTATAGTAGTCTTTGGGGGCGATATTTACAATAGATAAGCATATTATATGACTATAACTTATGGCCCTTCGATAAAATTATTTTATGAAATAATAAAGTATAATATGTACATCGACGGATAACAATCATTTGAGCTTCTGAATCCAAAACGAAACGCTTTTGTACTGAACGGTAAAATTGCCCGTGCGCGACAGCGGACTCTGAGTGCACGACAATTCCAAAAAACACTACAATTGACATTGAGTATAAGAAAAATGCGCGCTTATGCGTTAATATATTGTTCGACAGTGCGTTTGTTAGGTCAGTAATGAGCTGGACCGTCTCCCAGCCAGGAATCTGGACTCGGCGGGAAGTCCGGGTAGTGCGGGGGGCTGGACGAGCTGCTCATGTCGGATGTTCCGCCCGTGCCGCTGGCTCCGCCGCCGAGCCCCGACATGGACTGACCTGGAGTAGAAGAATGGGCAACGGTTGAGAGAATGTGGTGGAAAGATTGCAACCAACAACCCAAGCCAGATAGCTAAGTGATTTAACCCGAAAAAGTTTTTGGCTTCTATTACCCTCTATTTTGTTCCTAAATATAATTTATTCCTAGATTGCAAAATGTTCACGCAGCCTGCCCTATCGGCGCCGTGATATTTGCTAAAAGTTATACCGTTGTTTTAATCGGACCGCTGAATATATAAACGAAAAATTAAAAAGCATAACCCCTTCAATAATTAGGGCCTCTTAAAAGACAATTGACAGACATCCTGTCCTTTGATATATCAAACCATGCTATACGTGAAACGTCAAACATAGCGAATTTCGCTATCGCTATGACCAAAATAGTATGTTACATAACTCAAATTCGTTATCATTTCGCCGGCATTTTAAAGAAAACGATTGAGACGGCTGTTTACTCGCCCATCATAGGAAAAAAGAGATATAAAACTGTTTCAAACTGTCAAAACTTGTGGAGATCGTTTCACTTTTAGCTGATGCGAAAATTGGTAAAAATTAGTTGAATTCGGCGTTAAGGTATTTGATAAAAATCCCCGAAAATCCGCAAAATGATCCACAAGCACGAATATTTTGAAAAACAAAGTCGATTTTTATCGAGTGACAGTGGCGAGTGACAGCGATGAGACAGTTCATCTGTTCATATTATACATGCGTTCAGTTCACAGCCCTCGCAAATACTGAGATTACCCACTTTGGAAAACTACCGCCACGGCCAATAATAATAATAATAATAATAAACTCTTTATTCTTAAGAAAAGGCGAGCTTATTGCCTGCAGGCTATATTTTAGAGCTAACCTCGGGTAGTTCTATCAAGATTTATACAATCCCCTCAATGCAGGCTCGATTCGACGTGGTCCAATGGTCCTGGGGGTAATTCTTGAAAAAAATAGCATGCCAAATTTGTCTATGGTCCACTCGCTTTATACGGGCATAGACAAATGTAGCATGCTATTTTATTCAAGAACTGCTATTTTTTGACAGTTCTTGTAGCTACAAAATGGATTTCGCTAAATAGCCGATAACAAGGCATGATAGTGAATAGGAACAGCGAGAGACGATACATTATAGGGCTGATTGTCTCGTTACGTTTTTTTAACAATAAAATCTAACCTATAGATAATACATATAATATATGCTCTATTCATCCGTTATGTTCGAGGTATACCCTCGATCCGACGCTATCGTCTATAGGTATTATGTTATTTTGTCTGAACCCCCATTGTTCTCTTTGTTCTCGTTCTCGTGCGGGACCTAGATTGAGCACCCCTGCCGTAGAGCGTATGATGTATGCTGTATATACGTACCGATGGAGGTGTAGACGACGTGATCGGCGTAGTGGTAGCGGTGGGGCGGCGGCGGCGTGAGCGGCGGCGGGGGCGGCGCCGCGCCGGGGCCCGCCGCCGCCGCGCCGCCCGCCCAGCGCGCGCCCGCCGGAGACAAGCCCTCCTCGCCGCCGAGCGCCACCGTACTGTAGCTATCGTTGCTAAGCTCTGCACAATACATTATATCGTCAGTTGGGCGGCGTCGACTACAACGGGCGAACCCGTCAGCCCAGGCTCGTATAACGATATGTGATCGTTCTATCAGCCGTGGGACGAGCGTAGAAGACTAAGACAATGACAATCCACTATGTAGCTCAGCCAACTAGCCCGCGAAAGACTAACCCTTACCTCACGACGACAAGTAGTTAACCCAGCGGGCAGACCATGCATCCTCACTACCAGTTATGGCCAGATTCCTCTGGCGTCCCGACAGGTTCAAGGTCGCTTGCGCGGTCGTCTCCCTTGCGTTGCGGTGATTCGGTATCTACCGAATCTATCGCGGACCACGGCATCCTTGCCCGGCTGTTCACCCGGTATCGGGTAGTTTATTGGTAGTTTCAAGAGCCGTGCTGTAAAGTTAGCCACTATCCCCGCTCTATAGGAAACAATACTGTTCCCAGACTCCTCCGGCTGTCAGTCGGAATGCACAATCGATTGTCTGACGCCGCACGGTACACAAACCGTCCAGGAGCGCCCGAAGGTTGACTCCTAAGGGAAACTGGCCCGCAGGCCAGAGTCCTACCCAGGCTCGCATTTCTGTGTGGAGGCCGCCGGATGCGTATTGCCCCCTGAGTTTGGCCGTCCCAAAACACATGGGTCATAGTGGCCTAACTACAACAGGGCCCATTAGCTCCCAGATCAGACAGTATTTTGTCCATAGAATACTGGGGTAGAGTCAGCAGGACAGACTGGTACCTGGTTCTGGCGTGCTAGAAAATGTGTAATTTGAATTAGAACCCCAAAGCGTTTTGAAAGAGCTGAAAGTCATCAGTAGACAGTGGATGCAATACAGAATCGAAAAAATGCTCAGACTGCTTAACAATACAATTCGTGGCGTCAGTATTACTTTATACATGACACAAAAAGGGGTCTATTATATTTCGCGGCACATTAAAAGGATGCTTATGAGTTACCAATAAATAAGTACCGGCGTATTTGCAAGGACTTAATTTTTGTGACATTGTTCACGCGTTCTATTGTTAAGCAGTATGGCCGTCTGTTTACAGTTCTTTATTGCTTCCACTTTCTACGGATGAATTTTCAGCTTTTCCAAAACACTTTGGGGGCACTAATTAAAATTACACCTTTCCTAGTACGCCAGCGCCAGGTTCTCTCTACTCCGGCATTCTACGCTCAAAATACTGTCTGGTCTGAAAGTATCAGCTTTTACAAAACTTTTACACTTTTTTTGTCGCTGGCTCCCTAACTAATACTGCAAAGGGCTCTTCACAATTAATCTGCGCATAGTAGTGGCCATACTCACAGGGCATTGCAAAGAATAGGCATCCTAGCATTCTGGACGTAGCCGGGGCTGTGAAATGGAGGGGGAGACAGCGGAGCATGTGTGGCGTTGTTAGCAAGGAGAGAGAAGATCACGGGAAGTAAGTGACAGATATGGCTAGTATGAGATATGTGGGAACCACCTATGGATCCTGCGTATGTTATCTGGCGTGAGCTGGTTGCACGATATGTGGGCAAGACAGTTTATGTGGGGACACGCACAAGGCCCCGCAAGGAGGAACAGATCTGCGTACCCGGCGATATCTCAACCAACGCCATAACAACATTAAAATATGAAATAAAAATTACGAAACCCTACCACAGAACTGGCAAAACTCCGAGTTTATAAAATAAAGAAGAGCAAAAAAAACAATTAAAACTATTGTTGTGAAAACCGACTGCACAGACAATAATTGAAATTAGGTTAGGGATTAAGTAATAAAATATTTAAAAGAGATAATGAGTATTTTTGACTAAGCTTCAAACTTTTCCTAAGAACATTTTTCTTAAGTTCAAATAATTTTTGTCCTAAAAATAAAATATTTCGTGTTCTTATTATGCGACGGTACAAAATGGCAAAATATTGAGAAACGTCTAAAACTAAAATATCTAATTTTAAACAAAAGTATAAAAATATGCATTTGAAATATTTAAATTGTATGGGATCATGGCTTTTTTATAGAACCTATACCAATAGAGCCAATAGAGACAAATGCCATGTCAAATTAAAGGTTTTGGCATGTACATCGACCTAAGTTCAATTCAATTCCAGAACTGAGATATTTGCATATTTTGGTACTAGTTTATGCGCACATCAACACTACTTCAGCGTTAATTTCGTCCATAGCGGATGAGAACGTGAAGATCAGAGAGAACATTGTGTGAGTGTGGAGGTCTTTCTCGTCTCTCGAGGATGTCGGCGAGATCTCTCACCAATAATTTACGCTGTGAGTCTGTGGCCGGTATTATACAGGATGAGTTTTTTAATTAGTGACATCCTTGAAGTGGGTGAACCAGTACGAGCTAATAAGCAACTTTTAATATATATTTTTGGAAGAAACAAAACAAAAATGTTTTTGTTTTCGAAAAAAACTGTTTTTTTTTTTAATTTGGAAATTTAAATGGGTTGAAAAATAGTATAAAAAGTAGAGTGCTTTGCGCTATCTAGCGGTAGGTAAACTATCGCGAATATTGTTTGTTCGCATTATTTTACGTCTTGCTAGATGGCTCAGGGCACTCAACGCTAGTCAAACTTTTATTTATCAGTCAAGATTACCAATTTTAAAAAATAAAATAAAAATATTCCTTTTTTTCTGTTTTTGCCAAAATTTTCTATCAAAAGTTGCTTATTTGCTCATACTGATTCACCCTTTTCAAGTTTGTCACCAATTAAAAACTCACCTGTAGAAACGCACAAGATGGCCATATATAACCGCCCCAACCGTCTTCAACCTTCAAACGGAACTAGGTACATTGTACATCATCTGCGGGAACAGCTACAAAGTGGAGAAAAACTATTGGATAACAATTACAGAAAACGCTATCTATCCAACCGGATTGTAAATAATAGAAAACTTTACTGGCTGAAGTGATCTACGCGTTGGAGTTTGCAGATTTTAATATAGATAGCTTTCAAAAATTACTAAAGATATTTAAATTTAGGGCTGTCATGTCCCATAATACGAGTAATATTAATAGTCGTATTTAGGCCTATCATGTCACATAATACGAGTAATATTAATAGTCGTACATTTAAAATAAATTAATAGTTTAAAAAAAACACTAAAACACGCTTTTATAAATGCACGTAAAAACCAAAAAATGCCTATCTTCCGGCTTCATCATCAGACCTTGAAACCTAATCGTGGTTAAAGTTCATTCCAAGACTTTTCTAACAAGTCCAAACACAGCTATGATACGATGTTCCATCATGACGTTCCAGTTCACATCTTCCGACTCCATCATCAGATCAGTTCGACAGTACCATATTATTGTATTGTCATCAGAACTACATACAGCTGCCAATTTTCATGACGCTACGATCCTTGAAAGATGGTTAAATTAGTTACCTTAGATTCCATTACATATTTACATACAGGTCGACCTAATAAAAGCGTGTTAATGACAAACGATGGGAGAAGGTTACTTCGCAACGGGTCATATTTCTATCTATTGAACTGCGAGCATAACAATCATTAGGTAATTACCGTGTTGACTGAATGAATCCATATCGATTTTCAATTCGTCTTTGTCGAGTAACCTCTCGTGCCTCGGTGAACTGCTTCCGCTTTTCATAGATCTAAAATATTGACTCCATCGTGTACGCCCTGCATCCTTCTTCAGTCGTTTTTCTTTGGCTCTCCTGTCAAGAAATAATATATAATTAGATTACACATATTCTTGTTGTTCTACTGTGGGGGCAAACCGGGGTACCTGCTCCGGGCGGCAATTTAAGGGGGCACCAAATTCATGTGTTTGAAAAAAAACTTGTTTCATCAAAGCGCCTAGAATCCAAAAAGCATCGTACTATCGTTTTTTATACGACTGCCCAAAAAAAAGTTGTTATTCGCTTAGGATACATTTATGTATGTTTTCCGGGTTTTTTTTCCACCAACTTCTAAACGCTTGAACCGATTTAAATGATTTATTAAACAAAAGCTGCAATCCACACATGCTTTCTATAAGCTGGGTGATTTTTTTTGAGCATGCCAATTCTTTCAAATAGGAATAACATTAATATGTAACTTTCAGGTACCTACCTCATTTTAGTTTTTATTGCTTAATAATAATATTATGAATTTAATATTTAATATGTAGATTACAATGTTTAACGTAACATACCTGACCATATAGGTACGTACGTTGTTTTTTCCAATTTTGTTTTGATACTTTCTTTTGTGTGATTATTTTTTGTATAGGGTGCCTAAGATGACTATTAATATTTTTATAATGATTATCTATTTTATATGTATAGGTACTCATGTACATGGATTCAGCTTAATTTTTTTATTTATTTATTTGTCTGCCGTGTAAAGCCGACTTTAGTCAACGCTATTGTCAAATTAATATTTCTGCTTTAATAGTTTTATATCTACATATATTAATATATTACTAGCAACTGACGAATTCTAATATGCGATAATTAGCTTTAATTGATAATTCATGCTTTTATTGTATATTCTGAAAGAATAAATTGAATACTAAATACTGAATACTGAATTTAGAAGTGTGTTATATTGTTAGAATCGTTATGTCATCCCGAATGTCATTGGGTACCTAAATCGGTCAACTGTCAAATAAATAATTATCTATATGTCCAAATGTCAATAAATGAGGATAAATATATCTTGCTTAGTATCAAATGAAAATTCTGATAGAGTACATTTTGAAAATATATATGACTACCTATGGATAAATACACAAACCACAACTATTTCATTAAAAAAATCATTTTTATTACTTGAGCACCGACTAAAGTGCGACGGCGATTCAACGGCGCGATCATTTCTACAGGGTCCGCCATGTAACGTTTTTTTTTCAACTAGTGCTTATTTCGTGTATGGCAACACTTACCTCATGCCTGATTTGACAGGTAATTATTTTTATCCTTCCGCTGAACGAATATGGTTGTGTATACGCTTGAACAACGCTGGGAAATCTTGCGACATTACTTTGAAAATCATGGTAATGTTGCAGAATGTGTGCGAAAATTGCGTACGGATTTTGGAAGAAGAGAAGCACCGTCAGCTCCGTATGTTCGTTACCTTGTGAAAAAAGTGAAAGAAACTGGCATCCTCATCGATAAACCAACGCGTGAAAAGCCAAAAACAGTGCGTACACCCGAGAATATTGCTGCTGTGGCCGAAAGTGTGCGTGAATCGCCATCAACATCAGTTCACCGTCGTTCTCAACAATTGGACATTTCGCAGACATCATTGAGACGAATTTTGCGTAAAGACCTTGGTATGACGCCGTACAAAGTCCAATTGGTTCAGGAGTTGAAGCCAACTGACCATCCAATGCGTTTTCGCTTCGCTAAGTGGGCCTGCGATCGACTTACAGAAGATGCGGATTTTGCCAAAAAAAACATCTTTTTAGATGAAGCTCAATTCCATCTTGGCGGGTATGTAAACAAGCAGAATTGTCGCATTTGGGGCACAGAAAACCCGCACGCATTCATTGAAAAACCGGTGCACCCAAAACGAGTCACTGTTTGGTGCGGATTTTGGTCCAGAGGCATAATTGGGCCATTTTTTTTTCGAAAATGAGCAAGAAGTGGCCGTTACCGTCAATGGCGATCGTTATCGGGCCATGTTGAACGAATTTTTGTTCACAGAAATTGAAGAGGAGGATATTGGCAACATTTGGTTTCAACAGGACGACGCTACGTGCCACACAGCCAACGCTACACTTGATGTTTTGCGCCCTGTTTTTGAAAATCGCATTATCAGCCGCAGAGCTGATGTCGTTTGGCCACCTCGGAGCTGCGATTTGACACCGTTGGACTACTTTTTGTGGGGTGCCGTCAAAGATAAGTGTTACGCCGACAAACCAGAGACAATTGACGCTTTAAAGGACAATATTCGTGAAGCCATTGGTGAAATACAGCTGTAGGACCCATCGTGTAGGCTACTGCATGGCGAGCCGAGGCAGCCATTTGAATGAAATTATTTTCCATCATTAACCGGAGGGATTGTACTTTCAAATAAAAAAAGAAATTTGAAAAAATATTCAGTAGTTTTTTTTTATAGCATTTTCAAAAAAAAAAAAGTTATTTGGCGGACCCTTTAGATACCTGCCGCAGGGATGAGGATAGCTTTATTCTCTTACAAAACGTGCCTTTCAGCGAGATTTTTTTTCCAATGATTCTAAATTCAACAGTTAACTTTTTGTAAGGGCAGTCGTGTTTTATAATTTTAAAAAAACTTGTTCTTATTTATTTATTTTGGAACGTATTCTATGTTGATTTTTGATGAGCAGTGTGTGTGATGTCTCTGCCAGGGGAATTCATGTCGCTTCTAGAAAAAATCTTCCCTACGGAGAGAAGAGGACAGGGCTACAGGAGCGGAGCTGAATATACCCGAACTGCCAAACTTCAAGAATGGTCTTTGTTTATGTGGCTGATCGATACACACACGTTTTCTTGCTGTGAAAACCTACGTTTCACCGCGTCTAGGCACGGTCGCATGGATCGCTATGGAAGCTTGTCGACGGACACGGCGGAAACGGCACGGCACCGCTGCCGTATGCACAGTATCTGCGCCTCGGCGCGCCGCCTTTACGCACGGTGCAATTTGTATCAGGTTTGTATGGGAGTGTATGAGAGTTTGTCTACGGTAACGGCCGTTTTTACGGCGGACACGGAGGACATTCGTCACATTGAATGTTGTTTACAAAATGGATGTACCTACCTAACGCGACGTACGGTGAAAAATCTGTGCAGTGAACAAGAGCTCACGTTTTTTCCCACGGCGCGGCTAACGGACGGTTAATATAACCGTGTCGTGGACAAGTGTCGGTGTGCGAGTAATTCGCGTTGGTATTATTTAACGACTAATTTTAAAATGTTTCCACAATTATTAGTTGATGTGGTAATAAATTCTTTCGCCAAAAGGAAAGCTCGACGTGTAAAGCTTCTTGTCTACGACACGTTTTTTTAACGTACGGCGTGAGGTACATACATTTTGCACACAACTTTAAGGTGACGCAATAATAATTGTTCGCCGTGAAAACGTTCGGTGCCATTTGACAAGATATCGTACATTGCCTTACAACACTGATACAAATTTCACCGTAATAAACACGGCTCGCCGATGGAGAAATACGATGAATACGGCGGCGACGCCACGTTGTTTTTCCAAAGTGTCCGTGGACAAGCTTCCTTAGTGATTCATTCCCCACTGACGACCGCGCCTAGATGCTGTGAATTAACCGTGGATTTTCACGGCGAAATAACCGTGCGTTGACAAGAGGGATAAAGCTGTAGGAACATTAGATAGTATTTGTTGGCGTATTGAAAATTTGTTATAGTATTGAAAGCGTGTGTCTTGTCCACACTGGTTGTATGGGAGTTAATGGGCCCTTGGTGAGTTGGCCACGAAGCCCCATTCTGTTCAGGGTTGGTCACACTCACGGGTCAACACCTATCCGACGGTCTCCACGCATGAAGTGCGAGCCTGGGTAGGACTCTGGCCTTATAGTTAGTTTCCCCTGGGAATCAACCTTCTGGCGCTCCCTGGACGGTCTGCGCACCGTGCGGCGTAAGCCAATCGACTGTGCACTCTGACTAACAGTCGGGGGAGTCTGGAAGCAGTACTGTTTCCTATAGAGCGGGGGTGGTTGCGGATTTTACGGCGACTACTCTTGAAACGACCATCGGCTATCCGACCCTGGGTGAACAGCCGGGCAAAGGACGCTGTGGTCCCCGATAGATTCGGTATACACCGTTTCACCGCTTCGTAAGGGAGAGGACCGCGCAAGCGACCTCGAACTCGTAACCAACCGAGAGACTAGAGTAATCTGGTCACAATTGGGAGTAAGGGCGTGAGTGTAAGCCCGCCGGGTAACACTCCTGGCTATCTCACGGTTAAGGCGTTGGCCTCTTACGGGTTTGTGGCGGAGCTAGACGGTGGACTGTTTTGTCCACCGTCTTCTGCGCTCACTCCATGGAGATAGAACGACTAATCGTTAAAACTTCCTGAGGTGACGGGCTCGCCCGCTGTAGTCGACAAGCCTAGTTGGTTGTATGTATTCTATAATGAAACATAAGGAAAACTTATCAACAAATAGGCAATAAAGAGTGCAAATTTCTTTAGAGATTCTTTTTCCCGGTCATAAAAAAACCCCTCCCAGTAGTAGATTCGTGTTTTTTTTGAAATCATGAATGTCAAATGCTCGAGGGGAGGGGCGCCAATGTCAAGTTTTTGCCCCGGTTTGAAAAATCATAGATCCGGTGCTGACTGTGTGCTCCTAGATTTGTCACCGATTTCGACAAGTCTGCGATTTCACTAATAGCAATATTTATTATGTAGATATCTAAATAGCCATTGTTTTGAAAAAATAATTCGCTTTATAACCAGTAGGGCGGTGTCGACTACAACCGGCGAACCCGTCACCCCAGGCTAGTATAATGATATGTGATTAGAGACAAGACAATCTACTGTCTAGCTCCGCCAACACGCTCTTTGGAGGCCAACGCCTTACAGCGAGGCACCGGGAAAGGTACCCAGCGGGCAGTCTCACCCCTTAACTACCAGTTTTGGTAGGATATCTCCGTCTGGAGCTAACCTTTAGGATACCTCCGTCCTCCGAACTGGTTACAGGTCCGAAGTCGCTTACACGGCCTCTACCTGTTCTATTACAGCGGTAATTCAATTTGAATTTATTTCAGACCTGGGCGTCCTTTGCCGGTAGTGTCACACGGGATCAAGTAGACCAAGGTCATTTCAAGAGTAGCATGACAACATTCACCCCGCTGCTTAGGAGACCGTATATTTTGATAGTCTCCAGACTCCAGTGCACAACCGATTGACATTGCCGAACGGTGTGCAAACCGTTCAGTAGCGCCGGGATGCAATCCCGCCAGGAGAAACCGGTCCACCAGCTTTGAGGCCTGAGACGCTAGAGTCTTACCCGGGGTAGCCTTCCGCACGAGGAGGCTTCTGTATAGAAGCTGAATTGTGAGTTGAGCCGATCCGAGAACAAAATGGATATTGTGGCCCCCAAGCTGCACGAAACCATTCTAGATGATTAGACAACTAGAGTTATCAATTACAAGGAGCAAACCCGTCACCTCAGGAAGTTTTAGCGATTAGTCGTTCTCTCTTCCGTGAAGTGAACGCAGAAGACTTGGACAAAACATCTCTTTTTAGACATCTCTTTTTAGACAATGATTGGCGTCTCTTTTTAGACAATGATTTATTTGTGAAATTATGGTAAACAATACCTGTTTTGGAACCACACTTGGACGACCCGCATGTCCAAACCAGTATCGTGGGCCAACTGCTCTCGAACGTGCCGCGCTGGCTTTGGACTACTGTTGTAGGCGGATTTGAGGGTTTCCAGCTGCTTGGCCGTTATGGTCGTCCTGGGTCGTTTGCTTGCTGCGTCTCCATCGAGAGCGCCACCGGCTGCCTCCCCTGCTGCAACACCCTCTGTGAGTCAACCTTCCCTCGTTAATCACAACGCCACGACTTCATGTGCATTTCGATCTACACAACCTTATTAAATAACGACATGATATATGGCGATATATAACGATATATATGGCGATATAATACTTAATTTAAAAAAGTTTCTAAGTGAATCCTTAGATAACGAACCAATTTAAAATTTGGACTCAAAAAAATGCTCATTGCCTTGGACATTAAGGCTTCAAATTGATTTCGAAAACTTTCAGACGCGATGACTCTTACAATGTAAGCGGTGAGTGTGTTTTATTATAATTTCATTAAATTGACTGGTTAATTCTCTAGGTCCGCACTTAGCCACAATGTTTATTTAGGCCCTAAATTAATTACAATTTATTAAAACGTGAGAGCGCTCTGAGAGTTACGCTAAATATGCTTTGCCAGTAACACCCTTATACCACCACTGCGTAAAGATAGTTATTCTGTGCTAGCGCTGCGATAGAACGTTTAGTATCGCCTGGTCGCCGTCGCAAGCGGATGTGGAATCTGCGCTTGACGCTTCGTCAACGCTGTATTTTTATTGGTCAAACCCTACTAAATTGACCCCGCCTATTTTATCTCGTGTCCGCCCATTTCGGATATTTTTCTGAGGCCTCATGTCGCCATAACCAATTAACCAACTATTTTTTTTATATGAAATCGAAGACTATCGCGGTTGTTTGATATTTAAGATAAAAACGAAATACGCTCGTGAAATTTGTAGCACTCGACGTTTCAGCGTTGTTGTAACCGCCGTTGTCCAGGATAGACTGACAGCGGTGATTGCAACATCGCCGAAACGCCGGGTGCTTCAAAACTCAAGCATTAAATTCGACTTTAACTTATTTTTAACTATTTTTAATAGTTCATCATCTTAATCAATCTACAATAAGCTGGATTTTCTAGACGCGTTAGGCTTGAAAACTAAAAATATTTAACCAAAAAATGAGACGCTGCTTAACTTTGGTGATCTGACTGGAACCAGTGTTTTAACGCGGCAACGGACGTTAAATACCGATTGATTTAATTTTAAGATTTATAATAGATATCAATATTAAATAGAAGAAAAAGGATTTTTTAATTTCCTGGTCGTATTGAATATTATTATTTTCATAAAACAGCACTAAGAATAATTTATTATACTCGATCTTATTGCTTCATACTTCATACTGATTCTATGATGATGAATTGGTGGATGGATGGATTGATGATGGTTGATGGTTTTTTGGTTGTTGATAATTCTATGATTGATCGACATTCTAAGTGCATTTTGTTGTTCAAAACATTCTAAAAGCATTTTGTCTGTATTTTAAACCGTAATATTTGAATAAAGAAATAAACCACGACTGATTTTTTTACATCTGACATTTTTTTTTAAATTTTAGTTTCGAATGCTCGTTTATAACTAGCGGCATTACTTCATGGCAGTTATTTGGCTCCTCTATACAAAAGAACGAAAGTAACAAAATGCAAATAGTAAGTCTGCTCCTCACATATCTTTTACTGAGGTAATAGATGGAAGTGATAGTTACCTTTGGCCTTGGCAGCCTCATAGTCTGGTTTGCAGACGAGCCTGGCGTCGTCCATGAGGTAGAACTCGTCACCTGTATTGAGGGTGCGCGCGCAGGCGGCGCAGGCGAAGCAGCGCAGGTGGTACACGTGCGAGTGCGCACGTCGCACCACGTGCGTCGGCGGGATGCCCTGGCCGCAGCCCGAACATTTGGTGCCATAACGCCTGCCACCGCGCCAACACCCACACATTCAATAATTAACATTATCATCTACACACCTAAATGACATTAATTGATCATGCATACGTGTTAATGAAAAAACAACGAATATACAGCCCGTTTTATTGGGCTGTGGAAGGCATCGGTTAGATAAATGATTTTCAACCTTTTTTGGGTCGCGGCCCATTTTTGGTATAAAACGAAACCCTTATGCGAACACCCCTTAGACTCTAAGTTAGTTTTCTCGACCGCCCCCCCCCCCCCTCCTTACTCTGTTCCACAGCCGTAAATGTAAGCATCGAATAAATTAAGTTTTTGTAAAAACAATAGTGAAAACCACATTAATTTAACTGTTTTTACTTTCGAAGTTGTACCTAACTGTTTCCATCTTAGATCAACATAAAGTTTTGTAAAAGCAATAACAAAACATAATATAGTAAATATTTTTCTCTTTAAAAGCTGTAAATGTTGGCATATTAGATAAATAAAGATTTTGTAATATTTATTTTATTTATTTTTGGATAGCCTGCTACCCACCGGTTAAAACCACTGGATTAGGTCACACATGGGAGGTTCTGTCTCATTAATTCTTTAAGCAATTAGGTAATGTTCTCAAAATTTTAAAATGCTACGGACAGAAAGTTTGGTGGAACCTGCAGAATTCTGAACCGCCAATCCATCATAAATTAAAAATATATTCGCTTTCTTATCGGCGTAACTTGAATAATGCTTTATTATAAAATAATGAATGGCATATTCGATTGCTCTGACCTGGTGGGCGAGATCAATATTACTGGCCCAATGAGAACCACGCGCAAATTTGACCTTTTTCGATAGCCACGTTTTAAAACGAATGCATTCAGGAATGGAATACTCACACGCTGATGTAAGCTTTATAATACCCATTTAAATAGTATTGATATTTTTAATAATTTCATAATCACTAAATACTCCGTAAATCTAACCCTAGCCGAAACTGACCATTTTTAGCTAATTTACTGATTATTATTACTATTATTATACTTTATATACCCGC
Organism: Micropterix aruncella; assembly: GCA_944548615.1. NCBI lineage: Eukaryota > Metazoa > Arthropoda > Insecta > Lepidoptera > Micropterigidae > Micropterix > Micropterix aruncella. The sequence continues at coordinate 30,320,104 of OX155951.1, forward strand.
TTACTCAACACACACTCTCTTCCTCTCTCTCTCTCTCTCTCTCTCTCTCTCTCTCTCTCTCTCTCTCTCTCTCTCTCTCTCTCTCTCTCTCTCTCTCTCTCTCTCTCTCTCTTTCTCTCTCTCTCTCTCTCTCACACACACACACACACACATACCCTAAACACAAGCCTCTTATGTAGTAGTATAATTTTAGGTATTTGGATTTCAATAAGTAGTTTAATGTAATTTCTGTAATTTTAGAAAAATCCATAATCGTTTTTTTTAATAATTTGTAATTTTTTATTTTAAAAACTCAGTTATACTGTATGATGTCGTAAATAATTGAAATTGAGTTGAATAGAATAAAAAAGACCCATCGACTTCAGATATCTATTTAGAAATATTCCATCGTTGGCTAGCGAGATACAAGTCAATTATGATAACATTCCGGGTTGATAATCTTTAAAATATCTATAGTGACCGTACGTAAAACGTTATATCCCAGGGTTCTTAAAACTAAAAGAGAGACTTATGTAATTGATACTTAAAAGATTAGGAGAAGGTTATTTAGCCTCTTCCTTTAGTATGTTGGCAAAATGAAAGATTGAATCAGGTGAAAAACGACCAAGGACAAGGAAGACACCAGCAGCAAATAGAAGTAGGGGTTTGAACTTTGAAGGCAAGAATGACGATAGCCTACGGACAGGCTACAAGCTGTTTAAAGTCCCAATATAATTAAATGATCAAATTAGGTCATACCGTTTAGCTAGTTTTTAACCGTCTTAAATGCCAATTTGTCGAAAATCGTTTTCTTTTATCTTACGCTACTCAACATTCTCTATCATTTTAAATTAGTCTTAAGTGCCAATAAAATCAACATCAAACACAAAATCCCTAAATTCCGAACCGCACACAAATTTGGTTTTAAACCATCCCAAGACAGTTTTACATTAATATAATGTTGAAATGGTTTTAATCGTATTCCCGGTTTCTCTGCGTTTAGGAGAGTTTTTATTCGCAGTTTGACGTAATAAAAAAGGGACAGTTTTTTATCGCCATAATTTTGTGTGGGATTAATTTAGAAACTGGTAGAACGAGAGTGGCATCTCCAGTACTGGAGTAAACCAGGGTATTATTGTGTAGAAAAAATAATCGATCGGATACTTTTGTTCATGATACAAGATACTTTTGTTTATGATCAAGACTCATGTTTCATTGCATCTGGCTTCAGCTAAGTCGAAATTGAATTGAAAGTTGAACTTGTATCTAATTTTAATTGAACTGCTTTATTGCCGACAAAACTGCGGAAAGTCGAGAATAAATACTGTTCGTTTATTTTTTATGTCATATTTATTGCATAATAAATAAATAATGGCGATGCCTATACTGCATTAGTTGAGGTACGATATGATAAGTAGCGTTCGTCATGCCATCATACATAGGTAATTACCACATAAACTCTTTTAAATCAGTAAATAATGTCAACAGCCATCAAAACGCAGAACGCATATTGTTTTATGATAAAGATAGCCGAAGAAAACCCCACTTTATTAAAAACCATATACCGACGAATGAAGGCTACATTTTTATTGTAAAGATAACTAAACGGTGAGCGTTGGTGATAATTTAACAATAAAGATACAAACAAGGCGACCAAGTTTGAAGGAAAAATATAGAGGCCTATTAGTAAATGTATTCAATACAGCAAGAGAGTTAATAAAAAAAGGCTTTATACAATAGAAGAGGTACGGGGAAGAACTATCAAAGCTAATTTGACTTTTTAAGACTAGGTACTTTTTTATGGGGTATATATTTAAGTAAAATGGCCCGTATTATGTTTCTGGCAGGTGCCTAACTTGCGGTCTAAGACGCGCTAAAGCGATGCTTAATTTTGAACTGACGTTTTGATATTCTCTTTCATAGTTGCTAACTGGAGAGTGCTTATTTGGAGGCTATTCGGCTCTTAAATTGATGTTAAGCACCGTTTAGACCCTTTTTAACCGACTTCAAAAAAGTAGGATGTTATCAATTCGGTTGTATTTTTTTTAATGTTTGTTACCTCAGAACTCTGTCATCTATGAACCGATTTGAAAGTTCAATTCAAATTTGACTATTTTTTTATTCGAAAGAATATACTTACAGATTGGTCCCATTTTTATAAAAATCCTGTTCTGATGATGGGATCCATGAGGAATTGAGGGAACTCCTCAAATATTATCATATGAAATTGAAAATTTACACGTTGGTTCATTTCCGATGACAATTCATTTATTTTTATGGTAAGCATGATCTGATTTTACACCCTGGATTGGCTCCCGACGAGGCAACTCCTCAACGGTCAACAGCACAGACCCCAAATTTTGTATACTCATTCAGCTATAACCCGTTCTAAGTTTTATCATGATATGGCTGTTGCAGTCAGGGTTGGCTGCCGACGAGGGAACTCCTCAACGGTCAACATTTTGTATATGTATTCAATTACGACAGCCCGTTCTAAGATTCACCGTGGACTGCGGCACCCAGGGTTGGCTTCCAACGAGGGAACTCCTCAACGGTCAACAGCACATACATGAAATTTTGTATACGCATTCAATTATGATAGCCCGTTCTTATTTACACATTTTATATACAAACATTTTTATTTTTGTTGCTTAACTCGGAAAGAGATTCATATATGATAGTTTATGGTTAATACCACCTCACTAGAAATCCTGTATCGGGGTGGTACCAACAGCAATTCTATATTGCCTGTCGTAATGGTTCTCCTATGAACGAGGTCCAATGAGATATTTATGTTATTTTTGTCATTATGTTATAATAATATTACTCTAATATTTAAAATATTACTGTTATTTTGTCAATATTACGTTTTTAAAATACGGCTGCTCATGACTACTCTCGGACCATTAAAACATCACTAGACAAAAATGTTGGACTAATTCTTACATTTTGTTATTACGGTAATAACATCATTACGGTAATACGGAAACAACAGTTTACTGTAGTTTCAACATGATTCATGTGTCCGACTATAAGCGTGCATATACTAATACATGCAGTCATGTTAGATGCGAGATTCCAAGGTCGCGACGTATTGAAATAACATTATGTTTTAACATTACGATACGGTAACTACCGTTAAGCCAACACCGTTACGCGTCATTTAAATTCATACGTATGGACCACAGCCCGATTTAGTTACGTAATCCTTGTCGTAACATGCGTATATCTGTGTATTAAATCATTATATTTTTCTCAGTGCGCTTTTTTTATTTTTTTATTTGTTGTATGGGGCTTTTCTAAGGTCTTTATGAGCCTTGTACCACTGCGACCATTGCTGATCTATTGTGTTCGCCACCTACTATAGTTCTGCGCTAAGCCTCGTGACATTTAAGAACCGCAACAGGCTTTTGGCGCCAGATTGTTTTACCTCCTCAGGTTGGAGGTAATGACCATCCAAGTGGATGTATCTTTTACGCATCAGCGGGCTACACTCGCATATGAGGTGCAGAGGAGTTTCCTCTGCCTTTTGGCAGAACCTGCACATTTTTGTGTCTCGGAGCTTGAGGTTGTACATGTGTTTGTTGAGGCCACAATGTCCCGTGAGCGCCCTCACCAGTATGCGTAGATTATTCCTATTTAGCGATAAGGCCTCACGGGCCGTCTTAGGGTCGTAGGCCTTAATTAGCGTTTTGGATTGATTCAACCTTGGCGTGTTGTTCCAGTGGTTGACGGATTGTTCTAAACATAATTGTTTGAGAATTCAGTTTGCAAGGCTTTTTGGCACGCCACAGCAAGGTTCAGGGCCGTATAACGTTCCCTTTGCTCCCGTCTTGCAACTTCGTCGGCTTTTTCATTTCCCTCGATTCCTGCATGGCCGGGAACCCATCTTAGAATTACCCTGTTCTTTTCGCCCAGGGAATTTTGTAGTGAACGCAGTTTTGCACTAGCTTTGAAATAATGGTATTCGAGGCTAGTGCCATTGCTAGTGCCTTGCTATCCGAGTGGATATAGATAGATAGATCCGAGTGGATATAGATAGATACAGTGTGCCTTTACGTTTTACTCATTCAGCATTATGTTTAGAATACTCCAATATAATTACCCCTTTTAATTCTTTTTATTTGATGTTATGTTATATATATATATATATATATATATATATATATATATATATATATATATATATATATATATATATATATATATATATATATATATATATATATATATATATATATATATATATATATATATATATATATATATATATATATATATATATATATATATATATATATATATATATATATATAGAGAAATGTCACATATCTTGACGACGGCTGAGCCGAAATATTGATATACATTTTATAACAATCATTAATATTTAAGAAACACTAATCGCCTATTATTTTCCAGCATTCATTCTCGTCTCGCATTGTTGTGTTGCCGCTACAGGTTCCAATACCACAACAGGAAACACCTAGCAAGCGCTGAAGGAAGAGAAGAATAAGGCGTGGAGTCAATCCTGGTCACCACAGACAGACCAGATAAGTGCCCTTTCATTATTTTATCATTTCATTTATTTAGTAATAAACATAATTTCAATTTGAATATATATATATATATATATATATATATATATATATATATATATATATATATATATATATATATATATATATATATATATATATATATATATATATATATATATATATATATATATATATATATATATATATATATATATATATATATATATATATATATATATATATATATATATATATATATATATATATATATAATAAATAAATAAATTTTTCATCATTATAACTCTGATGATAAGCTAGAAATATTTGAAGGCTAACTTCTAAGCGAGTTGGAGGCTAACTTCTAACTTTTTACCACAGACTTAAAATGTATGATAAAAAAATAAGCGTATTACTTGAAAAAGTCATCCTTGCAATATAGTAATCCGTTCCTCGCGAAGCACTTATCTTGGAGAGGAGCTCGGCATTCGGCGCATTGGAGGCAGGCGGCGTGCCAGGTCCTCTCCAGCACCTTCAGCACGAAACGATCCAAGATGAGCTCGTGACATCCGCCGCATTTCGGGATTGTAGCTGTTAAAAGAAAATTAGGCATGCTCTTGAATGGCGAGGATAAGGAGTTGGAAGCTGTAGTTGCAACGTTGTAATTACATTATTTATTTATCATGCCTACGAATGCTTGTTTGTTTGTTTCTACTCTTTATTGCCAAGGGCGGTTTCTACTCCTACAATGGGAGGGTTTATTATAATAAACCCGCCCATTGTAAGAGTAGAAACCAGAAACTACAATCTCTTACAGCCAACCCTACTATAAAGTGTTTATATGTATACCCGCATGTGTGTAAGTGTGTTCATGTTATTGCATTCGATAGCCAGAATTGAAATGCAATTTCGTTATTTTTATTCCAATGAAAAATAATGACCTAGCCGGGAATCGAACCCGGAACCTTACAATGTAAGATCAGGCGACCTTTCCACTATGCCACCGGGGCCGTGTGAAAGCAATGAATTTTGAAGCTGAACACAATAATATCAAGATTAAATACTTATGTTTGTCAAAATTAGGGTCAATTATGTACTTTTTAAATGAAGATATTCTGAGATTTTCTGTAAATTCTATGATGCTTCTTTGTATCTTTCTAGATGTCATACATACATATATTAAATATTATTGACGATGCCAGATCAGAGATATATCTTTAATGTAATGGTTGACTGTAAGATATCGCTATAGCGATAAGTCCGCCATTTGTGCATAAATAGTATTTTTTTATGAAACCAGTGTATTCATTAAGTGATGTTTATATAGCACAATAAAGTTATTCTATTCTAAAATGCGCTAAATGTCTTTGAACACATAATACTCTGCAAGAACTTTAGTGCTATGCAGGAGGATGGCGCTTGGAGAAGACGATCGAACAAAGAACTGTATAACCTATATAGTGATAAGTACCTCCTTGTGAGATTCTTGGAAATCTAAAAGGGTCAGGTGGATGGTCATGTAGAAAAGATGGAAAATAAATAGCCATTGAAACGCAATCTTTTTCCAAAACCTGGAGAGCATTGTAAACGTGTAAGACAGTTAGTTATCTTGTAGGCGGCCAGCTTTTTATAACATCACGTGGCAATACTCATGCAGGCGGTCACGCACCCAAATACTGACCACGCCCGACGCTGCTTAATTTCAGTGATCTGACGGGAACCTTATTACCTATATATACATGTTTTATTTTTTTTATTTTTTTTTTGAATAATACGTATTGTAACTATGTAATGAAATGTAATGAAATGTAATGTAAATACATGTATGTGTATGTAAATGTAAAATGTAAAAAAAGAGAAGAAAAATGTATTTATGAAATGAATTAATAAATGACTCCTTGGGGGATTGGATGGGGATAGAAGCCTCTGATCATTGGATATACAATTAAGCTCGGGCAGAAAAGACGACTATAGTCGTTATAACTGCTCGGGTGGTGGATGGATTGGCTTCTGTCTCCATCCACCTCGTTGGAGTATGAAAATGAAAAAAAAAAATCTGACGGGAACCAGTGTTTCAATGCGGCTACAGACGCTACTTTAGGCAATAATGAAAATCAAACTAAGTCAAAATCAAAAATTGAATTATGTCAAATTCACATTGTCACATTGTCATTCACATATGTCAAATTCACAACACCATTATTGCTACACAGTGATATCATACATGACTGTGATTTTAAAGAGCCAACTTTACGGCCTTAGTTCCTTCATCGCCAAAGGACAAAACAGGAATATGTACTGTTAGGGCCAAACGCTGTGGGTATTTTTTACTTGAATCCATATAATCCAAAAGTTTCAAAAGTAATTTAGGAGACTATTATTACATAACACACTAAGAATATTATTAAATAATTACTCAAATTAAACAGTTTAAGAACAGCTCCGAAAAGAAAAGAAAATATTTTAAAATTGAACCAAGGAAAACTTCGATGTTCATTTTCAAGAGTCGTTTGGATGATAAAAATATTTCTGCATCTGACGTGGTCGACAACAGACCATTTAAATACCGAAAGGTGTTGATATTAATGCCATCGGAATTACATTGATGCTAGATAATAGATCCATCAAGGTTCATAATCATCATTTCTCTTATTTATTCCATAAACAGTACTATGTAACATAATATGAACCACGTAATAATAGTTTATGAAGGTATATCAGGCATTTAATACAATGATGATTGATATTTGAATTAACATTGTCTTTTAAAAAAGGACACATAGTAAAGAGAATAATAATAATAAGTCAAATATTTAAAACAATGACAGTCCGAAAGAATGACAACAATCTTATAATCATAAAATAATGCAACTATACAATGATGTGGATGCTTGATTACTGCAGTGGATGACGGTATATCTTGCACATAAGATAATGAAACACAAATAAAACAATAATTTAAGAGGAGAAAAGAAATTATCAAAAATGTAATTATAATAAAAAACATAATTTTAAAAAGATATCAGAAACAATAACAACAATCAAAAAGTATGTAAGTAACGATCAAAGACATGACATTAAAATTTGCTAGAAATCGATATACAAATACTTCCTCAAAATGGAAAATGAATTTAAAAAATATCAATTATAAGCCAGTCATGATAATTGCAATATTATTAGTCATCTAGTCTATAAAGGCTGTGCCTGATCAACTGTTTTTCCAACAATAATTTGAAATCGTTAAATTTGACAAAAAAATGCAATGGTCAAAAAAAAAATATACTAGAATATAAAAATGACTTCTGGCATTTATGCACCTCAGATGACCTCTGGCATGAAAATGACTTATGGCATTTATGGACTTCAGGTAGTACAGGATCCTTTTTGTGACGCGTATTGTAACTACGCCGATTTAAATGAGTCGCAGCTTACCAGGTTCTCCTTGGCATAAATGAGGCAATTATAAATGTACTCTGTATGATCTGTGTGATCTTGCGCAAACAAACTAATGTCCAGTATGAGTGGGCCAGTATAAGTGGGCTATCCACCCTTGCGTGAACGTGTAATATCGAATGCATCTCTATTCTCAAAAGAAGAGAGTTGTACCCAACCATACCCAGAATAAAATTATAGTAATTTTATTACTTCAAGTACTAAAACCTTAGAAAAGGTTTATTCCTCGTGGGAGTTTCAAATGTCGGCATTGACTTCAAGCCTGCTCCTCAATATCGATAATAGCCTGGCACCCGTCGAAGAGCCAACGTATCGCGATTAAAACTATCTTGGAAAGTGGTTTCTCGTTGCAATCCGACTAGAAGCTCCTGCTTCTTGGATAGACTTCAGAAGCTCCCGCTTCTAACCGGTACCTATTAAGATAAGAAACTACTCTCCAAGATGGGTTTTAATCACGATCCGTTTGCTCCCCGAAGGTGCCACGTTTTAATCGATATTGATGAGCAGGCTAAAATTTACATGGACATATATATAGCAGGCTGGAAGCCACTAGAAAGGCATAAGGACCGATATAATAAGGACCTATATACACTAATGCTAAAAAAAGAACAAAAGAACGAAAACGATTCATAGAACCAAGGATCCTATACGTAGAATGGTGCAATGGAGTCCACGCAAAGGAAAACCACAACACTATTTTTCCATGTCACAGCATGGCTGCGATTTCGAATATCCCAGTTGCGGCTTTCGACCAGGGAGGTGAGAATCGCGGTCATGGCACATAAGAAGAAGAAGATACGTACAGAGGAACACTTCAGGCAGGTGGTCGAGTTGAATGGGCGGCACGCGTAGATCGGGCGGGCAGTCGGGGTCGCCGCGCAACATCACCGCGCCCAACATCGCGACAGACTGACCGGCGGGCGACGCGGCGGCGGCGGCGGCGTCGCCCTCGCCACTTCAGCGGGGGCGGGGCTTAACCGGCGGGGTGCGCTGCGCCGCGCACCCATTGGTCAGCGCTTTCAGCGACACGCCCCCTGAAGGATTTTCCCCTACGTTTTTCTGTCACCACCCTGAGCGCCGCGCCGCGCCGAGGGATCCTCCACGACAAATCGATACGTTTTGCCTCTCGCTCTCGCATCGCGCTTTCGTGAACCATGCGAGAAAGATTGCATAGATAGGATGTGCATTGATAGGTCTACTAACATGGCATTTGACATGACTTGACAACCTGTCAAATTAGGCGCGGTTTTAAGTTCTTAATGCAATCACGAAGCTTTGGGCCCGAACCCACCCGGCTATTACTAGAAACAAAACAACTCTTTTAGATCTTATCTTGATATTTTTGAGATGCATCCTTTTTACTTTCCAGGGCCAAGGGATAGTATTCTGAACCCGCAAATAAAAAATCGAGATGAAGACGGACATATCCATTTTTAGCACCCAAGAATCCAGTCTGGACCATTTCCAGACTGAAGTCTGTCTATGTATGTATGGCTGTGTGTATTCCTCCACGACAGCGAAATCTTGAAATAGCGATAGCGAATAATCTCGAAACATTGCAGTTAGCGTCCTGAAACGGTACACAGACGCTCTGTTAGACCGAAATCACGTTGTGATATTTTGATTTGAATATCTTGAATGCAAGCGACGGCAATACCAATTTAATGAATACCACGGAAAATACTACAAATATACCTCCTACGAATTGGCGTTCGGGGGAGGTTAGGTTGGAGAGGGGGGGGGGGGCAGGAGGGTATTAACGGTAAGGGGGTTTGTCTACTTGCCAGGAAAGTCTTGATGTGACACACCGATTTTTAAAATCAAAGCATGAAGACTTTCTTTTTTGACAATTAATCAATTTTAGAGAATTTGGGATTGAGAAGAAGAACTCATTCTTCTCAATCCTAAATCTCATATAAGAACTGTAAAATAGAGGACGTAACTAAAAAATAGTGGTATAAGGGCGGTATTAAGGCGATTTTTTGGAGCATTACCAAATTAGGTTTCGCAGAATTTTCACCTATAAAATAGAAAACTGAATAAAACTTTATATACGTTTTACCTAAAATTACGATACTATAGGACAAAGAAAAGAAGTTTTAGGGCGGTGGGCACGGGTCTACCTTAGGTACTTATAAAACCAAAAACTCGAGTGAAAAGTAAATGTTTTTAGGGGCTATGGGCTTGCCTGCGTAGACGACTATTTTCGGATTTTTTAAGCTATACTATAGGAAACTCAAGTGAAGCGAATGTTTTGAGGATCGGGCTCTAGGACACTGGGGTTAAAACGCCCTTGTGCCAAATACACAAAGTGCCAAACACACAAAGTGGGCGAGCTTTTGGGCGACGACCAAATACTGGATTGAGCCTCATTACTGGATTTCGTATACTAGACGCAGAACGAAGGATCGTCGAACGTCACAATGTGGAGAAAGAGAGGTTTTTACAGTGTTTATTTACAGTATTGTTTTTAATTTACCTAACAGATTTTTGGAGTGTCCACACATTGACGTCCCACAAACTTTTTCTACCACGCCAAGTGTCGGCACAGACATTGGTCTTTTTTCAGGGTTCCGTACCTTATTTATTTATTATTTATTTAACTTATTTATTAATCGTACAACTTATTTATTTATTTATTTATTTATTTATTGGTTACATACACATTCAAGTGCAAGAGCAAAAAGGAAAAGAAAAATAATGTACAATTTAGGAATTACCATTATATGGTACATTTAGCTGTAATTTATAGTCTAAATTTAGGTATACATCTGCCTGAGCCCAGGTTAAATATAAATGGCGAATAAATTATTTAGATGTTTATTTTTCCATTGTGCTAAATAAAGCGCAACCCTGCTAGTCACTCCTGTGTTAAGATGATCTCACTTCCTGAGCCCAAGGACGTATCCGGGGGGTGGGAGGAGGAGCACAGGAGACGCTTCCCCCCCCCCGTTTTTTTTTGAGTAAAAAATAAAGTCGAGAAAAATTGATAATCAGGGAGAATGTCTTGAGCGTGTTTGCACCTAGAGTCAGTCACTTATACAGGAGGGGGGGGGGGAGGGTGGGAGCGGGTAGTTGGGCTTAAAACCCCCGACATCCGGCGTATTTTTGTTTCATTGTATGGGCAAATTTGAGTTTATTTGGTCGATACCGCGCGCGCTATTTTAATGAATGCCCCCCCTCCCCGACACTGAAGTCTGGATACGTGCCTGCCTGTGTTCTAATGAAGTGGCAAAGAAAGGAAAAATAATACATATTATAAATAAATATTTTTACCCCAGATTACGTTATACAAATGTGAATACCGCCCTTTTGTCGCATTGCAGTGGCTGTCGCGTAGCGTTCATAGGAACTTCATTCTTATTGTTGTAATATTGCCCGGATAATAGGCTAGACAAATAAATTTATAGCCAGCAAAATAAAAGGATCATTGTCCTATCGACGATTCACAGGGTTTACAACTATAAATGTATGTCACCCTTAATTATCTTGGCCGGTTTTTAAAGGATATCGTTTGGAAATACACACCCTCTTAAAAATATAAATTCTTTGGCGATGGTTTATGTCGCATATGTACATAGCCTACTTGAATTCACTTCTAACATTTCGTCTCCGAAGTATGTCTCATACAAGCTGACAATTGAGCGCATTCAAAAGCAGCTTATTCGTCATCTAAATGTCTGCTCGTCCCCATGGCTTGTTATACGCTAAAGGACTACAGCTATATGGTTTAGAGACAATGTATGATCGCCGCGTAGCATCTGTTTATGTCATTTTTATATAAAATAGTTCATTCTTGGTTTTACAGTAGGTACGTATCTCCTTAGTACGATGAGCACATGAGCGCCTTCCCGACTCACGCGCCCTACTTTTAACTTTTCACGTACCAAGGTGCAACACAAATTGTGGTGCCAATTCATTATTGTCACGCTCTATGCATATATACAATGTAGGCTCTAATAAAAATTGACATATTGAACCACGACAGCAGTCGGTCCTTTGTTAAGGAGATACGTAAAAATCTCGAGATCAGATGAAATTGAGTTAGCATCCCGCATTCTCACAGTGTGTATGATTTGTGAATTAAAGGAATTATTTATTTACCAGAGATACTATGTAAGTTTGATTTTTACCCACCCGTAAATTACATAGATATGAAATCGCATCTATTGTTTAATGTGTATCCATACACACACACACACACACGCACACATACACACACACACACGAACACTGACACACACACATTCGCACTCCATCACACGAACACACACCAACACCCATAAACCAACACTCACATACACACGTAGCGAACATACTTCTATATTTAAAATTATTTATGTAACTTTGTATTATGTAGCATATTTGTTATTTCCTATGATTATATTGAAAATAATTTAAAACATCATTGTGCTTGCTATCGTTAGATATTTTATGTTTATATTTTATTATATTATGTTTTGAGTAAAACACATTAAAAATGAAAGGGGTCATTTTGCAGCTTTCATTTTTTAGTATTTCGTTTTAAAAGAAAGCATCAAAAATGTACGCGAAAAAGTATATCTTACCCCTCTTATCTCCAAAATGTTCCACCCGATTTTTATACATGAAAATTACTGAAATAAAATCAAATGTATGACTGTCATACTTTTAGGGAGAATAGCAATCTACCTACAAAATGAAACTATTGATCTCACGTCAACGAAAATATTTTTGAGAAAAAAAAAAGACTCATCTTAATCAGGTCTACTTGTCTGTCTGACTTTTTAAAAAGTTGACAAAATATAAACTGTAGCACGCAAATATTTGCCGAAACAAGTAATTAAAAAAAATTAAAATTTCCAAAATTTAAACAATACACTTCCTTATATTGGTTAAAACTTAGTTAAACTCATGGTTATTAAAATATCAATATCAATGGGTTGCTAAAGTTCATTGTCTAGACGGCGTATGTGATATTTCGAAAATTTGAACTCATTGTTTGGGGTACAGAACCCTCGGCGTGAAAGTTTAAAATTAACAAGTTTTGTTTTATGTATGTAAATTATATTGTAGTTTCAGTTTGATTTTGGTCAAAGCGATATGATTTACTAGTTTAAAAAATAGCTACTTTTGTTATGAAAGCAGTTTGGGGTCAATCGTCAAGTCAACATGACGCGAAGCTCATAGACTACTATTCTATGAAATGTCCAATCTACGCATTTTAAAAACGATGGCTCTTAGAGTGTATTACCAATACTTTTATGATGCACAAGGAGAAGCGGTCCGTGACGTAGAACCGACGCTACGTGATGCATTATTGTCGTATCTTTACTTAGGATTACGGCGAGACTTAAAAAATATTATTATTTCACCTATTATTTTAAGCCAATCTAATCATCAAACGACGGAGACATTGAACCATTCAGAAAGTAAGAAAACTGTAACATACGTAGCTGCGTTGCAATACTGGTTTCCGTCAGATCACTAGGTTAAGCAGCGTCGGGCGTACTCGGTATTTGGATGGGTACGCCTGAGAGTAATGCCAAGTAATGTTATAAAAAAATCGGTTGTGTCACCCCAAGACTTTCTCGACAAGCAGACAACACCCTTCCTCCCCGCAACTCCCCCCCCCCTTCCCCCTTCATCCCCCTTCCCATCTGATAGTGACTATGATAGCAAAAGCAGTATTTTGTAAAATTTCCGTAATATTAAAATGGTATTTTTACAGAAATGATGTAGTATATTCTTAAATACGGCGGTATTTACATGTTTTGGGTCGTTTTTATACTAGATATTCCAAACAACAAGGCATCTGAGTACCGAATTTCATGTCTCTAACTGTAATATTTCGAGATTTCAAGTATTTCGAGACAAGCGCGCCCTCTGGTAGACCGATTTCTACTGCAATCTTTTCAACTCTTGCCATGACCGAATTATGCCTGCATACCAAATTTCAGCTCAGTCGAATGAAGTGTTTGAACGCTATCCTCGAGGAATACACACAGACACACATAAGTGCGTTCACAATAGGTACTTTCCTCTGCCGGGAAAGTAAAGCCGGACGCCTGTAGGATAATTGTCAATAGACAAAGGTGGCCCGTAACCGTAACGTAGGGTAAAAAAAAGAACGTTATTGTAAAGTATAAAAAAAACTAAGCAAAACATCATGAAATGCCTCATCTATTACACACAGCACTTTAAATATATCCAACTTCTTATCATCGTACCTCCTGGAATAAAACCGAATTGTGATTTACGATCACTGTTAAAAATGGCACGCTTAACTGGCGACTCAGACGGTCTACAACGCGATTATTGTTATGAAAATTTACCAAGTTATTACAAGAAGTGACCGCAAACATAATCTCGCTTTTATAGTCGTTCCGGGTAATATTCACCGATATACAGAGGCTTTATTGCATGTTTTGATTATCGATATAGGTAAGTGAATCGAGTGCTTCCTGGTTTTTATGCCGAAATAATGGGTATCCCTTAGATATATCAGTCTTATTAAATATGCATAATTTGTTATTATTAAGTAAAATTTTAGGATGAAGGAACAGAGCCTAATATTATCAGAACAACAAGAAATAAAAATGAAATACCTATTTGTTTATAGAATATTTTGTTGGTGTACAGGGTTATGTTAATCTAATAAACAAGCCGTACCTACGCAGTCTGATAGATTAGCAGACATAGCAGATCAGCAGTCATCGCCACAGAATATACCATGTAAGCCTATCTACACAGTCGATCGCCATGATCGATCGTCTAGCGAGATACCTGCCGCAGGGCGCTCAATCCTGCAACATTACATTAAAAAAGCCGGATCAATGGACCCGGTTCACACGAATCCCCGTTAAAGTGCAATTTCACAACGGAAGAAGCCCCGGGCCTTAAACAAGGCTCTTTGAGCGAATCACGGAATCCTGATAATCTAAATTGATTTTTGATTCAGCAGTTATTGCGATAGGTCTTATAAATGTAATTTTTAAATAAACTGAGAATGTAATGATTAACAGATATCGCAGTTGAGCAGTCATAGCCACAGAATATGTCATGTACCTACGCCTATTTAGACAGTCTGCCTACAGACAGACATGTACCTACGCCTATTTAGACTCGCGAGATACCTGCGGCAGGGCGCGAAGCACTGCGACGCCGCATCCAGAAAGCCGAGTCAATGGGCCCGGCTGACAAGAAAGCCCTGCTAAAGTGCAATTTACCAAAGGATGAAGTCACGGGCCTTAAAAAAGGCTCGTTGAGCAAATCACGGAATCCGGATAATCTAAATTGATTTTTGATTCAACAGTTATTGCTGTAGGTCTTTTAAATGTAGTTTATAAAAAAAAGTTCTGAAAATTTAAGTATATATATAGTCATAGGTACCTACTCCTCATTTCCATCTAGTAGTTAAATTTCCTTAATACTTTTCTTAAATTTCATCTAGCAGTTAAACTTCCTTAATATATACCTTCATCTAGTAGTTAAATTTTATACTGTAGTCCACGTTTCTATGTATTGCTGGCCGCCTAGGTACAGTTACGGAAAAATGTCTTTATGAAATACATTTTTTTTAATGAAAGCGTCTCGGTATGAGCCTCGGTATAGTCAGGTTTTAAAAAGAGTCTAACGATGGAAAGATTTTAAAACAGTTTAAATTATTTATTTGAATATAACAATTATTAGCGCGGTTTTAATCGGACCGCTGAACATATTATAAAAAATTAAAACACATTACCCCTTTTTTATTACTAAAGGCCTCTTATGAGACATTTTGTCATTTGACGCTATCGCTATGACCAAAACGGTATGATGTAACTCGAATTCGTTATAATTCCGCCGGGATTTTAGACAAAGTCAGAAAAACAGGTATTTGAAGTTTGCAGTAAGTTTGCAGTAAGTTTCCAAAGACTGAAGATTTCTACTATGGGAAGCGACCGCCTCGACCAATCAGGTAGTTATATATAAATATAAATCAGGTAGTTATAAAACGCGTGCCTGCTATATTTTGACAGTTGCTATAGCTGAAATGTCCTTACATCATACGGACTTCGGTATATAGTCGATAACGAAAAACGATAGCTTTCGTTTTTCGTTATCGATCTTTAGCTAATTTCAGGCCGCTAGACTTTTTTGTGGAGGTTTCTGAAGTGGCATCTCTATGCCAATAAGCCGCAATCGACCGAAGCCTTCAAAGTCAACATAACCCAGGCCATCGCTCAAATTCAGCCGGATCTATGCGGCAGTCATTAAAAAATTAAACCTCTCGGATCCGTGCCATCGTGCGAAGCCGCAGCGGACATTTAGTGGATGAACGCTAGTTCAGTAACCTAGTACATCATAAGTTGCATAAGTGAGGGTAGTTAGTTTCGTTGTTTTTTCTTGTATGGGATGTGTCTGAGATGCAAAATCCAAGTGTCGACCTCGGCATCCATCCAAAACACCTTTGAATATCTCAAAATGTGCTAAATTTTTGCACTTCTTTCGGTTTATTTCCTTTTTGACCATGAAAGAACTCGTTTTCGCAAAAGATCATTCTATGCATTTCTAAACAAGAGCTCTTTTCGAATTGACATATTCAAAAATGTTCCGGAGGGTTGCCGGGTCGAAAACTTCTCAGGCACATCCCATAAAAAAAAAAAACTAACTTGATGCAAATTAATAAAATAATATGTATTTAAAAACAGTAAATATGAATAAGCAACCTGAATTGAATTTGTTAATACTTGAAAACTAAAAAGACTAGAATTGACCGTAGACGTCGGGTATCACGAAGGAACTGGCAATAAGCGAAAGCTTTGCAACTCGCTGTAATTTTCCTAACTATCGTAAATTAAACAAATTAAAAGTAAAATGTATATTTAGAGTGAGGTAACACTTTACTTTTTAAAGTGCACTTTTTAATTAAAGTCGCAATAAATCCTCATGAATAAAATCTAACTATACCAAAGCAAGCATAAGAAAGGCGTAAAAGTGTATATGTAGGGAGAGCTCGTTAGGTATTCACGTATTCGACAATCGCCAAAGTCGTTTGAAAGTCAACCTACCGCGGCCCCGCTCGCAATGAATGAATGGGTCCATTAACGCATATGGGCCCGTAATACGCAGGATTACCCACCACCCAGCGCCAGTGCCCGGGGTGCATTTAACTAATGAAAAATATGTTCGATTTATCGACACCACTTTACTACCGCCTATAAATAACATAATAATGGAATTTGTCAAACGAATAAATTAAAATTGTGTTTAGTTGAATCGACAACTGTTGGCAATAGAATACCTAATGGATCAAACAATCCTGCAATATAGATAAGTACCTACAAAAGTTTTGTATTTCAATATTTTTAAAAATATATTGTTTTGGTAAAGATATTTAATTTAGTACTTATTACAAATTGCATAATAAAAACCTATTGAAAAGTAGGTCGCATTTCCCACGACGATTGATATTAGTATCCTATTAGCATCCCAGCAAATTCACGGGATTATAATCGCGAGCGACGATCGGAAATTACAACCTCTCCGTCGTTTTGTTCAAATAATAACAGAGTAATTCCACAAAAGCACTTAAATTAGGGGACGGTCTGAGGTGGCACGTGCCGTACACTACCCGCCCCCTGCCTCCCCCCACCCCACTCCTCTTCCTTCTCCCCCAAACCCGCCCTCAGCCACGGGCCAACAAGTCAACAAGAGGGCATAGACAAAAGGGTACTTCAAGCCATAACCTAAAGCAGACAATCTTTGATGTTACGACCCGCGCCATAAAGAATATCAATCCATTATATTTTATTTACTTTCGGTCTTCGTTTAGTTGATGATTTGCGCTGAAATTGTAAACATTTAATTCTCGAAAGCTGTTTGGTACTATGAGTCAAAAAGTCTTAGGTAAGTCAAAGACTTAAATGTGTAGTCGGCATACGTAATGGTTTCGACAGCTAAGAATTTACTCACACATAACGATAGATTCTTCAATGAATTTTATATACATTTCTATGAAAACGCCATTGAATGGCATCTCATTTAAAGAAATATTATTGAAGCTATGATGATTATATTACAAAAGTTTGTAATTTGAGAGCACTGTTGAATTGCTCTCGGGCGTGTTTTGTCGCCAGAGATTGAAGCCATAAAAGGCGTCGCTTCTTCGTCCAGAGAGGACTTTGTACGGCGCACGCGCGGGCACGTGCCGCTTGGGAACCGTGAATATTATGCTGGCAACAAAATGCACTACGATTTTTTTTATAAAAGGCTTTGTTATTTATAAAGTTTAAAATTCCCGTCACTAGGAAAAGTATTGCGAACGCGTTAAAAAAATCGAGAAGAGGACCGAAATATCCGTTTTGACACGCCCTGGCACGATTAGGACCATTTCCAGACTAAAGTCTTTCTGTGAGTATGTGTGTGTGTGTGTCTTCCACGATAGCGCCTTAATGCTTCATCTGATTGATCTGAAATTTGGCATGCAGGCATCATTCGGTCATGGCAAAAGTTGAAAAGATTGTAGTTGAAATAGTTCCCCCAGAGGGCGCGCTAGTCATACTTCAATTTCAAAATACTGCAGTTAGAGACTTGAAATTCGGTACAAAGATGCCTTCTTGTACCAAAATCACGTTGTGAAATTTTGGTTGGAATATTTCGTATACAAGCGACGCAGTTTTTTAAAAATAGCGACGTATTTAATAAAATATTACATCACTTTTGGAAAAATACTGTTTGAATACCGCGGAAATATTACAAATTACTTAAATATGCTATATTTGCTACCATAGTCAATTGGGAGGGGGGGGGGGGGTGGTCTACGTGCCGGGGAAAACTTTGGGGTGACACAACCGATTTTTATTATTGTCTTGTGGAATATTTATGTCAATTAATTGACTATAGTTTTCCTAATATCCTAAACAAATAATTTTTCTTGGCTGAGTAATTGAATTTAGGAAAAAATACATTTTAGGGGGTAGTTTTGAACACATATCTGAAATAAAAAGATTTTGATTTTTACACTCAAATTTCGCGGCTTTAATCATAAATTATTATCTGCTTTAACCTATTTATCGTAGATCCATAGAAATGACCTAATGGCCACTCGATCCCATAAGTCCACTAAAAAATGCTGCTAACATCACGCAGAGGTCCGCTTAAGCGAATTCGAAGTGTGACTATTCTAGTGGACGGAGTAATCCATTCTAAAATGATAGACATACAAGGGAGCTCTACTAGTTAGCCAATGCTCAGAGACCTTTATCAAACTAACTTTTAAATGAAGGTCTCGTTCTGGCCGTGGCGGAACTCGACCAGGCAAAATTTTTGCGTCTTATCCCAAGAGTAACAAGACGACAACAGTCGTTATAACATTCTGAGACAGAGGGTTCTCCCACGGCAACAAAGAAACTACATCTGTCTTTTGACGTTCAGCATATGTACGCAAGGCGAAAGAAACCCTTTAATAGAAAATATGAACTATAAAATAACAGTTTATAGAATTCCAGTTGTCAAATTCAATTTTATTTAAGACACATTTATAAAATAAACGGAGAGTTATACAGAATTTAAATAACTACAAACAAAATCATAATAAATATTCATAATATGCGATCAACGCTCATATAACAACCGTCTATTGACGCGCTTCGTCTTCTGGCATTGTGAGACAGGATGGAATTATTCCATCTTCAATGTTTCTTAAACGGTTTTATTTAGTTTCAAGTTCCGTATGGTTCAAAATATACAAATGATATTCCAATTAATTCTACTAAAGCGATTCTCATGAAACAACGTCCAATGACAATACAACATAATGATAATTTCGACCATTGATACTCAACTCCTGATGCTGCAGGAGTACTGCCTGTCTAAACCTTGTAAAACCTGTAATACTTGAGGATCTGCTGTTTCTACATTAATATTTTGGGTCTTAAGCCGACACTCTGTCATCGAACTCCGGTTTCCAACTCCTTAGGCCTGGTGCTGTAGTGGTACGGCCGGCCTAATCAATACTATTTCATGATCAGCTGGTTTGAAATTGGTGTCGTGGGTCTTAAGCTGATACTTTATCAGTGAACTTCGGTTTCCAACTCCTCAGTCTTGATACTGGACTAGTGCGGTTGGCCTAAACCATGAGACTTGACTTGAACTGCCGGTGTCAAATTTGTAAAGTAAGCCACAAGAAATGGCTTCAGTCATTGAACTAGCATACTGAAGCATAATACAAGTGAAATAAAATAAAGATAATCGGTTTTATTATAAAATCGAAAATAACTGTGGGTCATCAACCTGGTGATTTGATCAGTCTATAATGAAATGTGGATGGCATTTAGTAGAAAACTTTTTTTCGTATATATATATATATATATATATATGATTATGATTTCCAAACTACAAAGAAGTTTTTATTTTTTTTTCATAAGTAGTAGGTATAATTACATTTTAAAACTTCACAAATAGTATATATAAATACTCAAGGACTAATTATTAATTATAATAGTAATTTTAGATTTTCTTTGCAGTTAATAATAAAATATAGACATTACAGAAGAACTTAATGAAACAAAATCACGTACCTAACAATCGCTTATAAAAGAAAAACCTCATTAATTCATACAAAACGAAGTTTCATCTATTTTTTTTATTTTTTTTTTATTATTGTTAAGGAAACAAACAGCTTTTACAAAACCTTGGGTACAAAATTATTCCACCATTACTACTAAACATTCAACCGATGTAGCAGTGTGGTGTTGTTAGGATCATTATATCCTCCCGAGCGCCATAGGACACTGTCCAATATCACTGTCCAAATATCTAGTAAGTAGTTGCCTAAATATCCAAATGAATATGGGAAGAACCCATTTTTTTAAAAATTTAATATTATTTCTTTTATTCAATTATTTGCTCTATATGGGTAAATGATTATTCGCGCTCTCTATCGGCCAGCACTGGAACCGCCCGGCCGCATTGTTTCTTGTCACCTCGTGATCGTTGTGAAAGTGGCAAATTAGTAGGTACATTTTTATAGAGTTGTTTAAGCGAGTTTGATAAAATGCGATAAAATGCAATTTGATAAAACGATCTTAAAGAGTTTCGACATTTCGACACTTAGAGGTTTTCAACTATAACTGGCGAACCCGTTACCCCAGGAAGTTTTAACGATAATGATCGTTCTAACGATAACGCTCCCATAAGGTGAGCGTAGAAGACTTAGAGATGAATACAAACCTACTGTCTAGCTAAGCCAACATGTCCGTCAGAGGCCAACGCCTTGCGGCAAGGCACCGGGAAAGGTACCCAGTGGGCAGCCTCGCTCCTGACTACCAGTTTTGGAAGTATATCTCCATCTGGAATTAACCATCAGGATACCTCCAACCTCCCAACTGGTTATGGGTTCGAAGTCGCTTGCGCGCCCTCTACCTGCCGTATACTCAGCAGTGATTCAGTTTGAATCTATCGCTGACCTTAGCATCTTTTGCCCTGCTCTGAATTCAGAATCATGTAGCCAATTGGTCATTTAAAGAGTGGTCGACAACAGGTCAACAGACACTCCCGCTGCTTATGAGACAGTACATTTCTATAGCCTCCACACTACCTACTTCAGTAATTAATCAGAGTGTACAGGCGATTGGCTGACGCCGCATGGTGCGCCAATAGTCCATTAGCGCCGGATGGCAATCCCCCAGGGGAAAGCGATCTAAAAGCCGTGAGGCCCTTCCCGTCACACGAGGAGGCTACTGAATAGGAGCTGAATCGAGAGTTTAGCTGAGCCGTGAACACATAGGATATTATGGCCCAAGCTGCACGAAACCATTCGCTACCTGACATTTCGACAGTTGGGCGCTGTCGACTACAACGGTCGAACCCGACGCCCCAGGCTGGTATAACGATATGTGATCTATGTGTTTCATCGTATGATGGAACGTTTTACCGTGGGATGAGCTTAGAAGACTTTGGGACGGCAAGAACCTACCGTCCAGCAAAGCCACGAACCTGCCAGTCCAACGCATTACGGCGAGGTAATAGGAAGGAAACTCAGTAGGGCCATCTCGCCCCTGGCTACCAGTTTTGGTAGGATATCCCCGTCTGGACATTTCGACAATTAGCGACGTGCGAACCCATCACCCTAGGAAGTTTTAACGATATTAGATCGTTATATCTTTGGGAGTTGAGCCGTGCGTTTGGTTGACCCTAAACTCATGGGTCTTAGTGGCCGAATCGAAACAGGGCCCATTAGCTCCCTGACGTTTCGACAGTACTGTGTCAAAATTCCAAAATGGAATTTGTGTAGTGTAGTGCGTTTTGTCAGTGCGAAAATGCCCCAGACAGCGCACGTCGACCGCCCGCCCCCGCCTCGCCGGTGGCGCTGTGGGCTCCGGGCTACCGGCGCGCGGACGCCCAGGGCGCCTGGGACACACGGGCGCCGCGTGCCCGACAAATTCCGTGCGAGAACACAATGTTATAATATTTCCTTTGTACGAAAAATAATATTGTCGAGGATGCGATCACGTGGCGCCGCCTCCGCTCCCGTTCACATGTGGCTTAGCCCGGAATACAATACGCATTAGGGACGTTTAGCGACCTGCCCAGCCCACCAAATTACATGCTTATCAATGGGTGTTTTCCACTTTCGACGATCGCGATTCGGGAACATATCACCCTGGTGTCTCTAGGCATTATGCTGACGAACAACTACCAAATTATCGTATTTAATATGATCTAGAACAGTGGTTTTAACCGGTGGTTCACGACCCTCTGGGGGTCGTGAACAGCACCCAGGGGAGGGGGGTCGCCTGTTATCTATATATATTTTTTATATTACAAAAAACCTTTATTTATCTAATATTTCCTTTATGCATCGTGAGAGAAACATATTTATTATGAGTTTTGCTATTGATTTTACAAATGTTTATGTTGATCTAATATGGAGACAGCAGACAGAAAAACTGTTGAAATAAATGTGGTTTTCGCCATTGTTTTTATAAAAACTTTATTTATTCGATGCCTACAGTTACAGCTATGGAAGAGACTAAGGGCAGGGGTAAAACTAACTTACTGTCTATAAGGGGGGGGGGGTAAACGCTGGGAAATACCGGCAGGGGTACGTTCAAAATTAGGAGATTCGATGAATTCACAATGCGTCAAAAAACGATTTCATATCATTATTTCGAATTATCTCCGTCGCAATAACCGTTGTCGATCCATAGTATAATATCACAGAATATCATAGAAAACAAAAAGCGAATATAGAAATATCTCGACGCTAGAAATATCTCGACAAAATGAATAATTGAATAATGTGACGTATGTGTAGCTACACTTGTGACGCTTGTGACGTATGTGTAGCTAAGTTTAATTTTCCAAATTAAACTGTATAGTCGTATTCACCACATCGAAAAAAGACAAAATGAAGCTGTTTTAAAATCGCATATTTTGGAGAAATATCAGTTTAAATGTTCGAAAACGATTATGAACATATATGTGTTTGTGATTATTTAATTGTGAGTTTTAAATGTAAAGCTGAAATATTAGGATACTTAAATAATTACTAATTAAAGTGTCAAATGTCTTTGGTCATCCTTTCCTCCCCTATACCAGGGGTCGGAAAACTGTGGCTCACGTGTCGCATGCGGCTGGCTGCCTTGAATAATGCTGTTTTTATCTTGCTCGTCCAAGCCAAGTCGAGGAGACATGTCGCACAGTTTTGACTGCTACATGAAGCAGCATGTTTATTAGCTACATGATGCAAGTGCAACCGACGCAGCTATATTAGTCTTGGGTTTTATGAAGATGTTCGTTGTCTATATAACCTTCATTATTTTTTTACTATTTAATAGCAATTTTACGGTTTAATAACCAACTACGGTACTGTCAGTGGGCATGAATCCATCCATGTCTTTGATCCAAATTTTTGTTACAATAAAGCCCCTAAAATTCATGGAAAGTGCGTAAAAATATGTAATAAAACCTATATATAATTGTAATTTCCTAAAATTTACATCTGCGGTGCCACCAGGTAGAGGGGAATTTTGCTTCAGACGTCTTCAATTGAATAATCTTCAATATTGACTACGGTATTGTCCATATAAATACACGCGGCTGATTGAAATGCACATAATAAAAAAATAGCATATGGCCAATTTATCCTAAAAGTTTGCCGATCCCTGCCCTAGATCCTAGGATTCCAGAGGCAAGATCCCATCCTAGTGGTTCCCAGCCGGTGATCTACGAACCACCAGGGCTCCGCGGGAACTAAATCTACGTCCGCGAAACAAAGTACTACGTGGTCATAAGGAAAAAATGACAGATAATGAAGTGCGCAAGCTCCGTTACTCTAACGCGTGAGATAGCGCCCGTTTACAAAGTAAAAATACACAGTGCAGGCACGGAATATATTAATTAGTTCCCGGTATATAAACAGACCGGATCGACTCGACTCATAAGCTGATTTATATTACTTTGGTATTGCCGTTAAAGTGGATGCAGAAAAAATCTAGGAAGAGCTGATTGAACTCCAAAATAATAACCTACAACAGACCGAATCGAATAATATCCATAGGCTAATTCGCAGTCTTTTTGGTATTGCCGTTGAAGTGGGTGTAAAGTAAATACAGGTAGAGCTCGCTATCTTAGGATGCGTTTTGAATCAGTTTCTTTTAAAGAGTTCTGGTTTAAAAGAAGTAATTTCATATCCTACAGTTCGGATATTCGCCTTGCGATATCTTATGGTCTTCTCCACAATGTATCAATGCGAATAAAGGGGCTTCCACTTTTCTCATAATTAAGAACAAAATCAGAAATCGATTGGAATCAAGTGATGGTATCCATGTAGCTCTGAGCAACAGGAACAGCCCCAGAATTGCCAAATTGTCAAAAATTGTAAAAGCTGCAAAATCTAATACTTTTACAATAAGAAGTTATTTATTATTGAAAATATCTTCAAATATTGTAAATTTTATATTTAACTAACAGTAAAAGACTGAAGTTGATTTTCAAATTATTGGGGTTTTTATTTTAAACCTTGCGGTCCCTGCACCAAAAACAAAACAGTCCTAGTGGCCCCTGGTGAGAAAAGGTTGACAACCACTGCTAGATCGACGGCAGACAATATATCCTGATCTCTAGACATTTGCATATGCAGGTATATCAAGTGCACGATATAAAACGCACGATTGATCGTGTACCAACATAACAATCGTGCAAGACATACCCCGAAATAAAACAATAATTTTAATAAATATATAGGTATATAAAATGGCTATTGGTATATCTGTATGTCTGTCCGAGCTTAATAGAATCCGACACCGTTTGACCGATCACTATGAAAGTTAGGATATATATGTATTTTGTCACGGAGAAGGTTTTTGTTATTTTGTTTAAACTTACCGCTAGATGGCGCTGCAACGCACCAACTTCTTTAACGCCCAACCGATCGCCATGAAAATTGGTATACATAGACAGTTGAGCACGCATAATATTCCTCTTTTTCGGTCTTTATCGTATTATCTTTATTAAACTCGCCACCAGATGGCGCTGCAGAATATCAACTTCTATACCGCTATGAAAATTGGATTTGAGCCCGCATACTATTTTTGGCCTATGATCTTTATTGTAACTCGCCAATAGTGACGCTGCAGCTCATCAATTTATTAGCCGTTCAATCGATCTCCATGGAAATAGGTATACATAGGTGTTTGAGCACGGATATAACACGGGTAACGCGGGGTAATACTACTTGGAAATATATAAACAAAAGGGGACACGTAAAGAAAATCCAACGTAAGTCATACAGTTTGCACTTTTTTAGTGTATAACTGCTACCGCCGCGCCCTGCCAACACCGCCTAAGTCTTAATGTTTACGATATAATTATACACGCTTTGGCCACCTCGTAAACGAATTAGATACGGTTTTGGAAACAGCGGCGCGGTGTTTCTTTAGAGCCGATGCATAATTCAATTTGTTTATTATAGGTTCACGTACAGTACTTATACTTATTTATTAAATACTTATTAGAAGTACCTAATTTGGCTACCTTTGTTTTATCTAAATTATAACCAAACGTGTGTACAAGTAAAATAATTATCTGGCACACCTGCCTTAGCACAGGCCTAGGCCTTGTTATTCGGCGTTGACATAGTGATCAAAATGCTGCAGTGTGCTTCCTTTTTTGGTACTGGAACAAAGATGAATATTTGTAACGCTGCAGGAATGTGCATCTCGTGCTTTACTCTAAATAAATAAAAATTAGAAATTATGAGATGAATCAAACAAGTATAAATCGGATGTAGTATTTAAAAAATTATAAAAGAAATATTGTGAGGGTTCTGGTGGCACAGAGCAAAATTACTTGTTGAAAGATATACAATATTTGAGAAGACCTTTAACCGCTGGAATGCCAATACCACCGATCGGTGGTTTTCTGTTGTGACAATTCGTGGGCGGCCGATCTCCGTATTTATGCAATTACGCAATTAAGTAAAAGTCGTCTGTCATTGAATAAGCTACCTTTATATATTAGTATGCGTACAGTAACTGCCCCTACAAACCAATTCTCGGGGGTTGAAAACGTGCCGTCGTGTTTTTCATTCCCATGACTGGCTTTGGGGGTTTAATATCCAGGTAGAAAATTAAATTGATCGTCAATATCTGAATAGTATAATTTAATTATTGCAATCCATAATGTATGTTCATCAAGTAAATTATACAATAAAAAATGTACTAATTCAAGTGCATATTCATCGTTTTTATATAATCAGTGTTCATTGCACTGCCACTCTTTAATAAAGCTTTGTGGTTTTTTTGCTTTTCTTGGAATTGCAAGCTAAGAAAGGCTTTTCGGCTTCGTGTTTTCAGTAGCTGTATGCACATTAGCTAAAAGGCGTAACGATATGGTTATAACATTTCTTAACATAAAGTTTACGTTTCTTTGACCGTTGTTAATTTGATTACGTTCTGCCGTGCGTATATTATAAATGACTAGCTGCGCGCCGCGGTTTCATCCGCCATTTAATTTTAAAGAAATTGGATCATTTATAAATAATTTAGAGTACTTCGGCATAGGCAACATTTTTACTCATATTTTCGTTGGGTATTAGTATATACTGGCTTTCGCCGCAACCTGATATTATATGACATGAGAAGGATGATATAATGAATGACATGATACGATATTTTATATGATATGATGTCTATATTTATATCTATGTATATACATATACCATCGTCTAACTTCCTCTTCCTAATCACTTCCAATTCCATACCTCTCCCATCGATTTACTATATTAATTTTATATTTAGTATGAACTTAGTTTATTTTATAATTAATTTTTAAGTAAATATGCTGAAATCTGTTTAAAAAAATACTTTCGTAGGAAACGATTATCGGCGTAATGTTTTTTGCTATGTTTATGCACAAGTATGTACATTTGTATGCGCTGAATGTTTCCCGAAAGAAAAATAAAATAAATGAATAAAATGATATGATAAGGCAAGAACATTTCGGTTCTTTTCGGCTCGGCTCGGTTTTCATCGGGCGGCCGCTCTCGGCCCCGATCTACCGCGTCGCAGCGCCCGCCCGCGGTATTATTTAGTTTTCACTAAGCGTTCTTTCTGCTCGACTCCTAAGGGTCGTAATGGGATGTTTTATAGCCTATAGCCATCCCCAAGAACTGCACTATCAAATGCAAACAGAATTTTTCAAATCCGACCGGTAGTTCCAGAGATTGGCGCGTTTGGACAAACAAACTCTTCAGCTCTATTATTAGTATAGATTTTAAATATTCACAATATCGAAAACTATAACGACTATAATATTTTCCTCAATTACAGGTTATTTTAACGCCCTGCAAATTATACTAACACAACCATTAATTGCATTCAGGAACCCAGTAGTAATGGGCAGTCAGCAATTATATTATATGTACCTTGCGGTAATAAACGACACGCTCCGCTTCAACGAGCAGAAAAAAATCCGCGATTTTACCTATTGTAGAAAAAACAGCGACTGTCAGGGACAAAATAATCCGTTCTCTAACTGATGGATTCTTGAGACACACTTCCTTTATAGTATTTACTTTGTATTTCAGACGATGCTGATTTGATGTTCCTGGTCGCTGCCTTCGATAATAAATGTAATGATTTTCCCATTTAAAAAAAGAGACAGAATGCTTAAACGAGAATGCGCATTGTTGATGTAGATCATATGAAAATATCTCTTTATGTAGAACATTTGTTACTAATAAGAATGATCTCAATTATGAGCCGCTTCTGAGTTATATCCTATTAACAGCTCGGAAGCCAGCCTTCACACGTAAAAAACTGCGCCACAACTTTTTGATTGATTTTGTGAATAAATACTAACAATATCGTTTTTCCATGATTCTCTGTTGTTGCCTAGTAATTAATCTCGTGTTAGTTATGTATATTATATATTTATATAGTATACATGGGGGCGGCCGAAACGGTTACGCGCTGATCTGTCAAACGACGCAAAATGCTTATAGGCACTGTTGGCGTCCGACGGGTTAAATTTGGCTGATTACCGATATCCTATAGTGCACATAACATATCCAGGCATTGTAATTTTAAAAAAATATTTAAACTCAAACCGTCGCAGAATACCAAGAAATTATAAACTACATACGCCGTGTGAGTACAAACTTCCTAAGAATGCTCGACTTTGTCAGTAGTATATGGAGGGGATATACTGGGATATGTTGCTTTACTCTGTATGTGTCTCATGATTTCATTCCCGCTCTGTTTCCTGTTGTATGTAATATGCTAAAGTCAGCTGCTCAACATGGTGGGCCCAGTGAAAGTATGTCATAATATACTATCTTTTATGGATCTTCACTGCAAATAATATATTCCAAATAAATAATTGGCGTGGGGGTTTTTGTGAATTTAACAAGATTCCGAACTTCAAAACTCTGAAACGGCTCATAATTGATGTAAGTTGTCAGAGTGATAAATGTTCTAGATAAATAGGTCATTCCAATGGTAAATAAGTTATTGTTTTTGGGGAGGTGGGCCCAGCGGCCATACATTTTGGCCAATTGTTCGTTATAACGTTGTTTTCGTTGACCTTGCACCTTGCACTTGAACAAGGCTACTTAAATTGTTGACTACGTGACTATTGGTTGACTGAGCTCGGGCATGGTTCGTTCGTCATCTATCGGTTTTGGTAACAATTGAGAAAATTAATCGTCCATGGAATTGAAATATTCCGCGTCCGTTAACGGCAGCGGTATTCTGCTAAAAAGTGTTGTCGTTTGTAGAATAGTTTTAGCCTCAGCTTTGTGATCGAAGGGAAGTACAGATAATTGAAGATAAGATATGTCTTTCAAAAGCCATTATATTTAATTACATTCGTATCCAATTGGCTAATTTACAGCTCTCAGTAGTAATGTGAATTTATTTATTTATTATAATTTGTACTCAAACATACTTTATCAAATATATAAATTATTAGTAATATTTTTATATCATTTCTTATTAGAGCATATTATCCTACGTGTACTCCATGCGCTACATTATTTATTGCCTATGTTCCATTTAACTGATCATTCACAAAAAAGTATCAATATAAAACCTTTCAGTAGGACACTAAATGACATAAAAAAGAAATAGATAGACATCCATGATCATATTTTATTTTTTAAATAAGTATAAACTAACATTGAATTCTGAAAAAATAAATGAATTTGGTGATATTTAATATTTTCTAAAGAAAATAATAGAAACGTAAGGTAAATTATCAATCTGTGTCTCGTAATTTAGAGCTAAAAGGATTTATTTGTTCGGGTTCCCAGTTGCTAAAAAAACAATATTATCGGCTACGATGTTGTATAACCGGCATGTAAGTGAGATGGGATTGTGGAAAGATTGATTTGTCTGCGAAATGGGAATAATGGAATGTTACGTGCTGCCTCAGTCATCTGGATGGTACGTTAGTAATAAACAAACTACTGTAAGTGATAGGTTGGTAAATTATTCGTATTATCAATCTTTTTGGATGATGCTAGTTCGAAACTGTTAGGTTAGGTTGTAATTGCGCCGACCCCGCCGTCCCACCACCTTTATAATTTGCGAAGCAACAGCAGCAGTTTGCCGCCTACCTGCAGACCAACGGATGCCAATTGACAGTACTTTAGTCTAACCTGGACAACGGCGGTTGCAACGTCGCCGAAACGTCGGTAAATTCGTTTTACCTAATTTATCAAACAACCGAGATAGTCTTCGATTTTTATGTAATTACTTCCGATAAAATGATTAAATTCTTCTCGAGAAGTCAACTTTGCAGCAGTTGCAAACAGTAGACATCTTAATGTGCGATTTAGACAATGTAGTTGTTGACAACCAACAATGTATGACAAAATGAAAAATAATGGTATATAAGTTGAATGAAGCGTGCATCCATACATTAAGGGGGCGATGCTAGCGCGCAATTCATTTTTACTTAAAACTTCGTTTAAATAGAAAATATACATTGTAAATCTGAAAAAAGTATCAAATCGAAGAATATCAGTAGCTTCACGATCAGTAATTGCCATTATAACGAAAAACTACTACATCCACAGTAAAATATGTCAACGTTGTTAAATTCACAGGGCGAAAAGGAAACTCGACTAGTAGTCTATGCAAAAATAATATAATTTTGTTGAGAGTTGTAATCCTTGTTTTTTAATCATTTTGATTCTACTTAATTGTTGGAAAGTATTGAATTATTGGGGATCGAAATTCCGTAATGATTTAGACGTTCTTGCGACGACGTACTCATATACAAACGAAATAAGGATTTATATTCTCTCATATAAAAATTAAGGATTCATATTGAATAGGAGGATTCGTACAAAAGCGAAATAATAATTAATATTCTCGAGGGTTTCATATTCTTCGACCCCAATTATTTTATTTTGCAGATGCTTCTTTCGCTCTGTGAATTTAATAAATTGGTATTTTTATCCTACGCGTATAATAGTTTTTTCGTCATTAGGAATATTAATGATTATGAAATTTAGGTTGTGTTTTTATTGTGCAATCGATTTTTAATTTATCTAAAAAGACAGAAGCTATATCCGTCGCCTTAGATACACTACCAGTCATATAATGTTAAATCAGGAGTATTTACGAGTTGTACTTCGTACAAATCTCAATCAGTGCCAACTTTTGACATGGTAACAAGATCGAGTGACCAAGAAAATTCTAATGGGGTAGGGAAACGATACTGTGGCGGTGTTCGCCTTCTATCAATTAAGCAATTATAGGCACGCGAACACCAGCCCACTATTGTTCTGTCAGAATTTATTTTAAAAACTAGAATACAACTAATCTTTAAATTAGCCTCTTAAATGTCTGTCTATGTGCCAGCCTCGCTTAAATCGAGATCATTCTCACGATGATCTGTTTTCCATTGGGCTGGATTGTAATCGATTAAACTCGATTATACAATAATCTGATGCTCTGAGTGATTGGAGGGCTCGCCATCTCTACAATGTTTAACCAGGTTAAGGTGATGAGAACGTAATTATTTAAAAAAACTGTCTTTTTTAAAATCGCCGGTAATTAACGCAATTGCCCGCCAATTAATAATCTTACTAATTTTCTTTTGAACGATTTCATAACTCAATTAATTAAGATGTAATTAGTGTTGGTGTCGGTGATCAACAACGCTCTTTATAAATTAACAACGAAATCATGAAATTAGAGGCCATCGAGGGTGTTACACATTGTAAATAAGACGAAATCGGATTTTCCGCGTGAAGTGTATCGGAAGCAGGCCCAGGGTTGTAAATGGGCTGACTGGGCTATAGCCCAGTGCGGGTTTTTCTAGGGGGCGGCAAAATATGTTAATTTTTTTATTTAAAGGTGGGCATTTTTATCCAAAAAAAATGTGTTTTTCCTTCTTGGTAATAAATCAATTTATTTGTAGGCGAATGAAGCAGAAGACTACATTATTTTTACTTATATTATTTTTGCCATATTAGGCGTAAAAAAACCATTACTGTAGACTGAGTTTCATGTTGTTACTTACATTGAATTTTAAATGATCTTGCTTCATTTACATTATGTAAATAAATAATAATTAAATAAATAAATAAACTTAATTAGGTTATACCATCCATGCCGATTGTAACATATCATTTTATTGATAAATAAATGATATGTTACAATCGTCATCGAGTTAACAAACATTTTGTGTTGTATATTTCAGCTTGTATATTTAATGTTATTAAACCTGTAACTAAACTAAACGATGTTTTACTATCCTTATTATTATATTCTCATGGTTGTGCATTTTTTCAAATTCAATACTGTTAAAGACTAAAATGATACTAACAATAGCAGAAGTTGGTGACAGCCGACAATGTAGCTTGCTAACTTGCTTAAGCTAATATTATGTATGGGGGAGGGGGTGCCGAGCTGAGTATAGCCCAGGGTGTTAAAAACCTAGCCCCGGGCCTGATCGGAAGCCCACACATACCGACAGATATTTGAATGATAGCTCACAGCATACTCCATCCCACTAACGCGACGCTAAATATTTTACGCAGGAGGTGGAACACGTCATTGATGTCCACAGGAAAAAATATATGAAAAAATCATGACACACGCGTACGAAGAAACCCAGAAACGGAGCAGGTCACAAGCATTCTTACCATATATCAAGGTCGTGACGGATCGAACAAGTAAAACGGTGAACGAAGAATCCTCGTTGAGCGGTCTTCCATGACCACTGTAACCCTCTCGTGGGTGCCGCGACACAGAAATGTACAAGAAGACAAGGAAGCAGTTGCCCTGGTCAGGGAATGGATTTTGAAACCCTTCCTAGGACAGAAAATTGGTTACCAAAATATTGTAAGATATTTAACAGGAAATCTACTGGAGGAACGCGTCCAGAACGATACATCTAAAGCCCTATTAAAGCAAACATAATGAAAGCCCTGCTCAAACTGGCTAAACCTCGATAGGAACAGTGTCAGGACTAAAGATAGCATATATATCTCTCAACAAACATCTCACAA
Source organism: Micropterix aruncella (assembly GCA_944548615.1). Classification (NCBI taxonomy): domain Eukaryota; kingdom Metazoa; phylum Arthropoda; class Insecta; order Lepidoptera; family Micropterigidae; genus Micropterix; species Micropterix aruncella. Next base: position 30,353,062 of record OX155951.1, read on the forward strand.
CTATCGGGAAGAAGACAGATTCTCTTTGCAAGAATGCGGAGAGGACGATGCTATTGCTCTACATATCTCGTGTGAATGTCACACTCTAGCCAACTTAAGGCTAAACCTACTAGGAGTGCCTTATGTGAATCCTAACGATCTGCTTCCTGTATTAAACTATAATTTCGGGATATTGCTCCGACTCAATGAAGAGAGTGGACTACCGGACGAGAATCAAGGATCCTCAAGACCACCTTAAGCGTCCCACGGTCGGGACACCCGAAACGGCAATATGAAGCCATCAGGCGGTGGCCAAGCGATCAGCAGCCACCCAATGGAGGAAAAAAGATGAAGAAGGAGAAGAATCTGGACCAATTCGGTATAAATAGACCTTTAAACTAATCTAAAATATAGATTAGTCTCTCAGACCTGCAAAGCTTGTAATATAAAACTGCAAACCCAGGGTGTGTATAAAATCTAACAGAAAAATCTAGTTGGTTGGGTTACATTGGATAAACAAAGTGACTAATAGCGACTCAACAGACGGAATACAATAAAGCAGTTTAAAATCTTTAGCAAGAAGAATCAGCGATCTGCAAACACATCTTCGATAGGGGAGCGAACCACTGGGTACAGCAGTGGATGACAACCAACAACACTTCGGTCTACCCTGGACAAGGGCGATTGTGACATCGCCGAAACTTCGGATGCTTCAAAGTGCATACGCTAAGATTCGTTTTTGTCTTATTTATGGCATCTAACTAAATCATAATTAAAAATTACTTATTTTAATTGTTATTGTTTGACTTATTACGATTTTAATACTAAGAAACTTAAGAGTGTGAGCCGAGATTTTTTCTTCTAGAATCTATACAAAAGATTTTTGCTAGATTGGATAACGTTTTTCTTAAAGCTGGGCGGATTGCACAGAATATTCGGGAAGAAATATACTAGGGTTAGAGAAGCCCCAATGTCGGGGAGAAAAAGAGATGACTGGGCCTAATTGAAACTAGTGGGGCTTCTGCGCGTGGCGCGAGAGGGAAGAATCTACTGTCTCCTTTCATTCAACCCTCTGGCAACTCGTAACGAGCGTTAAATTAAATTCGCTGCCTCGTTACCTAATTTATTTGTTGGCATTTAGCCTTATTGAGGATTGTGTAAACATTCACATTCTTGTATTTTGTATGTATTCCTATAGATTTGTATATCTCTATATATTTTACTTGATACGTTTGATACTAATGTACATTCGTTTTACTGGATATAACGACGATATAACATTTTACATACGGTACGGTATTTGTTGTCTCTGACTAAACCTGGGCGTATTACATATATCCATAATAAAATCATAGTTGGGTGCTAATCTTCTGACGTTAAATATAGGCAAAACCAAATATATCCCGTTTAGCACCAATAAAAGGGTACAAAGAGTATTATTATAAATTATTTATTAATTGATAATATAATTATACTTAATAATGAAATAATTAATAGTAATAAAATAATTAAATATTTAGTAGTTAATTATTTTCTAAAAATATTTAGCAGTCCACGACTGTAAACATAGCAATACCGTGTGAATTTTTAGTTACATCTTTGAAGATATAAGCAACATTATTTTTTTTTGTTAAATAAAAAACAAAATTTTGAAAAAGAAAGATTAATGTTTTTTTTTGTCAAATTTGTAAATTTTATCAATTGAAAAAAAGTTTGAGAAACGTTGAGCGTGCGGCGCCATCTAGCGGTATGTAACATATTTCTAATAAACAATATAAGCGATATTTTACTTACCGCTAGATAGCATCGTACTCAACGCTTTTTATACTATTAAAAAACACATTTTTTTTAAACAAAAGTTGCCTATTTGCCGTACTAATTCACCCCATTCAAGGATGCCGGTAACTAAAAACTCACGGTGTATATGTCCCTGTTCTAAGTTAGAAAGTGCAAATGAAAGTCAATAAGTATATTGCTACGATAATTGATAGATACCTGCGTTGTGATGCATATCATTAAATTTAACGTAAAATAAAATAACACATATATACATAATTAAATGATGTCCTCTTTGGAACAGGCTACGCCTTGTTAGTAGGGACTTGGTCAATTGGCCTAATGGTATTTTTTGTATTAATACATTTAAAAAGAATTTTAGAAATGTCTTTGCTATTGCATGACATACGCTCTATATTGACTTTGTTATCATATGCTCACCGATATCAAAAATAAAATCATTAGAAGCCGTTTTACAAAAAAATACGTTTAGCCTATGCTTGCCATCTTATCTGTTTACTTTGAAAGAAGAATTCATAATATCCTTCATACTCACCAACCTACCCTCCAACATAAGCTCTCCTTGATGACGTAGTTAACATCTGGCCGGCAGATGGCACTAGGTAGTGCATAACACGCGCGTGCGAAGTTACGCCTGATAATTACAAAACAATATATCAGCGCAACGATCGCAGCTATTGTTTTGCCTAACAAATTAGTACCTTCATAACGAGGCGCGATGGAAATCGAGAGAGAAATTGCTGCTCTTGGGAAAACTGCCTTATTATAACTATTTGTAGGTACCAAACGTATATAATTAATTATAAGATTACAGTATTTGCATAATGTGCGGACATGGTTCATTACATATCGGAGATTTAATGGCGGCCTTTGCATGGTGGTCCATTCCTGAACTTAGGCAGTCTCCAATGTTTTTCACGCTCGCCGATCCTGATCCCTTTTCATTCAGTGTTGTCCTCCGAGTCGTCTGGCGTCATCCACCTGAGCGGAGAGGTGAACAACCTCATGGTCTCATATTGAGGCGAGGTCTCCATTAAAGAATATTCCTGGTCTACCGACTATTTTCTATTCTGACAATTTATCTAGCGCATCTTCACTTATAAGTGCAATGATTTCCATCGCGACCACCGCATCTTAGACCTTTGTCTTTCTTCGGAGCCATTTGTAGCGTCTTCGGCCGCGTAAGCTAATTCTGAGTATGGTTCGTTCCATTGCTCTTCGTGCAACTATAATCTTTTCGGCTGACTGTTTAGTAAGTCATGGTCTGTAGGCGTAGGTAAAGACAGGCACGACACATCGCTCGAACTTTTTGGTTTTCAGTTTTATCTAGAGGTAACTTACTTTTATTGCCTCCAAATGCTCCCCAGATTTGGGAATCCGCCTCTCGATCTCTGCCCTTTGGTTATCGGCCCAACCAGCATGATTTGTCGCCTAGATAAATATAGTGGCTTACGAATGCTGATAAGTAATAAATAGTAATGCTCTTCACTTTGAGATATTATATTTCTACCCACAAGCTTAGTGTCTTTTCGTCGAATCTGCCTTGTCGCCTACTAGCACCTTCTAGGCCGCCATTTTGGTAGCATCGCGAGGTCAGACTTTCATGCGGACACTCATTCAAGTACTGACCGCGTCCAATGCTTCTTAACTTTAGTAGCAAACGAGAACCGATGGTTCAACGTGGTTATGGACGCATAAAACGTGGCTACTGACGCCACAGACGTGGCTACACTACATGCTTATCTTCAAATTCAATCTAACTTTTCGGGATTCCTTCTTTAATTTTTCAATCATAAACATCCTGACTGAGCTGAATCAAGTTTTCGGCAAATCTAAGGTTTGACAATCTCTCTCCATCAATATTGATACCTTTCCAATTCTAGTTAAATTGGCTTGTAATTAGAGTGTAAGTAGATACTTACAACATGATATATTATTTTCTTACTACTACACAATTATATTATTTTCTCTAATTAGATAATTAGAGAGATTTATTGTGCTATTTCCACCGCATGGTCAAAATAGCCACCAGAGCCATTTACAATCATAGAACAATCGAAGATTTTCGCAACTTTGGAAAGACCCTAGCAGTATCTTATTATTCGCATATATATTTACTGCTTTGCTAGATGAAGTTATAAAATGTTGTATTATGGCCATTATAATCATTACAATTCTTGCCGCATGGAAGATTACTTCGTGATATTCGTGATCACGATCGAATTTATTTATTTATTGATTCAAGAAAATACATAAGAATTATTATAAACACAATGATACTGCCACACCTCTAACTTGGCAGCGTCTCTTTCAAAGAAGCACCAATTTTATGTAACCGCAATTTAATATGTAATTTTATGAAGAGATATTTTTTAATCTATTAATTTCATAAACACTGATCAAAATGGTTACGAAATTGTGACGGAAAAATAAATTAAAAAAAAACAAACAAAATAATTTTAAAGATGCAAAATAACCATTATGTATTTTTCTGTTTAAAGTTAATGTTTTTTTAAATTAAAAGGAATTAAAATAGTCGAAAATAATTATAAAATAAATGTACATTAACAATCTGATTTCAGTCTATTATAAATATAGGTAATTTATATTGTCAGAGGATGTGTAACTTATGTGTGTATAAATGTGTTGCTATTTTTGAAATGTCATGTATTTATACATTCGGTTTCCCTTCTTTCTTTAACACTGAATATGGCATTTTTTCAAAACCATCTGTGTCAGTCCAGAAATATCGAAGTGTTTTTCTAAAATATTCATTGGTTTCGGAGCAAGATGCACAATGGTGTCTCCTGGGCACTATACATATATTGTGATACCTGCGTCGATCTTGTTTGTTTGTTTATACTCTAAGAAGTGTTTATATGTATATGTGCGTGTAAAATGTGTGTAAGTGTGTGTCTTGGTATTGCATTTAATCGACAGAATTGAAATGTAATTCCTTTAATTTTATCCCAACGGAAAATGGTAACCTAGCGGGAATCGAACCCGGAACCTTACAAAGTATGATCGGGCGACCTAGCCACTATGCCATCGGGCTGTGTGATCTTAGCAGGGAAAAATGTCTCTACTTGCGGGCGATTGAAATTTAAAGCAATTTTCAAACAATTTAAATGTCTAATATCTAGTGTTTTCGCTTCGAGAAGCAACTCAATAATAATTTACGAATGTGGAAAGACGACTAATTATCGATGACGTCACGGATTCCGAACAAAATAAAACTACCCCTCGGTCTGTATTAAAATAATGCGCACCGCACCCACTGCCGTTACTCCCCATTAGTGGCTCTCCCCACGATATCTACCATCTCTAAAACACAAGTAGATACGGTCTGCAACATTAGTTGGTCATCGACCACACGCGACGAAGATTATAGGCTATTTTTGATGGCGTAGGTATCTATGTAACTAGGTTGATGTATATAATGGTTATTTTTGATACACCACCATTCAAATTAGCATACACATTTCGATCTTTTTATATACGAGTATTAAATTCTCGTCATAAGCTAGACTAGTAGGTACCTACGTTGATTTATAAGAAAATATATTTGTGCTTTGAAAGTCAAACGAATGTATTTTTCGAATAAGGAATTTAAGAAATATAAAGGGTATTTAAAGTGTGTATAACAATGGATTATACCATCAGTTTTAGAGATTAAGTGGAAGAAGTTGGAGCAGTAGGTTTTTTTTTTTTTAAATTTATTGATCTTTAAGCATCTTTTAATTTATTATTTTTTGGTAATTTTAAATTTTAATCGAGGTACACACAAAACCTATAAATTTTATACATCGTGATTAACATATAACATTAATTTCTAAAAATATTCAAGTGCAATTGAATAATATAGGGTATGTAAATGAGGAACGTCCTAAAATTGACTGAATAAAAAATGATTTTCAGCACTCTTTCGATAGGATATGGCTAAATCAGAGTGAGTCTTCTGAGTTATGTCTACCACTGTGGTTTTACGGCGGATTTCTACCATCCAGATCATATCAAGTAGAAAAAATCCGAGCTCAGCTCTTCCCATAGCTTCCTGAGCGACTTCAAATTTGTGGAAGAGACCCAAAGTCGAATTTTAAGTTTCTGCGCCTAGGCAAGACTCATTGATTAGTTTTTGCACCTAGGCATTGCGATATATCATATTTGAAGATATATGAAGACATATTTGAAGCTTTCCAAACGATGCTCACCCCGGTCGTATTCTTCTGTCTGCCTCATCAGAGAAGTTTAGTCTACCGAGCTAGATGTCCTGCCCTAGGTAGACTTATTCCTCCACAATATCGACGGCGCATTGCCAACGGTCGCAGGTTTCTGGTCAACAAGGCAGCACAACTTTTGTTTTATCCGCGTTCATCTGGAGACCCACTCGTTGGGATGACTCGTTGAAGTCGTTTAGTATTTTCTGGAGTTCCTGCAGCGTCTCTGCCATGATGACTATATCATCTGAAAACCTTAGATGTGAGATGTGTTACTTGCTAATGTTGATGGTGTATCTTTTCTAATTTAAGATTTTGGAGACGTCTAAGGTATTGATGAATAGTTTCGGGGAAATGCCACCCCCCTCTGTCTCACTCCTTTCCCCAATCGTTGTGTACTTGGATGGTCATTGCGGCTTTAGCACAGTAAATATATGAGTATATTTACTGTGGTATTAGGGAGGTTAAAAAGGTCAGACTTTTGTTTGTATAGGAATGGAGTAACGTGACTTATAGGTTTTACATGGAAACAAAACCTAGTCCAAGCCCTTTCCAACCTCTGAACCTTTTGGTCTACTTTCCGTAAATATGGTATATATTCACATTTCGTAATCAGTCGCCATAATCAAAGATTGGTAACATTAGGGTATTGATCAGGATTGATCTAATATCTAATTAAAGACATTCCCTGATTCGATAAAGAGACTAGACGAAAAGGGACCATTTAGTTTTGAATTTAATATTTGAGTCTAAGGTAAAACTTTCGTCCAAAGTGTAATATAAGATTACGAGCGACGTTTGCGCGGGGGTGGTTATTTGATAAATATCAATGTCGGGACGACTATTTCTAGCCGTATTGTGTTGGGGACCAATGACTAGATATGCAAATTCAGTGGGACTGAGTTTAAACCTATGCGTCTTAGGCCAATCAGGCAGATTAGAGAGATCTTCTCGAGTCCTTAGATAAAGGTATGACGTGTAGCACCTATGCTGCAATGCTGCAATCTACATAGACTTTTGATAAAAGAAATAATCGTATTTATGTATGTGAAATAGTATTTATATACTAGTATTATATAAATAGTATATACTTTATTTATTCTATGAAATAATTATATTTCTATATTATCTGATATAATGGGTGGTAAATATTTATTATTTATGGCTATAAAAATAGTTTTGGTGGTGAACGGCTATTTTTTTTACTTTGATTATCCCTTTTATCGAATAATATTAATGTAAAACTACTACTTTATGTTTCTACACCAAAATTACGTATCTCTAGATACAGGCCTAAGAAGCCACGTTAGATGTACATAGCGCAGTTTGTTACTAGATCTGTGTCGATCTTAAGCTGTTATTCTTCAATATACTATTTCTATACTTCAGTGTCTATTTTTTTCGTATAAGAATTAAATTATATAAAAACAAGTATATATAGTATTTGTCAGAAATATATCTTGTAAGTAAGATGAATCTTTGATTTAGCGTGAAAATCACTTACCTCCGTTGAGAGAACGGCATCCGATAGACGGCTTTAAATATTTTCAATAATGTCGACTTCTATTTTTTAATGCTTCTTCTACATACTCCTTACTGAAAATTACAAAGGCTCTAAAATTACCTTTAGGGGTACATAAATATAAACACACCAAAACAAATCCGAGTCAGAACAATGAAAGGCGTAAGATAAAGTGTTTCGCGTGTTGTTCAGGATCCGCTAATGCGGTTTGCTCGAACGTTTGTCTCCGGAATGTAGTCTAGTGAGCGCAGAAACGGGAAAAATCTGCGCAAATTAGATCAGGAAAGCCGGTGATATTTATTGCGAGAACGGGACTATATATATAACCAGCGTAAAGCGAAAAAATAACGGTGAGGGGTCCGTTAAGACGGGCCATATTATACAAGCTGTGCCTGCGGGTCTGCCCTCGGTAATATCTCTGTAGTGATGATGACTTGTAGATTTTTATAAAGATCCTAGGATCTTTATAAAGGATGGTCACGACTGCAGTAATGAAAACCCAGACGATATTCGTTTTCTACATGAAATATCTGTAAGTTCGGTTTGGTTACCAGGTCAAAATTTACGATACAAAGAAATTATGATATATTTCATGAACATTAACTCAGTCTGTAATGAACCAATATCAAATAACCGACCAAATCCAGTTATCTTACACGTCTAAGATTTTAGCTAATGCGTTTATTGCAGCGGCAAACGCGCAAGAAATATAGGCGTACACCTATCTACGCATACGCTACAGCCTTGATTATGTAGGGTATTAGAATGCTCAATTCCATACTACTTTTTGGCAAGCCTTCTACTCCTGCGACACGCTGGTGGCGCTGATAGCATTATCCGGCGAAACTAATAGCAATTTATTTAGCCATCTATATTTAGACATCTAATTGATAATATTTTTTTTTTTATGAAGGACTGATGTTTTATAAAAACCCATTATTTAACCAATGTTAAAAATAAAAACATTCGATTACAAGTGCCATTTATCGTTTTTTTTACAAGCTGCTTACATCACAGTAATAATTCGGCTAAATAGAATACAGTTCAACTAGCGAATGCGTGCACCTAGGATGCCGATCGCAGTGTCATTAGAAAGCAATTGATAGGTTATTTTTGAACTTAAGAGAACTAAGATAAATATTACAAAAAATTGAATTAGAATTTTTTTTAATTTTCTAGAATAAGTCATAAATGAAACTAAAATATGTATAGAATCGGCAATCAGATTAAAGGGCGTCTCGAGGGTTAAAACAAAAAGAGAGAGTTAGGAAAGCGCCGAAGAAGATTATCCGTGTAATATAAGGAACGCACCGACGATTTATACTTTTCAAGTGTCTCTGAAAAAGCATTTCATGTCCGTAAATTCCTAGTAATACCACGTATCATCCCATCCTCTTCTATTCTTCGCTCTGTGCTGATATTCTCTAAATCATAATTATATTTTTTAAATTGTCATTTATATTATTTCATGATTTTTTGTTAAGTAATATGTTTTTGATTATTTTATTTTACTGGAGCCTAAATTCATTCACTTCTGAGAAGGTTGACTGTCTTCTTCTTGTAGTGCCGTCTCCTAACGAAGCTTAGCATTCATTCTGCTGATTTCCGTCTTGAAGACCGCCGCACGGAACAATGCGCCAGTGCTGGAACCACTGGCGTAGATTTTGCAACCATGGTGTCATTGATCGCCCAGGTTTCACTTGCCTTGAATTTTCCCCTATGTTATTATTGCCGGAGTACGTATTTAGGGTTGAGGCGAGCGTTATACGACCGAAGTATTCAAGCTTGCTTGAATCACTTTATGGTTTTGAGTACCTCTGTGCCTTTTTTAATTAGTCTTTGAATGGCTGTTGTATTTCGAACCTTCTGGACCCACGGTATTTTGAGCATTCTCCGATACACCCACATCTCAAACGCTTCAAGACTTTTGGACATCCCTTCTGTGAGTGTCCCAGGCCTCAGCTCCATATAGGAGAACGGAGAATACGTAGAATTTTGCTACACTTGTGCATAGATTGAGGCTCAAATTACGGTCACAGAGGACTTTCTCCATTTTTCGAAGAGCGCTACGGGCCTGCTCAATTTGGCCAGACTCTGGTCTCCATTGTCGTTGACTGTGACACCCAGGTATTTGTATCGGCTCACTCTTTCAAGGTATGTAGCATCGACATTGATAGAAGAGTTTGACTGCGGTGTTCGGCTTACTATACCATATATTTTGTCTTTTTGGAGTTGTTGTTAATGCCGTATGACGCATTTGCTACGGTGATGATGTCCACGAGTTTCTGCAAGCTCTGCCTGTTGGTTGGCTGTAAGAGATATTAATTTAAGCAATAAGTCTGCCTGTTGTATATTCCGTTTTTAAAATGTGTAATATATATTGTATGTCTATCTATCTATCTAAGATCAGCAGCGGGCGAATGGGACTGCTTGTGCGCACACTGAGTCTTACCCTCTGTTAACAGAGCTAGTCGGGTCTATATCAACTCTCTGTCAACTTCAATGTGTCAGGCGAATGATTACTTTAGAAATTAAATTGTAGCGAAACAAAATACTTGCATTCCTTGGACTAAAAGCTATCATAGGAATCGGAGATCGTGATGTTTCACATAAAACACTACGACTCGGACCAGCCCCAATTTTTCGATTCAGGCGATTATTCCGCCAAGTATTTCAAAGCCCATATATCATAGACGTGTAGTCACCTCTCTACGTAACACTCTGTTGCCTGTCTGGGGGAGAAGCCACCCCTTCATCTCCCACCCCATCCCCCTATATAAAACGCGCGAATGCAAACAGTGCCCGGCTAAAAAGTGGCGGCTCGTTCGCGCGAGAAAAAACAATACAACAATATCTCACAAGTATCGTTTACGGTCGCGCGGCCACATCCAACAGATTGTGACTGGCTTCAGTCCGAGAGCACGGGGTCGGGGTGATTTAATTGAACCGCTGGGATACGGGAGAATACTTTGCTGTGAAACGTACTATTTAATTCATGCACAACATCTTATTGTTATGATATAATTATTGAATCTTGATAGGGTTTTTTTGAGAAGCGTTTTTCATCCATGCTTGTATAAAATCCTACTAATTTTGTCATTTTAATTTTATTATTATAGCAGTTGATAGGAATTCCTGCACTTGGAAGAGTCAAAATTATCCAAAATGAGTATTCGAATATGTATATAAAGCAATATTACAAAATTAAAATAAATTACTACTGGAATATGTATACAGGATGAGTTTTAATTAGTGAGATCCTTGTAGTGGGTGAATCAGTACGACGACCTAAGCAACTTGTATATTTTTTTTTTTAAAAAAACAAAAATTTTTTTTTTGTTGTTAATTTTTAACCTCATTTATTGAAGAAATGTTTGAGAAGCGTTAAGCGCGCAGCGCCATTTAACGGTATTTTTTATTTTTATTTGTTGAGTGGGGCTTTTCTAAGTTCTTTATGAGCCTTGTAACACTGCGACCATTGCTGATCGACCGTTAAATTTTGCATCGGGGCCCATTTTTTGTAGTTACGTCACTACCATTTTTGTATCGACATAGTTCATGTGGCCGCTTGGGCGAACGAGTTTGCGTCGATATTCGTCAAGCGTGTATTGTTCCAAAACTAAAAAAAAATGTCATTACTTCCGATTGAAATTTATTCACGACCTCGATAATCCTCTAGGGGTGTATCCGTAACTTATCGCATCGAGTCCGCACTGACTGCCTAACTCGATGACATATTTCGCTAACTGCCCCCAGTATCCCTCGCATGGCATTTATCCCGTCCGCCGGCTCACCCCACTCTTTACCAGCGGGAGACCGCCAGCGGGAGGAGGACTGGGGCGAGTGTGTTATGCATTTCAATTCAGTGCGGTGTAATGCTCCCCTCGGTAAATCAATTAAAGAATTGGGCGCTTCAGCCGGGGACGCTGGGCACATAAATAAACGGGGCTTTTTTCCGGCGCAGCGGCGAGGAATTGCATTAGGCAGCCGGCGGGTAAAATTGACACTTTGTCGCTTAATCGCCTCCATTCAAGGCGACAAGTGAGCCGCGGGAGAATCGTTAGCATGAACGATACAGATACACACCATCGTAGCAGAAACGATTCGTTTATTGGTCTGTAAATACGATAATTTTCGCATAGGTACTTATCTCGAAGCTGTCTCCTGTACAGTCCAGGATCTACTATTTTCCGAGCCAGAACAAGATCTTGACATTGGCGCCCCTCACCTACAGCATTTATACTGCAAAGCAAATATACTGGATGATATTTCTTGGTACCGAGGAAGAAGAACCCTTAAATAAATTGGCACACATTGTTACCTATTCGATAATATATCCTTAAGTGGCATCAACATACACCTTCAGTCCTTCAATCCTAATTACTCGCACACCTAATCAGTCACATAAATATAGACCACCTCGGTTGACGTTCGGCCGTTCGGGTATATTCGGCTCCGCTCGCGTAGCCCGTCCCCTTTTGCCTATGGCGAGGAATTTTCCAGACGCGAGAATTCCCCTGGCAGAGACATCACACACACTGCTCACGCATTCAAGGATCAACTTAGGATGTGTTCCGAAATCAAATGACAATCGATAGTAAAACTCGCTTTATTGATACAAGATTTTTTTTTAAAACAAATGAATTTGGTGCCCTATTAAATTGCCGCCCTGTGCGAATACCCCAATTTTCCCTCCCACCCCCTCTGTCCATATTCAAGGCACCTTCTGTACCTACATTTACACATTTTGCCTTAGACGTAATATAGTCATAATATAGACATAAGCCTTCTACTGACTTTGACTTTGACTTTGTTGTTATATATTATTTTGACAATGAATTTTGAGTGTACTTTTTTTGACTAGGTATTTTCATATTAAATCCTACATCAATTAACATATATTAAATAATAATGACGGTTTCTATTTTTCTCACATTAACTTTATTTATATTATTTAATCGAATTTTATATTGTATTTATTGCCGATTAATATAATGGAATTGCATTTTATTTATTGTATTATCTTTTAGTATTTATTATTATTACTATTATTATTATTTTTTGAAGACCACATTTTAGGGCAATTTAGTGTTATTAGCTTTTAACTAAAACTTGTACATTTGTAAGCAATCAAGCAATCGAGCAAATTTGATTGTAATATTAGAGTCCTGTCCACCCTAGAACGGGCTAGTCCCAGTTGAGTGACAGAATCAAATAAGTAAAAGGTTAAGGTTTTGCCATTCGGTTCCTGTTATTCTTGTAAGCAAATCAATGTTTTATAGTATTGATTCTTTAATAAATAAAAATAAAATAAAATAAATATAGTCCCTCTAAAAGATGAAACAAGTGACGACCAACATTCCCCAATTCGGAGAGTGACCTTTTCACTGTCCCAGATCGTCGCTGCTCGGCCATTGTTACGCGCTCATCACTCCCCCTCTTCTGTAATGCTTTTGAAGTTCAATCTCCTAAAAAAGCGCGAACAGCGAGAAGGTTGTCTGTCGATAATGTAATGAGTTTTTTTAGTGCTCGTATACGTATAGTGCCAACATGTGTTTCACCTGCTACCCGCCGCTGCTCTCACGCTGGGATGATTAACTGCTGCTTTGGGGCATTTACTTTATCTATGCAGATATTACTGTAGCGAAGGATAAAAATGAGACATACCTACGTCTTGTTATGCTTTTAGGTGTTTTGGGATTTCAATATTTTACAAGCTTTTATTTACCTTGCAATGTATGTAGTATGTTTGTTCGTCAAATCTTGCAAGCTGAATTAGAACCACTTCCTCTTATCCTATGAAGTTGAAATTTTTCGCAATGGTTCAGTTCCGATGTCAATGCATTTTTTTGGTGAGCATGACCTGCTTCTACAACCAGGATCGGCTCCCGACGAGGCCACTCTTCCACGGTCAACAGCACAGACACACAATTTTGTATACGCGTTCAATTATGATATCCTGTTCTAAATTTCACCATGAAATGGCTGCTGCACCCAGGTTTGGCTTCCGTCGAGGGGACTCCTCAACGGTCAACCCCAGAGAACCGAAAATTTGTATACGCATTCAATCATGATAGCCTGTTCTAAGTTTCACTGCGACAGGGCTGCTGCACCCAGGGTTGGCTTCCAACGAGGGGACTCCTCAACGGTCGACAGCACATAAACTAAATTTTGTATACGCATTCAATTATGATGCGCGGGTTTGTTAACATGGGCGGGTTTATTAACATAATGCAATATCTTACAACCTTGATACAATTATTGAAACAAAATAGTAAATATTTTTATGAGAAGCGTATTTTATCTATGCTTGTATGGTATATTACTGTATGTTTTCACAAATTGCGATGTTTGCTGGGACCTGATAACCGCGCACATTGCTATAGCAAGGCATTACCTTCTCACTCTAAAAGATGCGTCAAAGGTAGACCGATTTGCTGATTCACGCGTATCATATGTCACTCGAGAGTAATCATTATCCTAGAGCTGTAACTATGAGGCTTGGCTTCGTCAATTACTCTGGGGTTTTCTGGGTTCCATTCTGGGTTTTCACGTCCATTCTGGGTTTTTTATATCTAGTTGTTCGCTCCAGCCACATTTAGGTGTTTAACCACAGAATAATGTAATTGTATAAAATCGAATACTATCGCACTATTGACATTATAAATAAGATAAAAACGAATTCGCTCCGTGAAGTTTGTAATACCCGATGTTTCGTCGATTTTGCAACCGCCATTGTTAAGGGTAGACTTTCACAACACACTTAAACTTCACGCGGTAAATTCGTTTTTGTCTTACTTATAAAGTTATAGTTTTGTATTCTCTCACGACTGTAAACTCGGTAATCGGAAGACGACCTTCAGGTTTTCCGCACAGGATGCGTTTCAAAGGCTGTTTATTTATCACCTATTCCACTTGCTCTATCCAACTGAGCCTTTCGATTTCCACGAGTCTCACAAGATGTAGGTACATCATCACACAGATTTAACAGTTCTTTGTTTTTACGCTAACCTACTCAGCAATACTGACCCTCCTCCATAAGTTAGACGATCAGTTACGACTAAAGGCTGAAAGAGGTTTGAAAATCTGATGAGAGAATCAACCATTTTGTTTTAATTTGCAGCTTATTCAAAAGTTTGAAAAATATAATAAAACTTAAATACTAGTCATACGTAGGTAAATTTGAATTAGAGTTCTCAGAATATTGCCTACAAATTTTATTTAAGTCACTTTTCAACATTTTCAGCGGTAAATTTAAACTCACCTGTATATAGCTAATATATTCGGCCTTGTTATTGTTGTCACTGGTGTAACTACTATATAATGAGACAAGGTATGTGCATTTCTTAAGAGCTTCAAGACAAGATGATTGATCTATATAACGTAAGTATACAAAGTACAAGGCATGCGTTGAGGGTATCTTCGCGTTGGCAACCCGCGAGAAGGGCGCGGCGCTGCGGTATTGTACACTCTAATTTATTCATAAGGGCACATTCGGCGTTATGGGCGGGCGGGTGCTTAACCCTCGGCTCTTTAGCCGGGATTAACCGTCTCTCCCGCGCTGGTAAGTGAATTTATCCACCTCCTCGCGCTCCACTCACGCAGCCGAGCGACTTGATGAGGTGAAAGGAGACTCGCTCTCCGCTCAAATCCGGCCACTTCGCCTCGAGCGTTTTTATGGCCCTCAGCGACGTTAGCGTAAATTTTTAATTTCCTTAAACGCCCGTGGCGAAGCGGTATTTTTGAATCCGGGGTTCTTTCGCAAGGTCAAGACATGGATTAAAGCATACAAATTTTTATTTCTTTTTTATTTTATAAAGTAATGTACGAAAGAAGACCAGGACATGAAACAAACATTAATATAGCGAAAAATATAGCTATATGCATAAAAATATGCTAGCATATCCAACACTTTGGATATCGGAGGCGGGATTTGGAGGCGAAATCGCACAACCAACTAGACCTAGTAGATCTGTGTCTGGCTGTCATGTATTATACATTATGTTTGTTGTCGCGCGGACCGACGCAATTGATTTAAATTTTCAACAATTTCTTAAATTTAACAAAATGTTTAGTCTAACAAATGTGTTTAAAAAAAATAAAGCTGGTCTAACCTTTCCAGCATATTTCTTGATAATTGTGGAAGCCGTACAAACTTACTTAATATTTCAAAAGATAAGGCACCTAATTATTAGGTCCTTACTTTCGAAGTGTCCATCCTTTTAATGAAAATCCAGACTGTTTGAAAAATAAATATTTAATGAATCGAAATATTAATACATAGAAGACTATTTCAGTTGTTTGACTATATAAACAGATTTGTAGCACTCGACGTTTCGGCGATGTTGCATCCTCCGTTGTCCAGGGTAGATAGTCTACACTGGAAAACGGCGGTGGCAACATTGCCAAAAGGTCGAGTGCTACAAATTTCACGTGATAAATTAGTTTTTAGACCTACTTATAACCGAAATATTGACTCACATTGGGCTCGATTGCGTGTCTCCGTGGACTTATATCGGAAAATGGTTCATGCGAACGAGACAGATCAGTGCATTAGGGCAGAATATAAAATGAATGATCGTATGTTTTCCCGCACAAAAACTACCTGCCGAAAATAAAACCATCTGAATTAGTTTAAAGACGTTTCCGGTCTTAGATTATACCGCGTTATGTTCGATTGGTAGTATTACATATTGTAAATATATTCCGATTTTATTTTACAAACAAACAAACGTGCCCATTATCTATGTAGTTTGTAATTTCAATAGCAGGTGTTAAATGTCTCTACTGCAAAAGTTTCGAAACATCGACAGAATTCAATGAATGTTTTGAGGGCGTCTTTCCCTGCCTCTTCGGAGTAGATTTTCCTGCCTGTAAAAAAGTTATCCAAATTCCGAAAAATGTGAAAGTCTGCAGTCGCAACTCCTGAAACTTTACAACTATTAAGATGTTAAATGTGTGGTCATAAAAAATGGTGACGAAGAGCGATTGGCCAGGCTCTCGGATTTAACCACGAGCTTCTCCATCATTGTGTGCAGTTCTTGGCAGAACGCATTTGCGTTAACTGCTATGCAAGACCGCCAGAAGCTGTAATGGATAACACCAGCACAGGACCTCTATTCCGAAAACAACAAGAATTTGACTGTTCCATCTTTGCACTAACTAAAAGGTGTTCACTGTTCACTACATTATTTTATGTGAGGCAATTTTCCATTTTCTTTGATAATTGAAATATTTTATAGATTATTTTATAAAGTTTTAATCATATAATTTTCCTGTTTATTTTTTTTATTTATTTTTATTCTTCGACTATATTAATATTATTTTTGTTACACTTGGATTACTTTAAATGTTACGTTGATTATTTCTTAGAAACTTACAATGTTATTATGATTCCTTTTGATTGGTTATTTTTAAATGGTTGCTGTAACTAAAAATATATAAAAAATAACTTAACTTGCTGTGGGCAAACTGTATAGAGTATTTTGTACCAAACCATCTGTACCCTGTTATACAGTTATGCAATAAAGATCTATCAAAAATATTTGATTTATAATCCAACTTAAATAGAAGCTATTTATGTGTCATATATATAGCCCAGTCAAATTAGACAAAAAAGGGCTGTGCCAGAACTAATTCCGACAAAGTTGGAAATGATTTTATTTCACTTTAGGCTTTCCAAATAATCATAATATTGCGACGGTTTCGGAGCGGAGCGTTAGGTTAGGTTAACGCTCGTCAAAAAACTACAAATAGCCAAAAAAAAACACTATTTTCGTTTTTTGCTTATAAATTCAGAATGGTTTTTCCTATCTAAATATTAAATAAAGAAAAATTGTCGTGCATAACATTCTCCATCCAATAACCTCCTAAAAGATTAAATTTGTTTCAGTGGTATGGCCATAAGCGTCAGTCAAAGATAAGCAAATTTTACCGTCGTTTTAAGTATTTTTTCATTTGGAATAGCCGTTTTTAAGTCACAGGGAATTGACCGTAAAACACTTTTGAGCAAAAGGATAAAAACTGCCTATTTTGACTGCCGATTATGACCATATGACTTAACCGAATTTAACGTCTAGTAGATCATTTGATGCACAATTTTATGTTCTACAATTTATTTTATCAATACTTTTAAAAAGGAAGTACAGTTGAGAATTTATACATGAGAAATCGATAAAGTGCCAAAGTTTCGCAGTTTTTTTGGACATAGTTTCTGACGCTCCACTCATAAACCGTTGGAAACTCATATTACTGTTATTTGAGATGCCCAAAGAAAAACAAAAACATTTCCAGCTTTGTCGGAATTAATTCAAATGAAAAGTTTAATTTGACTGGTTTAATTAAACGATCTGAAAAAATGTTTGAAGTTCACTTTTAAGACATTTAAAATATTGTTTTCATCTGACCCAGATTTCCTCAACATCTCTCATAAACTGAACTTCAGGATACACCTTAATTAAAGAATTCACTTAATGATCGCGAGTCAATGTAAACAATAAGCGATTGTTTTGAGTGCGCCACCCTCTCCAGTCGCGTTTAGCATTACCCCATCGCATAAACACTTAAACGAATAATGCTCGCAATCGGCGTGAATCAGTGAATCAGTGACCGTGGTGTGTCGGTGACGGTGACGGCGACAGCGAGGATCGCCATATGGCCATATGGCCGAACGGGGAGGCGACGTAAGCCTTCACGGATCGTTGCGCTCATTGCGCTATCCTGTCACCCGCTGAGCTCACCCGCTATACAAACATCCTACCCGTTAGTCGCTCAAAAGTGCGTGGCTTATCGGCGAATCTGTTACATTATTGAAGAAGTAGCAGGGCTGCTGAAGTGGGAGAAGCCGATTGTCACAATTTCTAGTCACGATGCCGAATGTCGAAATGAGCGCAATTTACAGGTAAAAGCGTGTTATTTTACATTACAAGTTTATCACGACTCTTTAGGGTTTTAGACGTGTTTGCACGTTTCTAGTGTTTTAAAATAAGTAAATAGAATAAAAAGAATAAGAAACGACAGTCGTTACAAAAAGTGAACTATTCTATTTATAATTACTTTTATTACGTACTTTTATGAAATATTTTTGGTTTATGAATTTATCCATATAGATACATATATTCTTTTGGAATGTACTCAATCAGACCTTTCATTTGATACTAAACACGATAAATTTATCTTAATTTATAGAAATTTGGACATTTGGATTTTCGACAACTACCGTATACTGCTACCGTATACTGCATAACTATGTACCAATTGCCATGTACTATGTACCAAATATAAAATTGGTGTATTTTTTTATTTAAAATAAATTATATAAGGTATACGGTAAAGTCTACTATATTTCAAAAAGTATCCCAGGATGTTTCTGTGAGTTTTTGAAAAGTGGTGCATTGAATGGTGTCTGTGCCCAAAAATGTACCTTCACAGTAATGTCATTAAATCAGTATCAATTCGTTAGGCTGGTGGGTTGCTTTGTATTTGGTTATAAACAGCGGGCCATCCTAAACAATATACAATCAGAAAATGTTTCACGTAAAACATTTTTTTTAAATTTTGTTCACATTACAAAACAAAAATACCAATCAGTTTAATTATATGTCGAAAACAAAATTAAACTAACAGAAATTATACATTAAATGACCCGGATATTCTGCAACTCCTATATTTTATTTGTTTTGCTCGTAGAAAACTCAAGAACTGGTGGTTTTATTTTTTCGGCACGTCTTTGGGCTTATACAGCATCCGATCTTGATCTTCTGGCCATGTCCAGAACGGTCCAGATCTCGTCATGCAGCTTAAATTAATACCTATTTTTTTTAATGAATCCTACAAAAAGACATATGAGCAAGTATTAATATCAAAACTCTGGATGGCATATAAGTTGTCTGAAAGTCATAAGAAAAGTTCCGGATGCTTACCAGATCCTTTCCACCGGAAAATTTTGACGAGGTTCTTTGATAGCAGAAATTATTCCGAAATACAAAAAATGCCTTCCCAATCTCACTGCACGCAGGCGACCGATCACTCACACAGTAATGCGTTCAGCATATAGTCATGATTTTTATTTATTTTCTTTTATTTTTATTTTATTATTGTTAAGGAAACACACAGCTTTTACAATACATTCGGTACAAAATTATTAAGTTTCAACGATAATGCTAATAACATGTTTCCATTTAAACATTCATAATTTAAACCACTTATTTTTTTATGAAGAAAAAACTCACAAAGGAGAGGTGGGAATTGGGAAGAGGGAGTCACAATGAGTAAATAAAATTTTATGAGAATACAAGTTCCATAATTTAGTCATACATATTATTTAAATATATTCTTGATACATTCTGGAGTACATATTATTATTAATAATATTAAATTATATTATATTATATAGTGCCATTACAATGATGTGTTAACACCGTCGTCTACTATTACAAGTCGAGGATGAATAAAAGATTAATGAAAATTTCAAACATAGTACCTCTATATAGAGCCTATACATTATTAAGCAATAATTACGAAATCTGTTAATGCTATAAAAACCGACAAATCCCGAAATGAAACACATCAGACCAATATATAGACATACGCTTTACAAATTTTAACACTTGCAAAGAGGATAAAATAGAAAACCTCCCCAGATTTTTGTGCCATTCAGGACAGCGGTGATTGAAAAAGGTGAACAAACATCTCTGTTAGCGAGAGATATAATTATATAGCAACACAACACGAATATTATCATACATATTAATGTATACATTCGTGCTGTGAGGAATATAGGAAGGCTCACGTGGCTAAGGTATGTAGAAGCCATTAACTGAACATCGTAACGCTAAAAAGCATAACGCAGGCGGATCCGTGGGTACAGCTCGTTTATAAAATAAAACTTGAAATTTTTAAAACTTTCAGTGACCGTCAAGTTTAAAACTTTATCTAATTCAGATATTTTCCTACCTTGAATATGTCACAGAATATGTAGGAAATTAGGTATTTATTTTACCCAAACAAAAAACCAAAAAATCAACTGTTTTATTACTGTTTGCTATAATTGTCACCAAAGAACTCGTAAAAGTTGTATAGGTCTGATATTTTTCGTCTACTGAGGATTCAATGACAGAGATAGGATGTTTTGATCAGCCACATTAAAAGGGGAGTGCCACATGTCGATTTACCCCACTAATCGCATGATTATCGTAATTTTGCAAACCATTAGTATATGCAACGTGACGCAGTAACTTGACAGAAAAATGCGGTCGAATGAAAATGAGGGATGAAAGAAACATCGATATAAAAACCTAGAAATCGATAAAAAGAAAAAAAAAGTAGTATAAGCATTTATCGCGAGGTGAGACATTGTTTCGAGATTATCTACGATAAGGGAACTTTATTGCACTAAGAAACTTTAAAACACCGGACAACCTAGATCAAACTTATAGAAAAATGCATAAATTATTACTAATCGTATGAGTGGTCGATAAATAAATTTAAATATATTTTTTAAAACATGTATGATTCAATTTCATTTCAATTAGAATAGAATAGGATTACTTTATTGTCGATTAATGGATTGATGGTCTTATTGAACTGATTATCATTATTTTATAAGAAACCTTACATATTTTTATACAGTTTATTAATTATTAATTTACCGCGTTGACTTCCACAAAAAGTTCCTTATGGAATCAGCCAGAATGGCACTGGTCTGGGGTATGGCAGTACAACCATGAGCGATGTGGACTTGAAGAAGTCTCTCTTGCGGGGAGATTACGACAGCAATAGTATGGCTCACGCTATTGGCCTTCAATGCCAGAATGATTGGACAACAATTGGAGACTTTTGCATTCCTCCTCCAATGCACTGGAAAGTAATGTTGTATGACTGGACGCCAGAGATGCTGAAATTTTATTTAAATGCCTTTCAGCATACACTTCCAGACCCCAATAACCTCGCTCGTTGGAGCTATGCCGAGGATAGTTCATGTCCCCTTTGTAGTAACACCCCTTGCAACGCACAGGACATATTCTAGCTGGCTGCAAGGTGGCCTTGGATCAAGGACGGTACACTTACCGCCACGACAAAGTCCTTGCTGTTATTCGCGAGGTACTTAGCCTCTCAGTGGCTCGTGCCAACAAGGGTTCCACAGTATCCTCCAAACCCCCAATATAGTTTCTGCGGGTTGGCTCTAAATGCAAAAAAACATCTCACTGCAAAACCTTTCTCAATAATCGAGAAAGCTTCAGATTGGATTATGGAGGTCGATTCGGTCTCTAAGCAGTATAAATTCCCTGAAAGCCTCGGATGCACGGCCCTGCGTCCAGATATAACTCTTTACTCTCAATCTCGGAAGACGGTCCTTATCGTAGAATTAACTGTTCCATGGGAATCAAATATCCCAAAAGACCATGAGTACAAATTAAATAAATACCATGACCTCGCAAATGCCGTCACCCGGAACGGCTTCACTGTTCACCTTCACGCGGTGGAAGTAGGCGCTCGTGGCCTGCCAGCCAAATCTTTGTTTCACCTTTTTAAAGATCTTGGTCTCTCCAGGAAAATAATCAACTCCTTTGTAGAAAAATTATCTAAAACCGCGATTTCTGCATCTCAAATTCTATGGCTTCGAGGGGGGAGTGAATGGGTGGTAAGGTGAACGCTCACATGTCGCAAGACAGCTGTCCTAAACCTACCACCGCCGGTCGTTAGTCCGGAATCCACCCTTCACCTCCCAGAAGTATAATAATTATATACGATGGGCCCGATTTTTGGTCGGTGAATTCCATGGCAGCTCCGTTTGTATTTTATTTTATTTATCCAACAGTGCTAAGCTTATTGAGGTTTAGCACAACAGTTAACAAAATGTGCAAGAACTGCAAATCGATTGAGAAGCTCAGTCATTCAACAACCGAGCCTAGTCAATCGCTCTTTGCCGCTCGACAACGCGACCATACATTCACAGCAAACAATCACAAAATTTGCGGATTAGGGAAGTGATTTGCACCTTTCACCTATAGACCCTATTTCCTAATTATAACCGTTTTTTATCATCATTTTTTGGTATTAACCGAAATTTTAGTCATCATAACTTTTTTGCTTATGTTAGTAATAGCACGAAATAACTTGTGTTGTATTCTGCAATGTATTGTTATTCTAAATAAATTATTTGATGCAAATAGTGTCATGAAAATGACTTACGAGCTTCCAAATTCTTAAAAATGTGTAGATGTATAAAAATTGTCAAGTTCTAAATTCAATATTAAAAAAACTAAAATGTATTTTGAAAGTTTTGTTATTTATAGCCGTTCCAATGATAGGCTACATGTAATAGAAAACATTCAGTATTTGGTCAAAGAAACAGATAGTACTTTATCAAGGCCACTCTAATAATGAAATCGATTTTTAAAAAAATGCAGTCAACGATGTATTGGCATTAACAATGTATTGCATAGTACAACAAAAGTTATTTTGTGACATTACTATCACAAACAAAAAAGTTATGACGACAACCCGGTGACAACGGCCGACTCCCCCAATTTCCAGGTTATAATTTTTTATATGTCAAATTTCAATGCGATCATTTTACAGTATTTTTTTATGATCCGTATAGTGGTTTACAAGTTATGGTCGTTTGTATCAAGGTCGTCGACTCGCGCAGATTTCACGCGCGAAATAGTCGCGCGCAAAAGTGATAGCTGAATTTTTACTTCGCGAGAGGAGGGACGCAAAATTTCGGGTAACAAAAAAAACTAAAAATATATACTGTGGCTAGGACATAGTAGGCTCTATGGGTAAAAGCTAGAAAATAACTCCCTCAATACCCTAAAAATTGTGTCGGTTTATCTGCCAAACAAACTGTATATTATAGTATATCATGTTTTGCACCTATTAGTATTCGGTATAATTCATTCTATTGTTGTAGAATAATCCAGCTCCAAGAATGGTTAATATCATGAGTAAAGAGAACAAATTGGAAATTAGCAGCAAACAACAAAAATATCACCTTACATCATGGTTAATAAACCTTGGTAGGAGAGAGACGGAGAAAACATTCATCACAATTTTAAAATAAATAAATATATTTATTTTATATTTATTTTATATACGTATTTTTATTAATTCTTATATATTATTAGTATATATTATTATAAATGATTATTTATTATTGCTATTATATATTTTTATTATTATTATTTAGTATTACTTGTCTATAGTTCTAATATTATTTTGGTGTAGTGAGAATTTCATTTTAACTTGATTTGATTCAATTTTTTTATTTTTAGTTTGGAATTTAACTTGATTTGATTATTTTTTTTTATTTTTAGTATGTATTTTTTTAATCATTTGTATTGGTGTTCTCCTTAGAACAGGCTCTGCCTAGTTAGGAGCAACACAATCTATGTTAAGTGCTAACGGTGTAATTTTTTTTGTGGATCAATAAATAAATAAAATAAAAAAATGTTTTCCGTAAGCAAATTGTCACTAATAAATAAATTAAAAAGCTGAGTCACGCATATTCCAATAGTCGCCTAATGCAATTTATACACATTTCAATCGATTCGATTAATAAACAATTATCGTAAGAGGTCGGTGTATTCTATTACGGAAATGCCGAGTCGTTTTGTTTGAGTTAGCTATTACACGGGCAAAGCTGCCTAATACTCAGCGAGGTTTTCTGTCAAC
This sequence comes from Micropterix aruncella, assembly GCA_944548615.1. NCBI lineage: Eukaryota > Metazoa > Arthropoda > Insecta > Lepidoptera > Micropterigidae > Micropterix > Micropterix aruncella. Next base: position 30,377,254 of record OX155951.1, read on the forward strand.
GCGTTGAGTACACAAAGAGCACCCCTCCGCGCTCGTGTCGTAACAAATAAACCCTTAAAATGTTTATCGAATACATTATACGAGTACTCGGATGTTGACTGCATAAATTGGTACGTGCTTCAAATGAGTTGTGGAAGATTTCGCTAATGCTAACAAGGCAACACGTGGACGAAAGTCTATAATTGCTTTGAATTTGCAAGGGTTTTGTTTGGATTATTTAGCATCAGAAAATATTTATTGATTTAAACTTTATCCTATCAAGAGATATATTGACCCCCCCCCCCCCCCTTCCCCCACCCATAGTGCTAAAGCTCTACGCCTGTGTTACGGTTTGCTGAACCTGTGCGTCATGCCTGTTAAATTGTCAATTTATTACAATTTATTTAATTTCAAAAAATGTTAACAGAGTGTAGAAACGTAATATCTAGGTATATTTAAATTAGAGTCTATTCGTCCGTTTTATAATATCCAAATTGATCACCAGGTACATACAGTTCAAAGTTCTTCATTATTGCTTTTATGATACGTCGATATGCAACATTTAAATACTGGCGATACTCAAAAATCATTATTTAGATGTACCTACTTACTAAAACCACAAATTAATCAATAAAAATAATCAAGATAATATAAAATCAGAAAAAGTCAAAATAATTCAAAAATGTCAAAAAAATTGCCAAAAATTTAAATCACTTAAAATTAACAAACTATGCTATCGAATGAAAAGCTTTTTCTAATAAGAATTCTTTTAGTGATTTTTTTAATAAGCTTTGCGCTTGAATTGTTTTTAAGCTTTTCGGCAGCCTGTTAAAGTGATATGGCCCGGAATATTTTGTGTCTTGCCTTGCGGTATTTGTATCTGAATTTCTTTATTTTTAAAAAACCCGGTCGGTAACTTAAAGAGATAGAGTGAGGTGTGTTGTTCCTCTTCCGCCACATACGCAATCATTTGCGTTAAAACATCAATTAAAAAGCGTTCGTTTTGTTACAAATTAAATTGTAGATAACTTTTATACGACAAATTATTAAAAAGCTAGTAAAGGTAATATGTTTTGGGGCAATTATTTGTTAGAACGAGCGTTTATTTTAAATTATAATGATACAAATTCATATTCTTAATAAAATTAATACAAATAAATGAATATAATATCTTATTAAAAAAAAAATCTGTTTATAAATAAGTAATTTATATTTAAAAATATAAATATTAAAATTATTAATGAACTAATTTTTATAATTAAAATCAATAGAAATATATATTAACTTGTTAGGTTATGATTTATGAGATCATTCTTATGTTTAAGATATATATATAGATATATATAAGATATATTTATAGATATATATATATATATATATATATATATATATATATATATATATATATATATATATATATATATATATATATATATATATATATATATATATATATATATATATATATATATATATATATATATATATATATATATATATATATATATATATATTTGATTGTATAACTGTAAATTATTATTTTTTTAAATTGAAATTATGTTTATTACTAAATAAATGAAATTATAAAATAAATGAAAGGGCACTTTTCTGGTCTGTGGCGACCAGGAGCGACTCCACGCCGTTTATCTTCTTTTCTCTCAGTGTTTGCTGTTTCCTGCTGTGGTATTGGAAAATGACCAAAAAGGCTTCCTACTTTCTCCTACAGCGGTAACACAAAAATTCGAAAGATGAAAATCAATGCTCAAAAATATTGGCGATTAGTGTATCTTAAAAACTAATGATAATTAAAAATGTGTATCAATATTTCCGCTCAGCCGTCGTCAAGATATGTGAAAAAATAAAAAATGGAGTTTTTTTTATTTTTATTTCGATTTAATGGCTCGTTGATAACAAACTCAGCCAATTGTATCAATAATAAATAAATAATAAATAAATACAAACGGAGCTGCCATGGAATTCACCGACCGGAGTCGGGCCCATCATAATACAATTTTTTTTCCACTTCTGGGGGGTGAGCAGTGGATTCCGGACTTACGAACCGGCTGTGGTAGGTTTAGGACAGCTGTCTTGCCACATGTGAGCGTTCACCTTACCACCCATTCACTCCCCCTTCGAAGCCATAGAATTTGAGATGCGCAAATCGCAGTTTTAGATAATTTTTCTAAGAAAAATTATCTAAAACTGATGGTAGCATTGTTGTTTTAAATGTTGGTAGCATTCGAAATTTGAATTATTTCGATATGTCACTTACATTGCACCGTCGAAAGTCGTGCACATCCGTAAGTATGTCTCATTCAAACATAAGCATTTCCCAATACAAGCTGGGATTTCCTTCGCTACTTTTTAAGTAGCTTTTACTAATTTTATTTTAAATAAAAATATCATCCTATAAACGGATTTCTTTACAAAACTTATCAAATATAACAATATTATACTGTTTTCTACAATGTTTCTTTACATATTTTTAATATTATACAATTTTATACTGGTTTACCGTATTTTGATAGCAATATACCTTTTTTATAAACTTCTCTGCCAGAAATTAAGATTGAAGTTTCATCTTTCATTTCATTAAGCATATAGAGTTTTTTATTTTTATTTCGATTTAATGGCTCATTGATAACAAACTCAGCCTTATTGTATCATATTTTAAATGTTGGTAGCCATCGAAATTTGAATTATTTCGATATGTCACCTTCATTTATGTCACGGCTTTGCCGAAGTGATCAATTTGTTTAATTTTTTATTTTTTCGCTTAATTCGTCTCAATTGAAGGCATTTTGTGTTGCATAAGGATAAGCCCTATTTATTTATATATATATATATATATATATATATATATATATATATATATATATATATATATATATATATATATATATATATATATATATATATATATATATATATATATATATATATATATATATATATATATATATATATATATATATATATATATATATATATATATATATATATATATATATATATATATATATATATATATATTTATATATATATATGTATATATAATATCTCCCTTGTATACTTTCTCTAACAGTGCAACTGGATTTACTTTTTATCTATCTTTTTTAACCTTATTAAAGGCTTTCTAGAAATTAAAAAAAAAATGATTTAATTAATATACATAATGTGTATATACTATAGTCATAATTAAGTGATGTTTGATATATATTTGAATGACCCTAGGAAGAGTGTTTCTAGTATCTGTACTAGATTTTAGAATAAATGTTCGAATATTTTGTAAACTTCTAATGACAGCACTTATTTATGAATTGCTAGTTAAGGAAAATATTTAAATAAATTAAATAATGGTTCTAAAAAAAACCACTTTATAATGTTTGTCTTAATTTTAGTTATCCCACAATCCTTTCTGTAAAGAAGTTTTGATAATTGGAGTGTTTGATAATTGGAGGAAGTCTCTCGTGGCACCACACATCAAATCATAGCTTAGAGATAGAACATAAAAATTCTAATTGTTTGTCAGATCTTTCCTTATTTTTATTGTCCCTGGTTTACCATATTTTTCGAATTTATGTTTAGGTCATCGACCACAAGGTCCAGACAGTGTAGTTTAATCGCATATTAAATTTTATACGAGCTTTGTACGTACATATTATCTTAAATGCCAATGAAATATAGAACATTATTCGTTTACTAAACTTTAAACTAACCTTCAACACCAGGCGGATCTGCTAATATTTAGGATAGCCGGGCACTCCTCCTTTGCTATTCTTCCTATGTCATTGGATGTGCCAACTGTTCGCTGTGAATGGAATTGGACCACTTGTTGTTTAGCGAGATGAAAGGAAGCAAACAATGCAAGCGGGGGCCTTCTGTGATTCACTCCAATGTATGCACCTCAATGACTACGAATCGAAAACCGGCTTGTTTACAGTCAATCTGTTATTTTAAAAATAAATGTCGACAACGATTAGTGACTACTCGCGTTATTTATTATATACGCGATATATTTTATAAAGATCTGCGGAATATTATATAAATGTTGCGGAATAGTATACAATTTTAAACCAACAGAAACATCGCTATCAGAAATTTTCAGTCTCGTAATAGCAACGTAGAAATACGTCAGTCCTCGTCATGCAATAATATCTCTTAGTTCATCGTATAAACTCCTTAACTTAATAAGTGTATATCATCGGCACTTTAGATAATTCAATTACTAATGCGAATCACCTCCATTAATGTGTTAACAGAAGTGATCAACCGATAACCGATGTTGGTATCAATTATTTTGTAATAGCAATTGAATAACGACGATGATGACTCCACTGTGGCGATGGTTCGAAAGTGTCCCTTGTTATACCCCAAGAACCGCACGGTGGATAGAAACTGTATTTTGAGAGACTTAGAAACGAGCTTTCTTTTTTCAGTGTTTTCTTCTATTCCGATGGATAGAACTTATTAACCTTGAAAATAGGTTTTTTTCCTAAGCTTTACATTTTGGCCAGTTTTTTTTGTATGGGATGGATGAAAAGAACTGAATTGCTACTTTTTTCTTAATCCTCGTCTACTCCACTGTCGTTCAGCATATTGAACTTGTGCATAAAAGTGCCACTCTGCCAAATAAATGGATCGGAAAAATTAACAAAATTTCATATTTCAAAGGTTATTGAAAGCCAAATTTAACACGGAATAGTAAATAAAACTTCATAATAAGACAAATAATTACTTTAAAACTATTAAAAGTAGATTTTTAATTTAGATACCTAATTCATAAATTACCCTAACTTACATTTTTTATTATTAAATATTTTTTACGATATTAATTTATTTTTATTTATTTATTGGTCCACAAAAAAAATTACACCGTTAGCACTTAACATAGATTGTGTTGCTCCTAACTAGGCAGAGCCTGTTCTAAAGGAGAACACCAATACAAATGATAAAAAATACATACTAAAAATAAAAAAATTGAATCAAATCAAGTTAAATTCCAAACTAAAAATAAAAAATTTGAATCAAATCAAGTTAAAATGAAATTCTCACTACACCAAAATAATATTAGAACTATAGACAAGTAATACTAAATAATAATAATAAAAATATATATGATTCGTTAATAATCTATGTTTTGCAATCTTGATCGATGCCGCCTTGATACCGTTTTTTTAATAATCCTTGTCTACTCTACTATCGTTTTGCATATTGAACGTGTGCATAAAGTTGTAACTCTGCTAGATATATAATGGGAATAGTGATAAAAATTAAATATTTGAAAGCATATTTTTATTTGTTTTAGGTAATTGAAATCCAACTTTAACACGGAATAGTAAGTAATACTACATACTAACACAAAGAATTGCAATTGAAATTAATAGATTATTAACGAAACGCATCGCTAATAATGTTAAATTCAGAAAACATTAGTACATTAAGGTAGTTTATTAAATAAGTATCTACATTTTAAATCTACTTTTGTTAGTATTGAAGTAATTACTTGCGTTATTATTATGTAGTTTTATTTACTATTCCATGTTAAATTTGGTTTTCAATAACTTAAGATATTAAAAAAAAATATGCTTTGAAATACGAAATTTTTATAATCTTTCCGATCCGTTCATCTGGAAGAGTTGCATTTTTATGCACATATTCAATACAGCAGGACGATAGTAGAGTAGACAAGAATCAGGAAAAACGGTTTCGAAGCGGGATCGATCAGGATAAAGCAGCAATTCAGTTTTTTTTATCCATCCCATACAAATAATCAGAAATATTTTTTCTTACCTAAGTTTAAAGTTTAGGAAAAAAAACACAAATGCCAACTATTATTAAAATTAATAAGTCTATCCATTATTATAAAGAAAACAGTAAAAAAAGAAAGTTGCTTCCTAAGTCCCTCAAAGTACAGTTTCGACCCACCGTGCGACGTGACGACCAAATCTAATGCTTGACTGATTAATTACGACCCCATAAGTATAAAGCCTATATTATGTACATCTTATTATGTACATCTATTACACCACTTATTTCCAGTGCCGGATTAACCAATGTAGAGGCCCTTAGGCCATCGGAATCTCGGGGCCCCCTTTGCACTTTTCAAATTATATTCGAATACGTTTTAGACTACAAAATCTTGATAAACCACTTTTATGACATAAAACAAACATTGATAAACAATATACTGTAAGTTTATAAAACTGCATAACTTTATTTGAGATCTCATTTAACAGAGTTTAGGCTTCGTGAACTGTTTTGGGTTTCTGATTCACATTTTCACTGATGACTTGCAAAGCCTTCTGAAAGCTGCTGAAGCCGTGGGACAACGCTTTGGTCGCATCGGCCCTTGCACACTACCTTGTAGCACCTTTTTTCAACTAGTGCAGAGCTTTACTTGCCCTCACCATCATCGTTCTGAAGATATTTGAGCATAACCTCCGTTGGGTGGGTTGAAGCGAGAAGAAAGTGTAAATTGTTTGCACAAGTTTTCAACTCGAACTTTTGGCTTGGTTTCATCTAGCCCGTTGAGTATGATACGACCAAATCTGGTTCTGAAACAATTATCCGTTGAGTATGATACGACCAGATCTGGTTCCGCGTTTTTTTCACTTCTTTGACGTTCTCATATTTATTCATAATTATCTAATTGTTTTACAAAATGATATTTCAATATTCTATATTCGAAATTTCAATGCAATCATTGTGCAGTTGTTCTTTTTATGATTGGTGTAGTAGTTTCGTAGTTATAGTACTTTAAGGTCGATGGCGCCGAAAATCCTGCAAAAGAGACAGATGCATCCATGAAAATACCCATTTACTCCAAGGGCTAGTACTTGAATTGAGTCCTTGACATCAATACTTTGTTCGTCGACGGTCAACCAACTGTCGATAATTTATAACGATTACGCTATTTATTACCACTTACAAGTATACGATCAAAGAGTTTATTATACATTTTCTCCTTAGAATTTCAATGCAATGTTTTTTTTCTATTAGAAAAAATTTAAAAAATATATAATTTTAATAATTACTTGTTCAAGGGCCCGGGGGGCCCCTAAACGGCGTGGGCCCATAGGCCAGGGCCTACTTGGTCTTATGGCTAATCCGTCACTGCTTATTTCCGAAGGAGTAACAGCACTTATTTCCAGGAAATCAGTAATCACAAATCTCCTTTCCTGCATGAATTCATAAAGCGGTGTCTATGGATAACCACACCCCGACTGATGTGACATAAATTGAATTTCGGAAATTTGTTTTCGCAAGATACTGCCGAAAAACAACACTTCGGCATACGAGGAAGTTACACATCTGGATTGAGTATTTTTAGTTACCGCATATTCAAAATACGAATTGAGCGTCTTACTTAGAGGAATACATTGTGGTCAGTGGGGTCGTGCAAGGATCAGTGTTAAGCCCTGCGCTACCTACTCATCGCGGATCTGAAAGCACGTATAACATCAATTTTTGTATGAGTTTCTTGCGGATGATTCAAAACTGTTCGCAAATCCTACAGTAGCAAAGTAAAGACCTGAACGAAAATCTTGAATGCTATACATGGACGATCAAGCTAAATGCTGACAAATGCACTGTCCTTCACATTAGCCAAATCCATCCTTAAAATCCATTCTGAAGAAGTCTGAGCATATTATACAGATCATAAAAAAGGTGAACAGAGTTATGTACCTCATTCGATAATCGTTTAACTAATTTAATTTTTGACGCGATATAAAATTTACGTTAGATTAATTTTAGAGTTTTTGATTCCAGATCTGGAATCCTTACTTTACAAAAGAGGAGAATCTACTAGGGAAAGTCTGACACAGAGCGACCAAAATAACATTGGATTTAAAACAGCTGGAATACCTAGATAGATTCTGAAGATTGCAACTACTCATCGTCTAGTCAGCGTTGATCCATTGAAACTTATAAGATCCTCAATGCATCATGATTGCCCCCGGTTATCTTCAGACTTTATGAGAAACCATGTGCATTATTTACAAGGACACTAGTACAAACTGCAAAAAAACACAATTCTATACCAAACCTAGGAAAAAACTTTCTAACCGACCGGATTTTGAACCAGTTTCCCTGCTGGACTGGTTTATTAAAGGCTAGACATATAAATATATGTTTAGCCTAATTTTAAATGCATTGAAGAGATGCATTTAAAATTAGGCTAGACATATATTTTAAAGAATTACCATAAATAAACTAGGTAATCACAATGCATGTATGTAAAACAATAATATAAAATATTTCATCGATCAACTGAATTGATGCGATCTGCTATAACATTATCAACATCAATAATCAAGCCAAATCAGGGATCAGTTCGACTAACGAAATCAGAATAATTTTCAACTTATTTTCCACTACTAAACAATCTAATACCATACTGTTTGTAGATTGGGGCAAACAACCTACGATTCCACACTCTATACTAAGTACACTGTACAGACTGAATACTGAATTCATGCTAGAACTCTATACTATACAGTAGGTGCTAGGTGTCTTAAAGATTCGCTAATTAATATTATTCATCATGGTATTGATATTTAAATAGCATCTATCCATCGTTATGAAGAATGTAAGGATATTACCTATGTAACCATTGAAAATACCCATTTATTAACTAGACATACTTAAACCTTATAAATCTCTGAACTTACAGAGATCCCAGCGTTATCATGGAAGAGGATTGGCCATGTGAATGCACTGTTCCTATTGTGGTTTGTTTCTATTCTTTGAACATAATATTTGTGTGTGTCTGGTGGCTCAATCTTGGGGCGCAGATGGCGGGACATTAAAGTCATAAAAGCGAGGGAACTAAAGCATTAGTATCTGGGGCATCAATTGAAATGTGCATTGCACTCGGCACAATGGTGAAGGTGATGCGTGAGCGAGCGAGATGGTTGCACGGTAGTCAAGTTCAGCTCACGCGACGCCACAGAAAGCAGGGAAAAGCCCTCTTCGTACTCAATGCCTGTTGAGGTGAATCATCCTCGCTCCTGATGTGAAGCAATCAATCAAACTCTGAGTAGGAAAGAAGCTACGAAGTTTCTGATTATCAAAATAAACCGTATTGAAAACGTAAATAAATAGATAAATAATAAATCTACTGAACTGATACGAAAAAAAATACTTGAAAAAATACGGAAAAAAGTACAGAATGTCATAAAATCCAACACATGGTCATTTTGTTATAGGCTGATTTCAAATGTTTATAAGTTCAGTATATTTACAAAAAATACTCAATTTTCATAAATAAGTGTTTCATTAAAATATTAAGAAATATGTTAATTTTGCCTTCCTTTCTCTCGTCGCGGAGCCCTGCGACGCCATATTTTGATATCCGGTACAATGGGCCTGGCTCACGTGGAACTCCACAAAAAGGCAAAATGCCTAGTGGAAGACGTCACGGGCGCCTACCAGGGCTCGTCGACCGATATACGATAATAACTTCGTTTATCAATTCCTAATGTTTACCTATAAATATTATTGTTTAATTTTTAGTAGGTAGTAAATATCTTCTGTTTTTTTAGATCTCTGCGTTACATTATTGCTAATCTTTACTAATTAACTTGATTTTTAAAATGTCAGCTCCTAATCTAAGTTTAGTCGTAAATCGCACATATATACAAATGTAAACCTAGTTGACGTCCCTCGGGTTGCATGATATTAAGTCGCATTAATTGGTCGCTTTATGATAATTTAAAATTCATTATTTTTTCATTGTGTAATCTTAATGGAAATATAAGAATATAATATGTAATATGAAATAAATAAAAAAAATGTAGCCTTAAGTTGCGGTGATACACGCAAATTCACGCAATAATGCTGTTGCATTATTATATACCAATCAAACTCATCCCATACAACTCAATGATCCACTTCGGATTGCTGATCACGAAACCGAGCATTCCAAATGATAAATAGCGTTATGCTAGACGAAATCTAGACAGTATCGATATATCGATGTAAAACAGTGAATATTTCTATACAGGGTGAGTTTTGAACTAGTGACTCCTTTAAAAGGGTGAATCGGTACGAGGTAATAAACAACTTTTCATTAAAAAATGGAAGAAAAAAAAATATTCGAAAAATGTTATGTTTTGAAAAATAGTATAAAAACAGTTGAGCGCGTTGCGACATCCAGCGGTAGGTAAAATATCGCGAATATTATATATTCCAGATATTTTAAATATTGCTAGATGGAGCAGCGCGCTCAATGCTTGTCAAACTGTTTATATCAGTCATTTTTTTTAAACTTTCCAAAAAAAAAATCTTTTTCTTTTCCATGCTTTTTTATCAAAACTTGCGTATTTGCTCGTACTGATTAACCCACTTGAAGGATGTCACTAATTAAAAACTCACCTGTATATCGACATAAAAAAATCCATTCAATCCATTCAATATCGGTCCGGTGATATGTACAAATATCGGAGGCGCATAACGTCGCGATGGTGAAAGAAGAAAGAAAGGAGTCGCGAATGAAGTGGCCCGGAAAGCGAATGAATGAGACCTGTTCGCCGTGTTTTCATGCGCTGGCGAATCGAACGAACAAAGCGCCCGAGTCGACGAGCTCCGCGCACCGACATGATTGATTACACCGGAGAGTGGAACTGGCAAGGGAGGACTAGTACCTACTAAAAATTAGGGGGAGGGAGAGGGATTATACTAAGCAATCCCTCCACAGATGTCTTGATTAAATATTTTAAGAGATAACATTTAAGAAGTACCCAAATTTCTATTAATTCACTCGATTTGATGTCGGACTTCGATGGCGGATCGTAGGTGAAGTTCAGGAGACTTAATATAGTGAAATTTATACTTTCAGGAAAATTCAATGCATGAGTAGGTACACTAGTTGTTTGAACCTTATCTCTATTTTTCTTTTTTTGAATGTTCATCTTTTATGTGGGGTCATTATTTGAGCAAGTAAATAAAACACGACTACAGAAAGTGAGCGATTGAACTTTTTTATGAAATATTTGTGGTTTGTTTATTTATCTATGTAGATACATGTATATTTCCGGAATTTACTCAATCAGACCTTTCATTTGAAACTAAACACGATATATTTATGTTAATTTGTTTACATTTGTACATTTGAACATTTAGACATCTAATTATTTGATATTTGGACAGTTAAGGCATCTTGTAGCATAATCACTCTTTAATTACACTTATACAGAGCGTAGCGAAGCAAAACGACACATGCGCAATGCAGACTTCCTGAAATGCAAAGACGAAGCCCTTTTGGGTAAAAATCGTTTTTATAACAGTAAGATGGTGTTGACGATCACCAAGAGTACAATTTCCGGAACAAATGACCACTTAGTACTTTACGACCAAGTATCAGGTTCAATGCGGTCCCATAAGTACCTACCATTCTCCTCGGGGCATATTTTCACCTCTGCATCTGCTTACGGTAACTTTCGCCTCTCAGTCTCCATCTCTAGATGAGATTCGTACTCATTTAAAGAGAAAGTAGTCGGGTTCTACTCCGGGTTCTGTTAGTATAAGTGGTCCTGCCTTTTCCAATATTTAGGCTCCATATTTCGGCTCATATGAATAGCGGTACGACAGACTAAATGATCATCGGTCCATGGTCTGACAGACACTGTAACGAAAATATTTCTTGAAAAAAAAATAGTTGAGTGTTTTCATGCACAAGTACCTTGGAGTGTCAGTGTAAATATGCTTCATGCGTGGCTTCTCAGATTGCCTCTAACACAATACCCTCTTGGCTGCTGCTATCAAGGATACAAGATAGCACGAACGGCAAATTAACGTATGCTGACTCGACCTAGAGAATGCCCTTGTATCAATCCTATGCATTATTTTCCATTTTTGTACCCCGATAATACAACTTCACACTGTGGTGCAAGTCATTATACCCTCCTACTACAATTCACTGACATTCTACGTGAAAAACAATCATAGACTACCCGCCCTATATCATATTCAATTGGGCTATTTCAGGGCTGTTGCCTCTCCCTAACAATATTACTATAATCTTAGAAAGGCTGGCGCACATTTACAAGAAATGATGTTACCGTCTTAATATTGCTGCTCAGTATATGTACCTCATCGTGCCTAGCTTTTGCTGATGAGATGACATTCATCATCAGGTGCCTCGAGCAGGTTTCCTAACTACCACAGAAAGTGGAGCTATTCTGTAACTGGTAAGCATGCACAAGATGAATATTTTACCCTTGGCCTAGACCTGCATGTACACAAAATTTACTAAAAGAGCTCTAATCTTGCTCTCGTTGACTCAAATTGCTTTATATGTGCTCTAATATTTCTCCCATTGACTCAAATAGTCAATTTAAATTCTTTTACAGGGAATCTTCCACAGCGCATAGATATATCTGTCAATCATGAAGTAAAAGATTTTATTAGTTGTGTGACAGAAATAAAGGCTATGCCAATTTATTGCTCTTAAAAGGTCTGGATCCGAAGATCCAAGCCCAGTTCTCATAATTAACTCCTCATTTCTTATGCCTTTTTTTCTTTTAGGATTTCACTAAAACCCAACTGACTCGCCTGGATGGTGGCGGAAAGTTCATATTATATCCTCGTTACCCCTAGCCAAACCGGTCGACCCCTCCACTCTCTTCAGGTCCAAATACAACTTTGGACTAGCCCTGAAACGGCCCTCTCTGCTCTATGTCAACTCCAGAATAATCAAAACCTCGATTCTGACAAATTCTAAGGACCCGACAATATCGAAGCATGCAGTGAGTGCCTAGTGAATTAAATGATTTACAAACCCGCATAAACTGCCATCAAAACTTTCTTGCTAGAAACAGTTAAAAGGGCGGTGGTCTAAAACCATGGGCAATGTGGACCTAATGAAGTCACTCTTGCGAGGAGATTATAACAGAAACCGTGAGGTTCATACTTTTGGCCTTCAATGTCAGAATGACTGTACAGCAGTTGGGAATTAACGCATTCCTTCTCCAATCCATTGAAAATAATGTTGTATGACTGCTATAAAGGCCTGGTATACCTACCTGGCCTTCATAGCAATCATACAACATTATCTTCGGGAGGTAGTTAGCATATCAGTGGCTCGTAACAACGAGGGTTTGACAGTCCTTCCAATCCTCCAATACAGTTTGAGTCGATGGCTAAAAAGGCAAAACATTCCACTCTAAAAGCCTTCTCGATAATCGAGAAAGCTTTAGACTGGATACGGTCGATTCGGTATTTTAGTAGTATCTTTTTTCTAAAAGTCTTAGATGTAAGTCTCCGTTCGGATATAACTCATTACTAATATCTTGGAAGATGGTCCTTTGTGTAGAATTAACAATTAGTATCATGGGAAATATCCCTTAGACGACGAGTAGGTACATGCTAAATAAAATAGAACCGTAATTTCTGAATGTCAAATTTTAAGGCGCACTTTCTGCATCTCAATTTCTACATCTTATATGGGGAGTTTGGGGTGGACGCTCGCATCAGCAATATCGCTGTCCTAAACCTACCACAGCCGGTCGTTATTTTGGAGTCCAGGTTGACCCCCCAGAAGTGTTATATTAATGTTACAATGGGCCCGCTTTGGTCGGTGAATTCAATGGCAGCTCCGTTTGTATTTATTTATTATTAGATGACTGCCCGACAATAAAAGGAGTGTAATGTGTTCTGGTTTCATAAATGTACGTTTTCCTTTTCTTTACTCCACCATTACTTCCAAACACCAAGTTCCATGACTTCCAAATAAATTCCAAATATCAAGTAATTCCATCATAACTTAGGTAATTGTTCAAATATAAGGTAATTTTTAGTCTAAATGTCCAAATCTAATTATTCGTCTTAATGTCCAAACTTCCATCATGACTTCCAAATATCAAGTGTTTTTTTGTCTAAATGTCCAAATCTCGAAATGTCAGAAAATTGATAAATAAGTATATCGTGTTTAGTGTCAAGTGAAAAGTCTGATTGCGTACATTCCGGAAATATACATGTACCTATCTATATGGATAAATGCATAAACAACAAATATTACATTTAAAAAACCTAATAAAAATAATTATAAATACTATAGTTCTCTTTCTGTAACAGCAGTCGTGTTTATTATTTTTTTTAAATATATTTATTTGTTATTATTCTACCTAACAAACATTCATATAATAAAATTCAACGCATAATATAATATAGGATGAGACTTGAAGATCACTTTTTATTTGAGGGTATATTACTTTAAAATCATACTGACCTTCACCCCAATCTTTTTCTTCTTGTAGTTCTGTCTCCTAACGGAGGTTGGCAATCATCCTGCTGATTTTTATCTTGGAGACTGCCGCTCGGAACACTGCGCAAGTGTTCAGCTAGAACCACTGGCATAGATTTTGCAGCCATGATGTCATTGCCGCCCAGGCCTCCTCTTGCCTTGATATTACTGGGTTCGGAACTGACTCGGTTACTGGGTTTCTAGGGTTAAATCCTAGTTCGTTGCGCGCAGGATAACAGTAGTATTCCCATAGTGTGTCGCTGGAAGGTTAGCACACTTTTATCGGCACTAATTCGGACGAATATTTAAGCGGTTTTCACAATACAGTGATGTGTCACTTTGTCCATGCATGCCATTTTATACATATTTCCCATTTTATACTTAATCCCATTGCGTAATTAATTTGTTTTAAATTGTAAAAGTTACGCACCCCGTATATTGCGGTGGATGCTGCAGCGCAGACTGTTAGTTCGCCATGAATATTGCATGAATGTGACGGCGACCAGGCCGCTCGAGCAAACAGCGAAACTGAATTACAAACATAAAAAACAGCGAGCAGATAAACTGGCGTAAAATATGGCGAAATTGCCGGGGGCGGCGCTTTCAGCCGAAGAGGGTCGGAGGGTGGGGGGGAAAACGCACCGCGCCATCTCAAACGGAAAATTAAATTAAGATGAAATAGTGTTTCGCGTGGCGGGCGTGTGCGCATATTTGATTGCAGATAAATTGCGACGAGATAACCTCTCTACGGACGTTACAAGTTTGGAGTGGATCTGTTGTGACTTTTGAGAGCATTATAGTTGGGGGGGTAGCGACAAAAAAAGCAAGAGTTTTGTAAAAGCTGATACTTTATGACTCCTTTTATACATCAATTTGCCCACCTAAACCTTTAGTCACAATAATCCTGGCGGTATGGCCGGAAAATATTTCCACTTGGCAATAGGCCCACCACATTGTACTCTTTTGTGTGTGCTATAAAGCTTTTCAAGTAAACAAACTATCAGATCAGGCAGTATTTTGACCATATAATACCGGGGGAGATTCCGGGACAAATGGCGCTGGCGTGCTAGGAAAGGTGTAATTTCAATTAGTTCCCCTAAAGTGGTGCGGAAAAGCTGAAAAAGTCACCAGGAAATAGAGGATGCAATAAAGAAATTGAAACAAATGGTCAGACTGCTTAACAATAGAACGCGTGGCGTCAACATTACTTCATACATTTAACAGAAATGAAGACCCTGCAAATACGCCGGTACGTGTTTCTCGGTAACTATTACGAATCGGTATAATGGACTCTTACACTTTTTAGTCGCTGCCTCTTGGCCTATTACTTTTTTATAAATTGACTTCTAACAGCACTGCCAACTGCTCTGTAGAAGAACGACCTTTGCGCAGAGAGACGTGATATTTCTAGGGCTAAAATGTGCTCCTGGTTATTGACTTTCCATTATTATTTTTTTAGATATCTCACATAATATCACACAAGTCTTTGAAAGACTTGTAAATTAACAAAAATACAATTTCGGGCATGCTAGGATATACAGGATGCGTTTGTAGTAACCGGCATTCTTTAAGGCGGTTAATTAGTAAGAGAAAGTAAACAAGTTTGTTTTTTTTTTTAAAACCAAAAAAGGTTTTTTTTTAATATTTGAAAATTTGAAGAGCCTGACTGTTGAATAAAAGTTTCTAAAGCGTTTGAGCATGCTGCGCCATCTAACGGTGGGTAAAATATTGCTAATAAACAATATTAGGGATATTATACCTTCCCCCCGAAGGCGCATCATGATCAACGAATTTTATATTATTTTTCAAATGAAATAATTTTTCATATTAATTTTTTTTTTCAAAAATCTTGTTTATGTTTTTTTTCCAATTTTTAACAAAACTTGCTTAGTTGGTCGTATTGATTCAACCCCTTTAAGAATGCCGGTCAATTAAAACTCTCGCTGTATATTGTGAGAATGATTGACAGAAAATCATTTACCTATTGCCTAAAATGATTGAAAGCACAATATCTTCCAGCCAATATTAATAAATATTCAACATGCTATATATCGTCTATCTACAATATGTGAGTCCTCGTATGCGGTAAAAAATCGAGTTCGGCTTTTTATTGTTATTTGTGTAAAATCACGCTCCGGATCGATTGCTTAGTTTTCTTGTAATTCTCATTGCAGTGGAATCTCGTAGGCATGAGTTGATAATTGTATCCAGTGATACCCCTTACGTGCTTAGTTGTGATTCCTCGCAAACAACTTAATTTACACTTTGACCGTTTTGATCGTTAGTACAGTAAACTGATTTTGTTTTAAAAAATATCTAGTGAACGAAGTTATTCAGTTTTTTTCATGCTCTGAAAAGTTTGCTTGTTAGCATGTAAAAGGTCTGACATTTAGAATGACGATATGCAGTAGGTACTTTTAATCATTTTTATTATAAATTAAAAATGGTAAATCGACTAATATTTTAAATGCATAAATGTTTCAAAAATAGTACCTACACAAATCTCGGTTAAACTGCTATATATTATTATAATGCTGCAAATAAAGGCCACCCTCGGCAAGACACTCATTAAAAAATACAGACACACACCTTATTGGAGTGATTCATATTTCTGTCATGCACTGTATGAGAATTCTCTGTGGGAACTCTTACAGTACTATATGAACTCTCACACAGTGAATGAAAGTACGAGTATACGAATAAAATGAAAATAAAATAAAAATGAAAATGAAAATGTCCATCCAGATTGTAATCGAATATTTTTTGAACGAATATGATTTTTCAACGACGCTGCGTTTTATGCCTTCAGTCACTATATTATTTTGTAGTTTTCTAACAATACAATGTGGGATATGTATGTATGTATGTATATATGTATGCCATACATACATACATACATACATACATACATACATATCCTGAAAACCAGGATAAGAGATATCCTGAGGATACCCCTAATTTGCAGCGTTTGTAGCTTTATTTCATAGTCTTTGTCTATTTATAGTTTTAATTTTTAATCTGTTTGTTCTTGTTTTTTTTTGTATATGTTTTTTATAACAGCTGCAAATAAATAAATAAATAAAATAAATAAATACGGTATCTAAAGCTTTACCAAGATCAAAGAAAATTTCACATATTAACTTTACCCAGGGTAGCCTCCCGCACGAGAAGGCTTCTGAATAGGAGCTGAATCGTGGGTTGAGCCGATCCGAGAACAAAGTGGATCTTGTGTCCCAAGCTGCACGAGACCGTTCGCTACCGGCTCCCATATGCAGTCTGGTGCCAGACCTCTGCATTCAATGGGCTAACCGCTGGAATGCTAATACCACCGATCGTTATTTTTCCGTTGCGACAACTCGCCGGCGGCCGGTCTCTTTTTTTATATTATGCAATTATGTATTTATATGCGAAAAAACTATTTTCATTGAATAAGCCACCATTATACATCTGTATGCGTGCACTAACACCCCCTACAAATAAATTTTCGAGGGTTGAAAACATTCCGTCGTGAGTTTTATTCCATGGATAGCTTTCTACGGCTTAAAGTTTCGAGTATCTTTATTATACAACTAAATTCCATTCATCGTTCTGCTGAAAACTAAAAGCAAATCGATCGCTGTAGGTTACCTACCTATTCGTTGCCGTACCAGCGCACTCGTGTCTTATATCCTGGGGGGTTTGCGATGCGAGCGGAATCGTCTCCCTGATTGATTCCGGGGCGCGTGCTGCGGTCTCCGGGGACGCTGGAGCAAACAGCCTCAGCCGCCGCGGCAGGCCGCGCGGCCGCGCTGCTGCGAGTCGCGACCGCCTGCAGCTTTATTGGTCCCGGTGGCTCTGGAGAGCGGCCGCGCGGCCCTCCGCTCTGCACGGCAGTCGGCTAATTAGCAGTCGTCCCCCCCTTTCGAAACCGCGATGCGTTCAAAATTCGTGCGGGCCAACCTGCTCCTCGTATGCTTTGTGCCGCTCACTGTTTACGGATCGGGCGGTAAACAATGTAAATTATATTTCACAGTGCTTCGCTATAATATAATATAATAATCATAGCTGCAAAAAAGAGCCGCAAATATATTGCAGGTGTAGGGTTGCCTTGTGTCCTGGTTTCCAACTGGACAGTCCGGTTTTTTAGGCATCTGTCTAGTTTAAGAATACTACCTCAATAACAATACCTCTAATAACAATTCCTCAACTCTGCATTCCGACCTAGCCTCAGCATTTTTTAAAATATGTATAAAACAAGATGAACACATCATAAACAGTTAATAAAACACTGGTAGGTTTACGAAGGGGAGAAAACAAAAAACTGACGAAATTCACAAGAGTACTACCATTGATGATACTGTATAAATCAATGTTACGCGTTACTTAAGACGCGTCGGGATGAGGTCGACTCAGCCCGTTAATGTTTGACGTATAGATCGAATATCCGCTGTTTTCGCGATCGCTTCCGTATAGGAAAATAGAACTAAAAAGTTACATTGTAATTGTTTTATTAGAATCAACGGATTCTACAGTGGCGGGACTACAGTGACGACGCGCGCGCGATAATGAAAGAGCTCCAAACTAAAATCGTAATAACCACAATAAGGTTAAGAACTCACGGCTTGGTTTTCACCCGCTTATCCATAGAATGTTTCGCAATTTTCACGGCGTGATTTTCGCCCGCGGCGTGCGCGGTTAAATCGCGGCGGCCGCAGCGTCTGCGGGAAACAAGTGGAACCGCGCTGGCCGCAGTCAGCTTTAGAACTCACGCAGCGGTTTTCACGACTCACGATGCGGTGCTGCAACCGCGGCGGGCGCGGGTGGATACCGCTTCAAGAGTTCGAAGCCTGACCGCGCAAACCTGCGGTGTCGAGAGTCGTTTTGAAACAAAACAGTTGATCCGCAACAGCGGCGAGCGCGGGTGAAAACCCCGCCGTGAATTTTTAGCCTAAACGTAAGACATAGTTGACATAAAATAATGAATCAAGCCATCTCAGCTTCAGTCATTTAATTTTAGTCTTCTACAAAATTATGCTCTTCACTGATTTCATTCTGCATTTGCTATACAATTACCGCGTTCTTCTACCTAATGAAATATTGTAATCTAACGTTTACAGTTTTATGTATGAAACTAGAGGTATTTGAAATGACGGAAAAGACTAATAGAAGTTTCTTTTGTCACTACCCCCTTCAAACCCGCTTTTCCTTTTTTTAATCTGCATTCAACCGGACATAGGTACCCTAAAGTTTTTTTTTAAAACGTCCGTGATTCGTTCCCCTCTGAGTAGCGGCGGCTCGCCAACGCGGTCTTCTTTATGATGTACAAATGTAAACAGATAAATATTTGTAATAGTAATAATGAACGGTCTAATGGAACTTTCAACGAGCGGTATTATACAGGGGTGACTTTGAATCATAACTTGCATAGAAGCTTTGTTATAAGAGTACCTGCATCCGAAGTAGTTACCGACCCGTAGCTGATTAAATCATGCCTGCATCAAGATTCATTTTATCGAATGCAGTGATGTGTAGTAATTACCACCATAATTAAAATGCTTTCTTTATGACAATACTATAACCGCAAATAAATATAACTTTTTCCACGACCACTATTAAAAATAAGTTTTAAATGCATGCCGACAGCTTTAAATCATGACCACACTTCCTTTCAATAGTCAAATGTAAATAATTTGAATTAAGAACTAAAGCTGTCAGATGGCAAACAGTAAAAAGAAACAAAATACGTAATGTTTAGACATTTTATTGTAATTCTACTGTCCCGGTCCACTAACCAACTAGGAGGAAATGGATTGTGAACGAATATATATTTTTTCGAGATGAAGATGTAAATATTGATTTTGAGCACCCCTGTGTCGATTAAGACCATTGCCAGATTTAACTCTGTCTGTGTGTCTGTGTCTGTTCCGATTGAGCTGAAGTTTGGTATTCAGGCGTCATTTGGTTATGGCAAGAGTTGAAAAGATTGTAGTTAAAATCGGTCAACCAGGGGCGCACTAGTCATATGTCAATCTCGAAATATTGGACTTAGAGACTTGAAATTTGTTATCCAGATGCCTTGTTGGGCCAATATAGAGTAAGTACAAAATTGTCATATAAGTGGTCATAAATTATAATTGATAATGATATAGCTAGGTACTTGATTGATATGACTACGCACCAAAATCGATGCACTGGAGATGTGGTGTCGGCGTAAAATGCTAGGAATCCCATAGACAGCACGCCGCACCAACAAATCTGTCCTGGAAGATTGTCTGTATGCATGAGAAGGGTCCTGCAGTTCTTCGGTCATGTTGACAGGAGAAACCCAGAGAATCTGGAGAAAATGCTTTCCGGGGGTCAAGTAGAGGGAAGAAGAAGCAGAGGCAGATCACCGGCCAGATGGATCGACCTCATCAAAGAAGTTACAAAAGGGTCAATACAATCTGCGACCCGCCATACAGAAGACAGGTCGAAGTGGAGGAGCCTCGTAGGCAAACTGTTGTTTAGTGGCCACGATCCTCAGTAATGAGGGAATGACGGAGAAGAAGAAGGTACTTTATTTTTTTTTTAAATATCAGTAAAGTGATATCGATAAGAATAATAATATTCTGACAAAACTACCCAAGGATAATCTTTGTTTTCGGTATTTGAAAACCAAACAAATACTATAGCTATGAAGATTGGAGGCTCTATAACAATTAAATAACCATACAAGGCGCGCACACCATCTACATTCATATATTTGTGTCAAATTTTATTATTTGTATTACATCATTGAAACTATTTGAAACCACTTCAAGAAGTGCTGTTATTATCTGTATTAAATCATTAAACGAATTACATAATTGGAATTATGTAATTGAAATTACTTCAAGAAACGTAGTTTTATTATTTGTATTGTATCATTGAAAGTACTTCAAGAACGTACTTTTTTATTTGTATTATATCATTGAAAGTATTCAAAGAAAAGTAATTTTATTATTTGTATTATATTATTGAAAGTACTTCAAGAAACGTACTTTTATTATTTATATTATATCATTGAAAGTACTTCAATAAACCGGTTTACCATGGCTTTCTACAACCAGCAATATTGGTATTTGTTACATTTTAATAGCGGTAGTAAAAATATTGTGTAAAATGTGCGTGTTAAATGTGATTTTATTTTGTTCGAAGAGATAGATCCTCCCTTCTCGCAAAATAAAATGTCACTTTGAACATTAACATCATAAGTAGCATTATACGCGTTACACCTTCATTTTAAATTTGCTGATTTCCTTTCCACAATTTCCCTCTACCATAAATCAGCCGTATCATATTTTGAGATCCCTAATAAGGGATGAATCCTTTCGATATTCACGTGCGTCACAACGAGTGTGTTACGTACGGCTTCCTCGGATGAGCGGTCTGTTCGCAGACCAGCTGCCGTGGTTGGCGCCCCGTCGTGTCTTACCCTAAACAGCTGCCGAACTGCACCCCTAATATGTTACACCACCCACACACGCCAGCGGCACTTCAAAACAAAATATTGTTACAACGTGACTTATGAGTAATTAATCGTTGATTGTGTCTACATTTTACCGGAATATGGGACAATGCAATACGCAGTAGACCAAAGACCATAGAAAATTGTGACCTTACTTGTGTATTCTAGATTGTAGGTAAATTTCCAGCAGATCCATTGATCGATTACCTCTAAATAATATCCATTATAATGATCTTATTAGGGACCAATGACTTGAAAGAGTGAAGTCTCACGGTGAATAATACATTTTCGTGTGTATTCTAAATAACTGTTCGTTGACATCGCATCATACATAATACGGCAATTCGTGCAATCAGCAGGATTGCCACGTCGTACCACCAAGGCAAAGGTATAGCATTCACCATTGAATGGAGGACCTTGTGCCAAACCGTCTTTATTTTGATGGAGATAATTTACTTGTTTTACACGGTCCTCTAGTTTTACACGTTTTACTTATTTTACATAGAGATAATTTACGTAATTTACACGGCCTAGTAGCATAGTGGTTAGGTTGCCTGATCTTACTTTGTAAGGTTCGATCCTCGGCTGCATTACCATCTTCCGTTGGGATAAAATTAACATTCGTTGGGAATGCAGTAACCAGACACATAGTTACACACATGTTGCACGCACACATAAAACACTTCAGAATACGGTTGGTTGGAAGATATCGTCGTATGACAATAAACCCGCCAATTGGGAAGTTTCACAATAAAGAATAGATATAAACAAACAAAACAGACAAACTTGTAATAGTAGATATTTAAGAATAATTTTTAAAACACCTTAGATTAGACGAAAAAACAATACCCAAAAATTCCGTATAACAAAACGCTCTACAAACAGAATTTAAAATAAACTGAGACAGAGTCTTAAAACTACTAAGAGAAATATGCTAAAGAGAAATCGTTTGAGGAATACAATAAATTTATCATTGTTACATATTTTTTTTCGCAACAAGTATGGATAACGTTATTTGAACAAGATCGATGAAACTAGAATCATTTCTATGCACCCGCAAAAGAACATGATGAAAATATCGGTCAATAGGGATTAGTTCTGGGGCCACATTGCGAGATCTTTTTAACCCTTTAAGGACCATGGGACATATGTGTCCCATATCTTCAAAAATCATTTTATAGATATCAAACCCGAATAATTTATAAACTTTATTTTTCCATGTTACTGAGACAAGAAAATCCTAATATTGACATAACGATTAAATTATTGATTAAAAATGTATCGTATTTTTTTAATCATCACAATTAACCACTGAACTGGAATGACCAAGGAATGGTAAATTTAAATTAATAAATACAATATTTATCAAACTTTGTAATTTAGAAAATATTTTTTTTTAGTACGTAATAGCTCTTATTAAGTTAATAAAGTCATATTTATTAACATGATTTTTTTTATATCTCTTATGAACCAAAGGGATAATAATGTTTCATCAATTTATACAAATCTATTGAACAAATTTTCACAAACTTCACACATGTTATTTACAACGCGCTTTTAATACAGTCCACAAAATTAAGTGACGTCTCAATCTAAAACGAGAAATAGAAATAAGGCAGCATATACGCTTTTATGAGGCAGTGTATGCGTTTTAACAATATAATTCCTGAATAAAATAAACTTATTGGAAAAACAATTTAGGTCTGGTTTTTAAAGCGTCTAAAAATAATTATAAATAGTCAATTACTCAACTGATACAGATGCATGGTGTTAATCAATCCTACTACTATTATAAACGCGAAAGTTTGTAAGAATGAAAGTATGGATGTTTGTTACTCTTTCACGCAAAAACTACTGAATGTATTTTGATGAAACTTCACAATAATATAGCTTACACATCACAATAACACATAGGCTATAATTTATAAAGATATATAGTTTTCTATTATCATTATCACAATTTTCCTTCACCACGCGGGTGAAACCGCGGGACTCAGCTAGTATATTATATACTAGCTGCGCCCAGCGGTTTCACCCGCGTGGTGATGGAAAATTGTGATAATGATGATAGAAAACCATCTATCTTTTTAAATTATAGCCTATGTGTTATTCTGATGTGTAAGCTATATTATTGTAAAGTTTCATCAAAATCCATTCAGTAGTTTTTGCGTGTAAGAGTAACAAACATCCATACATACATACAAACTTTCGCGTTTATAATATTAGTAGGATGTTTGCTGAATGTGTATCATCAATACTATAAATACGATTAGCACATTAATAGACTATCGTTATCTATATTGAATTATCTTTTACTATTTACTACACCTCCAAGTTAATCACTGGGAAATAACTAAGTCCTTACTTCCTTTTATATATAAACGAAAACAAGCTATTTTTTAATATTTATATGGCATTTTTAAATCGAGACAGATACATATCAATATATTATACCTATACAGTTATTATATTTTTTTATATTTAACACTATAAAAAATATTTGTAAAAATATGTGTATATTCTCTAGAGTTCAGTTCAATACAAGAATGATTTAATTAACGCATTGCTGACTGTTTCCGAATCACAGAGCACCTCTATTGCACCGGGACATTTTAAAACCAAATGAACAATAAAAAGGGTCCCTCGTTTAGATAATTGCTACTGTAAAGCGTTAATATTCCCGGAAATGAAGTCGTCAAACCAGAGAGTGAAAATTAATATTTGATGTCCCCTCAAGAATATATAACATATGTAGTTATACAGCGTTATTGTTATACACTCGATTCTGCTGTAGCAAAATTATTTCGTTTCATATTTTCCTTACCATCTGGATATCTTATTCTTCTTAACTAGGATCCGCCATAATATATGGCATCTTTCAATATTATTAAGAGACATGCGTCGAGGAAAAAGAAAAAATGGCATTCATTAGTCTGACTAAAACATTAACTCACCATGGCTTACTATTTTTATTAGATGCCATGATTTCCCACAATAACACACCCTACATCGGAACCAGCTGGTTCCTACCACCATAGAAATTGTGTTTCAATGAAGTGCTAAGCGAACGGACGTCGAGGTGTCGTCGAGCGTATGCCGGAAGTACTGCCACGTGCTGCAAACTTGCCACTTCCGCGGCTAACTCGATAATTACAGTCGTTTTGATTGCCCATAGATGGCACATGATGTGCTTTTTAGCTGCTCCCTAGATTTTGTGACATTGTTGCTTTTTATTATTTATTGAAAGGCAAAACTAAACTAACTGTAATGTTTACACAGTTAGTGGTTGATTACGCAATCTTGCAATTAGGCGATATTTCACTGCATATAGAAAGATTAGAACTTTTTCACTCTCCCCAGAAAAATATGGGTCGACTTCGTTATGCTCAAAACGACACCATTTGTCTTGAAACCCAAACAATCCGATACAAACCCAAACAACCTTCATAGATGGACTTCCGTACCAAGTCGAACATGAAACTAATAAATAGTTATCATTAGAATAAATTTTAGCATACCTACATACAATTTCTGCTTGGTATCTAGTAAAATCTAAATTCATCTTTATAAGGTGAACTCGCTCAGGACCGAACATGGGGCAAGACCGTCTAGGTCCTATTAGACCATACTCAAAACGAGATCATTTATCTTGAAGGACTTGGCGACGGCGATCCATGTCTCTATGTGAAGATCTAATAAGGAGCTCACTTCACTAACTATGTTTATACAGGACATACGAAGTACTGGACAGAAAAGACACAAACATGAAAAACACTAAACATAAAAAAAACAGAGACGTCATCATCAGCCTCGACCGAAACAAGCCTGAACACAGACAGATGCTTCGAAACAGCAGCACCAACAGCACTGCCATTGTTTGCCACTGATTCACCACCACAATAACACCAGAAACAAATGACTGAACTCGACCAGACTACACCACATCCTCCGGTCGTCTCATTCATTTTACAAACCCGCTTAACAGCTTCTTCTCTCTGTAGCGGGGTCATAATAATATGGTGTACATCAATGGTCGACAGAGCAGCAACGATTGCATTGTCAGACATCCTCCGCACGTCTGCGTTTGTTGTTTTACACCCGTTTCAATAAAACAAATATAGTAATCGAACAATAGCTGTTTTTTGGAACCATTTCCCCACAAACCCAAACAATGGTGACATGGGTGGATGTCTATACCAAGTAGAACTTGAAACTAATAGTTATATTTGATTTAATTTCTAAATAGATAGTTATTATTTGATATAATTTCAGCTTACCTACATAACATTTCTGCTTGGTATCTAGTAAAATTTAAATTCATCTATATAAGGTGAACTCGCGCAAGACCGAACATGGAGCAAGACCGTCTAGGTCTTATTAGGCCCGTTAAAAATATGACAGGGCTGCTACTGCGAGGAATAATCGAGAACGAACTAACATGGGTAGTGTTGCCCCAGCCACGAAAGCCTCATTCCTTATCAGCGTACGAGAGTTTTTGGTAACTGCCCATTTTAATGAAAATTTCCTGATAACCGTTGTTACCAGGTGGTTGTATCTACACCTAGAAACCTGTATCTGCTCCCCGTAGTATTTTTTACTTGTACTTGTACTTGTGAGTAGCTCTCCGTACTTGATAAATAGGATAAACACGAACTTACCGCGTGAAATTTGTAGCACCCAACGTTTCGCCGTTGTCCCCACAACGGCGGTTGCAACATCGCCACAACGTCGGGTGTTATAAACTTCATGCGGAAAATTCGTTTTCATCGTATTTGCAATGTCAAACAACTGCGATAGCCTTCGATTTCATACCCCGTACTTGAGTATCTCTGCATACAATATCTATTGTATGTAACAAGTTTTCAAAAAGTGTTTTTAAATTTAGTGTTTTACGGTAGGACCTTGATTGTTCGATCTTAGCCATAGGGGTCATTTTAAAGAAAACGATCTTACATATGTGGGGATTCAGAACAACCATTGTTAATCGGTATCTAAAATATGTATTAATATTTTTTGAAGTGTGGTATTTTTCGACCACTGGGGCAAAAACCGGAATTCGGACTTAGCCCTAACTTCTAAAACAGCGGCGCTATAAAGAAATTTAACATTATTAGAACTCGCCCCGTTAGTTTATATTTCGAATTTCCACGCGACCATTTTTCGATTCACTTTTTGTAATAATATAATAGACTAGATGACCCGGTGAACTTCGTACCACCTAAAATTGATTTGATTGTAACTCTTCATAAGCGTTTATTATTACCTAATCAACCTTCCAAATCCAATTAATTGAAATATGTAATATGTCAGAATCATATTGTACAGTTTGAGTTTCGTTTGGTGATTAAAAGTGGTTTGTAATAAAAATAAATTCAATGTATTTAATGTACATGATGAAATATAAATGCAATATAAAATTAAATGCTTTTTCGACTTTTTCGACTTTTTCGACTTTCTCAGTTTTCCGACTTTTTCGACTTTTTCGACTTTTCCTACTTTTCCGACTTTTCCGACTTTTTCGACTTTTTGACATCTTAAAATTTTACACAATTGCACGGAATGAATAACAGTTATGGATGGCGCAGCTGTCAAACAATAGGATCGCCGCGAACTCTATCTATTGAAAGTGTAGGCCACTTTCAATAGATGACAAAATAAGACCAAGATGAATTTTCCCATTTTTCAGTTGTTTCTTTGAGTTTTTCCTAAATATTTTTTTTTGTAAACCACCCCTGAATCAAGGCAAACAAAACAAAATAAAAATAATTCAAATCGGTCGAGTCATTTCCAAGATCTTACGAGACTAACGCGCGGCGATTCATTTATATATATATATATATATATATATATATATATATATATATATATATATATATATATATATATATATATATATATATATATATATATATATATATATATATATATATATATATATATATATATATATATATATATATATATATATATATATATAATATATATATATATATATATATATATATATATATATATATATATAGATAGATATAGATATATATATATATATATATATATATATATATATATATATATATATATATATATATATATATATATATATATATATATATATATATATATATATATATATATATATATATATATATATATATATATATATATATATATATATATATAACATATATATATATATATATATATATATATATATATATATATATATATATATATATATATATATATATATATATATATATATATATATATATATATAGATTATATGGATTACATAATCAAAAATTATAGTATGCTTATGAAATGACCAACTTCTGAATGCTATTTAAATTTTAGTTTATTTAATAACAATCTGCATAACTTTTAAATTCAATTATTCTGAAACGCATGTGATCCTCCCAACTTATTAGATAAATATTTATAACGTTTGTTTATAAATATAAAGTTTGATGGGAATCTCATGAAAAATATAGTTTCAAATTACGATTCGAGGTTATTGACCACCCTAAGTTTTCCCGTCATTTGATAGATCCATGTTATATTTTTTTTTGGTCACATCACCGTGGCGTGAGAGCGCTCGCCCCCGCTAAGTGTTCGGTTGCAGTCGGTCGCGTGGCGATCCAACTCGATTACAGCGACACAGAAGATGAACGAACAGTCCCACTTGCAGCTAGGGTGACAATCAAGTTTGGGCAGCGACACGTGCCCCATTATGGTGGGTAAATTATCATTCTGGTGCGACATTCTCCACCGACGTTATGTTTCGAGATCATAGTTGAATGCATTCGAATTGAGTAGATTCGGCGAACGAAACGATAATGTGACACAAAATATATTCTTTTTATTCAGAAGAACTTTTTTGACGAAGTAGTCAAAAATGTTTTGACTAAGTAGTTAAAAAAGTTCTAGCTCAGTTGTCGAAAAAAGTTTTGACTAAACAGTCAAAAACGTTTTGACTAAGTAGTCAAAAAGGTATTGACTAAATAGCCAAAAATTTCTGCGAGTGCAACTTTCAACGAATACAACGCACTTATTATTATTATTATTCATGAACGGAGTATTTACCGCAGAATAACGACGTAAGCGCACGCGTCGACGAGCCGAATGCGTATTTTCTCTTGTGCTATTATTACTGAGATTACGCTCAGTCCCTAAAGATCAAAGTTGTACGAACAAGGTTGGAAAAAAACTTATTTAGATTCAGTGGTGCAAAATAGTGCAAAAACGATATGAAATCGAAGACTATCGCGGTTGTTTGACATTATAAATAGGATAGAAAACGAATTTACCGCGTGAAATTTGTAGGACCCGACGTTTCGGTGACGTTGCAGCCGCCGTTGTCAAGGGTAAACTGAAGAGCTGTCAGTCCGTTGTTTTGCGGGTAGGCCGCAAACCGCTGCCGCCACTGCGTAGGTTATAACGGTGGTGGGGGGCCGGGCTCGGAGCGCGGGAATTTTTAAAATCCGTCTTGCACACAACACTCACTGTATCCTGTTTTACGTCTTTGCGTTCGGCGTTCGGCGGCGGGAACATTTTAAGAAGAGGGTTCCACGTAGAAGAGAGTTTGTAGCCGTCATCTCTATTGAAGTTCGGAGTTCTTCTTATTTCAATGGCTTCCCGGATCATACGAGGAAAGTAGAATTGTTCCTTCGATAGAACAATGGGATTTTGAAACTGCATCCAGTGGTTACTTCCGCTATCCAATATATGTTCGCAGATCGCCGATTTTTCTCGCTGAACGTTTTTAACAGCTTTGATGTGTTCTGTCAGTCGCGTGGCTATGGGCCGTTTCGTTTGTCCAACGTAGGCTAGACCGCAGCTGCATTCGACTTTATACACACCCGGGGTTTGCAGTGGTATTACATCCTTTACAGGCCTCAAAAATCGAGCTATATTTTGGGTCGGTTTGAAGATCGTTTTTATATCGAATCTGTTTAGCATCTTACTTATTCGATCTGTCACGCCCTTGACGTATGGTAAGAATGCTCTTGATCTGCTCGGTTTTTGAGTTTCGTCCGTATTAGATCGTGTGCGTGTCTCGTGATATTTTCCGTATCCATTTTTCCTAAGGACATCATTGACATGTTCCATCTCCTTCGGAAAATGCTCAGTGTCGCATAGATCGCGTGCTCGATTCACGAGCGACGTTTGCACTGAACGTAGATGGTAGGGATGATGGTGTGAGCTTGCATGCAAATATCTGTCCGTATGTGTGGGCTTCCGATATACCGTATGTCCGAGAGTATTGTCACTTCTCCTCGTCACTTTGACATCCAAAAATGGTAAGGAGCCGTCCTTCTCTACTTCATAGGTGAAACTGATTTTTGGGTGTATGGAGTTTAGATGACCCAGGAATTCTTTCACCGTTTGAATGTTGCCTTTCAGGATGCAGAAGGTATCATCCACGTAGCGAAGCCAGAGAATGGGTTTAATTTTGGAGGTTTTTATGGCTAATTCCTCAAAATATTCCATATATAGGTCACTAACTATCGGCGATACGGGGCATCCCATTGCTACTCCGACAGCCCCACTCAAATCGACAGCCCCACATATCCTCTGTCAAAACACTTGGCTGGTGTCCTCCAACCGCTTACGGGCAAAACGACGTCTTACGTGAAAGACTCGCGACATTTCGTAAGCATTATTAGAAGCTTAAAACTGGCCGAAGACGAAATAATGGTGAGCTTTGACGTCGAATCTTTATTTACGAATTTGCCCATTTCGGAGTGTCTTACGGTGGTGAGAGATAAACTAAGGTCTGAGGACCTCCCTATTAGCTACGCCGACATGCTTCAACATTGCCTGACATCCTGCTACTTTCTATGGAACGGCGATTATTACAAACAAATCGACGGAGTAGCAATGGGATGCCCCGTATCGCCGATAGTTAGTGACCTATATATGGAATATTTTGAGGAATTAGCCATAAAAACCTCCAAAATTAAACCCATTCTCTGGCTTCGCTACGTGGATGATACCTTCTGCATCCTGAAAGGCAACATTCAAACGGTGAAAGAATTCCTGGGTCATCTAAACTCCATACACCCAAAAATCAGTTTCACCTATGAAGTAGAGAAGGACGGCTCCTTACCATTTTTGGATGTCAAAGTGACGAGGAGAAGTGACAATACTCTCGGACATACGGTATATCGGAAGCCCACACATACGGACAGATATTTGCATGCAAGCTCACACCATCATCCCTACCATCTACGTTCAGTGCAAACGTCGCTCGTGAATCGAGCACGCGATCTATGCGACACTGAGCATTTTCCGAAGGAGATGGAACATGTCAATGATGTCCTTAGGAAAAATGGATACGGAAAATATCACGAGACACGCACACGATCTAATACGGACGAAACTCAAAAACCGAGCAGATCAAGAGCATTCTTACCATACG
Source organism: Micropterix aruncella (assembly GCA_944548615.1). Lineage (NCBI taxonomy): Eukaryota > Metazoa > Arthropoda > Insecta > Lepidoptera > Micropterigidae > Micropterix > Micropterix aruncella. The sequence goes on from OX155951.1 coordinate 30,408,367, forward strand.
TCAAGGGCGTGACAGATCGAATAAGTAAGATGCTAAACAGATTCGATATAAAAACGATCTTCAAACCGACCCAAAATATAGCTCGATTTTTGAGGCCTGTAAAGGATGTAATACCACTGCAAACCCCGGGTGTGTATAAAGTCGAATGCAGCTGCGGTCTAGCCTACGTTGGACAAACGAAACGGCCCATAGCCACGCGACTGACAGAACACATCAAAGCTGTTAAAAACGTTCAGCGAGAAAAATCGGCGATCTGCGAACATATATTGGATAGCGGAAGTAACCACTGGATGCAGTTTCAAAATCCCATTGTTCTATCGAAGGAACAATTCTACTTTCCTCGCATGATCCGGGAAGCCATTGAAATAAGAAGAACTCCGAACTTCAATAGAGATGACGGCTACAAACTCTCTTCTACGTGGAACCCTCTTCCTAAAATGTTCCCGCCGCCGAACGCCGAACGCAAAGACGTAAAACAGGATACAGTGAGTGTTGTGTGCAAGACGGATTTTAAAAATTCCCGCGCTCCGAGCCCGGCCCCCCACCACCGTTATAACCTACGCAGTGGCGGCAGCGGTTTGCGGCCTACCCGCAAAACAACGGACTGACAGCTCTTCAGTTTACCCTTGACAACGGCGGCTGCAACGTCACCGAAACGTCGGGTCCTACAAATTTCACGCGGTAAATTCGTTTTCTATCCTATTTATAGTGCAAAAACCTTACCAATCTAATCTAATACATACACTGACAAAAATATAACGATGTAATACACGGAAATACGCATGCGTCAACAAGGAATACATATATAACTCGGACTGTGGTTCATACGAATGAATTAATATTACGCGCAGCGCTGTCGGAGTGACGGTAGTTACGGTGTCGTAATGTTAAAACGTAATATTATTACATTACGTGGCGACCTTGGGATCTCGCTTCTAACGTGACAGCAAGTGGTAATATACGTACCTACGGTTATATTCGGACACATAAATCATGTTGAAACAACAGTATATACTGTTATTTCCGTATTAACCGTAAGGAAATTGTTAATCGAGTAATGGAGTTTCTACAAAATATCTTGTAATTCAACAAAGTTACGGCTGAAACATAGTTATTCTGAATAAAACCCTAATAACAAAATGGTAATGTAAGAATCAATACAATATTTTTCTTAGTGTGCAAAGTAATTCAAATTTTATCTACAATAGGGACATACAAAAGGCACTTTGTTACCAGTGATTCTTCTATAAATTGCATGTGGATAGGTTGGCAAAGACCCAACATATGACGATGTATAAAAATATACTGCAATATTTTTTACATTTTGCGAAATCGATGTACAAAATTCGGTAAAAAATTCAAAAATGCTTTCCTGTGAGGATCATAAACGTTAATATGAAAAAAAACTGATATATGATGATGACATATGAAATAAAAAACTTTTCTTTAATTTCAGAGTGAGCGACTTGAAATAAACTCCAATCAGTTTTTTTTCGAAGTTTACTAGTATTTTACTAGTGTTTCGAAGTTTACTAGTATTTGTTTTGCTGAAAAAATTGTTACCTTAAAGTTACTGAAAAATGATTTTTAAATATTATAAACCTCTTCAGAGGAATCATTAACTTTATTGACTTTGAGATATAATATTTTAAACATCGAAATCTGAAAATCAGTGTTGTCAGTTTAACTCGTTGTTATCGATATTTATCTGCGTATATCTTATAATATACACAAGATAATTATAATATACATAAGATAATTGCTTATAATATACACAAGATACACATATCATATACACAAGATACAAGATACACAAGATACACAATATCTTATAATATACACAAGATAATTGCTATAACGTTTGTTTAAAACTTTTATAATTATGCTTTTCTTTTTTTTACTCACAAGGCATATGCCTTTTTGTGGAACCCGCCTTGTTGTCTATTGGAACCATCTTCTCGGTGGGCATTTGTAGCACCACACAGTCAAACACTCAGGCGGTCACCCATCCTAGTATTGACCGCGCCCAACGCTGCTTAACTTCGGTAACGAGGAGAACCGGTGTCAACGTGGCTACGGATGCTACAATTTTATTATGATTTGATGTCATTTTTAGGGTGGTACCCCTCCTTAACCCATATATGCATAGAACTATTTTGGTATTGACCAGGTTTAATATATATATATATATATATATATATATATATATATATATATATATATATATATATATATATATATATATATATATATATATATATATATATATATATATATATATATATATATATATATATATATATATATATATATATATATATATATATATATATATATTTTGTTAACTAGGTATTTTAGAGATGTTCGAAAACGAAACAATGGGCAAATATCCTAAAGATGAAGATTTTCACATGCAATCATAATAACAAAATAGGAATGAGAAACAGTAAATTTATTTCATACTTTTAACAAAAAGTGTTAGGTTTTTGCAATAGGCACATCGCAGTCTACTTGGTGCCCTGCTAATCATGTGCTCGGCGTTATGCTTTCGTACTAATATAAGGACACTTGTAGATATCCGTTTGTAATGTCCTGGGCGCTGTTAATCATTGCCATACTTTTGAAGTAAGATTTGGGCAATGCTATGTCGAAACTCCAGCGTTTTCTATATCCTTGGAAACATTACGAGCTATCAGGATAGCGTTGTTGATTTCTGATGCTTTTACAAAAGTACTACTTCTTGTTTTCGTTTCGAATTACTGGGCATAGATGGGTTAAAAAGCCAGTTGTAGACGTCTCAATCGCTGCGATAATTAATAAATAATATTATAATATCTCATCACTCACCCTCGCCAACGTAAAGAAAGCACTCACTCGTTTTCAAACTAGGTTGATTGTCCAATTCTTCCATCGCGAATCACTTTGGCACTTACGTAGTTATGTCATTGCCACAGAAACACAAATTAAATTTAACTGGTTATCCACATTTCCTGTTCGGCTCTGTAAACGCGACTAGTAGATCATCGGCCATTGATGGTGACTATCAATGAAAATCGATGATTGCCGGAATCATTGTCGCAGGGATTAGTGTGGGTATGTACTTTACCCAAGAGCAATTTATCTGTATGTATCCTCAACATGGGTGTGTCGCCGCAGCGAGGGAGCAGCTCGAGTGGCACTTCATAAATTACCTAATAGATAGGTAGAAAGCGAGAGATGCAATTCATTTATTATTAATTTGCTACTATCTCTCCTGATAATTGTCTCATTGAGCGTCTGTAATCGGAGGTAATGACGCGATTATCGTACCTTGAAATCGGGAATGATAATTACACAGATGTGTATTTACAGGTAATTCTTTTGTCGCTTTTATGGTGGCTATACATACAATAAAATGTGCGGACATCGTCTAATGATGATAACTTTTTAATACTTCTCAAATTAGTAAATTATTCTTTAGGATACTTCCGATACGATAACAACAAGAATACTTCCGTACTTAGATTTGAGAGATATGCCTAACGAATCGAGACAACTATTTACATCAGGTCGTAGATAACATCAATGCACTGGAATCGTAAAATTTGGGGAATATCATATTATAAAAACTTTTATTGTAATAAATCCCAATGAGTGTCATTTTGATTCATGGTGGAAATTAGGAAATTTAAAAATATGTGTGATCATGACGTGTGTAGCAGGACGCTATGCTATTCATATTTGGATTTAGGGCCATTAGCTGAAAATAGAGATGTTAATAGGATAGTTGACAAGTAAATATATTAAAAAGATTAAGAAACACCACTGCCGTTACAGAAAGTGAACTATTATATATAAAATTATTTTTATTACGATTTAGTTTAATGAAATATTTGTGGTATCTGTATTTATTTATATCAGACCTTTTACTTGACAATAAACAAGATATATTTATGTTAATTTATTGTCATTTGGAAATTTGGACATTTAGATAACTGCTTACTTGATATTTGGACAAATAAGGTACTATATGACACTCGGAATAACGATTCTAACAGTACTACAGACTTCTGAATCGGTTCAGGCGTTTAGAAGTTATGGTGGAATAAAAAAAGGAAAACATACATAGATGAACATTGAACACAATACATCCCTTTGTTGTCGGGCAGTCGTGTAAAAATACACCTGCTTTGATTATAGACTGGACGGTCACTTGATAACTATCACAGTTAGTACTCATTTAATCGATAATAT